>CM066988.1:15532500-16157500 GCA_033977485.1 Hydrangea macrophylla
TGGCTGGATCAGACATGCAGGAAATCAAAAGATTGAAGGAGTAGTTATCCAGAGAGTTCGAGATGAAGGACTTGGGAGCTGCCAGACAGATGCTTGGCATGAGCATAGTCAGAGACATAGGAGTTGGTACTTTAAAGCTTTCACAGCAAAAGTACATTCGGAAAGTCCTAGAGAAGTTCAACATGACAGATGCTAAAGCCAGAAGCACACCCATGGGGAGTCATCTAAAGCTCTCCAAGAAGCAATCCCCAAAGACAGATGAAGACAAGGAAGAGATGGCTAAAGTTCCTTATGCCTCGGCAGTTGGTAGCTTGATGTATGCTATGGTATGCACCAGACCGGATATTGCTCATGCAGTGGGAGTTGTTAGCAGATTCATGTCTAATCCGGGGAAGGAGCATTGGGAAGGAGTCAAGTGGCTGTTACGCTATTTGAAAGGCACTTCTGAGGTTGCCTTGTGTTTAAGGAGGAAGAAGGTGGTCTTAGAAGGTTTCGCTGATGCTGATTTGGGAGGATGTGCTGATTCGGGTAAAAGCACTACAGGTTACGTGTTCACTATTGGAGGTGCAGCAATCAGTTGGATGTCCAGATTACAGAAGAGTGTTGCTCTTTCAACCACACAAGCAGAGTATATGGCCATTGCTGAAGCGGCCAAGGAGCTGATCTGGTTGAAGAATTTCCTTTCAGAGTTGGGCATGAAACAGGAAGATTGTGTCCTACATTGTGACAACCAGAGTGCAGTTCACCTTGCGAAGAATCCGGTGTTTCACAGCAGGACGAAACACATTCAGATGCGGTATCATTTCATTCGAGAGTTGATCACTGATGGTACTCTGAATTTGAAGAAGATCCTTGGTATGAAGAATCCAGCAGATATATTTACCAAGGCGGTGACAACAGAGAAGTTGAAGCTATGTATGGCTTCAACTGGGCTTCCAGAAACTTGAAGAGGAGGCGCGGAGAGAGAGAGAGAGTTTGGGTTTACAGAAGGTTGGATGGCAGCTGAATGTTGATCAAGCCTCCAAGTGGGAGATTGTTAAGTTGTGGAGACTGATCACCTTTTCGACCTTTTCGTGGGCTATTTTCTTTATCAGTTTCAGGCCTATCGGAGCCGTTTGGGGTGTTTTCAGAGCAGTTCTGGGCCTGGCCCGTTTGGCAGATTTAGGTAAATGATTACTTGTATAAATACCTTCTCTCCGTCCCTTGTAAACCCTGGCAGCAGCAGATTAATAAAATACCTCTCTCTCTTTCCGCCGTGGAGTAGCACGATCATCCTGATTGTGTGAACCACGTAATATCCTTGTGTTGTTTCTTTGTTTTTCGTGTATCTTGTGTTGTGTGTGTTCATCGGTTTTTTCTTAACAGGGTGCTCTGTAGAACACGCTGATATGTCTCGGCAAAAGTAGGAAGACTATCACTCCCAAGAATTTGAGACCGAACAGTCTCATATTCAGGTTTGAGACCGGCAAGAAACTTCATAACCAGCATTTGTTCCCTCTGTTTCTGTGGATCCTGAACACTGGTGGTAGGGGGCATAACAGTATTCAACTCTTCATGTAACCGTTTCATAGCAGCAAAATAATCAGTAACAGACAAATCATTCTGCTCGAGCTTGAAATACTGAGAGGACAAGTCATACATCCGTGTTAAGTTACTAGAGTAAAGAAGGTGGAGATACTCCCAAAGTGCCTTAATAGAGCCCAAGTGATTGCATAAATCGGCAACATCCGGTTCCATGGAATTCCAGATAAGAGTCACATGTTGAGCATCCAGTTGTTTCTATGCCTTAACGGCTTTTTCATCGGCGGTAGGTGGAGTCTTAGTAAGATGGACATCGTGGCCTAAGCCCGTAAGGGACATGGTAATAACATTGGACCATTGAAGGAAGATGTTATCATTCAACTTACGATTAGTGAGTTGGGTAGTGGTTTTGGAATTCAAAGTTGTTGAAAAATAATGAACAATAGCCGTGAATAGTGACTCTGAATAGTAGCCGATGAACAGTGACTGAATAGTGCCGACGAACAGTGACTGTGAATAGTGTCAATGAACAGTGATCGTGAATAGTAACTGATGAACAGTGATCGTGAAATAGCGGCTGCTAGGGTTAGGGTTTATGTTTAAAGAAGAAATAAAATCAAATCTTCAAACAGATTTGACAATCCGAACTTCTTGATTCACGAAGAAGGCGGAAATACAAAGATAATGAGCAATCCCAGAGGCGGGAGGCTCTGATACCATGTAAAGATGAAAATTATGATGGGAATATCTCTTTTGGTATATTCAACATAACATGAGAGAATACAATGAGCCTTTATATAGGCTTGATCTAACCTAGACTATTTACTCTTTAACCGATGTGGGACAACCACATATATACATATACTATATTTACACATATACCCTTTAACAACGCAAAAAGACTTTCACAGCATGGGCCCAAGCCAAATAATTTAGGCCATTCATTTTTTTAGAGGTAAGAGATTTTGGCATATCATCATCCCTTGACACCGAGGGTTGCAGAGACAATTTTTCATCAGTCATGGTGAATAAGGGGCTTGAGGACACAAGTAGTATCAACCAATCAACAAATTAGGACAAAACGAACCCTTACATAAGCAATTACCAACCTCAGCCGCACACCCAAAGCCAAGAACGGGGATGATTTCAACTGAACAACCAATTGAAACTTGTAGAAATCACCATACAAAGATGGGAAAGACAAATTCGAACCTCACTATGATGGATCGAAGCAACAAGGTCCCAAATCGCAGATCTGAAAACAGATCGAAAAATGCCGAAAATCTTCAAAAAATCAAAACACCATTCCAAGTTCCAAAGGTTAGTAGGTGAACTGATTTATTTGGCACACACTAGGCCTGACATTGCTTTTGCAGTTAGTGTGGTTAGCCAATTTATGCATGATCCCTCACCTTGAAGCTGTGTTTCGAATCGTGAAATACTTAAAGTCAGCACCGGGAAAAGGCTTTGCTAAACATGGTCATATGTTCGTGGAGGCTTATACTGATGCAGATTGGGCAGGGTCCATCACTGACAGGAGGTCAACCACAGGTTATGGTACCTTTGTTGGTGGTAACTTGGTGACTTGGAGGAGTAAAAAAACAGTCAGTAGTGGCTAGATCTAGCGCAGAAGCAGAGTTTAGAGCCATGGCACAAGGAGTTTGCGAGTTGATGTGGATTCAGATTGTGTTGTCAGACCTTGGATTTGGGCTAAAGGACTCAATGAAATTATACTGTGATAACAAAGCTGCTATTGATATTGCACATAATCCAGTTCAACATGACAGAACTAAGCATGTTGAAATTGATAGACATTTTATCAAGGAAAAGATGAACAATGGAAACATTTGTACTCCGTTTGTGAAGTCAGGGGAGCAGTTAGCAGATGTTCTGACAAAGAGTTTAGTTGGACGATCGTTCCATTTCATCCTTAGCAAGCTGGGCATGAGGGATATCTTCGCACCAGCTTGAGGGGGAGTGTTGAGAGATGTTTTTATTATATGAGGCTTAGTCTTTTTGTTTTATATTTTAGGGTCCTTATTGTAATTACTTGTTTTATACTTGATTAATAAAATTGGGAGAGCAGTTTTGGCTCTCTAAGCTATTCCTGAAATACAACATTTATTTTACATGAGATACAAGGTTACAAATAATCTTTTATAATATCATGTTTATGTAGCTCGACGTGTCTTAATAATTATTATACATGGTTGTAGAAATAAATTGTGAAAACATTAAATTGTCTAAAAGTACTTGTTAAGTTTCCAACTACTCCAAAAGCTTAAGCTATTAGAGAATGGGCACAACAATGTATATCAAGTTTCACACCCTCCCTCACGTGCAACCCCAACTTGCACGTGGAGAGCAAACAAACCAAACTCCATCATCATGGAGACAAATAACAAAGTGCAAATATGCACAACAAAGCGAGGATGGAGAGTCTAACCCAGGACCTTCCACAAACAAGGTTTTGATACCATGTTAAGTTACCAACTACTCCAAAAGCTTAAGCTATTAGAGAATGGGCCCAACAATGTATATCAAGCTTCAACAGTACTCTTGCATCTTTTTGTAGTTTAGTAAGCTTTTTTACATACATTGCATTCCATGTAATTTACAAATTAAAAAGGTGGCAGCAATACATTATATGATATATAACAACTTTAAAAGAGAGTTTTTTTTTTTATTATTTTATTTTTATTTTATTTAAATAACTATACATAAAAGATTTAAGTTGAAAATAATTTTAGATGGTATTCATATGTTACATTTATCTAGGATGGTTATAGTAAAAAACAATTGTGGAAACATGTGTATTTATAAGTTATAAATTTAGATGGGTATTGATTTTTTTTTAACACTACTATACGTTTAAATCAACTCTAATTTTAACGGTGATGTATTTGCATGTTAGTTTGTCGCTATCAAAGTAAAATATCACTGATAGAGTTGTTATGTGGCATAGATTTTTTATAAGTCAGATGTATTAACTTAGCTAACAATAATGAATACAAGAATTAAACTAATTTTTACATGGAACTTAAATGAGAAAAACTGAAAATAAAAGCGGATTCACTGAAACAATAAAATAAATTTAAGATCTAACACAAAGATTATTTATTTCAAGAAATGAGCATCAACAAGAAGAAAAGTGTGACCTAATGTATTTAGAAAAGAAAAGTAATTTCATTAGGTAACAGTACTAACAATGGAATTTAGATACCACTTTTTCTACAAAGTTCTAAGTTTTATTGTTTCAGTAAAATAACTGTAAGAAATGTAAACCTATTTACTTAGCTCAGTTATAGTTATTTATACTTAAACTTTTGTTGTACAATATTTATCTTATAATATTTATATTAGTATATTATGTATATATTTAAAAAAGTATATTTTAGTGAATGTAGCTCATAAATAGTTTGAGAAAATCGCAAGATATTGTAAAAATATTTTGGAGTACTGTATAAAATTTAATGAGAATATGATTACAAAATAAATGATAACATACATACATACATACATTGTAAGTACAAAATCTAAAAAGTATTTGAAAAGGTCTTGAATAATTATTCATGACTGACTACATAGCTTCATTTTGATTATTAGCTCTTTGTAGAAGTAATTGAGTTTAGCATGGAACTAAGACTGAAGTTAAGTGTTAGAAGATAATATTGTAAAAAGTGTAATGTTATAGTGTCCCACATCGGTTAGATTGTAAAAGTCTAGCTTGTAGCTAAGCCTATATATATATATTAGGCTTTTGTAATCATTTTTTAATTTTAATCAAACATTTCATTTCTCCACTTTTACATGGTATCAGAGCGGGTCGATCTGACCTAGGAAAAAAAAAAAAAAAAAGAAGAAGAAAAAAACCCTAACCCTAGCCGACCCAAGTTGGGTTGAGAGTTTCATCGCGCACTGTTCATCACAGCACTATTCATGGCAGCATTGTTCAGCAAGTTATTGTTCATCGCAGCACTGTTCATCAAAGTTACTGTTCATCGGAGTTACTATTCACGCAGCACTATTCATTGCCCAGATCTTGTTCCATTTGATTTGTTTGGTTCCGATTTGTTCTCTATGGAGTTCAAAGCTCTTCAACTCACCACTAGGAAGTTGAATGGATCCAATTTTCTCCAATGGTCCCGGGTTGTCAGTATTGCCCTCACTGGCTTGGGTTTTGATGCTCACCTTACCGAGTCTTCTCCCACCACCGATGACAAGGCCATCAAGACATGGAAAGAAATGGATGCCCAAATCGTTACCCTCCTTTGGAACTCTATGGAACCACACATTGCGGATATGTGTGGTCGCTTGGGCACCTATAAGGATATTTGGGATTATGCTCATCTCTTATTCTCCAGCAATCTCACTCGGATGTATGATCTCTCCTCTCAGTATTTTCAGTTTCAACAAAGTGATCTCGCAGTAATCGAGTATTTTGCCTCCTTCAAACGGTTAGTTGAAGAATTGAACGGTGTTATTCTTATTACTACTGATGCAAAGAAACAGCAGGAACAACGGGAGCAAATGGCAGTGAAGAAATTTCTTGTCGGTCTGAAGTCCAAATTTGAGCCAGTTCAATGTCAAATTCTTGGTGGTGCCTCCTTTCCTTCCCTTGCCAAGATCTATCAGCAAGTTCTTCGCAGCACTTCTCGGGATTCTACTGCCCTTGCTCCTCCCGTTACCGATCATTCAGCCCTTGTTACTCAGGCTTCACAGCATCCTATCGGTCGGGGTGGTGGTCCTCCTCGTCGTGGAGGTGGTTATCGTGGTGGACGAGGAGACCGTGGTCGCGGCCCCACGCGTCATTGTGATAATTGCAACAAGGATGGTCATACTCGGGAGACTTGCTGGGAACTTATTGGCTGTCCTGCACGGTTTGCCAATGCTGCTGTTACTACTACTGGTGATACTCATCCACCTGTTCCAGTTGTGGCTGATCACTTTTCGGTTTCTCGGGATGAGTATACTCAGTTCCAGGCATCTCAGCAGGCATCTTCTCCTAGTACCTTTCTTGCTCAGAAAGGTACATCCACTGATTGTCTCACCTCTCGTTCTGCTCCTTGGGTAATTGATTCTGGGGCTACTGATCATCTCACAGGTATATAGACCATATTTTCATCTCTTGAAAAATCATCCTCATTGCCCCTGGTTACATTAGTTGATGGTTCCTCTATTCCTGTTGAAGGAATAGGGACTGTCTCATTGTCTTCATCCTTGTCCTTATCTTCTAATCTTTACATACCCCGATCCCCTTTTAATTTAATTTCTATTAGCAAATTGACAAAGAATTTCTCTCTTTTTTTCCTGATTCTGTTCTTATTCAGGATTTGACGACTCGGAAGACGATTGGCGTAGGGCATGAATCCAATGGTCTCTACTATTTTGATGGTTCATCTCCACCACCTACTTCTCCCACTGCTTATCCTACTACAATGTCTCCTCATCAGATTCATTGCCGCTTTGGACATCCTTCCTTGGCCAACTTGAAGCTGCTAGTACCTAGTTTGAGTCATTTGTCTGTTTTAGAGCGTGAGTCGTGTTAGTTGGGGAAGCATCACTGTGTCCAATTTGCTCCCCAAGTCAATAAAAGAGTGTCTTGTCCATTTCAATTAGTACATTCAGATGTTTGGGGTCCACACCGTATAACCTTTATTATAGGGTATCGGTACTTTGCTAGCTTTGTTGATGATTTCTCCAGAATAATGTGGATTTATTTAATGAAAGATCGTTCTGAGTTATTTTCAATATTTTGTGCATTTAGTAATGAAGTTAAAACTCAATTTAATGTTCCTATTCAGATTTTTCGTAGTGATAATGCACAGGAATATTTCTCTCATCCTTTCACCACCTACATGAGCAAATGTGGGATGTTCCACCAATCATCGTGTGTGCACACACCTCAACAAAACGGTGTTGCTGAAAGAAAAAATTGTCACTTGTTAGAAGTCACCCGCATTTTGTTGTTTGAAATGAGGGTTCCAAAATATTACTGGGGGGATACAGTTCTTATTGCCTGTCATTTAATAAATCGTATGCCCTCTTCTGTTCTAGATGGGTGCACTCCTCATGCTACATTATTTCCAACTGAGTCTCTGTTTTCTGGTAGCACGTGTTTTCGGATGTGTTTGTTTTGTCCATCAGCTTACCCCGGACACTGACAAGTTAAACCTATGTGCTATTAAGTGTTTTCTTAGGGTATTTTCGCGTTCAGAAAGGCTATCGTTGTTCTAGACTCGACATTGCCTTTTCAGTGAGTGTCATCAGCCAGTTCATGAGTTCTCCTCGTACCACACATTGGGAGGCAGTGATTTGTATTTTGAAGTATCTCAAAGGAGCTCCAAGCCGTGGTTTATTGTACCAGGATCGAGGTCATATACGGATTGAGAGCTACAGTGATGCTGATTGGGCAGGATCTCCTGGTGATAGGAGATCCACTACAGGATACTGTGTTTTAGTTGGTGGTAATCTTGTGTCCTGGAAGAGCAAGAAGCAGACAGTAGTTGCTAGGTCGAGTGCTGAGTCTGAATACAGCACTATGGCACATACTACGTGTGAATTAGTGTGGATGAAGCATCTACTAGAAGAGCTTGGGTTTACTCAGTCTTGTCCTATGAATTTACTTTGTGACAATCAAGCTGCCATTCATATAGCCTCCAATCCAGTATTTCATGAAAGGACAAAACACATCGAGGTTGATTGTCATTTTGTTCGGGAAAAGCTTCTAGAAAGTAATCAATACCGTTCACGTGAAATCCGCGGATCAGTTAGCCGATTTGTTCACAAAATCATTAGTTGGGACTCGGGTTAAATTTATATGTGACAAGCTTGGTGCTTATGATATGTATGCTTCAGCTTGAGGGGGAGTGTTAGAGGATAATATTGTAAAAAGTGTAATGTTATAGTGTCCCACATCGGTTAGATTGTAAAAGTGTAGCTTGTAGCTAAGCCTATATATATTAGGCTCTTGTAATCATTTTTTAATTTTAATAAAATATATCATTTCTTCACTTTTACATTAAGGTTATACCCTTGGACTTTAATAAAGTGTGACTCAATGAAAACTAGAAGAAAAACATGGAATACAAACTAAATGGTTTTTTTTTTCCAAGATAAATAGAGGTGAGAAGATACAATGAAGGGTGAGTTTCAATGGATGTTGAAAGAGGTGCATGATACTACACTTTATATTTTAAATAACATGAACTCTGAGCTCAATGCATTCCGCATTTTTAGTCTCAAGGATAACACCCTTTTACTATTTTTCATCAAAATTTCGTTGCTAAAACCCTGGTCTGTTTAGTAAACGGACGTTCGTTCCAGAGATTTTCCGTATACATATATATAATCTATCTATATCTATATCTACATATATATTTTTGTGCGTGTTCTTAATGGACTCTATTTTCCTCCTTTGTCTCATGTTCCTAATGTTTGCTTTCCTATAGCTCCCTCCGTCCCAAAATAAGTGCGCACATTTCCTTTTTTGGATGTCCCAAAATAAGCGTCCACTTTTGAAAGTCAATTACAAAATTTAATAAACTTTCTATAATACCCTTACAATAAAGACAAAGTAGCATTTATGTATGGTCCCAAAATAAGTACGTACGTCAAACACCCATCACATCCAAGGGTAAAATAGGACCATGAGCCAAGTCATAGATTTCATACAAATCCAATCCATCCCAAGTATTGGGTCTAACAACTTTTCTTTTCCTTTATTAACTTAACATAACCCAAGTTGATTTCATTCCATTTCAAGCCTTACAAAAAAGTGTACTCGAAAAATATGAATAGATGGACCAAAATTTTTTTGGCTTCAGGCGCCGAAGAACAATATGAAATTAGTCCATTAGGTGCAACTTCCTAACTTAAATTTAACTTTTAAAATACATTAACACCATGTAATGTTAATTAGTAAATATTAACAATTGTTTATGCAATTATACATACATATATAAACTTATATTCTACAAGTAACCTGACCATGTAAAGATAACAAACTTTTGTCTTTGAAGTCATGTGTGAGAAGCTGGACTAACCCAACTTTCCAATTTCCACGTTAGGCAAATATCACTTTGTAATTTTCTTTTGCAGAAATGATTAATATTAGATGATCTTTCCAAGTTAAGTTACAATGAACAAGTATCTTAGATTGATTTCTTTTCTGAAGATAATATATTTTCCCTTTCTTTCTTGCACTAATTTATTTATCAATCAACTATACTTGTGAGTTATGACAACTACGATTTTATATTTGGTAAATTGTGATGTTGATCATCACAAACCATTCTCATGGTTCTATATTATCAATTTGTGCACTTTCACTTCACTGATTTTCTCAAAGGTTTAATAACTTAGCTATGCCACTTTTTATGTTCTTTATTGTTTGACCATAACATTCCTACTTTCTATTTGCCCGTCTTAGCATTTCAATTGCCTTAATTTTTAGTCTGTGGCACTATATCAAACAATTTTAGTTAACTTTTTTGGACAAATCAAATACATCTTCAAACCATCACAACTATTTTGTTAAAGCATCACATTTCTCGTTTGTGAGGATAATATATTTTTCTTTCTTGCTTACATCTATTTATTCATCAATCAACTATACTTGTGAGTTATGAAAACTAAAATTGTAAATTTGTTAGGTCGTGATGTTCTCTTCACAAACTACTATCAAGATTAAAGATATTTATAAATGTGCACCAACCACGTGCAACGCACGTGTTGTATGACTAGTACAAACAAATTTGCAATGCTTAATATGAACAAAATGAACTATTTGACACAAGTTTCACTCAATATCAAGGGCCAAGGCTCAAATATTACAAGTTTTCTTTTGATACTTAAAAGTCCAAAATTCAAAATCGTGAATCGTTAACGTATTGAATGGTTGATTAATCGAGTTGTATGAAACTCAAATTAATTGTTATGAATTGACTCGTGAATTAACTAATTTTAACAACCATGTGCATATCATTTCTTTGCATATTGTAGTTATCTTATTCGTTGCAGAGATACACTGTTCCTTTTTATCATTTTTTTTTTCCTCATTCTATCCCGTTGTGTAGCCAAATATGGGAATGCCATGCATGGTCTTTGTAGTGCAATACCAGTGCCAGTCTCAAATTCTCATATATGATACTGTTGTTATTTGTCAGGAGGCTCACAGGCGGAGCAACAACTGGCTACCTCCTCCATGGGCTATTCTGGCAATGGTTGTTCTCGGGTTTAATGAGTTCATGCTCCTTTTAAAGTAATTACAAACCGATGCCATTGTTATTTTGGATCTTGTTTGTGTTTGAACTTCATTTTTAGCACGTATGTTTTTGTTTCTCATTCTGTACCTTTCTTTTGTTTTCTAATTATTGCTGTCTTCTGCTACTTTCAACAGGAACCCTCTTTACCTCATGGTTCTATTTGTTATATTTTTACTTTCGAAAGCCTTATGGGTACAAATGGATATTCCAGGGGAGTTTCAGCATGGCACTGTGAGTAAAATAGAAATTCATATTCTTTACATTTCCAATTTTTTTTTTATTTGGATGAAATATGTTAATCCGGCTATCCGCTGTATTTGGAACTTTAAAAAATCAACATGCAATTGCAAGGTGCTGTCAACTAATAGGTGTGAAATATGGGTTAAAAGTTTACATAACGGGGACTTCACTATGTGGTTATTTTCATTAACGAGACTACTTGAATAATGTTAACGCTTTATAGATTTACAGAGGTACTTCACATAGTTGAATTTTTTTAATAGATGACGTCATCTCCTATTTAGTAACAGGTTATCTAAGCGACAAAGAAATCAAAGCTCTATCTAAATCTTTGATGCTAATGATACTAAGCCACCTCAATTGTTAGATTGAGAGCATTTATTCTTTATGACTAGAGAGAGCATCACGGCTATGTTTGGTTCATGGATTTAGTCAAGAAAAGAAAATAAAATAGCTACAAAAATACTTTTCTTTGTTTCGTTAATAAGGGAAACAGTGAAGAAAACATGATCAGAGAAACATGGATGAAAAATAAACCAATTTTTGAATTTTGTGAGTCACTTTCTCTCCTCTCCTCTTCAGCTTCTATTATTTTAGGGTATGTTTGATAACCATTTCGTTTTGGTTTTTTTTTTTTGTTTTTGTTTTCATTTTTTTGAAAATGGCAATAAAAAAAGCGTTTGGTAAACTTAATTTTGTTTTTATTTTTCAAAAACAATTTTAAAAAAGGGACCAAAAATGAAAACATAAATAAGTAGCTTCCAAAAAAAACAAAATCGATTTTGGTATCCAAAATTATTATTTTGCCCTTACAAATTTTAAATGCCATAAATTAAACCAAAATTGAATGTCGTCAGAACTTATGAACTCATAAATTTTTTTTTTTTGCTCGGACCAAAAAATACAGAATTGTAGAATGACCAAATTGCCCTTAGATCTTTAATTTAATAAATTTAAAAAATCAAGTCTTCAAATAACACAAGGTATCATACCCAAAAGTTATTCGGGGTTCTGGATTCTGGATTTAATGGCGGGGTCCATTTGGTCTGAATCTATTTGTAAAATGACTATTTTGCCCTTCATACTTCAAAATGCCATAACTTTTAAAGACTAAACTAGAATTGAACGCCGTCAGAGCCTGTGAGCGCATATTTAAGATAAAGAACATTTGGGACCTAAAAAGTACATATATGGTAAAATGACCAAATTGCCCTTGGTACTTGCATATAAGAAGTTAATATTGTTAAAATCTTCAAATAATACGGAGTGACCTACCCCAGTGTTTTTTGACGTTTTGGATCCATTGGTAGGTCCATTTGGCCAGAATATATTTGTAAAATGACTATTTTGCCTTTCAAATTTCAAAATGCCATAACTTATTAAGACTAAACTATAATTAAATCCAGTCTGAGCCTGTGAGCTCATATTTAAGATAAAGAACATTTGGGACCTAAAAAGGTATATATATGGTAAAATGACCAAATTGCCCTTGGGGTTTACATATACGAAGTTATCATTGTTAAAGTCTTCAAATAATACAAAGTGGCCAACCCCGAGGTTTTTCGACGTTCAGGATCCAATGGTAGGGTCCACTTGGCCTGAATATATTTGTAAAATGACTATTTTACTCTTAAAAAACTTTAAAATGCCATAACTTGTTAAAATAAAATCAGAATTTAACGTCGTCAAAGCCTGTGAACTCATATTATTATGAAGAACATTTTGGAACCTAAAAAGTATATAGATCGTAAAATGACCAAATTGCCCTTGGGGCTTACATATAAGAAGTTAACATTGTTTAAGTTGTCAAATAATACGGAATGACCTACCTTAGGTTTTTTGACGTTTTGGATCCAATAGTAGGGTTCATTTGGCCTTAATATATTTGTAAAATTACTATTTTGCCCTTTAAACTTTAAAATGCCATAACTTGTTAAGACTAAACTATAATTAAACACCGTCAGAGCCTATGAACTCATATTTAAGATGAAAAATATTTGTGACCTAAAAAGTATATAGATCGTAAAAATGACCAAATTGCCCTTGGAGCATAAATATAAGAAGTTACCAATGTTAAAGTCTTCAAACAATACGGAGTGACCTAGCCCGAGATTTTTCGACATTTTGAATCTAATGGCCTTATTACAAGTGGACCCTACCATTTTGCCCTTATGTATTCAGGCCAAATAGATCCCTCCATTGGATCTAGAATGTCGAATAACCTTAGTGTAAGTTACATCGTATTATTTTAATACTTTAACAATGTTAACTTATTACAAGTAAGCCCCAAGGGTAAATTTGGTCATTTTACCCCATATATATATACATACTCGTATGTTCCAAAATGTTCTTCATCTTAATATGAGCTCACAACGTTTGACGACGTTCAATTCTAGTTTAATCTTAATACGTTATGGCATTTTGAAGTTTGAAGGGTAAAATAGTCATTATACAAATAGATTCATACTAAATGGACCGTACTATTGGATCCAGAATGTCAAAAAACCTAGGAATAGGTCACTCCGTATTATTTGACGACTTAATCAATGTTAACTTCTTATATGTAAGCCCCAAGGGCAATTTGGTCATTTAACAATCTATATACTTTTTAGGTTCCAAAATGTTCTTCATAATAATATGAGTTCACAGGCTTCGACGACGTTAAATTCTGATTTTATTTTAACAAGTTATGGCATTTTAAAGTTTTAAGGGCAAAATAGTCATTTTACAAATATATTCAGGCCAAGTGGACCCTACAACTGGATCCAAAACGTCGAAAAACCTCGAGGTAGGCCACTCTGTATTACTTCAAGACTTTAACAATGTTAACTTCGTATATGTAAACCCTAAGGGTAATTTGATCATTTTACCATATATGTACTTTTTAGATCCCAAATGTTCTTTGGCTTAAATATGAGCTCATAGGTTCAAACGGCGTTCAATTCTAGTTTAGTCTTAACAAGTTATGACATTTTGAAATTTGAAGGGCAAAATTGTCATTTTACAAATATATTCAGGCCAAATGGACACTACCATTAGATCCAGAACGTCGAAAAACATTGGAATAGGTCACTTCGTATTATTTAAAAATTTTAACAATATTAACTTCTTTTATGTAAGCCTTAAGAGCAATTTGGTCATTTTACGACGTATATATATTTTTAAGTTCCAAAATGGTTTTCATAATAATATGAGCTTATAGATTTTGACGACGTTAAATTCTAATTTGTTTTTAACAAGTTATGACTTTTGAAATTTTAAGGGTAAAGTAGTCATTTTACTAAGTACTTATAAAGTTTTGACACAAAAATATAATTTACCAAACGCATTTTTTTGTTTTTGTTCTCTCTTTTTACAAACAAAACAAAGTTACCAAACGCATTTTTAATTTTCTTTTTTTTAAATGAACACAAAAATTTCTAACACAAAAACTAAAAAATGAAATGGTTATCAAACGGGGCCTTAGTATCCAATGCTGTTTGACAATGGAGGAAAACACTAACAAAAATACTACAGAAATAGTTTTATTTCACGGATTCTTTTTCCTTCACTAAGTTTACAAACAAATTGTGCCTAATCCGATGTTTGGTAGGAAGGATGGAAAAATGGAAGGGATTGGAGGGATGAAGGTATCCCTGGGAAAGGAAGGGAGCCTTCCCTCCTCTTGTTGTCTTAAATATAAGAAGGATCAAGGAAGTGAGGAAGGAAAGAAGGGAACATTGTATTCTTTTACTGTTGTATCCTTACATAGACAGAATATCATTTTTTTTTTTGAAGGGCCAAAAGAAAGATGAGGGTAGCTTCTCCGCTCTGCCAATCTATCCACTTTTCTTCTTTACCTCTTCCTTTCCCTCTTCTCTTGCATTCTACCAACCCATAGAGTGCTAGGGGATGACCTTACTGAGTCACTGACTTGCTGTTTCTGCAGCTGGCTGGCCTTCTTTCCATCTCGTCAAGGTTTCTTCCCACTGTAATGAACCTTCTAAGGCGACTTGCTGAAGAGGCTCAAGGGCGTCCAACTCCCGAAGCACAAAGCCGATCACAGTCTCTGGTGTCTTCAAGTTTTAGAAATCAAACCCAGCAACCAAACAAGGAATCAAGTTCAATTCCTGAATCATCTGTATCATCCAATATTTTATCAACTGAAAGTGGTTTTGAATACTCGAGCCCTCAGCTAACACATAGGCGAGTAATCAACGTTGAAGAGGCAGAACTTTCTTAGTCAAAATTCCTTACATGTGTACAATGTATACAAGTGTAGGATTTCTTTTCCCCACTTGTGAATTGTTCTCTTTTTCATGTGTTCTGGAGGGTGTCGTCCTTGAATAAATATTGGCGGGATGAAAGATGAGGATGGGGGCCAAATTTGGTTGTGTTTCGCCAAGAAAGAAAAAGAAGCAAATGTGACGTGTGTCCTACTCTCTCTCCCCTTTGTTGTTTATAACAATTTGTATGTTATGTAGATAGAAACGTGTTATCAGATTAAACTAGCTTGAATATTGGGGGACTTTATACACATTGGAAAGTAAAGTGGCATTGATGCTAATTTGCGCACTTGCCTTTGCTATTGATGCTGTTGTTGCTAGTAGTATCCCCTTTTTAAGTGATTCAATTGTGGAGTGTAAAGTTATTTGGCTCCTCCTGTTTCTTGTGAGAGCATTTTTGCTCACCTATTGTTCACCTAGGTCTTCACTAAGTGACATGTGCCCATTCTCGCCCCTGCATTATCAATATAATTAATGGAATGGGACACATGTCACTCAGTGGAGTGTAATTCTATTAACATCCACCTAATTTGCTCTTCACGCCCATTTACTCTCTACACACACTGCTTAAGCTTAAAACAAAATAATTTACTCTTTACACCCACTTTTAATTCCCATACTAACCTTAACCCTAAAAAAATAAGAATGAAACTCGTTGTCTTACTCTCTCTATCACAAACCACCACCACTTTGCCCCATCACCACCATGATTATCTCCATCCTTTAACAATTGAGAAGATAAAATTCTTAGAAGCCATGTTTCATGGAGCAAGACCCAGTTTTCATGGAATGCACTTCAATTTAGTTAAACAAGTAAAACACACACACACACACTCTCTCTCTCTCTCTCATACACACATGCACACACACGTACACAAATACAATATATATATACATACATAGAATCTATAGCATGCAATTTACCACACACACACACTCTCTCTCTCTCTCTCTCTCTCTCTCTCTCTCTCTCTCTCTCTCTCACACACACACACACACACGTACACAAATAGAATACATATACATACATAGAATCTATAGCATGCAATTTATCACTATTATATAAAAATTGAATTCAAAGAAACCTCTAGAATTTGGCACAACTTTTTCTGCGCGACCAAAAACTGTCGAGAAAGATTGACTATTTTTTTATTCACCCTTGATGTGATTTTCAAAAAAATGGAATGGTTGTATATTGAAATGTTGAAACATATCAATAGGAAGACTTGTAAAATTGGCTACGATAGGAAGATTGGTGAAACAGTTCCATCGTCATTGCAGAATTGAGCGGATGGGCGAGTGCCCCAGTATCGTGGGCAACCAGTCGCAACGTGTTGATCAAATCGAGAAATTCTGGCAAAAGTACAGAGAATAGAAACATAGAATCAAGAAAGTTGGGTTGCTGTCATTATGTCCTTAAATGTCATTTCAGAAGGGGGGTAATGAGAAACTTTCATTAAAGGGTACCACTATTTTACCAGAGCCATGTTTAGCTAATTTCATTTTAAGGTGATTAATCTGTACTACACATTTTTGAGCATCTGTAACTTAGGAAATGTATGCTCTATGGTTGCCTCTCCTGATAGAGGATCCTCCATATCAGAAATTCCTTAAGTTTTTCAGTCTTCTATGTGAAGATCTTTTGTGTCTAAGATTTGATCATGGTCTGTAAAAGATAATGTACCTTGAGCCCCCCAATTGTTTGTCTCGATTTACTTTCCTATACAGTCCATTATCTTCTTCTTGGTCATGCGTCTAATCCTTTGTGGATTATCAGAGTCTCAGCTTGGGTTAAGTATAGGATTAATTACCCACCTTTTCACTGTAGCAAAAAAGTCACTGTTCATTTCTACTATTCACTCTACACATGGCTTCCTCTTCTATCTCCAGATGTTCTTCATCTTCCTCCAGACGTTCAACTTCCAAACTTGAATATCTCTATGAATTTGACTACCTTCCAGAAGACCATAAGGTCCGTCTTACTGATCTCCCCTTCTTGAATCCATATTCCACCTTCGCTAAACCATCCACTTCGTTAACTACCACTGTCAAAAAGATCTTTTCTACACCATGTCCTTCCTATTTGAAAGAATATATCCAGGCCTCTAAGTTTGATCAATGTTATATACCAGCCACGGAGACTGAATAGTTGATCAGCCTTGATATCCCAGCAACCTTCGTTCCACTTTGGAAACAACATGGTTATACCCATCTTCATTTTGGAGCAATCAGGCTTGCCTTAAACTTCCACGGGAAGAAAGGCCTTCCTGTTGTCTCCCGCATTGCTTTGCTGGATACAAGGTTCCTCAAATATGAACATGCTTGTATTGCCACAGTCCAAACAACACTGAATTCAAGAACAGTGATCTTGACGTTTTTTCCGAATTTTAATATGCCATTGCAAGATCCTTACCTTTTCTCAGGTTTGAAGGTACAACTCCAAATTGGCAGTGCTTCTTCTGTCAGTGACACTAATGCTGCCACTTTACACTATCAGATGGCATACAGGTTGCAAAATCATGCTTTTGACATAAGCCAACCTTTAACTTGCGATGAGGCTCTCTTTGTTAGCATCGATTCTGCCACACAAGCTTCATGTGTTCATATTCCTAGGCAAATCTCTCGTGACGAACTGATTAAGTTGTTACCAACTTCTTGGGTAACTTCTTATGAACAGCACAAACGTCCATATCATCCAGTCCAACTTACAAACCCAACGTTCATTACCCAACAAAATGGTACTGTTGAGATCTCATTTGCAATACCATAGGAGTAAGGTATGGCATAATGTTATCACAGAAAAAGATTCCAGATTCCCATGCCTTACTCCTACACAAATTCCATTCTTTGGTCAGAAAATATGGCATAATGTTATCACAGAAAAAGATGGTGATTGAAGTAAATAGGCCTCGAGACTTGGCAACTGCAGCTTTTTTCTTTGCACTTAATGAAAAGCTCTGGACGTGCACAAGAATTTCCAGCATCTTGCCTTGATCATGAAATGTCTTGAAGAATTTTTGCTGGCTACAGAGTTTGTCAAGAGCAAGAAGAACATGCTGATACATTTCTCCAAGTGACGCTTGTGCAAATTTGTTTGCCTTTTGTTTGGAGCAAATGAGAGGTTTTTGTGCCAAGGGGTTCTGGTAGTGAAGTGAGAAAAGCTTGCTTGAGATTGACATCATCAATTCCACCAAGAAAGTAGAATAGCTTAGTTATTTTTTCGTATTGCTTCTCCAAGTCGTGCCTTTTGAAAGAACAACACTTCATCCGAAGATAATCTTCACGGGCTTGATCTTTGTGGATATCTGGAACTCCAAGGAATTCAGTATGGATTATATTCAGAAAATCATCAATGGAAAACATCTATACAAGTTGGAGTTGTCTGTATTCTCCAAAGGCTAATGTACCATTGACACAGATGGCCATGAAATCTTGATAGGCATTTGGTGATTACTGTGTGTGTGGTGGAACCTGGCTGCAGAAGTTCAGCAGTGCACCATGCATGGAGTTCATAAATTTTGTCAAGCCATTTGGAAGGAGGAATATTATCAAATGAAAAGCCTTGATTTGGGGAATTAGAAAATGGAGAGTCTGGTGACTGTTGTGGAGTTGGGTTGGCTGGTTCAGGGCCAACTGGAGGGTCCTCGTCAATAACCTCTTCAACCCTTGGGGATCCCGGATTCACCATATGAACCTCAGTTTGGATTTCCTTTTGGAGATCTGTGATATAATGATGAAGCATGTCCTGTTTAGTGGCCGATAATGACCATATGTCCTCATTAGTAGGGGGGATTCAGGACAAGAATGTTGGTGGGCAGTGGTAAGATCAGAGGGTGTGTCCTTGGCCATGGTCTGGAGAAGAGCAGTAAGTGGATTAGAATGAACAGGGATAGGAGAATTTTCAATGATCATGGTGGTGGCTGGGGCTATGGGTGAGGAAGAGGATGCAAGGTGTTGGCCTGGGCGTGGTGCTGGTGGTTTTTTTTTTGGACGGGATGGCTTGAGATCTCTAGGGAGGAAAGCAGTTGTATTAAACATTCCAGCAGAGGTAGCAGACGAAGGTGAAAAAGGTAAAGGTTGTTGTTGGTCCAAATTGGGAGGAGAATATGGGTACCCAGCAGGTATAGAAAATTGAGGATCAAAGGAGTAAGGATAGTGATATTTGTATGATGAATGAGACTGATTTTGGGCCTACAGGGAATGTAGCTGATTCTTTAAATGTTTCATTTTAGCTTCTTTTAAGGCGAAGGCCGAAGAGTAAATACTGGTCGACTGTGCCAAGTGTAATAGCTCATGATGTAGGCCTTTGATTCGGTGTTGAAGATCACTAATCAAGCATTCAAGCGAAGTCATTTTTTGATCCAGAGTGGCCTGAGTTTGGACAATTTGTTGAAGGCAATTAGTTGACTACCAATTAAGAGTTGCTTCAGCTGCTGAGATTGGCTTCTTTGTTCCATCTGGGTAAATGACAGTGGGAGGAGCAATTTTGTGCTCATGCCGGATTTGATCATCTGGAGTTGTGAACTGAAGAGGAGGGAAATCTTCATCAAAAGTGGTGGATGAGGAGGCAAACATGTAACAAGGAATAGGAGAGGGAGAAGTTGGGGGTAAGTGGGTAGGAGAAAGAGGGGACTTGCATGGGGAAAGAGTTTTGATTTTGGGTTGGGGAGGCCTATGTGACTTGCCTGAGTAAAGCACATAGAAATCAAATTTTCCAGAAGGTTCGCCAAGTAAACCTACACTGGGATCACCAGAATCATATCTCTCCTGAAGATTTTTTTGAGAAGAATTTTTCTTTGGTTTTCGGGGAGCATCTCATCGTAGAATTCTTCCTCAAAATAACAATCATTACAATCACAATAGTCAAAATACTTATGTCCTGTGATTGGATTTTGGAAGTGGAATATTGGCTGTTCGGCGGCGCCAAATGAATGAATAGGAATTTTCCTTGTACCAGAATTTAATATATCTGCTGGTTGAATCATGTTGACTGGTGTGGGGAAGATGTCTGGTTCATTCATATTGGGTTTAGCAAATGAGATCTCAACAGTACCATCTTGTTGGGTAATGAACGTTGGGTCTGTAAGTTGGACTGGATGAGATGGACGTTTGTGCTGTTCATAAGAAGTTACCCGAGAAGTTGGTAACAACTTAATCAGTTCGTCACGAGAGATTTGCCTAGGAATATGAACACATGAAGCTTGTGTGGCAGAATCGATGCTAACAAAGAGAGCCTCATCGCAAGTTGAAGGTTGGCTTATGTCAACAGCATGATTTTGCAACCTGTATGCCATCTGATAGTGTAAAGTGGCAGCATAAGTATCACTGACAGAAGAAGCACCGCCAATTTGGAGTTGTACCTTCAAAGCTAAGAGAAGGTAAGGATCTTGCAATGGCATATTAAAATTCGGAAAAAAAACGTCAAGATCACTGTTCCTGAATTCAGCGTTGTTTGGACTGTGGCAATACAAGCATGTTCATATTTGAGGAACCTTGTATCCAGCAAAGCAATGCGGGAGACAACAGGAAGGCCTTTCTTCCCGTGGAAGTTTAAGGCAAGCCTGATTGCTCCAAAATGAAGATGGGTATAACCATGTTGTTTCCAAAGTGGAACGAAGGTTGCTGGGATATCAAGGCTGATCAACTATTCAGTCTCCGTGGCTGGTGTATAACATTGATCAAACTTAGAGGCCTAGATATATTCTTTCAAAGAGGAAGGACGTGGTGTAGAAAAGATCTTTTTGACAGTGGTAGTTAACGAAGTGGATGGCTTAGCGAAGGTGGAATATGGATTCTAGAAGGGGAGATCAGTAAGAGGGACCTTATGGTCTTCTGGAAGGTAGTCAAATTCATAGAGATATTCAAGTTTGGAAGTTGAACGTCTGGAGGAAGATGAAGAACATCTGGAGATAGAAGAGGAAGCCATGTGTAGAGTGAATAGTAAAAATGAACAGTGACTTTTTTGCTACAGTGAAAAGGTGGGTAATTAATCATATACTTAACACAAGCTGAGACTCTGATAATCCGCAAAGGATTAGACGCATGACCAAGAAGAAGATAATGGACTGTATAGGAAGGTAAACCGAGACAAACAACTGGAGGGCTCAAGGTACGTTATCTTTTACAGACCATGATCAAATCTTAGACACAAAAGATCTTCACATAGAAGACTGAAAAACTTAAGGAATTTCCGATATGGAGGATCCTCAGGAGAGGCAACCATAGAGCATACATTTTCTAAGTTACAGATGCTCGAAAATGTGTAGTACAAATTAATCACCTTAAAATGAAATTAGCTAAACATGGCTCTGATACCAAATTTATACAATCACACAGAAGGAATAATTAAATTTATAACAATCACACAGAAGGAATAATTTATACAAAGGAATTAGAGGGAAGGAGGTAAGGAGACACACAAAGATAAGAATATTTCCTGTTTTGGGTCGTTCATCTGGTTGAATTCCAAGTTGCCAAAAACCGGCTTTGAGGTCAAATTTTGAAAATATTTGGGCTTGGGTTAACTGGGAAAGGAGGTTATGGCGTCGTGGAAGTGGGAACTTGTCATCATGAAGAGAATGGTTGAGAGGTTGGTAATTTATGACAAGGCGAAGTTTTCCACAAACTTGTTCGGCTCTCTTGTTAACATAGAAAGCTTCACATGCCCACTGGGAGGTGGTGTTTTCAATGAGGCCTTCTTTCTGTAGTTGCGCAACTTATGTGAATAGAATTTCCCCCCAGTGGATGCCTAGGTGAACAAAAATGCTCTCGTTTCTTGTGGTGAAGTAATTTGTGGAATGTAGCATTACTTCGGATAAAACTAACGTGAAGTCCTTGATGGATGTCATGTTGCCAACATTTGCCTAACAAACATGAATATTTAGGTACGGCGACAACATCATTTAGATCGCTATTTGAATTAAGGGCAATGTTATTGACACTCCATTAATTACTAAATGTACTTTATGGACTGCATTGAGTGGATGGTATGACAGGTTGTCAGAGTGACACCATGGAGTGCATTAATTGATTTTTGGAGTACTAATAGTAATTCCCTGAATTATTGCTAGTTCTTTAAGGCTTGTTTGGTAACATCGCAGTTTAGGCTTTTTTTTTCGGAAGGAAAACAAAAAATGTGTTTGGTTGCTATCTTGGCTTTTTACTTTTTTTATTTTTAAGAAAAAATTGAAACAAAACTGAAAAGGTTTTAAATTTTTTGAAAACATAGATGGCCGATGCTTGGTCAAGTTGAAAAATGAGTAAATGCTATGCTTCCTAAATTCAAATTTCAAAAATTCAACCCAAATGATGTGGCAATGAGTCCACTGGATTTTGATTGTAGGATGTTGAAGTGATCGAATCTTACAATGGCCTCTAATAAAGTAAAAGAAATTTATTACTTACCTATGTGAAACCACTATTACAGAGTAGAAGAAGGAGGATTATCCGAATGATCATTGAAGTGATCTTACAATGGTCTCTAATCAAAATCTAGTGGTCCCATTGCCACATCATTTGAGATGAATTTTTGAGATTTGAATTTGGGAAACATAGCATTACTCTTAAAAAAGTGTCGCCTTTGTGCCGAACCAAACTAACATACAATTAACATCCTTATTTTAACCGATATGTATGTGTTTACTATTGTATAAATAAACAATATAGATTTAAGTGTATACACTGATATGTACAAAAATATCCACTTAAAGTCAACCTTCGCCACCTCAGCAAGGAGTGCCATAGTCATGCAGTAATTGTGCTCACCACATCAATTCATGGGGATGCTTGACCGATCACAGCCAGGCACCCATTTGTTGGCTGTCAAGCAGCGCAAAGGAGAATCCCTAAAGGATTATGTTAATCGTTTCAATCAGCAAAAACTCCAGATCCGTAACCTGAACGAAACGGTCTCGATTACAGCCTTCTGCTCGGGAGTTCAACACACCAAGGATGGTACGTCATTCCACCGTGACCAACCGACCACCCTGGTTGAACTCTCAGAGAGGGTTGGAAAGTACATAGACATGGAAGAGTTCCTGAAGTCTAAGCGCGCCAGCATGGCGGAAGAAGACCCCGAAATCCAAATGAAATCACGAACGTTCTGAGAAGGGCTAGGGAAAGAAGCCGAAACAGGGCCAGCAATGAGGCGGTCGAGATCAAGCCCCGATCGCCTTCACGCCTCTTTCCCGGCCTATCCAGGAAGTCATGGTCATAGCCGAGGCTCAAAGGTTGATCAAAAAACCGACAAAACTGAAGAGCCCACTCGAGAAGAGAAACCGGGAAAAGTACTGCTGGTATCACAAAGATCACGGTCAGGACGATGAGGACTGCTTCAAGCTCAAGATTGCCATTGAGAAGCTGATCGAGTAGGGTCATTTAGTCGAGTTCGTCACCGTTGATAGAGGTCGAGGCAAGATACCCGAGCTCCCGAGCAGCCGCTGTGGATACCGGAATTCCACCTCTTTGTTATGTTTTGAAATTCGTTTGATTTTGAATCAAGGAAAAAGAAAAGGTCTGTTGAAAACAGATACAGAGTCGCCACTTGGTCTTTAAGGAACCAAGAAACCTAATTTTGACTCACCCAAACGGATAAAGGGCACCGGTCCTTCATAACCAAAGAACTTGGCTCGGGGTTTTGGTACGAGAGAGGAAGGAGCCTTTGTCGCGACTAAAACACCCTCAACTCGCCCCGTCTTTCAACGGGCCTCAATTAGCATCCAAATAATCATCTTATACTATGTATGGTTCGACAAATAATACTACGATAGTATGTTACATCACATAAGAAATTTGAAATTGAAGATCTAAAGATAAGATATCATTCATAAGATCTAAGCCAAATATCACACAATGCGAAGTGAAAGATCACACAAATAAACCTAGGAAAAATCGTCTAATCATATATCAATTAATCAAGTTTTCCTAATCTAAAGGGGACATGAATTGTTCTTGAAACAAATAAACAAAGAAATCAAAATATGCTTAACAAGCTAATATGATGCATGTTATTCTTTGATAAAAGAAGACCTCTCAATCCCCGGGACGGATGAGAAAGGATGATTAGATCAAGGGGAAGCATGAACGGGTGATCGAGTTCATTCCTTATAATCTCCTTAGATTAAGAGTTACAAAAACCCCAAATCTTGCATGAATGCAATGTATGTATATAAAGTGTGCAAAGGTTGTAGTGTGTTTTGTGTACATGGATTTCTAGAATGACTTAGAAGTCTAAAATTTGTATGAATGAATGAATGAAATTAACATGGGATATGTACAAATGTAGTATGAACTACTTCCTAAGATATGAACTAATTTGGAATGCATATAAGCATCAAATCAAAGAATGAAAGTTAAAGTATACTTGCTGTGAATAGTGGACAGAACAGTAGCATGATCTTTTGGAATTTGAAAAGAGGGGTTAGGAATGTTTTTAATTTTTATGGAGATGTTCCTTATTGTGTCTAGAACACAACCCAAAAGGCCAATCTTGAATATCTATCACAGATTGAGAGAAATCATATAAACAACACAGGTCACTCAGAAACAGAGTCCGTACTGTCGACTGAAATGTTAGAAAATATTAGAAAATGAAAAAGAATGATCTAAGGGCCCATTTTATACAGAAAGTTCCCTAAGACATTGAATATTAAGGGGAAAATAAGTTAGGACCACCCCTTTTGGAAAAGTTTTCTGTAAAAGAGGTTGGAAGTGGACCTAGCTGCTGTGACAGCAAAATCAGAATGTTTGGAAGGAATATTGGGATCCAAATGGACCATTTCCAAGTACTTCCAAGTCAAACCAAAAATCATGGGTGTTCTCCAATGAGTTAGGAAGACTTTCCAAGTGGCCTTGCATCTATATGTTGAGTATTAAGTTCTAGAGAAATCTTTGAACTCAACTCACTCACTGTTTTGACTCATTGTTTTGAAGACTTTGGAGAAAACAAAGTTTTGTTTCTTGAAACCAAATGAGAGGGATTGAGAGGGGTTTTGAAATAGATGTTTTGAAAACATTTTTTCAACACTCAATAAGGATCATAGCCACTTAGAATACCTACATCAAACTCATCATTTAAGAACCTCCAAGATTGTTGGAGAGATTTATTTTTATTTTTGAACATAACTTCAATACATTTCAAGAATACCTTGGAAGTATTGAAGTTATGATCATCATCTATCAAACATGTTTTTGAGGTCAAGAGCTACTATCCATAAGGATTCACTCACCCCAAACTTCATGTCATCACTTAGATGATGATGAACTAGTAAGTAAATAAAGAAAAGAAGAAGAAATGAGATAAGGAGAGATGAACATATATATAATCAAAGCAAGTAAATAGCAATCAATAGATGATAATCAATGTGATTTTGGACTTGTAGCTTGGTGTTTCACTCATAGATTTTGACATTTGGACATGGAAGTAGCTTCCTATCTCATGAATGCTCAAGAATGAGGGTTGGAGTGGACTTTGAATGTGAAGTATATAGAAGGATGATGGAAGAAAACAAGAATAAAACTCACTTTCTTATGGAAAATCAATGGGAGAAGCTCCCTTTCTCTCTTCTAAACCTATCTCTATCTCTCTTCTTCTCTACAACTTTTCAAGCTTTGCACTTGGCCCCCCCAAAATGAAGAGCAATGGAGGGTTTAAATAGGCCAATTTGGGGTGGTTTTGGGGTTTTAGAAGTACTCCCATTGGTCCCAAACAACTGTGAACATAAAACTATGTCGTTTTGGCTTTCAATTAATCAAATTGGACCCCCAAAAAAATTACAAAAATGGACTCTGCGAGGATTGAGTGCTGCGGCGGCACTGGGCCAGTGCCGCGGCGGCAGTGCTCCTCTGAAGCCCAGAAAATTACGTTTAGGCCCCCAGAGGTTCCGGTATTCGCGAAAAGGCCCTATTTCGTCCGAAATTCACGGAAAATGCATACGAACTCCAAATTGAGGTTGTGATATACCGTTGGAAAGGTAATGGAGTCTACTCTACATAAAAAATAGTTCAGGGATAGGTCACTTTGAAAAGTTTTACGGTATTCGCGATAAAAGCCGATTTGATCGCCTTTTTCGCCTTTGGAAATTCATAATAAACTCGTTTTAAATCCGAAAATTATGTGCGATATACCGTCGGAAAGCTGTTGACCTCTAGTATCCATGAAAAATATTTGAAAATTGTCACGGTTCCCCGGTTCTAAAGTCAAATTCTGGTCAAACTGGTCAAACCTGGGATTCCCGGGAAGTTCTGGAAACCTCCGGGAGTTCCCGGGAGCTGATGTTTTCGCTCGATTTTCTTTTGGAACTTGTTTTAATACTTTTCTCATGATTTAGAATGATTCTGGTGAATTCGGACGATATCGGTCAAACTTGGTCAAACTTGGTCAAACCTGGTCAAACCTTGGTCAAACATTGGTCAAATCGGTCAACAGGGACTTTCCGGAAGCTTCCGGGACTTCCGGGGGTCTCTGGGAGCTGATGATTTCACCCGATTTTCTCTTAAAAACTCATTTTATCGCTTTTCTTACAACGTAGCATGTTTCCAGAACTTTTGGTCCAAATCTGGGAGCTTTCGGGCTTTCAGGGGCATTTTGGTCAATCTGAGCATTCTGAGAGATAGAGCTGACTTCCAGGAGTCCTTTTGAGTCTTTTACGATCATTGTGAACCACCAAGCTATGGGTCTCCTAAATCTGATAGCCGACAAAATGGGGTGTCTACAGCCACAACCCCTCGGTCACATCCACGTGGTATCTGGAGGAACGTCGGGCAGAGGGGACTCACTGTCGGTGAGAAAAAGGCATGCTCGGGCTTCTCGAGCAAATGTCCTGCAAAACCAATCAGCCAACTCCCCACCGACCGATGTTCTAACATTCTCATCCGATGATGTAAAGGACCTGCTTTGCCCTCACGACGATCCGCTGGTGTTGACACTCTTCATAGCCAATTACATGGTAAAGAGAATATTGATGGACACAGACAACTCCTCAGACATTTTGTTTACCTCAACCTTCGATTAGTTCGAGATATCAAGGGACCAGCTCTGACCAGTGGCCACTCTCTTGGTAGGGTCAACGGATCCAGCACACAATCGCTCAGGGTGATCGAATTGCCAGTTCTTATGGGGACCTACCCGCAGCAGGTCTCTGTACTCACAAATTTTATCGTAGTAGAAGCCCCCTCCGCTTATAATGTCATCCTTGGAAGGCTACACTCAATAGAGCTAAGGCGGTGGTGTCAACATACAGCCTAGTGATCAAGTTCCCAACCCCCCAGGGACCGGGAAGCCTACGTGGAGATCAAGCAACCGCTTGGAATTGTTATGTCAGCTCCCTACACAGAGAGGCTATCACTGAAATGCTAAACGTTCAGGAGATGGATCCGAGGGACTCGAGGGACGGAGTAGGCCCTGTGGAGGAACTAGATCAAGTGGCACTGGACCCCCGATTTCCTGTCTGGTCCATCAGCATTGGCACTCTCATGGAACCAAGTCTTAGAGAAAACTTAATCCAATTCCTGAGAGAAAGTCAAGACATCTTTGCCTGGTGCCATGAAGACATGCCAGGAATAGATCCCCGGGTTATGTCCCATCATCTCAACGTTGACCCGAGCTCCCGTCCGGTCAAGTAGATGAGGAAGGGCATGGATCTCGAAAGACAAGTGGTAGTGCACGACGAGATCGAAAAGCTCCTCAAGGCAAGGTCGATCTAAGAAGTTCACTATGCCGACTGGTTAGCTAACGTGGTACTGGTCGAGATGTGCAATGGGAAGTGGAGAATGTGTGTGGATTTCACTGACCTGAACAAGGCTTGCCCCAAGGACTGCTATCTACTACCTAGGATAGACCTTCTCGTGGACTCTACGGCCGGTCATTCACTTCTCTCTTTCATGGATGCCTACTCGGGATACAACCAGATCAACATGTATCCTAGGGACGAAGAAAAGACTTCTTTCATCACCGACCAGGGCTACAAGGTGATGCCCTTCGGCCTCAAAAACACCGGGGCAACTTACCAACGCCTTGTCAAACATATGTTTAAAGATCTGATCGGGAAAACGATGGAGGTATATGTTGACGATCTCCTAGTAAAGAGCCGACACGAGTCCGACCATCTCGAGCACTTGGCTGTTCAGCATCCTAAGAAAATTCCAAATGAGGTTGAATTCGGCCAAGTGCACATTTGGAGTCTCGTCTGGGAAGTTCCTGGGACACATGCTGAGCCGACAAGGAATTGAGGCAAACCCCAAAAAAATTCAAGCCATCATTAATATGCGTTCACCCCGGTCAATAAAAGAAGTTCAAAGCATAGCCGGTCGGGTAGCAGCATTTAACATATTTGTATCCCGGGCAAACGACCGGTGCCTACCATTCTTCAAGATCCCCCGCAAGGCTTTCAGTGGATAGAAGAGTGTGAAGAGTCATTTCAGAAACTCAAGAAGTACCTGACATCCCCCCTCTGCTCTTAACGCTCGTACCAAAGGAGGAATTGTTTCTTTACCTGGCGGTGTCGCCCTCAGCAGTAAGCTTGGCACTCGTCAGGGAAGAGCACGGGATACAGTACCCGATCTATTACACAAGCCGAGCGCTACAAGGCACAAAGAGCCGATAGTCCCACATCAAAAAACTCGCCTTTGCACTAGTCAACTCAGCCCAAATACTTTGCCTATACTTTCAGGCCCATGTCATAGTAGACCTCATAGACCAACCTCTCTGCCAGATCCTATCCCAGCTTGAAACATCCGGGAGGCTCATAAAGTGGGCATTGGATTTGGAAGAATTTGAAGTGGTGTACAGACCCCGAACAATAATTAAGGGGCAAGCAGTGGCAGAATTCCAAGTAGAATTCACGAACCCGGAAGACCCAGCCGAGGTGTTCAACCCGCTTGAGTTATCGCCTGACTCACATCCTGACTCCCTGACTTGGATACTCTATGTGGACGGATCCTCCAACAAACAGGGCAGCCAGGGAGGGATCATTCTGACCACACCCAACGTAATTCAGCTGGAGTACGCGCTAAGGTTCAGGTTTCAGGCCTCCAACAGCGAAGCCGAGTACGAAGCCTTGTTGGTCGGGTTACAACTGGCTGCTTCAATGGGCGCGCAGCAGATTCACGGGTACAGTGACTCCCAGCTCGTGGTCAACCAAGTCAACCAGGAGTTTGAAGCACAAGAAGGTAGCATGTGGCCTACTTGGCCCTAGTCAAGTCGATTACTAGACAGCTCAAAGGTTTCTTAATTAAACAGCTCCCGAGAGAGAAGAACACAAGGACCGACCAATTAGCACGGCTAGCATCATCTTCCGAGTCGAACCTTCCTGGGATAAAGGTGGAATACCTGACCGATCCAGTATGTCCAACTCAGAAGGCATGGACGTTGACCCAGTCGATTCAGAGCCCAGTTGGATGGACCCTATCGTGTAGTTCCTCACAGTCGGAAGCCTCCCGAGTGGAAAAGATGAAGCCCGTCGGGTCAAATACTGGGTGGCCCGATGCCAACTTGTTGACGGCGTCCTCTACAAAGGGGGTTTTCTATCCCCTATATCTGACGCATCCACCCTGCTCAAGTCCAAGGAATCCTGTACGAAATTCATGAAGGAGTGTGCAAAAGTCATGTTGGAGGCAGGGTACTCTCCCGCAAGGCTCTGCTGCAAGGTTATTATTAGGCCAGGGACTGTCAGGAATACGTCAAAAGGTGCGCCGAGTGCCAGAGACATGCCAACTTGGTTAATTGCCCAGCGCAGTTCCAAGCTCCAATCCTCAGCCCCTGGCCGTTTGCTTGGTAGGGCATTGATATCATCGGCCCCCTTCCAATGGCAAAAGACCAAGTCAAGTTTGTCGTCATCGCTATAGATTATTTTACCAAGTGGGCAGAAGCTGAGCCCTTAGCAACCATCACCAAGGAGAAAATGAAAAGCTTCGTTGAAAGGAACATTCTCAGCAGGTTTGGCATACCCCGTGTGGTAGTCAGCGACAATGGAAGGCAGTTTGACACACCAGTATTTTGGTAGTTCTGCTCGGGCTATAGGATATCAAATCACTACTCTTCCCCCGAGCATCCCCAAGCCAATGGCCAAGCCAAAGTAACGAATCGAAAGATCCTGCAGCCCATCAAAACTAGGCTTGAAAACGCTTTAAAGGCTATGGGCGGAGGAATTACTGACCCTCCTGTGGGCATATCGTACTACTCCCCGGGCGGCAGCAGGGGAGACCCCATTCTCGCTTACCTATGGCTTTGAGGCAGTAGTCCCCACAGAACTTGGACTACCAACATACCGGGTGGCCAACTTTAGCGAGCATGGATACAAAGAAGCCCTCAGAGGAGAACTCGACATGATAGAAGAGAAAATGAACCGGGCATATTTAAAAGTCGTAGCCTACAAGCAGTGGGTCTCACGGTACTTTAACAGCAAGCTCAAACACCGTAGTTTCCAAGTCAGGGACCTCGTCCTATAAGAGATGAATCAGTCAACTAGGATCCCGAAACATGGAAAGCTGGGCCAAATTGGGAAGGGCCCTATCGAGTTGCCCGAATTAACCGACCGGGAAAATACCGGTTACAAACCCTAGAAGGACAAGAGCTGTCGCACCCCTGGAACGTGGAACACCTACGGAAGTACTTGTAATACCCTGTATTTTTGTAATATATTATATAACTAAGACATTGTATGTTTCTTTTAATACTTGTATGAGCTTGGCCTTACCCTTGGTATATTTTACATACCAATCGATTGAACTTTATCTCAATCGATTGATTGTTCCAATCGATTGAACTTTATACCAATCGATTGATTGTATCAATCGATTGACACTTATGTCAATCGATTGGAGGCAGCTGGGCAGATTCTTTTGCTCTGGCTGGGGAGAGGCCACGTGAACACCTTTCCTCTATATATACCAGCCCATTTTGGGCGTAATTCTGGTTGCTGAAATCAGAGAGAGTGAGAGGGAGTGTTTGTGTGTGTTTATATATATATATACACTCATATATATATACTCACATATATACATATATTTACTCACCCACACACACAGATGGACTGAGAAGAAGAAGGTCAGAAAGAAGAAGAAAAGAAGGAGAAAGAAAAGAGAGAAGGCAGAGAGCAGAGAAAAGAGAGAAGAGGAAGACCACCATTGAAGCTCAAGCTTCAAAACATTCCCAAACACGCCCTTAACGCCTAGGTGAGTTCTAAACTCACTTGGTAACTTGATATTGATGTTAGGGCATGTTTTGAATGAAGAAATGGAGAAGAAACCTTGTATTTCCCGTTTATATGTGTTGAGCAGTCTTCTCTGTGAAGAAGACGAAGTGTCAATCGATTGACATCTTTCATGTCTCAATCGATTGACATTTTATGCAATCGATTGACATGGATTGTGATCCAATCGATTGAACTTTTTATCAATCGATTGACATCCATACCAATCGATTGAACCTTATTCCAATCGATTGACACTACTTTTATACCAATCGATTGACATCTATACCAATCGATTGGCAGTTACAGTTTACTGTTTTACTTGCTTAGATAATGTAATAACTGTTTAGTTGTTTAATTACTGTTCAGTATTTCCCAGCATGCTTTATTATTTTAATACGGACATGATAACGAGTTAAGGCAGCGTAGGATCGTAGTAATAACAAGACTATCGAATAATGTTTAAAATGTTAGATAACGGAATAGTTGTGAATCCTTTGGAGTTAACGTTCATTTCATTCAGAGTAGTCGGGCCACATTGGGATTGTCATGTATCGATAATAGAGTTGAACTTAAGTAGGTTTGCTAAGATTCGGGAATCTTGCGTGGGCGGGCTTTGGTCGATCATATGTTCTTAAAAGCGGTAGACAGACGAAGGTGTCTATGACTTGCGGTGAACCGGACCATTTGCCCTAAGATAGCCAGATGATCTAATCATATGTTCTTAAAAGCGGTAGACAGACGAAGGTGTCTATGACATGCGGTGGACCGTGATCACTGGTAGACGTCGCTAAGTCGTGGCATAGAATGATGTACTGTTGTTTAAAGCGTTATATCCCTGACATGCGGTGAACTGTGCATATGTTCTTAAAAGCGGGGGATGGACTAACGTGGTATCCATGACATGCGGTGAACTGTGCATATGTTCTTAAAAGCGGTGGATGAGCAATGGTGTGTTATAGAGTTGAACTACTGTCGAGTCTGTTCCCCTATCAAGACGCGTTATCGGTCTTAAAATGAGTAAGACGATAGTAATCGGATGATCGGTTTGATGTAAAGGAGTTACCCTCACAGAGTTCTAATTTGGTTACGACTTATAACTTGTAATAACTTCAATAGCTGATACCCTGTTAGTATCTAACTCACTCGGCTTTCATTAAGCTGACGGCGTTTATGCCGCTGGACATTTCTACGTTCCAGTGCACCCTGGTTATGACTATACAGGTGAAGGGCCTGCAGGAGAAGACTACTATGCCGGTGACGGAGTTCCTGTGGAGAATTTCCCCGACGGATGTCAGACCGAAGAAGACTACTACGCTGAGGACTACCCATATGCCAACTGAAGACTAGACTAGAATTGTAGCTAGTTGTCTTTACCGTTTTAGAATCTTTTTGTAGTCAGGCATATGTTGCCTTGGCATTTGTACTTCCGCTGCCTTATATTTGATTCGAGACTCTGATATGTAATAGTTAGTAACTTCTGCTGACTTTATGTTACGTTGTGTTCAGAACCTAGACTTCATTGTTGTTACACTATTACTTCTTGTTGCTTAGTACTGCGTGGTGTGGACAATCATGTGACTTCACCCGTCGCTGCCTTTGGACCCAAAAAGGAAATTTATTTTTCTCTATTTTTGCCGTTCTGGGGCGTGACAGGATTTTTTGGTATCAGAGCCTAGGTTGTATACCTTTTCGCTCACAGATTGTCCCACACCATCTGGTCCTAGAACCTTGAGATTCTATAGATGAGTATTAAGATTAGTTCTGACTTAAGGTAGTCCCTTTTCAGGTAGCATGGCACCGCCGCTGTTCGTTCCAGATGAGTTCGGAGGACACTATGTGTATGAGAGTAGTATTGCGCCAGCAGATCCAGAGTACTATGCCTGGAAGGTTAGACAGAGGGCTATTGCGGAGACAGAGCGAGACATGCAGATCGAGCAGCAGAGATTTGGGACCCAAGACCCAGAAGTGATACGTCGGGAGATGATCTACCGCAAGGAGACCTTCAAACGCATCGAGGAGGATTCTCTACTGATGTTACGAGACCGTTCCTCGTACCAGGTTCTACTTGCACAGGTTAGAGCAGCACCTCCACCCCCACCGGAGGAAGACATGGCTGATGCACCCCCAGCAGATGAGGACCCGGAGGATGATGATGAGAGCGATGACGACGATGAGCCAGAGGATGACGACGAGGAGATGGAGGATGAGGACACCGATGACGAGGAGCCGGAGTATGATCCAGAGGAGGAGGACCCCGTGGACCCCGCCGGTATGGACGTGCCAGTTGGCGTAGATATTGTAGTTGCAGAGGGTTATCCGATAGAGGAAGAGGAGGTAGCCGCAGACGATGATGCAGTAGTACCAGTCTTACCAGGAGGAGTTATAGCACAGCTAGCAGCTGAGTGGGCCGCAGAGATGGCTGCACATCCCCATGGATTCGAGATCGGAGCACCGGAGTTGGCACAGGCTATGGTACAGGCTGAGGCACTTGCAGCCGCATTTGATGCAGCCCAGGCTGACATGGCCGCTGATGCAGGAGATTTGGGAGCTGTTGTGGAGCATGATGGACCCGAGCTGATTGAGGATGTTGAGATAGAGGATGAGGACATGATGGATGACGATGACATGGATGAGGATGATGTTTTGTCTGAGGTTGCCCTAGAGGACGAGGCTTCCATCTATGGATCCGATGTGGACAACTTTTGAGTCCAGTACCTTTAGGACTTAGACTTTTTCGCTTGACTTTAGGACATGTTGTCCACTTACTTTTGACGCTTACATAGACAGCTATTGACCGTAGCCTTTTTGTATAGGTAGCCACCAGTAGTGGTTTTGTATGTATGTTTCTTTTGTTTAGATCTTGTATAGGATCATGTACTACGCGGTACACAGATGATCCATTGTGTACTCCGCTGTACATCTTTTGGGTATATATATATGGCAGATAGTTTCTCTTGATTATTTCTGTTATCATCTCATTATTATGTTATGGTTTGTGATGTTGATTCATGTTATGCTTCCTGTTATTTAAGTATGATCATTTCCCCGAGGAGATTGTCAGCTAATCGTTAGATCCTTCATAGGTACACCTCACACGGATCACTATGGTGGGACCCACAAGGAACCAAGCACGACTGGGAGCACCCATTCCCGAGGGTATGGACCCAACTGGAGTCTTCGAAGCTTTCATGCAACGGATGGAGCACATCGGCGATACCTACAATCATGCCACCAACGACAATGGCAACAACCACTTTGTCCCTCCAAGGCAGACAGGCGATAAGCTGTTGGAACGATTTCGTGGCCTGCTGATTCGAGGTGAAAAGTGCATGTTTATAGTGTATTATACGGTCTTTTATGCATACTTTTATCCCCAAGTCCCTAGATTTAGAAGCATATCAATGATTAAGTGTTTTCTATGATGTTGAGACTTAAACATGTGTTTTTACACTATTTTACAGGTCATGGAAAGCAAACATTGCATAGAAAGTGATTCTGGTGAAGAGAACAACAGAAGCAGCTGGGAAAACGCCAATTTTGACAATGATGACTTCAGATTTGGAAGATTTTCCCAGAGATATAAAATGTAGATCTTTGAGTTACGGTCGCGTGGCCGCAAACGGGAGGTCAATCCGAGGTCCGAGTAAAAAGTTATGGCCATTCTCCCATCGGTGTGCAGAGCTGTCAAAATCAGAAGAGTTCAAGCGATTGAAGAAGGGTTCAATCGATCGAACCTTCGATCGATCGAACTGAGCTCGATCGATCGAACTCTATTTTCCCCCAAAAGTTGCGTAAACTCTGTGGGAACCCTATATATACGTCGTTTTGACGCCAGACGAAGGGGGGACGCTCCAGAACGCGAAAAACAGCAGTTTAGGGTAGTTTTAGGGTTAGATTAGGAGTAGGTTAGGTTAGATTCATGTTATTTTTCATCTTTTCCATTGATTCATTGAAGATTATTGATGATTCAACTGTATTACAAGTTATGTACAAGTTTATTTCAGATTATTTACAGGTTTTTCTTCTCCTTTCCCTCTATTTGATTGTTTATTAGTTTAGATGTTGATGATTGTCTTGTTTTACTATTTTTGCAATAGTTTTATTATGTTTCCGTAGTTTAGACGTTGGGAATATGTGATGAAACATTGATTCCCAGCCTCTGCCATGCAACCCTTAGAAACCTTGGGCTCGATCGATCGAAGGCATTTCGATCGATCGAACCAGAGCTAGTCAAGCGATCGAAGGCATTTCGATCGATTGAAGGATGAGGCAGTCCGATCGATCGAGAGAGCTTCGATCGATCGAACCTGCAGATTCCTGAGATGATTCTTTTAAGTATTCCATGACTTTCTGTTTTAGAAATCTGTCATCAAATTGTTCCAATAAGCTCAGTTTGTCACAACAGTTTTTAGAACTTAAAGCCTTAAGGCCTTTTCTTCAATGACTTTTGAAAACCACTTTGAATGCTAACACCATTTAGAGTGCAAGTAATTACCATTGTTTTAAACCGTCTTTCATGTATTTTAAATCACTTGTGATGATGTAGTCCCGGTCATGAAAGGGCTATTGATTCTTTATCTTTAGAAAAATACGGAATACTGAAAAGGGATGTACTCCATAGAACGTTAATGAATTTGCATGGTAGATGGTTAGGATTAATGTGGATTCTCGTATTTCCAACACCTTTAATTTATCTGTTTGATTAGTTATGTTTCTATAAGTTTTAGTCTAATATTTAGTTTAGTTTAATTAATTAGGATTCGTTAGAACCTTCTCTTCTACATTCATCTTTTCTATTTCTTTAGGTTATAACTTGGTAGATATTCTTCCTATTCCTTCCCTGTGGGATCGACCTGGACTTATCCAGTATTACTTGCACGATCACCTACACTTGGGTGTTGCACAAGAGCGCACAAGATTTTTCTCGTGTCAAGTTTTTGGCGCCGTTGCCGGGGAAGGCAACTAGGTTAGGATTTTATTAAGTTATTTCCATTTTTCTTCTTTTACTTAAAAAAAAAAAAAAATTAAAATTTAATTGGACTTTTTCTCTCACAAGAAAAAAAAAAAAAAAAAAAATATCTTTTGTTTAAATATTTTGGGTAAACATGTCTTATCCATATTACCCTCCATACAACACAAATACCACGAATGGGTACACATTAGGTAATGAGAACTATACCCCGAGTTGGCAAGCACCCACATATGATGCACATTATCAACCTGAGTGTTACCAATCACCACAATGGGAAAACCATCGTGTTAGTCCCCCATGTTATCAAACGTATCAAGAACCTCCACCTGGAGAGTTCTATCAATCACAATGGGGATATAACCAAAATGATAGTGTAGGATATAGTAGTAGTTCCCACGATTACCAAATGCACCAAGACTTTCCTTCTGGGGAGTCTTGCACACAAACACAATGGGAAGGGGACTATTACCAACAACAATGGGGTGAAACTTCATATAGTTATAATGAGGAGAATAACCAAGTTGAGGATAATGGTATGTTAGAATTGCTGCTTGGTGAAATGAAAAGGCTAGAGAGTGCAATTGATAAATTAGGAGCTAGATATCAACAAGCATTTGATAGCCAACCTTTAGAAGACTATACCAGTCCTTCAACGCTACAACCTGAATTTCAAGACACTAACAATGGAATGGAATTAGAGGACAATGATGGGTTCATACCGAGTGAGGTTAACAACTCATTTGAGAAAGTGATAACCCAACAAGAACTCCAAAACCAAACCATTGAGCATGAAGTTGTAGAACCATCTTCTCCTCAACATACAACCCCAGACATTAACTCCTTCACTGCCTTGATAAAGTTGCACAATCTCTTTGTCCAGAGTACTTCAATAGATGACACATATAGTGAGGAGAGTTGCGAGGATGAGAATGAGGTCTTAAAAGATGATGAGAGTTTAGGTGACTGCACGCAATTAGGAAAGGATGAGTCCCCTGTTGACTATATCCCTACCTTTGATAGTGACCCTAGGGAGGACGTTATTGAAAAGTCTAAATTTGATTTAGATTCATGTGATATTCATGAACCCTCACCTCTTTCGGCCGAAGAGGTGGTGTCACCAAGATGCCCATCACCTATCCTCTCTATTAATCAAAACTCTCATCCTGAGCTTGAGAATCATGTGTACCCCATTAATGAACAAATAGAATGTGTTGTAGAAGAGGATGGTAAGGATACTAGCACATGTTTTTCACAAAATTTTAACTTTCAAAATTCTTTGAGAGAAGACTTGGAAAATATTGGGCCCACTTTAGATGATCTTAAAATTCAACAAGAAGCTAGCAATCTTCTAGACTGCTTGACCTTCTTGAGTGAGTATGACATTGAGGCCCAAATAGATAGCTTTATCCAAGTTCAGTCCAAAACCATGTGCATAGAACAGAAATTTAATTCCTATGATTATATCTCCATAGATTCTGTTCTAGGACAAGCGGAGGGTGGTGAAGCTTCATTAGAACATCACTTCGACCTTGACCCTTTTATTGAACCATGGCCTCCCCCTGTTTTTAGTATTAAAATAGAGGCTGTTATAGGAAATACCAACACCAAAGATCGTTTCTTGCATATAATTCCTAAAAAGTGTGGTATTCCTTTTATAACTGTCCCAAAAAAATTTGGAAGCCATAGGTTTTGCATCATCTCCTCTGACCTTGAGCCTGACATTAGTTGGGGGGAGTTGCATTTTTATGAGGATCCCAACATTCTTCTCACTGTTAAATTATTTTATTGGGAAGATCCTCAAAAATTTCGGTTATTAATTTATGATAAAAACCTTGATTAACCGAATTTAGTTAACTGAGTTGTTGTATTATATTCTCTATTTTTCTTGTTGCTACTAATGATTTTGCAGGTAACTTGAAAAAAAAAAAAATTTGGATATTAATGTTTCGAGGTAAAATCCTTCCTTCTCTCGCTTTACTTTACATGTCCATGTGCTTAGTTTAGAACATTGGGGACAATGTTTAGTTTTAGTTGGGGGGAGTGAGTCATTGCATGCCTCATATCTTTCTGTTGTACTTTAGTGTCATATACCTGCTTAGCAACATGTAACTCAGTAAATTAAAATCTGCAAAAATTTTACAATTTTTATTTTTTTTTAAAGATAATAAAATGGTTCTTGTATTTCTCTCTTAGTTAATGTAGTTAGTTATGATGCATTAGTGTTATTTTCTGCATGTTATTAGTATGTGATATACTATGGTAGTTTCTTTACTATCTTAGTTATAGTATGTTTTTTACTTTTTAATCTTCAAATACTTTGAGCACGTTGTGACAACCTTGTACTTAGCTAAAATTGATTAGTAAGCATAGTTTAAGTGTCTTGAAAGACTGTAGTGGAGGCTAATAACCCAAGTGAGCTTTTGTGCCATTCTTTTTTTTGAGGGTTTTATAAAATTACTCTTACTTTTTGAAAAGCGTATTAATTCGTTGAAAGTCTCATTTTTCTTCTTCATTTTGACTGATCACTAGAAGAGAACGTTCAGGATTTACCAAACTTTAGAGCTCTTGAATTTACTGAAATGAATTATCCTATTAACTTAGAAGATGATTTAGGCCATCTTTTGACCATACATGGATAATACAGCCTTGGCCTACCTCTATGCTATTCCTTTACTTCACCTCTTGAGCTTATCATAATCGCCTTGTCTACACAATCCTAAAGTCTATACCAAACTCCAAATTAGGAGTTCAAGCCTCAGTTCTTTATTTAGGTGTGATTGGGATGTGTGCATTGACAAAAAGTTTGGTAGTGTGAATAAGGGAAAATTGGCAAAGAAAAAAATGATGAAAAAAATAAAGAGAAAAAAAAAAAGAAAAAAAAAAGCATAAAAAGAAAAAAAATGCCAATGGTTGTTACAAAAGAAAAAAAAAAGGGAATGAAAAGAAGAGTGTGAAAAAAATAAATAAAAGAAAAGAAGAAGAGAGAGATTGGAGATGTGGGAAGTTTGAAAAGTTATAGTAGACATTCCAATCACATCCTTTGACCCAATTGAATATCACGAGCCTTTTTCTTCTTAATCTAACACCTCTTTTTCAAAGTCTTAATGATGCTAGGTAAATTGGATTTGAAGTTAAGGTAATGAGAGAGTTCTCCGCGGTATCTCGCTCTTCTAGTGAAAGGTATCCTTTCATGAGACTTTATGCACTAAAATTCCGTTTTTCTATTTAGATATGAGAAGCATTAGATTCCATTTACATTTACTCTTTATAGCTTCCATATCATGAGTGATAATTATTACACCTAATTCAGAGTGATTTCATCTTGAGAGTGTAATCCCGGTGAGAGTTGAGTCAAAATGAACGTCTTGATAGTATCTTAGGTTATGCAAGCTTTGAAATTGAAGTTTTGTATTTTGGTTGTCCATTCACACACACACTTGAAGATTGATAGGTATGGAATATTCTAATGACTTTGATAGTAGATTAACTATAATGTGTGTGTTGCATGATTATGGCATACTAGAGAGTTTCATGAGATTGTTGAGCTTAACTATATTGCTAAATGAGAGGAAAAATTTCTTGAAAACATTTAAATGAGAACCATTACCATAAACATGAATTTTGTGGGTAGATTCACTGCAAACCCTCACGAGACAACACTCGTCCACTAGGGGGAACCTAAGGGTTTAAAGGCTTGTTGCATAGGCTAAATGCAATCGCGATTCCTGCGAAAGTGATTTAGGATTTTTACTTTCTTTTGTTTTCAATTTTTAGAGTTAAATAAACATTGCTGTAGTTCGCTTCATTGCTAGGGACTAGCAACGAGCTAGTTGGGGGTGTGATTCGAGGTGAAAAGTGCATGTTTATAGTGTATTATACGGTCTTTTATGCATACTTTTATCCCCAAGTCCCTAGATTTAGAAGCATATCAATGATTAAGTGTTTTCTATGATGTTGAGACTTAAACATGTGTTTTTACACTATTTTACAGGTCATGGAAAGCAAACATTGCATAGAAAGTGATTCTGGTGAAGAGAACAACAGAAGCAGCTGGGAAAACGCCAATTTTGACAATGATGACTTCAGATTTGGAAGATTTTCCCAGAGATATAAAATGTAGATCTTTGAGTTACGGTCGCGTGGCCGCAAACGGGAGGTCAATCCGAGGTCCGAGTAAAAAGTTATGGCCATTCTCCCATCGGTGTGCAGAGCTGTCAAAATCAGAAGAGTTCAAGCGATTGAAGAAGGGTTCAATCGATCGAACCTTCGATCGATCGAACTGAGCTCGATCGATCGAACTCTATTTTCCCCCAAAAGTTGCGTAAACTCTGTGGGAACCCTATATATACGTCGTTTTGACGCCAGACGAAGGGGGGACGCTCCAGAACGCGAAAAACAGCAGTTTAGGGTAGTTTTAGGGTTAGATTAGGAGTAGGTTAGGTTAGATTCATGTTATTTTTCATCTTTTCCATTGATTCATTGAAGATTATTGATGATTCAACTGTATTACAAGTTATGTACAAGTTTATTTCAGATTATTTACAGGTTTTTCTTCTCCTTTCCCTCTATTTGATTGTTTATTAGTTTAGATGTTGATGATTGTCTTGTTTTACTATTTTTGCAATAGTTTTATTATGTTTCCGTAGTTTAGACGTTGGGAATATGTGATGAAACATTGATTCCCAGCCTCTGCCATGCAACCCTTAGAAACCTTGGGCTCGATCGATCGAAGGCATTTCGATCGATCGAACCAGAGCTAGTCAAGCGATCGAAGGCATTTCGATCGATTGAAGGATGAGGCAGTCCGATCGATCGAGAGAGCTTCGATCGATCGAACCTGCAGATTCCTGAGATGATTCTTTTAAGTATTCCATGACTTTCTGTTTTAGAAATCTGTCATCAAATTGTTCCAATAAGCTCAGTTTGTCACAACAGTTTTTAGAACTTAAAGCCTTAAGGCCTTTTCTTCAATGACTTTTGAAAACCACTTTGAATGCTAACACCATTTAGAGTGCAAGTAATTACCATTGTTTTAAACCGTCTTTCATGTATTTTAAATCACTTGTGATGATGTAGTCCCGGTCATGAAAGGGCTATTGATTCTTTATCTTTAGAAAAATACGGAATACTGAAAAGGGATGTACTCCATAGAACGTTAATGAATTTGCATGGTAGATGGTTAGGATTAATGTGGATTCTCGTATTTCCAACACCTTTAATTTATCTGTTTGATTAGTTATGTTTCTATAAGTTTTAGTCTAATATTTAGTTTAGTTTAATTAATTAGGATTCGTTAGAACCTTCTCTTCTACATTCATCTTTTCTATTTCTTTAGGTTATAACTTGGTAGATATTCTTCCTATTCCTTCCCTGTGGGATCGACCTGGACTTATCCAGTATTACTTGCACGATCACCTACACTTGGGTGTTGCACAAGAGCGCACAAGATTTTTCTCGTGTCACCTGCGACCCGAGAAGTTCGACGGCATGGCAGAGTCCTGGAAAGCAGAGCAATGGATACGAGAGTTGGAGCTAATCTTTGAAGCCCTGGAGTGCAGTGAGCTTGACAAGAGACGTCTAGCCGCATTTCAACTAACTTACTCCGCCGCGGACTGGTGGGAGGCCGAGAGAGCCACGATTGGGATTGACGCTGCAAGGAGAATGCCTTGGGAAGCATTCAAGACTCGATTTCTCGAGAAGTACTTCCCTGAGGATGAAAGAGACCAACAAGAGAGGAATTTTCTGAGTCTAACCCAAGGAAACTGGACAGTCAGAGAGTATACTACACAATTTGAGCGACTTTCCCGTTTCGCTCCGCATATGATAGACACCTCCGTCAAAAAGGTCAAGCGATTCCTCGGTAGCAGTACCTTCAACAACAATGGGCTCTAAATCCCAGAAGCTGGATTCCATCCCCTCATAAGCTGAGAGGTCCCACTCTGGATGATCTCGGGCCAACCTTCTATTCAGGTCCGCATAGCCCTGGAAAAACCCATCGTCGAAGTCCTCCTCGGAAGACCTCGCGGCCGCCGCCTCGGATAGAGCTTTCTCCCGAGCCTCCGCCACCGCTAGACTCGCCCGAACAATATTCAACTCTGCTTGGGCGGTCTCCAACTCTGCCTGCGCCGCGCTCAGGTCCAGAGCCAAGCCCTTCACCTTGTCCTTCTTAACGGCCAAGGTGGTTTCTTTAGCCTCCAAAGCTACCCTCTCCTTTGATAGAGCAGCCTCATCAGCAGCGACCCTCTCAACCAAGGCGGGAAGGAAGGACTCAGCCCTGACAGCCATGCAGCCGACCTGCAAAAGCAAGTGTAAACCGGTCATTTGTCACGGCCAACAAAAAGGCAAAGGAAGAAGGTAATGGTAAAGACTTACTCACAAAGTGGGAGAGGCTATACAGCCGCCCTTGAAAAGCATGTGGAGACATGTTGGCACACATCTCCACTTGGCTCGGGAGGATCCCCAGCCTGACCCTTTTGCGGATCTCTACTGACTCCCCCAAAGGGTGGCGTCTTGGACACTATATTCCCCCTAAGAGTCAGGGTGGTATCCTGCACCACCTCCACTTGAGGAGCCGACATCTCCTCCGATTTCTGGTGAACCACCGGCCTGTGCCTTAGCCGCCTAAGCCGCTGATCACTGCCCGCAGGCTCAGCGGTTGGTCTCTTTTTCCTCTCCGTCATCCGAGCGGCAGCAGTAGCTTGTCGGGCCCTCAATGCCTCGGAGTCCCTCCTTGGGCCTATTTCTGCAAAAGAAAACATTCTACGATAAGTGACCAGGAAACCAACAAAAATAATAACCAAGGGAGGGAAGGTAACCCGAGCGGCAAAGACTCACCAGGAATGATTGGGGGAAATACAGGTGCTTCGAAGGGCTGGTCTGGCTCGTAGGTAACTTTTCAATCTCCCGACCGGGTCAGCACGTTCCCAACATTTGTAGGCAAGTTCGCCAAGGCCCTGATCCTGTCGTTGTATTCGTCTGGAAGGCTCGGCAGATTGGTCGATCCCACTACAAAACAAAGAAGACGGTGGTTAGTTCATAACTACAATAAAAGCAAGAAAGAAGTCAGACAGAACAGGGGGTTACCCCTCAACTTTCCCACCCAGGAAGTCCTCAGTTGAATTCTCGGAGCCTCCTCACAGAGTCCAAGGGTGGATAGTTGGAAGAATTTCTTCTTCCACCCTTTGTTGTTGCTCGGGCAGTTGACGATGATCTTCCTCCCCTGCCGAGCTCCCAGAAAGAAGAATCCGACCTCCCCATGTAACGGGAATGGCCAGTGGGTCCACAGAAACTCTTGAAAGGTGAGTTCGTACCCAAAGACTTGGGACCAAAGGGAGATAGACCCTATCAGGAACCTCCATCCGTTCGGGGCAAGCTTAGATCAGAACGTCCCGGGCAACTAGATGACGGGGAATATGGAGACCCGCCATGAAGGCGTCCTTGTAAAGTGTCACAAACCCTGACCGGTATATGTGAGCCCCTCCAGGAAGTGCGGTCATGAAGCAATGGCCTAAGAATTCCATACTTGCCCCTGATTCGCTCTAGATCGGTGGTGAGCAAACTGGTGGAAATAAACTCACAAACATCAGGACTGCTCGGGATCGACAACTCGTCGCTTGAGCCTCGAGACACGGAGGCTACTGGGGGCTCCTGGCCTGCCTCATCGTCTGGTACTCAGATAGGGATCCTGCCCTCACTGTGTTGATCAGACAGGGTCATAGAAGGAGGACCTAAACTTGTGATCGGGGTCCCTGACCGTGATTGTTCATCCTCTGAACGGAAAGACGAGTCAAAAACCTGACTGGCACATCTCTAAGGCTCCTACAACTGGGCAAGGGAGGAAATGGCGACCTAAGTAAGGGTCAGGGACTCCAAGTCTAAGATACAAGGGGGGCAAGGCTAAATGCCTAAAAGGAAAGAGGTATAGGACTTTTAGGGTTAAGTAACACTTAGTTAGAATCGCTGCTAGACACCCCAATCGGTTCCAATGTCCAATTAGGTTCCTATTCTCCAGCCTCACTCAGGAATAAGAAGAGGAGAAGAAGAGAATAATACAATGAATTATAAGGCTAGAGAGGTGAAGACTTACAAGAATTAAGCGTGGAAAACAACTCGAGAGGCTTGACTGAATGCTTTCTCTCTTAGAACCGCTCGGTAATCTCTTTCTCTGAAAAGTAGGAATAGCCAAAAATGCACAAGTGTTCCTTATGTTGGCGGCACGGATGGTCCAGATCAAATAAGATCCAACGGTCCTACACCACTCCCGCCAAAACGCTACCAGCTATCACCTCGGGCAGACCAAGCAGTGCCTCAAAAAGCGGGCGCATTAAATGCACGATATAATGGTTCGGTTACATTCTCATTGACCTCGTTGGGTCCTGACCAGACCAATCACTCCTTGACACATGGAAGCTACCGACCCCAAGTTCCCAAGGCCACTGTTCGGTCCAACCCCCGGCTAACCAAGGCGACCAGTCCGACCCCGAGTAATTCCCAAGTAGGGTCCCGAACGGTTTATCGAATTGCACTGATTTCCAACGCTCATCCGATGAAGCATGATATCAACTTTGGAAATGGGGGGCAGCTGATATGTACAAAAATATTAGGTCAAAGTCAACATCCGCCAACTCAGCAAAGAGTGCCGAAGTCATGTAGTAATTACGCTCACCATGCAACCATCCCGAGCTGTCCATCTAGGACCGCCCGGTTTCGACCCACAGGTCGGGTGCACTATGCGAGCCCACCCCATAATGGGCGCAGCACAGGTGCATCCCATGAGATGCTCCAAAAAGTTCTATGCAGTTTTCTATCTCAGCTAGAAGACTAATGGGAAGCCTAGATAGTTTCCTAACTACATTAGGGAACTCCCATGATTTGTGCTAATTAATCCTTATTTGATTGTACTACCTAATCAGGCTACTTACCTTGTACGAGTGCTCTCTTGTATTTGTAAAAGAGATCACTCACCCTCTTCAAGGGGATCGCATTCTTATTCTACAAAATAGCGGCTACACAACACTCATACACATATACCCGATCGGTCTCTGGTAGTGCCGCCCTCCTTGTTGGTTCACCAAAGGCCGCCGGTGATTTGTTAGTGCAAGTGCTCCGACACACATGTGGACGTATGTCTCTTAATTAACAGGGTCGAACCACACTCAAATCTCTCTTGCTAAATTCTTCTTACTCTCTAACCAAAATTTGGCATCTTCATTTACTATATGCTAGGAGGATTTTTTTTTGATCTCTTACCTGGGGGGTCGCACGCACACACACACACACACACACACACACACACACACACACACACACACACACACATACACATACACACACACCCATACACATAACCCAAGCAAGGCATAGCCCAACAAATTTCTACCGACTAGAGAATGGGGACAGTTCTACAATGCTAGAGGAGGAGAAAGTCCCCTCCCTACTCCCCATGGTGAGATTCAAACCCTCCACCTCCCACATAGGAGAGGTGGAGTGACACCACATGGGCTAGGCCCACTTGGTATATGGTAGGAGGATATTATAGTTCTTTGAAAAACGGATTACCTAGTTTGTTTTTTTTTTCCCCACAATTATAAAAGGGGAATTAGTGAAAAGAACATCATTTAGAATACAAGTAGTAATCATAGATATATTATCTTGTCAATTGGGTTTTTTTTTTCTAAACGAAGCCTGGATATTTCATTTTATTAGTCCAACCAACAAGTCAACCATAAATTATTCTCATTGATAATATTAATTGGAATCCCCCAAATTGCACTTCACGCTCCAACTTTTTGATGATTCAATGAATCTTTCTTGGGTGAAACAGAGGATATCTCGATCGGGGGAGAGAACAGGGGAGAAAGAAGCTAGAAGGGAGATGATAAGAATTATTAGCCTTCAAGGACAGACTATTTTTTTGGCTTTAATGAAAGAAGACCCCTCGTTATATTTTGCCTCAAAAAAGCCCCTTCATGTTCACGTACACTGTTCATTTATTTTAATTCTATGACTTCACTTAAAATACAAATGCTCGATCTGTTTGGTTCACGGATTTCACGAGAGAAAAAGAAAGGGAAAAGAAAACAATAGGGAAACTAGTTCCCTCGTATTTTCTCTTGTGTTTTCTTCATGCTTAAATAACACTGGCAATGACAGGGCAAGATAAAAGTCTTATAGGATCTTGGGGTTTATAGTAGAGAGATCTTTAACTACTTGAGCAATAACGTCCCCTGTTGAAGGCTCATCAGATGATCCTTCTTCTTCTTCAAGTGTCTTTTCCAGGGTGGAGCTTGTGGAGGTGGTGGCCTGAGCCTTGGGACAAAGTGGGTAAGGTGGAAAATTAAGAATTTCAAAAATATAATTATAATATCATAATAAAGGAAGGAAATAACTCACAATATTTGAAATGTTTACTTTATTTCTCAACTTAATTCTCTTTTCTTTCCAATTTTCCTCTCCGTTTTTCATATTAACGAAAGGAAAATGTTTTTCTCTATGTTTTCCTTTATTTTCCCTCACTAAATTCAAGAACCAAACAAAGCCTAAGTGAAGATTCACTTAATATTAAGTGAATTTAATGAATTATCACTTAGGCTTTGTTTGGTTCTTGAATTTAGTGAGGGAATATATTAAGTAAATTTTCACTTAGGCTTTGTTTGGTTCTTGAATTCAGTGAGGAAAAAGAAAGGAACACATAGAGAAAAAGTGAAATTTACTTATCTTAATGAAATTCAAGTAATTGTCATAACTTGATTTAGCTAAATACCATAAAACAAGTGACATTTCACTAAACTTAAGTTGCAAAGTTCCACTTAAGTTTGCAATTTCACTAAAATTTGCAATTTTGTTTAACAAAATTAGTGATTCACTTAAATGTAAATATACAAATTGCATGCCTTGTGATGGATTGTATGGTGGTTGCCAAAGTTCGTTGTGATGGCCGAAGTAGTGGCGGCGACATAGTTCAAATCTAGATCTAAATCTAGATCTTGAAGATAGTGACGGAGACTTAGATTTGGATCTCGCCGGCAACGAAGCTTGGTGAATTGTGACTATGGCTATGGTGGTTGCGATGGCGATGCTAGATGGCGATGGCAGTGATGGTGGTGATAGAGATGAGTGACAAATAAAATTGTGCAAGCTCTTAATGCTACACCAAAGTATAGGTGATCATTCAAGTAATATAATTCTAGTAAGCTTAGGTCGAACCTAAGGGAGAAGTTTTTCTATTGACTAATTTTATCTAACTTTTTGTTATACAAAAAGTAAAGAAAATGTGATTTCTTTTGGGGTTTAGATTAACTGCTACTTTTTTGAGAAAATAAAACTATTGATTAACTAAAACTTGAGAATTTCACATTGCAGAAAATGCTATTATGTTAATGATTTCTATTAACTAAAAGAAACTACTAACTATTTAAAACAATTTTCTAAGTTTTAAAATGATTTGACTAATTAAACTAACTAATAACTAAAAATTAATTAAAACAGTGAATTAAAATTAAAGACTTCTAAATATGAGAAAAGCGTTAGGAAATTATGAATCTCTAGTAATCTACGCAATTTTCATGCCTAAGGAAAGATATAGCATTCCCAATAATCCCAAGTTGTGCCTCTTTAAATGTAAGTTCCACTAAAGTAGTAAAACACCTTATAATCAACTTAAAGATGTGAAACGACTTCAATTAGTCCTTTATATTAAGTCCGGACAGATTGATCATGAGCATAATTCATGGCCACAACTAATCTAATGTGCATTAAAATGAATCTAAACTAAAACCATGAGTTGAGTTCATCATCAAGTGGAAAATCCAAGTTAGAAAACATTAACGTCATGCTTGTTAATACTATTCATATTAGAAAACATGAAATCCTATGAAATCATACTCAAACATTCATAAACTTCTGGATTGAGGGGCTGCCCATTGAAAACATGCATGGAAACTAATTTGATCACTGCTTCATTGCTCTTCCTAACTAAAAGTTTAGCCTATCATAGAAAAATTGAATCTAACAATTGAATTGATGATATTCATTGCAAAACTAACTAGAAATAGATCTTGAATATAAGAAAATAATAATAAATAGCAAAAAAAACCTGAATTGCCTGAGAATCACGAACTATTATTTCTATGAACATTGAAATAATACTTGAATCCTTACAAAACTTGCTTGAATGAAAGCTAGGGCTTTAAGAAACCTAGAATCTCCTAAAGCTGCTCTAAAACTGATATAATATGATAAAGTATCGAAATTACATGAAGTTGAACTATATACGTAGGTTTTAGAAGTTTAATTCCGTAAATCTCTGCTTCCCGCGAATCAACACAAGCGAGACCTGTCTCACTTCTCTATCGAGACCAGTCATGCCTATGATTTGGGACCGCTCCTGCTCAACGCCAGGACTGATCCTGCTCTTATTTAGCCAACTTTTTCCTTTATTCTTCTAATCAACTTTCCGTTCAGCACCATTATTCACTTCATTTTCCTTGTGCATTTTTTAACCTGCAAAACTATATACTTATGTAAATATTAGCAGTATTGCCTCTATTATGCATTTGTATCACAAATAAGCATAAAATGACTGTGGTTAGGGGTAAAATCATGTATAAATACTCGTAATAATGCTTACGAATGTGCAAAACTCATCATTTGTCACACTCCCCAACTAGCTTATTGCTAGTCCCTAGTAATGAAGTGAAACAACTGTGAAAAGAAAATTATTCTATATACCTAAATAAAATAAAATAAAACCTAACTCACTTTTGCAGGAATCCCGATTGCATTTAGCATATGTATAGGAAATATTGTGGGTCAGGTCACCCACATATTTGACACGGGGTCCAAACAGGCTCTACTTCAACCAAGCAAACTAAGAAATTAACTGGACTGTTAAGTCTTGAGAGCTTGTGCTAGTGATTTTCCAACAGTTTTTTGATTATGGGATAAGAAATTAACTTTTTTTGGGTGGGTAATTAGTGATAAGTCCTTGTTTTGGTATTTATACAACACATGGTCCAACAAGAAAAATATGTTAGTAACAGGTCCCTACAAAGTTTTGGACAAATATGCCCATCGGTACACATAGTACACATCGAGAATAGCCCGAATTTCTTACCCAAAGCATCAAAATGGGGTGAATATGTCCCTGACCCATCACTATTTCAACTTATTTCCCAAACCCATCACTTTCTTAGAAGTTGCAACTTCAAGTAGCGACTTCAGACAAAATAATTCCAACCAGAAAGTTTCTTTCATCAAGATACTCCCACGCCTTTGGATCAACATTCTTAATCTCTTCCATGAACCCATTAAATTTACAGATTTGGTGGGTACTCCCAGCATTCCACACAAGTTTCTTTAAGTATCATTTTTTAACTTTGTGGCGAAATTACTCTGCAAATGCTGGAGGCAATAGCGATGATACCCAATGGGCCAACAGGCTCCTTAAACCCTACATTATGTTCATTCACCGTAGAAAGGATGCCTCTATGTCGATCGGATATCAAACAAATACGTTCTTTGCCAGGTACAACGTATTTTCTTAGCAATTTTAGAAACCACGTCCATGTTTTAGCTTTTTCCTCGTCAACGATGGCAAATGCTAAAGGAAAATTTTGATTGTTTGCATCTATTCCCATAGCGATAAGTAATTTGCCCTTATATTTCCTATATAAGAATGTGGCATCAATACTTATGACGGGGCGACAGTGTTTGAACCCATCAATGGACGCCTTAAACACCCAAAATACTCTTTCAAAGTTCTTCACATTCGCACTACCACCATTCATATAGAGCCATTTTACAACTGTTCTAGGATTATACTACTGAATTGCAACCATGAACTTGGGCAATTCTGTGTACGATGTAGGCCAATCCCCAAAAATCATTCCAATGGCTTTCTATTTCGTATTCCATGCCATCTTGTATTAGATGGTGTACAAGTACTTATCTTTCACCTTCTCCAATATCGCTGCGATGTTAATAGATGCGTCCTATTTAATCAATGGCATTATGTCCCCAGCCACTAGCTGATAACTTAGATTTTTGTGACCAAGGTTCATCGTAGGGGATATACAAGTGTGGATTTGCTCGACCTTTTTGACTTCAACATCCCATGTCATTTTAACCTTGTCCGTAGCTGCCACTTGCAACCTTGTGATGCCAATTCACATTTCAATGACCAACGATCCGGATTGGTTTGATCCACCGCGTACCGTTGATGTGTGCTTATAGAGTACAACTCCACAAATCTCTGAAGATCATCTTTGGTTTTGAGCATCATACCCTTTACTAACTCATCTTGATCTGGATTCCATTGCCTACTCTCAATGTTTGAAGCATAACATGTCTCTCTACTATGGATGCCCAAGTCAAAGGATGTAAAAGTTAATGAACGAGGCTTATACAAAGCATTTTAGGATTTATTTGGGCAGTCGGCTCAATATCTTCGATAACATCGTCTTCCTCATCCCCCCAGTATACTCTTCTACATGCATATCCTCTTCATTCGAGTTTTTCGAAGTCAAGTTGGTGTCCATCCCTTTGTATGCCCAATCATCACCATATCCGCAATCATCTGAATCGAACTGCACATGAATTGCCCGTTCTGAAACAATGTCTTGCATCAGACTCCTGTATTCAGTCTGATTGTTTCGTAATGGATTTGAATGATCCACATATTGTATAGACATGGAAGTCAATAACCCATGTACAAACGAGTTTGAGCTTTTGCCTTCTTGTGTCAACAAAGAAGTGTACGGCCCAATCTAGTCATCTAATGTTTGATGAGCCTCGGGAAGATTCTCTGTCTCGACATATAGATCCATAGAGTTTATAGCTGTATTGACAAATGATGTTTCTAGTATTACTTGTAGACTTTCGTTATCATTTACTTCAAATGGTATAAACTTGGAAACTTGATATCCAAGAACCGACGGAAACCTACAAGTGAACTTCAATCGAACACTTTTCTGATGAACCCCATTTTGTTGCAGACTTTTCTAACAAGTTCAGTGCATTGAGCGTTGGTTCTCAGGAGAATGAATCTTCGACAGTTACTATCGTAGTATACCATCCGCTCCAATGCACATGCTCTCCTCCCCCCCAATACGGCATTATAGTCACAACACTATCCATTTTAATACCTTCACATTTGTAAATTTAAGTGTAAGTAATCAATGGTCCATCGTATCGTTGATGTGTCCCATGGTTGGGTACCCTTTAAAGTTTTTGTTTAGCTAAAGTTTTTAATTTAGTGGTCTGGTTTTGTTTGGTTCATAGATTTCATGAGAAAAAGAGCATAGTATTACAAATTTGAGGGAGCATAACAAATTGGGGGTGCATCAGATTACAAATTGGGGGAGCATAGTATTACAAATTTGGGGAGCATCATATTCAAAATAGGGGGAGCATAGCATTACAAAATTTGGGAAGGCATTACAGTCTCTATGTATGTGTATGTGTGTATATACATTGTGTGTGTATGTGTATATGTCTGTGTGTATGTACAGTATGTGTACATACACATATACATTGTTCTGTGTGTATGTGTGTCTGTATGTATACACAGTAAGTGTGTATAAACATTGTTGTGTGTGTATGTGTGTACGTGTGTCTGTGTAATCTGAGAGAGAGAGAGAGAGAGAGAGAGAGAGAGAGAGAGAGGGAATGATCTGGGAAGTTGAAGAAGAAGAAGAAGAAGAAAAAGGATCGGGATAATGTAAGCCTGAAGTCACTACTTCAAGTAGTGACTTATACTTTAATGAAGTTGTTAATTCAAGTAGCGACTTATGCTTTATCTAAATTTGCTACTTTAAGTAGCGATTTTTGGTTAGAAATATTTTGTCTGAAGTATAGGTTTGGGAAATAAGTTGAAACAATGATGGGTCAGGGACAAATTTGCCCCATTTTGATGCTTTGGGTAAAAATTTAGAACAACTTGCTCTCTCTCGGATTGCCGTCTTCATCAAATGACTATCACCCCAATCTCTTTGAGTCACCGACCAGCCACCATCTCCATTGCCATGGTCAGTGAATATCTCAGATCGCATCAGTCACCATCTCCATCGCCAGCAAAAAAACTCTGAACGCATCAGCCATTATCTCCATTTCCGGAGAAAAACTCTGATCGTATCAGCCACCATCTCCATCGCTATAGAAAAACTTTGATTGCATTAGCCACTATCTCTATTGCGCGTCAAAAATCTCTGGTCACATCAGCCACCATCTATATCATCGGCAAAAAACTCCGATCGCATCAGCAACCACCTGTATCGTGGCGAAAAACTCCGATCGCGTCGGTGTAGACACCCCAATTTTGACCAAACGTCAAATCTAGGGATTGGTTACCTCTCAAAGACCGATGATGACGATGACCATGACGTTCGAAGATTTTCCAAGAAATTCAAAATCTTCAAGATGTTCTTCAAGTTAAAATTAAAATAAAAAGGAGAGGATTTGGGCATTCGGGGAGAAACTCGAATAATGAAGAACGTGTGAGAAACCCAGTCTGGGAACCTGTTTTTTTTTTTAAAAGGGATAATAAACAAAATAAAAAGAGTTTCCTTGCAAGAAAATAGGAGGACAAAATAAATGAAAAAAGATTTTGAAAAAGGAGAAACTACAAAAAGAAAGTAGTGTATTTAAGTATATACCATGCACATGGGTGATACCATGCACATGGGGGATCTTAGTACAAATATAGATATATATATATATATATATAGATTAAAAATTTGGTTTACATCAACATATTTTTGAAAATTAAAAAGAAAGACAAAATTCAGTTAGCCCCGGCACGCGGCAAACACGGCGGTACTCACTGAGTGTCGCGTCGGCACTCTCTGTTTGCCGCCCGGCATTCAGGCACTCAGCGAATGCCGCTGGAAGCCATCGAGTGCCGCGAGCTGTAACAGAATGCTTTTCTCACATGTTCTAGAAGAAAACTTTGCACATGGATTTTCACCCGAATTTACCCATCTAACCTTGAATTGGTGGTCTATATAAACAAACTTTCATCTTCATTTTGGAGGACACACATATACTTGAATCTAAAGAGAGAGAGAGATACAAGAATCGTATATATACATTAGAGAGAATTGAGAAGAAAATAGGAGTTTTCTTGAAGAATTTGAAGAATTTTAAGAAGAATTTGAAGATTTTGGAAGAACTTCACAAAGATAGAAGAAATCCTTGAGGTCATAGAGGTAACCTCTCAATCACTTGGTAGAATTAGGCAATTCAATCACAAATTCTTAGATCTAGGAACTTTACACATTTTCAAAACCTCTCTTCCTACCTCATTTCATCACACACCACATAGAATTTGTGATTGAATCTCATGGTAATTCACTAATTTGGATCTAAATGGATCTTGGATTTAAATGAATTGGGATGGTTTCAAGGAGTTTGTCCTTTTTCTAAAGTGAACTTTGATTTCTAAATTTCAATCTTCCTTTGAAGATTCACAAATTTTATGTATATTTTCCATTGAGTATTTCTTTTTTAATTGGTTGATCCCTTGATCTCCTATGATCTTATGACTCATATGGAGTTTAAAGTTGATCATGGTCATATCTACACATAGTTGGTGAGATACTAGTATCAACTCATGACTAGGATCTCTTTACTATGAATCTTATGGAATTCATAATTATATTCCATGGAGATTAGAGTAGATTTGTTTTCTTTAGTCTCCAAGGACCATAAATTTGGGAGGAGAATTAAATCTATATTCCTCAAGGATCATTCATTTGAGAGAGGATTTAGATGTTGGTCTAGTTTAATTTCATAGGATTGAGTAAGACCTAGAAGTGCTCTTATTGGATCCTCAATATGAGGTCTATGAAGGAGATGTTCTAAGGCTAAGTCCATGAATCTCTCTTATATTTCATTTTCACTTTTGAATAATCACAATCATACTTGATCTAGATTCTTTCTAGAGTCTTAGATTAAGTTTGGTTTGAAATATGAACAATCAACTTAACAAAGGTGCAGTGAATCCATAAACCGATTGTGATCAAAGTTTTTTTATAGAGTCATGATTCATTGGAAATGGATGAGACCAATTGTAGGATGTTCATAACCTATTTAAGTACCTCTGTGATTTTTTTTTTTGATGAAATTCCATGCCTAAGATAGTTTGGTCTTATGATTTCAAAACATGCAACTCTCTGTTCAAAATTTCATAACAGCAAGTCCATTTTGAAATTCATAAATCAGAACCTTAATGGAGTTTCCCAGATCTCTAATACTTTTTTCTAAGTACCTTAATGTGTTAGGAAGATACCCTAAAAATATCTAAGTTTTTCTCATTTTTTTACTATTTTTAGAAAATCGTACAAGATCTCTGGACAGAGAGTTGCAGATTCCTGAGTGATGTCTAGTGTTTTCCATATTCCCAGAGATCTAACCGTTCAAACCTTCATTTCTTTTTTGGGTTATAAACTAGACTCACAGAGGCATATCATATCCAAAAATCATTAAGATCCAACCGTTGGAAGTATGGTTTTTCTACTTTTTAAGATCTGGTCTGCTCTCTGTAATTCATATAAAACTGCTATTATTTTTTTCTAATCTTATTTATTTCAACTCAAATGGTCTCCTAATGTCTTGGGACCCAAATCATATTTTGAATAATGATAATTTAGCTTAATCCAGAGGCTAAGTGATTCAAATTAGTGAATAAATCCATGTTTTATTCTTGTTCACATTCATTCATTCATGTACATTAATGCTTATGATTAGAACTAGCTATTGAATAAAGTTGGATTTCATGCTTAATAGATCTAAGCTAGAAGATCATGATTGATTGTTTTGATATCATATTATTATATGAAGTATGTGGACTAATCTTTGTTTTGCAGCGCATTTGAGGTACAATTTCTCATCTCTTCTCTAGTTTATTCCATTTGTTGATTTTATTGATTTTCGACTCCATGCGCGACACCTTAGACTAGGTCTTGCCTTATGTGTTTATATGCGTTAGAGACCTTTTCTTAGGTTTATTTTATATGTATGCATTGCATGTTCAAATTCGCAGCTGGATCCCGGGTATGTTCTCTAGTTCTCTATTGCATATCATGTTGCGTGCTACTTGAATTACGTGGCTTATGAATGATATTTTGTCGTTAGCAATCTTGCACCCTTTTCAACATTCTTGTGTAATGTATTATTTATATATATGTATTAGTTAAGGGCACACTTAGATTATTAATTCGATTAAAAAGGATGATGAGTAGAGGCCTATCACGAGATAGGATGAAAGGGGTGTTTTAGTCCGCCGGGCTCCTTCCCCTTTCATTCCATAATCCCCGGACCCAGATTATCGTTAGTTTCGCAAAAGATCAGTTTGCTTTCAAAATGGTTTCTTAATTTTCCTAAAAAATTAAGTGGCGACTCTTTGATTTTGAACTTTGAATTTGAAAAAACATTTTAAAAGTGGGCCCAAATGCCGGTATCCACAGTCAGCCGACGAAAAACTTCGATCGCATCAGTCCCCATCTCCATCACCAGGCGAAGAAGCTCTAATCGCTTTATCGCATTATTTCATATCTTTTATGGTGTTATCTGATTTGGGCATTGTTTATTGGTTTGGTGTTTTTAGTTTTATTGTGTCAGTGTGTCTTAGCGAATTTGTGATGTCTGTTACTATTAAGGGTTGTAATTTGGTTTAATGGCCCCTTAGATTTGATGGCATTTTTGTTTTGGTTGTAGTTTTGTGTAATTAAGGCGTTCGATCATTTGTCTTACCAAGCCATGGCTGTGTATCTCTGGTATTTATTGGAGAGTGGCTAATTGATGGTTTCTTTAGCTAATTGTGATTACTTTAGTCAAATGATTAGGGGTTAATACATTGTTGTTCCTTTTGTTCTTTCAAATAAAAAACCTCAACTACACTGAGTTGTACATTGGCTTATTTTATTTTATTTTATTTCAAATTTATGCTGATCATTGTGAAATCTTTTTTTTTTTTCGAAGTTATTAAATTTCAAGAAGTTTTTTTATTTTTATTTTATTTTTTTTGTTGTGAATTTTCACAAAACTTTGTTTTCTAGATTTTCATTTCGATGATCGCAAAACTTTTTTTTTTTTTTTTTTGTTGTTGTTTTGTAATTGCACAAGACTTTGTTTTTCAGATTTTCTTATCGATAGTAACTCACAAAACTTTTTTTTTGTGTGTAATTTCACAAGATTTTGTTTTTCAGATTTTCATATCAATAGTACTTGTTTGATATATCTCAATTGTTTTGTGAAATTTTACAATTTTTTTTGGGTGAAATTTCACAAATTTCGTTTATTTTATTTTATTTTAATTTTTTTGTTCAGGTTTTAATTTCCAGTGGTACTTTGATATATCTCAATGGTTTTGTGAAATTTTGCAAAAAAAAAAATTTGCGTGAAATTTCACAAGACTTTATTTTTTAGATTTTCATATTGTTTGATGTATCTTGATGGTTTTGTGAAAAGTCCCTCAATATAACTCCGGGCAAAAAAATCCCAACGAGTTTCAAAAAAGTTCCGACGAGTTTGAGAAATTTCACAAACTTTTCTGGTGAAATTTCTCAAAACTTAGAAAAGTTACTGAAATTTCATAAGAAAAGTTTGTGAAATTTCTCAAACTCATCGGGATTTTTTTGCCCTGGTTTATATTGAGGGACTTTTCACTAAAAAAAATTTCATATTGGACCTAATGTTTAAAAGGTACTCTAAAATGGACTAAACTCGAAGTAACATCATTGTCTCCAATGCAAAGCGGCCCACAAATTCTTTATTAGTTTCTGAATGCTTTGAAAGTCACCAATTATCATAGAATTTGTAACTAACTTTGACATTCAAATTTAGAAACCATAATGTAAGTCTTTCACAAATCATTCAATTTTTCAATGTGCCAACAGTTCCCACTTCTCTCTCTCTCTCCATATTTTGTTTTCTTACAAAGCCAAATAGGCTTTGGATGTATGCAAAACTGGTTCTCTGCATGCCAACTGACGCATCCAAGGGTGACATCCAACTAGAATTTTCACCCAAGACTAATGCTATATTTTCTATATCTTCATCCCAAATCTCCATCTTAAATGATGTGACAACGGGACTACTGAATTTTGATTGGAAGATGTTAAAAGTGAGTCACAATGGTCTTACGCCACATCATTCAAGATAAAAATTTGGAAAACATAGCATTACTTTGCACCCAATACTAATCCTCATAAGATCAAAGTATTTGACCAAAAACAGAAGTTAGATAAGATCAATGTCTAGAAGGAAAAAAAAAAAAAAAAACTTGTTTTTCAGTCATCTCTCTCTCTCTCTCTCTCTCTCTCTCTCTCTCTCTCTTGCAAATCACATTCCCTTTGAATAGAGAATCTTGGTTTAATAGTTGATCCCAGAGAGTTCAGCCGTGAACTGACCTCACCTTAATTTGGCCACCACCAAAGAATGATTCCAGTCTCCATATCCGACATGCCGCTGATCCCCAATCTCCCATCTTCTCCATATCCACCGCTACTACCGTCGAACTCAAGTTCATGCTAGCTAAAACTGGATTCGTGACAGTTATATTAATTGTTTGGGCAGAAAAGGACCTTTCTCACGTAAGTATTCGTACCAAAGGACCTTTTAAGAAGAGAGATTTTACTTTGTCCTTTAACCAAATAAGAGTCTGAACCAAGGATTTACTACTAAATTTCTGTTTTATTTTTATTCTTTTTTTCAAAAATATCTTAAATCAATAGAAAGAAAATGAAACATGTGAATAAGTTGGTCATTATAAAAATAAATTTAAAAAATACGAAAAAAAAAAGAAGTAGAAATAGACTAACAGAAGCGGAAAGTGTTACTCAACCCCAAATTTCAAGGGACGTCATTGTTCGTTAACATACCACAAGGGAGGTAGGCCCCAGGGGAGGTCAGAGTAATTTACCCTAGAATTAATAAAAGAAGAATGTCTAGAAAGAATTCGAACTAGAAAGATACGTTTCAATATTAATCTGTAATGTACAATAACACCAACTCACTTTTCCTGGGCAAGCAAGCATGGATATTCCTCACATATAAGACCAAAAGTTTTTTTTATTTTAAACTAGCCAAGAAAAATAGTCACAGGGTAATCACTTGAGAGAAATACTGGATGTCTAAAACGATGATAGCTTGCGGCGTAGTTTAGAGATCGTTAGGTCCGCTCCACCAAAGCCGTCCATTACGGCCTTTGCAGAAGGGAACTCAGCTCTAGATGTTAAACTGTCAACATTCACAATTAAGAAAATGAGCAACTGATGAAAGAACTAATTAACAGAAAATAAGGTCAATCAGAGAATTTGACAACTTCTTGGGTAAATAAACTAGGCATAACAATGTGGCTGCAATAAAGACAATCTGAAGATAACAATTCTAATTATTAATATAACGATTCATCAAAGGGGTAAAATGAGCTTGATGCCATGCAATGAAGAAATCAAAAAAGAGAATATGGAGGAAAAAGTTAGGGTTTTGGGATTTTACACCAAAGAAGAGCCAACAATGCTCTAAATAGGCTAATTTCTATTCAAGTAATGTCAAAAAGTGCTTAAATACTGAGAATAAGAAATATTTATACTACTACTAGGTTCACTAACCCTACATGGTTGTGACCAACACAAAATAACAACCCATTAAAGTAACCAAAAACAAAGTACAAATAATAAAGCTAAAAGTACTACATCATACTCCCCCTCTAAAGAAAAGTATTGTCCTCAAGTTGGGCTGGCACTCGCGGCGTAATAAGGAACTAGATGCTTCACATTGAAGACATTGGAAATGTTCAAGTGTTGAGTAGTTGCACCTGGTAAGCATTGTCATTCACCTCTCCCAAAATCTTGCAAGGACTCACTTTCTTATCATTCAACTTCGAATACGACTCTTGGGGTTGCCTCTCCTTATTAGATAAAACAACCCACACAAGATCACCCTCTTCAAAAAAGAGCTCTCTCCGGTGTACATCGGCAGTAGCCTTATACTTAGCATTAGATTCGATAATTTTGGACCTCACTTGAGCCCGAACTAGCTTCATAAATTCAACCATCTCCATCGCCTTAGAGTTTAATTTCTTTGGAAGCGGTAAAGGAGCCAAATCGAGAACACTTGAAGGTGTAGAACCGTAAACCGCTTCAAAAGGAAAGGGGTTAATACTTCGGTGAAGAGAGGAATTATAACCAAATTCAGCCAATGGAAGAATGCCCTCCCAATTTTTAGGATTTTCACCCACCAAGCACCACAAAAGATTGCCAAGACTTCTTCACCAACTCAGTTTGCCCATCGGTTTGTGGATGAAAAGAAGTGCTAAAATTTAACTCCGTTCCCAACTTTCGCCACAAAATTCGTCAAAAGTGAGCAAGGAATTTAGCATCTCCATCCGACACAATAGAACTAGGTATCCCATGTAACTTGTAAACTTCCTTAAAGAAGAGATTAGCAATATTCGAAGCATCCATGGTCTTTCGTCAAGGAATGAATGTGCCATCTTAGAAAAACAATCTACTACCACCATGATTGAATCACTCTTCCGTTGTGTAGGTGGAAGACGAAGCACAAAATCCATACTAATAGAAACCCATGGTTTCTCCGGAGCCGGTAGAGGTAAATATAATCCCGCATTAGTCGTTGTACCCATTCCCCGTTGACACACATGGCACCTCTTGAACATGTCGAGCCACATCTTTAGTCATTCCCGGCCAAAAGTATTCTCGTTGGAGCAACTCAAGGGTCTTATCCTTGCCAAAATGACCCAAATTATGTTGTTCGATCAAGATTTGTTCCCTTAAGGAACATTGGGGCACACACAACCTCAAACCCTTAAAAGAAACCCATCTTTGAACATGAAATGTGGATAGATAGCGTGCTGCCCGTTTTGTAAAGAATGCAAGATCTTTGCAAAATAGGTGTCGCTATGGTAGTGATTCTTGAACTCATCAAACCCAATCACCATAGATCTCATTTCTACCAAAAGATTGGCTTGTCGACTCAAGCCATTGGCAACTTTATTAAGAACTCCGGACTTATGTTTCAAAGAAAAATCAAATTGTTGCAAATAACTTACCCAATTAGCATGCCACTTGTTAAGATGACGTTGACTATTTAAGTACTTGAGCGCTTCATGATCGGTGTTGAGAATGAATTCCTTGTAGGCCAAATAGTAACTCCGATGCTTGATAGATTGCACAATAGCATAGAAATCCAAGTCATAAGTGGAATATTTGAGTTTCACGCCATTTAACTTCTCACTAAAGAAGGCAATTGGCTTTCCTTCTTGACTAAGGACTCCACCAATCCCCACTCCGGAGGCATCACAATCGAGCTCAAACATGCTATCAAAATTAGGCATAGCAAGTATAGGCGCTTCGGTCAATACCTGCTTCCAAGTGTTGGAAACTCCCGTTGGCCTCCAAATCCCATTCAAAAGTCTTCTTTTTAAGACAACCCGTGAGAGGGGCGGCTATAGTGTTGAAATTCTGAATAAACCGTCGATAAAAGGTAGCAAGACCATGAAAACTCCTCACTTCTTGCATACTAGAAGGTGTAGGCCACTCTACTATCGCCTTGATCTTTTCCTCATCAACATGAACCCCAAGAGAAGACACTACATAGTCCAAAAATACCACTCTATCCGTAGCAAAACTACATTTCTTCAAGTTCCCATAAAAATTTTCCTTTCGCAAAATATCAAAAACACTTTGAAGATGAACCACATGTTCTTCCAAGCTTCGACTATATACCACTATATCATCAAAGTACACCACAACACATACCCCCAAAAGCGATTGTAAGGTTTGAGTCATAACCCTCATGAAATTGCTAGGTGCATTAGTCAATCCAAATGGCATGACGAGCCATTCAAAGAGACCATTGTGAGTTTTAAATGCGGTCTTCCACTCATCCCCCGAGCGGATTCGTATTTGATGGTAGTCACTCCTCGAGTCAATTTTGGAAAACACCTTAGCTCCCGCCAAACAATCCAACATATCGTCCAATCTAGGAATCGGAAACCTATACTTGATAGTGATCTTGTTGATTGCTCTACTATCCACACACATCCTCCAAGACCCATCCTTCTTCAGAGTCAAAAGAGCGGGAACGAAACTAGGACTATGGCTAGCCAGAATGTAGCCCCGATCTAGAAGTTCGCCAACTTGTCTTTGTAACTCCTCCTTCTCCTTAGGAGTCATTCAATACGCAGCTTTGTTGGGAAGAGAAGAACCGGGTGCTAGATCAATGCAATGTTGTATGTCACGCATGGGAGGTAGTTCGGGAGGTAGTTCTTGCAGGAAAGCATAAACGTAACTCTCCAACAACCTTTCCACAGCCTTTGGAACTTCAAAATCAGCACTTCCTTCTTGTAGAATTAAGACATAAATGCAACCACTCTCATGGCTTTCCTTCATAAACCCTTTAGAAGTAAGCAAAGAAGTTGTTGTAGGCTTAAAACGCACCTTCTCCTTCATGGGCAGCAATGTATATTGTTGTTTCTCCTTACAAATCGTGTATGCATTCCTCTTTCCATCATGTAACGTTTGTCGGTCAAATTGCCAAGGTCACCCAAGCAATATATAACAAGCATCCATAGGCACCACATCACACATCACCTCATCAAAATACTTCTTTCGGATGGAAAATGAGTCCAAACACCTCTTCGTCACCTTGACTACATTCCCTTTCTTGAACCAAGAGAGCTTATAAGGATGCGAATGATCTTCGGTTTTCAAATTTAGCTTATCCACCACTTCTTGGGAGATCATATTCTTGCAACTTCCCCCATCAATAATCATGTTGCATACTCGACCACCAATGTTACAAGTGGTATAAAAGATATTGGTCCTCAACCAATCATCTTCGGTTTCACTCTTAAGTGCAAAAAGAGTCTTCTTCAACATAAGAGATAGTCCCTCTTCTTCCTCTAAATCGCCTCCAATTTCTTCGTTTGGAGCTTCATCATAGATTGGGAATTCCTCATTTTCCTCCATGTTGTCCTTTTTCTCCACTAGAAGCGTCTAGGGTTGGTTTCCCGTCGTCTTTCGACACTTCGCGGACTTGTGATCGGGTTCCCCACACTTGTAGCATTTAAACCCGACTCCTTGGGTTTGCTTTCCCGCACTCACACGATTGAAATTTTGTAGATTCGGTGAAGGTACGACTCCCTTATCCACTCTTGCTAGTTGCCCATCTTTATAAGTGTTGTTCCTTCCGATATTTGATGACGCACCGACTTTCCCAAAGCTTTGATAAGGCTGACCGTACCTTGAGTTGGTCCGAACTTGTTGCTTCTCAAACAATATAGCTCGGTTAAAAGCTTCCGAAACCGTCACCAATGGCAGTAGAGAAAGGGGGTCTTCGCTAATGTACCGTGCCATCATTTGCTCCTCACTCTCATTCAAATCAACTCTAGCAACAAGTTGATAGAATGCATCGGTATATTCCTCCATCCTTCCAACTTGGCCGAAGATTGTGCAAATTCTTGTAGAGAGTTTGCATGTAGTTGAAAGGAAGGAATTCTCCCGTAAGCTTCTTTTTCATCTTTTCCCGCTCTTTAATTTTTCCTTTTCCCCTCCGTTGTCTACTTGTTTGCAATTGTTCCCACCAAGCCGCAACTCGCCCCTTCAAACGAATAGACACAAGCTTCACTTTCTTCTTATCGGAGACTTCATAGTAATCAAACACCCTCTCGAGAGCATTGAACCAATCAACAAATTCATCCGGATTCAAGCTTCCATGAAATTCCGGGAGTTCCACCTTGATGTTATGTTCCCACTTGCTTTCGTGTCTCTCACCCACACCCCGACGCCTTTGAGGGACTCCGAAAGGATTCTCAAAGTGGGGTTGAGTGTCAACGGACTCATCATCCCGCACACTACGGGGTTGGAGTTGATGCGCCATATCCGTAAGAGTGGCAACTTGCCTCCGTAATTCTTCCATTTCATTCCTACAAATAGGAATTTCGTCTTGGGCACCGTTAGGTCCCATTGGATGTGGCAAATCAGCCCCATCCCCAAAGTTCATGGCGTTTCCTCGCCCTCGACCCCTTCTACCTCTTCCCCTTTGAGCCATCGCAATTACACTCAATTTGATATCAAATTTCTGGAAAATAGAATCGAAGCTCAAACCACAAATCAAATCTCAATAGACCAAAATGAGCCAAAAGGAAGCAAACAACCTTTGAAACTTACAATACTTCTCAGAGAATAGCAGATTGGAACAATCTCCAATGCAACTCACCACCGGAAACTATTGAAACCCACCGGTAAGCACCAAACATCCAGCGAAACAAGTTGAGCAGACTCAAGGCCTCTACACGATGGTCGCGAGGTCAGAGATGGGTTGCGAACTGGTGTGAGGTGAGGTTCAAGGGTTCAGCTGGTTCGAAGGTTGAGTTTGGCTAGTGCGAGAAAGTCACGCAGTGCAAGAGCTGGTTCGTGAAGTGATTGAAGGCTGTGTTTGGGTCGAAGCTCCTTCAATCGGCCCAACTTCCGAAGCCAACTTCTGGTTCTACTAGGTCAGGCGCAGCTCACAATCTGGTTGACGTTCAGTTTGGGTCGTAGCCGAGGTGCGATCGAGACACAATCTCGAGGGCAAGGTGGACTGGTGTCACAGACAGTCACAAGGCTGTTGGGCTTTGTTTGGTTGAGATTTCTACGAAAAATCAATTGGATTCTTCAATTCCCAGTTTTGAATGAAGGCTCTGATACCAAATGATGCCATGCAATGAAGAAATTAAAGAGAATATGGAAGAAAAAGTTAGGGTGTTGGGGTTTTACACCAAAGAAGAGCCAACAATGCTTTAAATAGGTTAATTTCTATTCAAGTAATGTCAAAAAGTGCTTACAATGCTGAGAATAAGAAATATTTATACTACTACTAGGTTCACTAACCCTACATGGTTGTGACCAACACAAAATAACAACCCATTAAAGTAACTAATAAGAAAGTACAAATAATAAAGCTAAAAGTACTACATCAGAGCTAAACTCAGTGCGGTTACTCAAGTGGTAATGCAGGTTGTGATAAGTGCTGCCAAGCACAAAGTCATGAGTTCTCATCTCCGAAAGTCGTATAACCCCATGGGACCACCGTTCAGATGGAACCGGTTTAGTAGGAACCAGCACTGCAAGGAGCCTGGGGTGATGTCGGCGTGGATTCAATGGGTCCTTCGTGCCTGGGGTTCTAGGCCGGGGGGGTGTGGAGGACAATCCTTTCTTGGATTACATGGTTATCCAAGTTGGTGTTAGGGTTTTTAGTGTTAACAATACAACACCTACCAAGATCTGGGGATACACAACAAACTAAACGAAAAGGCACACACAAGAACACCAAATTTTTATGCGGAACCTCCAAAACTAGGGCAACGATCACCGAGTTGCCGAGATTTTCACTATGCTCAAAAGAAGAAAGAGAAGATCACAGATTACATCGATAGTCACCCTTAAATAACATAAAATTAGAGTTACACGCTACAAGTGCGAAAATTACCAAAATAAGGCTCTACAATTAAGGGTGGTTGAAATAGTGGTTCTGTCAAATCATACTGATCACTATCTTAAGTACAATTATACCAATTACAGTGCTTTAAGGAATATAGTCAAGAAAAGAACATATCTCAACCTCTGACATACATAAAACTACAAAACATTACTTTACCATACCTGCTTCGTACAACAACACATGGCATGCCTATAAGCTCTGCTCCAGTAACTCCAGATTGGCTTCCGGCTATAAGCACACAGTTGTAAACTGGTACCTCTGCAATTTCAGACCCCGCTCGTAAGGCAGCCACAATCTTCTCTATGCTGTGGATAAACCTCCACAAATATTAGCTCACAAACCACAGATAATGAGAACCAAAATTTGACCAGTTAAGGCTCTGTTTGGTTCATGGTTTTAGCAAGGGTAAAGAAAACAGAACACTGAGGAAAACAGCTTCTTTTTGTTTGTTTGGTTAGTGTTGAAGTTTGATATACATTGTTGGGCTATTCTCTAAGCAACGGCTTAAGATTTTGGAGTGCTTGGTAACTTAACAGTTTATAATAACAATAATGAGGAAAATAGGAAGGAAAAGAAAATAGGGTGAAAATAAAATTAATGGATTTGAATTTTCATAGTCACTTCCTTCATCTTTTCTTAAGTTACTATGGAATTTTGAAATTTTAGAGCTTGCATGTTATTTAAGCATGGAGGAAAACAAATCCTATGGAATGTTATTGGGAAAGTACTTAATTGGGAGTTACAAAATTACATCAAGTGCAGGATCACAAAACGTCAAACTGTCCAAAGGAAACTGCAAGAATTGGTTAGAATAGATATCACTATTCATTCACCAACAATTTAAAGTGAAACAGAAAGACAACAATCTGCAACAAGAAATCTCGGGAGAAATTATTCTTCAAAAGCAAGTATATGACATAAAGACAGAAAATAGAGGTAGGGTCAATGAAGCACGGATGCGGGTGCGGGGATTCGGGTGCGGGGACGCAAGTGCAGCGAGTTCGGCAATTTTTCCAAAATCAAGAGTATAGGTGCGGCGTGGTACTAATATAAATTATTAAAAAAAATTATTTTTAGATAATACTATATATGATCCATTCTAGCACTACATACAGTTGTTTTCAAATTTATTTATTTATTTAATTTTTTTTTTTCTTCTGATTGACCTAAACAACAAATAAACAATAAGCTCATAAACATAAAGGCTATATACGCAAGTAAGGAACACATAAACATAAAGGCCACATGTTTAGTGTATGCATAAACTTATAATAATATAAAACATTTAAGTGTTTAGACCAAACACTAAGTGGGGGACCTCATTTCTTACGTCACCAAGTTTAGTGTATGCAACCAAATCAAACCAAACCAAACCAAACTAAGCTTTGTGTCCCAATCAATTGGGGTCGACCGGAGCCTTGGCGCAACGGTAAGGTTGCTCCATTGTGACCTGTGTTGAGAGTAGCTGTTTTATTTTTAGTTACTTGTGTTATTAAAATATTAGTTAGTGGGTCTTATTGTAATTATTTTTCTTCTCCTTATGATTAATATATAATGGGGTTAGATAATTTTCTAACTCTAAGCTTGCAAATATTGTTTTCAACATGGTATCAGAGCCATGGCTTTTCTTCCAACCCTAATCAGCCACCACCACACTCGCCGCCACCACCACCACCTTCCAACCCTGCGCCTTTGACCCTTAGCCACCCAGACCTTTGCCGCAGCCTCCCACCTGTCCCCACCACTTCGCCGCAGCCCCACTTGTCCCCACCACTTCGCCGCAGCTTCCACCAGCACCCACCACTTCGCCACAGCCTCCACCAGCCTCCCACCACTTCGCCGCAGCCTCCACCAGCCTCCCACCACTGCGCCGCAGCCTCCCACCACTGTGCCGCTACCCATATACACTCTGCACACATCCGGCTACCCTATCCACATCCTAGATTAATTTCTACTTGCTGTTTTGATTCCTTTCTTACCTTTCGGGTGGTGCTAGGTCCTTTTATGGACCCTTGATCTACTTTACAAGTTTCTAGTGATTTCCCATCTTCTCCGTTTTCCTTTACATTGTTGGGTGTTCCTTTTTCTTATCCGGCACGATGACAGACACCGGATATTTCTACACCAACGACCATTCATACAGTGGTTGTTCCTTTGGATCCCAACCTTAAAATTACTCCTACTCCTTTTGATGGCCAAAATTATCTAAAGTGGTCACAGGCAGTGGAATTGTATCTGAAGGCACGTGGGAAGATGGGCCACATTGATGGGCGTGTGACAGCCCTTGTTTCTACTGATCCTGGCTATGATAAGTGGGAGATTGAAAACTTCGTTATTATGGCTTAGCTTATTAATTTTTGTTAGTTTACTTATTGTATTATTTTTAATGTTTACGTTACTCTCCTTACTCTCCTTACTCTTATGTATTAGACATAGGGGTACTATTGTAATATTGTTTTCTTCTCTTCATATAATAAAATACAGGAGACATGATTAGTCTCCTAAGTTTTGCCCTAATCTAAATCTACATCGTATCAGAGCTTCCCTAATAGGGATCTCTACCCACCACCACAAACCACCAAAAACCACCACCTAGCACTCAGTCGCAGCCCTCCTTGGGCCTCCACCAACCAGCCGCAGCCCCTTAGGGCTCCCTACATCAAGTCGCAGCCCCCCTGGGCATCCACCAGCTAGCCGCAGCCCCCTAAGGTTTTTTTCCACCCAGTCGCAGCCCACTCTGGGCACCTAACAGCAAGCCGCAGCCCCCTAGGCCTTGCAACCCTAAGGCGCAGCACCTAAGGGCTTCGGCTCTCCCTGCTCAGCCCACACACCTAGGCGAGGGTCCTTTAATGCCCTATTAGTCCTTGCCGAATCACCTTGAGCCAAGTTCCAAGAACTTTTTTAGCCTTCGCCCCTCACCATCATTTTTCCAATAGCAAGTTGAGTGGGGTTTAATTTTTCTTTCAGTTTTTGGTCCTTCTATGGACCCTTGATCAGTGATGAATAATTTTCTGGCATCCTGTATGGTGCTTTAAGTTACAGTTGTGTGCTACGTCTCCATTGATACAAGTTCTTCTTTGTTTTTTCAATTGTTACGGGTATTTGTTGCGTGTCAATTCAAGATGTCGGATTCAGAAAAATCCACTTTGAATACACAGCAGTCTAGGAGTGAAACTATTGTTGTTGCTTCTTCTGAGAGCACGAATGTTAAGCTTACTACATCTCTTTTCAATGGTCAGAACTACCTAGGTCTGTAATCATGTCTCTTAAGGGCAGAGGGAAGATGGGGTATATCAACGGACGAATCAAGGCACCTAGTACCGAGGATGCTACATATGACAAGTGGGAGATGGAGAACTCCACTGTCATGACCTGGCTTTGTCATTCTATGATTCCAGAAATTGCTGAGAGTTTTTTGGACATGGCGACTGCCCAAGACATTTGGGAGACTATGGCCAACACCTACTCCAGAAAGGGCAATTCTGCGCAGATATTTGAGTTGAGGCGGACGATTGGTCGGTCGGAAGAGGGAGAAATGAGTGTCCTTCAATATTTCACTTCTTTAACCACTAGTTGGAAACGACTTGATCATCTCTTGGACTATAAGCCTGTTTGTCCAACCGATTCCGTGGCCTACAATAAACTTGTTGCTGAAGAGAGGATCTTCAAGTTTTTAGAGGGACTTAATGCCGAGTATGATCCTGTTCGTGGCCGTGTTCTTGGGATGGATCCTTTGCCTTCTCTCCAGGAGGCCTTTGCATATGTACAGAACGAGGAGAGTAGACGTTCTGCTATGCTTCCACCCGCTTCTACGGAGAGATCTGTTCTCATCTCGATTCCCCAGAGAGATGGGAACAAACAGTCCCGAGGCCGTTCTTCTTCTAATGAGTCTGGGTCGTCTGAGAAAGCCAAGCAGTTCTGTGATTATTGTAATCGGCCTTAACATACCAGGGAGACATGCTGGAAATTACACGGCCACCCACCTGGACATTCTGGGGGTCGTGGGGGTCGTTCAGGACAGTCTGGGAGTCGTGGGGGACATTCGCAGGGAGGTAACTATCGTGCTCATCATACTACATCATTAGATCCTACGGCACCGTCTGTTGAGCAGGCCCAACCACTTCCGATCCAGCACTTTTTACTGCCTCAGAGGTAGAGGAGGCTCTTCGTTCCTTGATGGCTCGCCGTACATCTGCTTCTACTGCATCTACAGGTGCCTCCTCTTCATTTGCTCATTCAGGTAACTTAGTCACATCTGCAAGGGCACATTTGTCTCATTCTTCTTCTCCCTGGATTATTGATTCGGGTGCATCTGATCACATGTCTAGATGTTCTGATATTTTCTTTGTGTATAAGCCTTGTTTAGGTAAAGACAAGGTTCGTGTTTGCTGATGGTACCTTTTCCTCTATTTCCGGGAAGGGCACCATTCATGTCACTCCATCCTTGCCTTTGTCTGTCAAAAATTATGATTCAAGCTCATTTTATTAGATGATTACCAATGTATATATACACAAGATTGAGATATAAAAAAGGAAAACAACAATCTCCTAATAAATAAGAAATTAAATACAGTCAACATGACCCAAAATAAACCAACTAATAATGGAAGGAAATAAATACTAATTGCCAATAAAACTAATTAAAACATATTTCAACACTCCCCCTCAAGCTGGTGCGAAGATATCTCTCATGCCCAGCTTGCTAAGATAGTAATGATGATTCCTATTTCCTGCTTCCAAGACCTTTGGTGAGGACATCTGTCAGTTGTTCACTAGACTTCACAAACGGGATACATATCACTCCACTGCTCAATTTTTCCTTGATGAAGTGTCGGTCAATTTCAACATGCTTAGTTCGGTCATGTTGTACTGGATTATGGGCAATATTGATGACTGCTTTATTATCATAGTACAACCTCATCGAATATGTAGTCTCAAGTCTAAGATCTCTCAAAAGAATTTTTATCCACAATAGTTAGCAAATTCCTTGAGACATAGCTTGGAATTCCGCTTCAGCACTCGATCTAGATACAACGGCCTGTTTCTTGCTACGCCAGGTAACAAGATTTCCTCCAACAAAGGTGCAATATCCTAAGGTACACCTCCTATCCGTGACTGAGCATGCCCAGTCTACATCTGTATAACCTTCCACCTGAAGATGATCATGTACACGGAAAAACAATCCTTTTGCAGATGCTGACTTCAAGTATCTAAGAATACGAAGAACAGCACTGTAGTGAGATTCACGTGGAGCATGCATGAATTGACTAACAACACTTACAGCAAAAGCGATGTCTGGACGGGTATGTGACAAGTAAATAAGTTTGCCCACCAAACTCTGGTATCTCCCCCTGTCAACCACTACTCCATCAGTGTCATCCCCTAGCTTCTGATTAACTTCCATAGGAGTATCACATGCCTTACTCCCTAGCATGCCAGTTTAACTAAGGTTTGTGTGGATGGACTAATCAACTGTGAAAACATATTGGACTTACCAGTCATATGAGCCGAGGCACCTGAGTCGATAAACCATGGGAAGAAGCCAAAGAAGAAAAGCATGCAATGTTCCCTGAATGAGCAAAACTGGCTGAATCAGACAAGGACATCTGCTGGTGTTGCTGGACTAATGCTTTGTATTCCTCCCTTGAAAGAGTGATAGACTCACTAGAAGATGCCACGGCCGGTAGAGTGGAAGCACTAACTTCCTGGTGATGCCCATAAGTATTAGAGGAGAACAAAGCTAGATTAGAAGGATGCTCCAATACCATGAAGGTCATAACATCGATCGACTATGTGATTGTCACCCCCACAATCGGTGCAATGAAGAAAACCAGTTCTCCCACGTCCTTTACCAAAACCACGACCTGGATAACTTCCTCGGCCGCGATTTACCATTAAACCCGGAATTGTAATTACTGAAACCACGTCTACAACGACCTCGATTATTATTAGAAAAGTTACCACGTCCATGAAAGGCCCCCTAATTTCTTGTGTATGTGACTAGTGCAGAATTATCTTTGCACAAGGCCTCAGAAAAAAAGGAAGACTCAGTAGTCACGTGAAGTATTCAAGAATACACATTACTCAATGAGGGTATACTACCATCACCTATTAAAATTTGCGACTTAATAGACTACTGATTAGAATGTAACCCAGCAATAAACTTAGAGGCATAAAATTCCTCACGCTGCTTCTTAATAACTTCGACATCATTTGTAACCGGATGGTACTGTGTCAACTCATCTATTAAACCCTTGAATGTACTGTAGTACGCACTAACCGACTTCTCATTTTGTTGAAGAAGAAACAAATTCTGATAAACATCATAAACTCGAAAAACATTCTTTCTATGAAAAACATCTCATGAATAGACTCCCAAATCTCCTTGGCTGAGGATAAAAACATCACATTTGAGGAAATAGACGGTTCCATACTATTCCACAACCAATACATAACATAATTTTTGTTAAATTGGACCATCCAACCCAAAACCAATTGCCAATGGGTGGAGTAGCCTCTTGAACTTATAATTGAGTAGCTAGGTTATAAGTCCCCGATGTGGGACCGACAATCTTAACACGCCCCCGCACGTGTGGTATGACTAAGAGTCAAACACGTGGATTACTGAGATAGGGTGGTGACGTGGAGCACACGTGGACAAATTGGCCCAATAAGAACCTGCGTTGATACCATGTTTAATTGGAGCATCCAACCCAAAACCAATTGGCAATGGGTGGAGTAGCCCCTTGAACTTATACATTGAGTAGCTAGGTTATAAGTCCCCGATGTGGGACAGACAATCTCAACAATTTTCAAAAGCCCAATCCTCATATTCTTTACTATCATGAGAAGGGGTCCAGACAAAACATGCTTTTAACTTCTTTCGAGCACCTAGAGCAACTTTCATAGCTTGAGCCCACAACAAGTGATTGGACCCATTCAGTTTGGTTGTGGTAATTTGCATACTCAAAACACCAGATGACGTGACAATCTTTGTGGAACTTGAATAAAGGGAAAAGGGCTTTTATTATAGAGAGCATTCGATAAGATTAAGCGGTACCTAATGAACCCACCAGTACTTGTACCATCAACGCCGGGAAGGCCCCTGTTGTTATATTTTTTGGTTGTCGATACGCTGATGGGATACGTATTAGGACAGCATACTGATACGACCTTAGAAGAAAAGTCAGCCTTAAAGCTCAACCATAACTATACCAACTACGAATAGGAGTCTTATACCAACAAACACGAACAACGAACAAAAAACAACATTAACACTGAAACATAATACTAACCAACTATGGACCTTGTTGGATATAGTTATTTTTATCCCGGATAATTAGCTTCCGTAGAATATGGATCACATTGATTTTTCATTATTGTTTAGAATATTTGTATTTCCTTCTTTCTTTTCTTTTCTAGAATCCTCCTTGTTCTTTCTTTATCTTTTCTAGAATCCTCCTTGTAATGTATATATAAACTGTTCTATAGTGAATAAATAAATGTGACAATTCATTTTTTCTATATTCTTTTTGGTATCAGAGCCAAAACCTAAACCCTAACCCTAACCCTTGCATCAGCCGCAGCCTCCACCACCAAGCCGCAGCCTCTCACAGCCTCCACCACCAAGCCGCAGCCTCCCACAGCCACCCACCACCAGGCCGCAGCCTCCCCATAGCCCACACCACCAGGCCGCAGCCCTCCTCTCTCCTGCGCAGGTCACTGCGCTATTTTTTGCGCAGTTTTTTAGGCTGCGCCTTGCCCTTGCGGGTCTTCTGATGATTTAGGGTTGTTCCGTGCCCTATTTTTTGCTTCTCTTGGGCTCTTTTTCTGCTGCTTGTTTTTCAGCAGCCTTTGATCAGTATACTTCTTTGCTACGGGTGAAAAATTCTGCTCTTATCTCTTCGTTTTGATGGCCAATTCCAGGAAAGATATTGTTCAACCTACCTCTTCCGAAACTCGACCGGATGTCTCTCTCTCACAGCACACTCCCGCTCATCGGGTTACTAGCGTGCTTCTGAATGGGCAGAATTTCGCAGCGTGGTCTCGTTCTCTTCGCCTCTACCTAGGAGGAAAAGGAAAAATTTGTTGGATTCAAAGTGAAGAAAAGAAACCAGCCCTCGCCGATCCTAAGTTAGCCCAATGGAACATTGACAATTGCACCATTCTGGGATGGTTTTTTTAATTCGATGGAAGAGCGTATCTATCACATGTTTATGTACCATGATACGGTTCATGATCTATGGCTTGCTTTGACCCAGATGTATGCGCATGCGCGCAACGATTCTCAGATTTTTGAGTTGTATCGGGATATTTCCCAGGCTTCCCAAGAATCTTTGGGACTTAGTGTGGCTGACTATTTTGGTTACTTACAGTCTCGCTGGGAAGAGTTGGCTCAATATGAGCCTCTTAGTGACTATCCGGCTGAAGCTGCTTCTATTGCTCTCCAGCGTCTTAATCAGCTGCACACCTACCAGTTCCTCATGGGACTTAAGCCTGAGTTCGAAACACTTCGGGCTCAGATTGTTAACACCTCACGTATGCCTTCTCTGTATGAGGCCTTTGCTACTATAGATGGAGACGAACGACGGCGTCGCTTGATTCACCCTGCTGTTCCTGTCCATGTTCCTGCTACTGAGTCACATCCTACTGCTGCTGATCAGATGGCCTTTGTAGCTGCTTCTGGCGCTCGTTCAGGTACCAAGCGTCCTATTCGCCGTTATTGTGGGGTTCCAGGCCATACTAAAGATCGTTGCTTTAAGCTCCATCTTGAGCTCAAGCAACAGTATGCTCGTAATAATCGTAATACTGGTCCCCGTACTGCTGCTATTGCTGATACTATGTCTAGCCCAGCCATTCCTGATCTTGGACAATTGCAGACTCAGATTAGTTTGATTCAGTCTCAGCTTGGCTCTATTCTGCAGTCGCCTTCTCACCAAGGCACGCCCTCCTCTGCTCCCACTGCTACTATTGCTTCAGGTACTTCTTCTGCCTTTCATGTTCGGTCGGATTCTCCGACTTGGGTTCTGGATTCTGGAGCCACTGATCATATGACTGGTGAGTTATCGTTTTTCTCTTCTCCTATTACACCAATTAATCAAAATGTTTGTATTGCTGATGGATCCACCACTCACGTATCTAGTAAAGGTGATGTGTGCTTATCATCTTCCATTACCCTTAACTCTGTTCTCCATGTTCCTAAATTTGCTTTTAATCTTGTGTCTGTCAGTTGTCTTGCCAAACAATATAAGTGTGCTGTCATTTTCTTACCTGATCAGTGTGTCTTGCAGGACCTGACTACGAAGAGGATTTTTGGCACGGGGTATGAGCGCGGGGGACTGTATTACTTTGGGGAAGCTCCACCACTTGTCGTAGAGTCATCGAGTCTTCAGGCGTCTGTTTTACCGGATTCTGGATCTTATGTTTTTTCTTTACAAACTCTAGAATTGTGGCATGCTCGTTTAGGGCATGTTAATTTTCAATATCTATGTTTGCTATTTCCTTCTTTAATAAAAGCCTGTAAGACAAATAAATTTCATTGTGTGGTTTGTGAACTCTCTAAACATACTCGTTCTAGTTATATTCCTCATATGCATCGTGCTCCTTGTGCCTTTGATGTTATTCATTCTGATATATGGGGTCCTTCCCCGATTACTGCTTTATCTGGTCACCGGTACTATGTAACTTTTATTGATGATTATACACGGTGCACGTGGGTTTATATTCTTAAGAAAAAATCAGAGGTATTTACTTTGTTCGTTCAATTCCTACAAATGATTAAAACTCAATTTCACACTGTGGTACGCATTCTTAGATCTAATAACGGTCGTGAGTATATCTCTAATGATTTTCGATCAGAACTTAATAAACAGGGTATCCTCCAGCAACTCACTTGTACTTATACACCGAAACAGAACGGTGTTGCGGAACGAAAGAACCGCCACATTATGTCTGTTGTTCGGTGTCTTTTATGTGGTATGGAGGTCTCTAAATATTTTTGGCATTTAGCAGTACTTACAACCGTTTATCTTATTAATCGCACACCCAGTCGTGTCTTGGAAGGGAAGGCTCCTCTTCAGGTCTTACAGCCCGATTGTACACTTTTTCCTGTTATTCCTAGAGTTTTTGGTTGCACTTGCTTTGTGCAAAACAGAAGTCCTTTACGTACCAAACTTGATGATAAAGCTATCCGGTGTGTATTTCTTGGTTATTCCCCCATGTCCAAAGGGTATAGGTGTTACGATCCAACCACCCGACGGTTTTATCATTCTATGGATGTTACTTTCTTGGAGGATACTTCTTTTTTTGCAGGGCCACCTCAGTCTTTGGAAACACCCACTCCAATCACCACCGTTGAAGCTCTCCCACGTCCTGTTCCTATTTTTGAGAGCTCTCCTCCTTCTGATGACTTACTTCCTCCGGTTGTCACGTCATCTCCTGCTCATCACTATTCTCGTCGTCCCCGTGCTCCACCTCAGCTGCCCGAATCTTCTCCAGTGTCAGGTAATGCATCTCCTGTTCCTCCTCTTCGACGTTCCATTCGTGTTTCTCGCCCTGTGAATCGATGTGGTTGTTCAAGTTCCACTAACCATCCTATTTCCCAGTATCTCTCTTATTCTAATCTTTCAGGTTCCTACCAGGCTTTCCTTAGTCATATTGAATCTGTCACTATTCCTCGGTCAGTGTCAGAAGCTCTCCAGAACCCAAATTGGACCCAGGCCATGAAAGTAGAAATGGATGCCCTTCAGCAGAATAAGACATGGGAACTTGTTTCTCTTCCACTCAGTGAAAAGACGGTTGGCTGCAAGTGGGTTTTTACGGTTAAATATCACGCGGATGGTTCTATTGATAGATATAAGGCCCGCCTTGTTGCAAAAGGCTTTACTCAGATTCCAGGGAAAGATTTCACCGCTACGTTTGCTCCGGTGGCTAAGCTTACTACGGTCCGCTTGCTTATTTCCCTCGCTGCTTCTCATTCTTGGCCTCTTCATCAATTGGATGTCAAGAATGCTTTTCTTCATGGTGATCTTGAGGAAACTATTTACATGGATCCTCCACCTGGTTTTCGCGCTGAGGGGGAGTATTCTGATAAAGTATGTCGACTTCGTAAATCTCTTTATGGGCTGAAACAGTCACCTCGAGCCTGGTTTAGCCGCTTCAGTGATGTGGTAATATCGCTTGGTTTTACTAGATGTCATTCAGATCATACATGCTTTATTCGCCGTTCTATAGATGGTCATTGTATTGTTATTTCTGTTTACGTGGATGACATAATTATTACTGGGGATGATTCTGTGGGAATTACTCAAGTTAAGAAGGATCTCAGTCGTGCATTTGAAGTGAAGGATTTAGGGCCTCTCAAATATTTTCTCGGTATTGAAATTGCCCGGTCTCGTAGTGGAATATTAATGACTCAGAGGAAGTATGTCCTAGACCTTTTAGAAGATACTGGTATGATGGGGTGCCGTCCTGCGTCCACACCTATGGATCCTAATCTGCAGTTAACTGTTGAGTCTGGAGATTTGTTACCTGATCCCTCAGTTTATCAGCGTCTAGTTGGAAGATTAATCTATCTAACCAACACCAAACCAGATATCACTTTTGCAGTGAGTGTCGTGAGCCAATTTATGCACTCTCCTCGTACCACACACTTGGATGTTGTCCACCATATCCTGCGATATCTCAAAACTTGCCCTGGTCTTGGTCTCTTTTATACAACAAGAAAACAGACTGGGGTCTCTTGTTTTACTGATGCAGATTATGCAGGGTCTAAAAATTATAGGCGCTCTACTTCCGGTTTCTGTACATTCTATGGCAGTCACCTTTTATCATGGAAAAGTAAGAAGCAAGCAGTGGTCTCTAGGTCCTCTGCTGAAGCCGAATACCGTGCTATGGTTCAGGGCACTTGTAAATTACTTTGGCTTCGTTCTCTTTTAGCCGAATTGGGTTTTCCCATGAGTGAGCCTTCTACACTCTTCTGTTATAACAAGTCTGCAATTATGCTTGCTTCTGACTCAATTCTTCATGAACGAACCAAGCATATTGAGGTGGATATTCACTTCATTCGGGAAAAAGTTCGTTCTGGTACTATTGTTCCAAACTTTGTTCCCTCAACTGATCAAGCTGCTGATATGCTTACTAAATCTGTTGGACCGTCCTTATTGAAGTCTTCGTTGAGCAAGTTGGGTCTTGTGGATATATTCGCACCAGCTTGAGGGGGAGTGTTGGATATAGTTATTTTTATCCCGGATAATTAGCTTCCGTAGAATATGGATCACATTGATTTTTCATTATTGTTTAGAATATTTTTATTTCCTTCTTTCTTTTCTTTTCTAGAATCCTCCTTGTTCTAGAATCCTCCTTGTTCTTCTTTCTTTTCTTTTCTAGAATCCTCCTTGTTCTAGAATCCTCCTTGTTCTTTCTTTATCTTTTCTAGAATCCTCCTTGTAATGTATATATAAATTGTTCTATAGTGAAGAAATAAATGTGACAATTCATTTTTTCTATATTCTTTTGACCTAAACACCACAAACGGAGTTACCACCAATCAAAATTGCCCAATCATTAATCGTGAATAGTGTCGATGAATAGCAACGATGAACGATACCGTAAATAGTTACAATGAACAGTCTCGATGAACAATGTCAGTAACGACGAACAGTGCTTAGATCATATTGGTGATGGTGGGTGGTTGATGGTGGTGCAGGGTTTATAGGGAGGAGCAGGTGGTGGCGCAGAGAACCCTAGTTGTATGGCTCTAATACCATGCTAAGAGAGAGAGAGAGAGAGAGAGAGAGATAGAGAGAGATAGGGAGAAAGTGAAGGCTTAACCAACACAGGTTAGCCAACACATATATATTAACCAGCAAATATAATTACAAAAGTACCCTTGGATTATAGCATACTTAAGCATGAAGAAAAACACAAGGGAAATAGTTTTTCTTCCCACTTTCATTTCCTTTTTGTTCTCTAAATCTACAAACCAAACAGAGCTAAAAGCATCTAGAAAAAATACAAATGTTAAGGCATGTGGAGGCTCTTAGCTTTTCCAAAGGCACCAAGAGTCAAATATTTTTATTCAATGCAATTCTTCAATAGGCTATGCCGCATAAACAAATTAAGATCATTTAGACACCAAGAACATATGCATATATAACTATATATGTCTATTGAATATTGACTCACTCTTCAGTTGAGCTAGTATCAATCTCAACTCTTAACTTTAGCATGGATGCCACCTCCTCCGCAACTTTTAATTTCTCAGCAGAAACTGGACCCAAAAGTAAGAGTATAGCCCTTTATCTCTTTACATTTGTACAAATTGATTCAAACAAGCTCAAGAATAGGGATTTACCTGCTTTTTTTGCCGCCTTAGCTAGTTGCTCATCCAAACTAGAAGTCACTCCTTCACCAAGTACTAGTTGTCCATAAAGACTTTTCCTCACCTCCTCAGTTCCGACAATCTTTATTATTGATGTTCTATCAACGCCAAGCTTTTCGATAATGGATCTAACAATAAAACCAAAACTGAAAAAAAATTAGCATGTTGTCAGCCTTCCTAGAGACCAAGCTATATGTTGGGTTTGTGAAGTCTGATCCACTCCGATACCGGGGGTTCGGGGGGCGGGCCCCCCGAATTGCGCCGAATTTTATTTCGGGCCAAGGGTATTATAGTAATTTTCAGTGTACCCCTAGTGGGATATATTATCCCTTCTATGTGCAGCCGCAATGTGTTGAGTGCTATTTTTTTAGAGAGAAAACTTGTAATCCTTTCTGTTATTTGATCATAGTAAACTGGTGTGAGAGGCCGTGGACATAGGCAATTTGGCCGAACCACAGGGTATATCTTGTGTCGTGGTTTGTTTGTTTCTTGTTTTCCGTGTGCGTTTGCATTGTGTGTGTTACAGGTCATATTCACAACACTACATTAGTTCAAAGAGAATCAAAACCCTCATACACATACATACATAAATATATTCCATAGGGGATTGCTAGCACTATGTTCTATTTTAAATGGACAAGAAAAGTTATTGCCAGTTCATTAAAATGAGGGTATTAAAGTAAATTTGTAATGACAGCACTAAAGTAATTTAGTTTAACTCATTAAATGAACAAGAAAAGTTATTGCCAGTTCATTAAAATAAGGATATTAAAGTAATTTTGCAATCGCAGCACTAAAGTAATTTAGTTTAGCTCCTTCGCAAAATTAATTTAGTGCCCTTATTTTTTAATGAAGTGGTGGGGATTTTCTGTCCATTTAAATATGATTATACACATGTTTTTAGTTACGTACTAGTTTAGCATTTCCTACGCATATATAATACATATATAGAGTAATTCACACAAAGTCCATGCTAGAAGAGTAGAAAGACCCAATGGGCATGACCCACCCTCAAAAGACGCCTTACAAGCAGACAATTAACCAGGACTTATAAACAGCACAAGCGAGGGTTCCGGGCTATGTGGGACAGCCAACACCTCCATTCACCGCAGCGACAAGGGAAAGCCCAATAAAGGATAAAGCCCAACTCAGCTCTGATACAGGTAGAAAGGCCCAATGGGCCTGATTCACCCTCAAAAGACGCCTTATGAGGGAAGGATTACACGAGTCTATGACTTATGAACAAGCATAAACGGGCAATGTGGGATAGCCAACACCCCCCTCAACGCAACGACGGGGGAAAGCCCAACAAAGGGTATAGCACAACCCAACTCTAATACCAAGTAGAAAGACCCAATGGGCCTGACTCACCCTCAAAAGACGCCTTATAAGGGGAAGATTACCCAAGACTTATAAACAACACAAGGGGGGCCTACCCGAGGGATGTGGGACAGCCAACAAGAAGCAAGTCACCCAAATGCAAACAGTCACTGCATTTTTGGGAGTGGAATTTTATCCTCCATAAGGTTCTCAATTAGTCCGACCTACTTACACCAGGTGATGCACTATGAAGTGACCTGAAACCAGTAATATCATTCAACTAATGCCCCATTTCCATTAGGCAACATCTTTTGGAGCCCTTAACCATGAGTGATTATGGTACTCCAAAAGCTATAATACAATTGTTTGGCAACTTCACCTTTTCTGCGATTCGGTTGCAGAAAACTGCAACATTGGCACAAATCTGCTTCTAGCCAGTGGTAGATTTTTATGATTGAATTGCAGAACAGATGTTGCCAAACAGGTGCTAACCGAACCTGGCTAATAAGCATAGAGACACTTGGAGTGAAGCAACAACGTACGTTTAATTTTGTACGACACATTAGGTGCACAAGCAACAATGTACCTTGAATCGCAGAGCAGCTGCTAATTTAAACAAGCTACATTCTAAACTATTGTTGCAATGCATTCCACACTATGGCTTTTCATTGTTTGGTGAATTAAGAAAACAATGAGGAAAACATAAAGGAAAAGAAATTATGGTGAGAAATAAATTCCAAATTTTGAAATTTTCGAGTCATTTTTCCTTCCATTTTTTTTTCGACGATAAAATTATATTTTGAAAACTTCTAATTTTATTGTTAAGCATGCAGGAAAACACAAGGGAGCTAGTTTTCCTTCTCGTTTTTTTCCTTTCCTTTTTCTATTCCTTCTCCAAATCTGTCAAACCAAGCAGAGCCTAATATTCTTAATAATGGAACAAACCTTGCCATTTTATTTCCACTTTTACTGTAGGCTGTCAGTATGACCACAGGTATCCCTTCTTTACAGGCATCATCAATAAAACTGCAAATGAAGATGGTAAATGTGTATAGAATGTTACTAAGAAGCAGATTGACCAAAAAACCCAATAATAACAATGGTACTAATAAAACATTCAAATAACAATACTAAATTAACAATTGGATGTCATGTAGAGATCCTTACAATTGATAATTACAATCAAATAACTACTGAAGTCGAGCACGGCCTAAGACAACTAGTAGTTGCAAGTTGAAACTTGCTACAATACAAATAATACTCGATCAAAAACTTTTTGCAAATCTTCAATTTTTATCTAGTTAAAATCAAAAAAATCAAAAGCCAAGTACTTTGTTATAAATATCTAGTCTTAGCCAAAATTTATAATATTACTTAGTTATAAATATCTAGCCAAGTACTTTACTTTGGAAGTAATCACTAAATCCAGGTCCTCTAAAGTATGAAGCACGGACACGGGCACACCGACAGGGATAAGACACGACACAGACAAGTTGACATGAAAAATCCTTAAAAAAAAAAATTACACGTCAACACAACATGATAAGTGGCCGCAAGCGTCGTGTCCATGTGTCGGACACGACACCCTTCTTAGTAGTGTCCATGCTTCCTAGCCTCTAAAAACTTCCAAACAGCTTTCTTAGGGTTCTATGATCTGAAATTGAAGACCAATTAATTGATTTTTTTTTTTTTTGAAAGGAAGATTAAACCAAGAGCCATTTTTTAGTTCTCCTTTTCCAACTCATACATTGTTAATTCTTATTATAGCGTATTTGTGTCTGCATGAAAATTTCTTTATATGATTAATGCATATCTATCTAAATCTATGGGATTCTCAAGTAATAAATGAGAGGAGAAAATTGCAAGTAGGATGGCGAGGATCCCGAAAGTTGAGGCTAGAGTGAGAACAAGGCTAGGCCCAAGAAAGAGAGAGGGGCAAAATGCGTCTCATGTAGGGTCGGCAATCCCAACCATGGTTACCGGGATCGTGGTACCCCCCATGGAACCACGACCCGGATCTTGCGATCCAGATTGTGGTTCCTATGGGATCCGGATCCTAAATTTCACGAACCAAACGAGAAGACAATAAATAAAATCGAAAAGGTGAAGAAGATAAATAAAATCCAAACTTTTACCTTGCTTTTGGTCGTTCTTTAAGAGTTTCAAAAAACTTTCCCTTTGAGACTTTATTTGATCTTATTTTCCTATACTTTTTGCCTTTGAAAATTTGATTAGGCGGAGTCCTGGAATGATTTAGTACTATATATCTATGTATAATTATTTACACAAGTGCTAACCGAATCAAAAGTTCGAACTGAAGCGAACCACGAACCAAAAATGTGAACCAACCAATTATTTCCATTTGAGACTTTATTTGATCTTATTTTCCTATACTCTTTGCCTTTGAAATTTGATTAGGTGGAGTCATGGAATGATTTAGTACTATATATCTATGTATAATTATTAACATAAGTGCTAACCGAATAAATAGTTCGAACTGAAGCGAACCATGAACCAAAAATGTGAACCAACTAAGACTACCTCCCTCGTACCCTGACCCGAGCGACGTGGCGTACCACACACCCGAGCTCGTACTACGCACTAGGGTGAACCATGTTCCAGGTAACATTGATCCCAACCCGAACCACCAAGCAACCCAAATAATGCAAATTACCCTGTTTGGTTTGATTAAAATTTCTTGTCGGGTTGTTCATGGATGAGACATATGAACAGATAATATGGGTTTTGGCGGGTCCATAGCCGACCCACCTACGGCCCGCGAAGAAACCCCCATTCACTTTCAAAGTTCCTAGAAAACACTATTTAAAATCTACACACTTCCTTTCTATTTGCCTCTCTCTCTCTCTCTCTCTCTCTCTCTCTCTCTTCAGCTAGACATCCCACCCTCTCTCCTTTCATAGTTGGGCGTCCTCTCTCTCTCTCTCTGGTTGGGTATGCTCTCCAGCCAGATCTCTTCATCCCTTGTATATTTCTCTTTATGTACGCCTGAAGAGAGGGGTTCTGCCTTTCTCTTGCATGCTACTGGGTTTGTCCGTATGTATGATGTATATGTGTGTATAGCATGTATGTGTGTGTGTGTTTATATGTACTTATAACTGCACATTTAAAACACGCCATGTTTACTGATTTGATATGTGTGTAAAGGTGTCTATAGGTTTTTATCTTTCTTAATCTTATGTACATTTTATGGCTGATGATGCTTTTTTTCAGAGTTTAATTAATATCTTCATCCTAATGATGGCACCAATGTTGTATTGAAATGTTTTTTTTCCTCATAATACCCTAAATCTTCTCATATAATATTGACATTTACTTTCCCCCCATGCTTGAGAACTTAAAATTGTTATACTTGACTGCTTAGTGTTCATGTTGAAAGGCAGAGACAGATACACACACAAACCTTAACGGGCTATACCCGACGGTCGGGTTTACCCGTTTTTGATCCGTATTAAACAGGTTGAACCCATTTTTGACCCAACCCATATACAACCCACCCAAATCCACCCAGAGCTACCCGATAACCCAGTTTAGTCTCAGGTTATGTTACCTGGACTCTCCTACTACCCCCAAGTACCCGATCCCCGTGTCCGACCCCCATACCCATTTCGGACACTCGGATATTCGACAGGTGACGTTGAAAAGGTTAGAAGAAGCTCAAAATTGTGGGCAAAGAGGTTTCTAACTATTGATATTAAGAAACGTAGCATGTTAATATGTTCCGTATCCAACGTTTAGACACATATCCCCGAATCCTAAGATTTGGATTTAGAAGAGGTCCGACACCTAAATACACACCCGCACCTGACACCCATACCCGAGTCTGGGTAAGCCAAACACGTAGATTATTGAGATAGGATGTGCTCCACATTACCCTATCAATCATAGCAAAAGCAGGAGGCTAAAGCAGGAGGAGATGGTTCAGGCAAAGCAGGAGGCTGAAGCAAGCGACGACGTCACTCATCCCCATCAATACGAGCAAAAGCCTCAAATAAAGAGGGCATAAGAGATGTGTTTAAAATCTGAGCCAGAGAGATTCAAACTCAGGTTTAAACCCATCAAGAACTACTAGGAATGATGGCGATTGAGACGTCGAAGAGCAATAGTGGCTGCTTCGGCTGGAAACTCACTGTGGGGCTCATACTGAGCTAGTTCCTCCCAACGGGACTGAAGGTAGCCAAAGTAATCAGCAACAAAAAGACCCAATGCAGCCTAAGAAGCCTGTGCAACCTCCCGATAGAGTTAGTACTCATGAGCCAGTCAGAGAAGTCCACAAACTGGAAACAATGTCTTGGAACATGAACATATGATAAATCCGATCTTCCATAGAGTTGAATAACCATCCCAAAATGGTACAGTTATCAATATCCCACTGAGCAAGTGCATGATTAGAAAGTGCTGGCTTTGGTTTAGTGCCAAGAATCCTTCCAGACTTGCCTCTTCCTCTAAGATAAAGGCGGAAGGAACGGGACCATGCAGTGAAGTTCCTTCCATTCAACAGCACACTTGTAACCCATTGAGCAGGAATGTGTTAAGAGAGACGAATCCGGACGTGCAATAGCAATAGCCGGAAAAGGGTCTGTTTCCTTATCAGTATTAGACATTTCGGAGAGGGTGAACCCAAGAAAAAACCAACAGAATTACGAAGAATCGGAATGGAACAATCAGAGCATAGATAGGGCAACCGGAGAACAATCAAAGAGAGGAGAGAGAGCACCAAGGCTCTATTGCATCATTGGGATGCAGGAGAGGCCCACAACGGGGCAGAGGATAGCACAGAGGCTGTCGGAGGGGGCTAGGGGTTGCGCTGAAGCACTAGAAGTCTAGTAGGACCCTCGGCTGATGGTGGGAGTTGCGCCGAGGGGTCTGGGAGTGGTGGCCAGTGTTCTAAAACTCGGGCTCGGCGGCCCCTTTCATATATATAAAAAAACAAAAAACCAAAAACTAATTTACGTTGGTCCTCTCATAGTTTGCGTCATGTCTGTGCAGAACTTGTTTATAAATTAAATGTGTTAATTTTTTTATTTTTTGTTTAGTTCAAAACTTGTTTATATCAGTGTATGTGTGTGTATCAGTGGATGAATGTGTATAATGTGCATTTTTTTTTTTTTTTGGTAAGCACATATTTAAATTACATTGTTGATAGTGTTTTTTTTTTTAATATTAGAATTGTCTCTATATTATTAATTTGCTTTAAAATAATTTTTCCGCCTAGGCGCCCGACTATGCCCCTAGGCGCTAGGCCCCCCTCCACCGCCCGACTAGCGCCTAGCGAGTTTAGAACTGTAAATGTGTGGAATCACAATATATTGAATGAATAAAAAGAAGATTACAAGAGCCTATATATAGGCTTCCAACACCTAGACTAAATCACTAACTAAGCGATGTGGGACAACACATATACAGTAAATACACACTATTAACACTCCCCCTCAAGCTGGAGCATACATGTCATATGCACCAAGCTTGTTACAAATATATTTCACTCGAATCCCTCCTAATGCTTTAGTAAATAAATCGGCTAACTGATCGGCAGACTTCACATGCACTGTATGAATAACATTTTCCAAAAGCTTCTCTCGAACAAAGTGACAATCGACTTCAATGTGCTTTGTCCTTTCATGAAAAACGGGGTTAGAAGCAATATGAACTGCAGCTTGATTATCACAAAATAAACTCATTGGAGTAGTTTGAGTAAACCCAAGTTCCTCTAATAAATGCTTCATCCATACTAGCTCACAAGTAGTGTGGGCCATTGCTCTGTATTCCGATTCTGCGCTAGACCGAGCTACCACGGTTTGTTTCTTGCTTTTCCATGAAACAAGGTTGCCCCCAACGATAACACAATAGCCAGTAGTGGATCTCCTATCACCAGGAGAACCTGCCCAATCTGCATCAGTGTAACCTTCAACTCGTATGTGACCATGGTCTTTGTATAACAAACCACGTCCTGGAGCACCTTTGAGATATCTCAAAATGTGCATCACTGCATCCCAATGGGTTGTTCGAGGACAATCCATAAACTGGCTAATCACACTCACAGCGAATGCAATATCAGGTCTAGTTACTGTTAGATAATTAAGCTTCCCTACTAGACGTCTGTACTGTCCTGGGTCATCAATGAGCTCTCCCTGATCTGGTAACAACTTAATATTAGGATCCATAGGAGAATCCAAGGGCTTGGATCCTAACATGCCTGTTTCAGAGAGGAGATCAAGAACATACTTTCTTTGAGATAGACAAATCCCTTCACTAGATCTAGCCACTTCAATGCCCAGAAAGTATCTAAGTTGTCCCAAGTCTTTAGTTTGGAACTGCTTTTGCAAGAAGTGCTTCAACTCCTAAATTCCCTTGGAATCATCTCCAGTTATAACAATATCATCAACATAAACAACAAGTAGGATTTTACCTGCCGAAGAGTGCTTATAAAAGACAGAATGATCAACACCACACCGCTGGAGACCAAATTGTGCAACGACTTCACTAAATCTTCCAAACCAAGCACGAGGAGACTGTTTCAGACCATATAGGGACTTCTTCAACCGACAAACCATACTAGACTCCCCCTGAGCAACAAACCCAGGTGGTTGCTCCATATAAACCTCCTCCAAAAGAGTGCCATTGAGAAAGGCATTTTTGACATCTAACTGATGTAACGGCCAGTGATAAGTAGCAGCAAGAGAGATAAAGAGACGAACGGAAGCAATCTTGGCAACCGGAGAGAACGTCTCGGAATAATCAAGACCATAAACCTGAGTATAGCCCTTGGCAACAAGACGTGCTTTCAATCGATCAAGGGTACCATCAGGATGCATTTTAACAGTAAAAATCCAACAACACCCAACCACAGACTTCCCAGAAGGAAGAGGTACCAATTCCCAAGTACCAGTTTCTGTCAAGGCAAGCATCTCATCCTCCATAGCTTGTTTCCAACCGGAATGGGAAAGTGCCTCTGCTGTAGACTTAGGAATAGAGAAAGTAGACAGAGACGCAACAAACGAAGAGAAAGTAGGAGACAAATGATCATATGAGACAAAATTTGAAATAGGATGAGAAGTACAAGTACGCTTACCCTTCCGGAGAGCAATTGGAAGGTCGGAGGCGGATCTGAAGACACAGAGGCCACAGGCGCTGTAGCTGAATCCAAAATGGTCTCAACATGCTGATGACGGCGGGTGTATGTCTGGAGGTCAGGATGGTCCAGCCCAGCTTTGGGAGGTAGGGAGAGGGGAAGGGGAAGGGGAACCATAAAGTCAGGATCAGTAATAGAGTGAGACTCAGAGTAATATGGAGTAGATTCAAAGAAGGTAACATCAGCAGAAACAAAGAAGCGACGCAAGGAAGGACTATAACAACGATAACCCTTCTTTGTTCTGGAGTACCCCAAGAAAACACACTTGATAGCACGGGGATCCAATTTATCGGTACCTGGAGTAAGTTGATGCACAAAACAGACACACCCAAACACACGTGGAGCAACAGGGAAAGGTGGGGTAGTAGGAAACAAAGTGGCATGGGGTAGTAGGAAACAAAGTGGCATGGGGTGTGCCCCCATCAAGGATGGAAGACGGCATAGGATTAATTAAATGGCAAGCAGTAAGAACTGCATCTCCCCAGAAATTCTTGGGGACCCTCATTGCAAACAACAATGTACGGGTGACTTCTAATAAATGACGGTTTTTTCTTTCGGCAACCCCATTTTGCTGAGGGGTATGAACACACGAGGATTGATGAAGCATGCCATATTGTGCCATATATGTGGTGAAAGGATGGGAAAAATATTCTTGTGCATTGTCACTACGGAGAATTTTAATAGGAACATTAAACTGAGTCTTTATTTCATTACAGAATGTAGAAAAAATAGAAAATAACTCAGAACGATTTTTCATTAAATAAAGCCACGTAGTTCGGGAAAAATCATCAACAAAACTAACAAAATACCGATATCCCTTAACAGAGGTAATACGGTGTGGACCCCAAACATCGGAATGCACTAATTGAAATGGACTAGTCACACGTTTATTAACTCGGGGAGCAAATTGGACACGGTGATGCTTCCCCAATTGACAGGACTCACACTCTAAAGTAGATAAATTACTTAAACTAGGTACTAAAAGCTTCAGATTGGCCAAGGAAGGATGACCAAGACGGCAGTGGATCTGGTGAGGAGACACAGTGGCAGGACACGCTATTGGAGTAGAAGAAGTAGGCAATTCATCAAAGTAGTAAAGACCTTCGGATTCATGCCCGACGCCAATCGTCCTCCGAGTCGTCAAATCCTGAATAAGAACAGAATCAGGGAAAAAGGAAACACAAGCATTAAGATCTTTAGTCAACTTCGCAACAGATATCAAATTAAAGGGTGAACGAGAAATAAAAAGAACAGATGATAAGGATAAAGACGGGGATAATTGGACAGTCCCTATGCCTTCAACGGGCATAGAAGAGCCATCTGCCAAAGTAACAGGAGGTAAAGATGAGGACGGTTCAAGAGACGAAAAAAGGGTGGATATACCTGTGAGATGATCGGTGGCAGCAGAGTCAATTACCCAAGGACGAGTACGGGAAGTAAGACAAGCGGTAGAGGTACCTTTCTGAGCAAGCGAGGTACTAGGAGCAGAGGCATGCTGAGAGGCCTGGAACTGAAGGAATTGAGAGTACTCTTCACCAGAGATGGAAAGCGGATCACCTGCAGCAGGAGCATGAGAAGATGGCGAAGCATCGCTAGAGACAACAGCATGTGCAAATCGAGCAGGGCGACCAACAAGATCCCAACATGTCTCCTTATAATGACCATCCTTATCGCAATTGGTGCAATGAGGACGACCACCACGACCACGGCCCCCATATCCACCACGATTACCACCACGGTAACCACCATGACCACGACGGCGATTACCATCACCCCGACCAGTAGTGGAGGGCGGAGCCTGAGTAACTAAGGCAGAATGATCAGTAACAGAGGAAGTAGAACCCTGATCACGAGACGTACTCCGGAGAACACGCTGGTAAGTCTCAGCAAGAGAAGGCAGAGAGGCACCCCCTAGAATCTGGGATCGAACAGGCTCAAAATCAGGTTTTAAACCAGCAAGAAACTTCATTACGGCCATTTGCTCCCGCTGTTCGTGCTGTTTTTTTGCATCAGTAGTAATGGGCATAACACCGTTCAATTCTTCAACTAACCGTTTGAAGGAGGCAAAATACTCAGTAACTGAGAGATCACTTTGCTGCAATTGAAAATACTGAGAGGAGAGATCATACATCCGAGTGAGATCGCTGGAGAATAAAAGATGTGCATAATCTCAAATATCCTTACAGGTGCCCAAGTGACCACACATATCCGCAATATGTGGTTCCATACAGTTCCAAAGGAGGGCAACGATTTGGGCATCCCTTTGTTTCCATGTCTTGATGGCCTTGTCATCGGTGGTGGGAGAAGACTCGGTAAGGTGATCATCAAACCCCAAGCCAGTGAGAGCAATATTGACAGCCCGGGACCATTGGAGGAAATTAGATCCATTCAACTTCCTAGTGGTGAGTTGAGGAAGAGCTTTGGACTCCATGGAGATTGAAAGAGACAAAATGGAAGCGCAAAGAAGCCAAAAAACGTAACACAGAAGCAGATCGGAGCCCAAAAACCTTGAAAAAAAGAAGCCAAAAGGCTGCCGGAGGGTCGCCGGAGCTGCCGGAGGGTCGCCGGAGGGTCGCCGGAGTCAGGCGAGGGTCGCCGGAGGGTGGGCTGAAGGGAAGGTGCGGCGGCTGCTTGTTTGACTTTTAGGGTTAGGGTTTTGACTGTAGGGGCTGCGGTTGAGTGAGAAAGAAGCTCTCGAATTTCTTACGGAAATCCGGCAATGATAATGAACTCTCGAACCCTAACTAAGGATCGGCAAGATGAGCAAACCCAAGAACAATTGCTCTGATACCATGTAAATGTGTGGAATCACAATATATTGAATGAATAAAAAGAAGATTACAAGAGCCTATATATAGGCTTCCAACACCTAGACTAAATCACTAACTAAGCGATGTGGGACAACACATATACAGTAAATACACACTATTAACAAGAACATTGGTGGTGGCTGGTGGTGGCGAGCCTGGAGGAGGCTGGTGGTGGTGTCAGCTGGAGATGAGGGGCTTGGGTTTGGTGTTTTCTTGCTCTGATACCAAGAAGAAAGAAAGAAAGAAGAATAATCTGTTGTATCTTATTCATTCACAATGTATGAGTATATGTACAAGCTAGGAAAACTGGATAAGGAAAGAAAAAGAAAAGGAAATAGACAATTACAATCAATCACAATCAATCTATTCCTAACAGTCCGTGATTGAGTTTTGACCATAATAATAATAATATTCCAACAATTTTAAATGGTTTGTCGCAAACTCTTTAAAAGCAGCAATTTCATTTAATACAGATACAAAATCTTTGTTTTTTTGCATATATGAAACATGTGAAAATCAACATAGTTAATATCGAATTAAAGTGAAACTTAAAACATTATTCAAAATTGTCCTTTGTCGCCTGGTTGCGAAAAGGGAATTCTTCTCGGGGAGACCAAGGAAAATTAAATGCTTGTTTAAGCAGGCTCCCAGAATATGTCCCAACATTTTGATAGGAGGCAAGGAGGCATTTTTTTTTTTTTTTCTGAAACACTCGCATGTAAATCCTCATAACCACTCGAAGAACAAGAGGAGAAACACCATGCCCTAGAGAGAGAAGGCGACGAAAGAATAGCTCTGACTCTTCAACTCCACACTTATTAGCTTCAGCCAAAGCTTTCACATTATTACACTCCAAATTTGCGTTAACATGCCCAATTGTTTCATATTGAATAATTTACCTCCATTTAAGTAAAGTTTTCATCAAATATGGTTGATAGTTGATACACATTCGTTTCAGCTTATACTTGCATAAACTCAATTGCATGTATGCCTTCTTATGTTGCAATTACTCCAGCTGCTGGTTATGAGCAATTGCCCTCGTCATGATCCAGAATGGCTAAACATTAAATATGGCTAGACTGTGATACGTTGAGTCATCAAGCGAGCATGTTCCAAACTTTTTGCTGTATATTAATGACATTAATATCACCATACACAAGTTAAATCTTTATAATGAAAATTTTGATACATAAATTCAATATGAACACAACTTGAGTTGGGACGGAGGAAACAAAGACTGGTTTATTTGGTAGATGTACCGTGTATTGTACTACATGGCATAATATATATATAAATATATAAATATGTTGGAATGTCCCACATCGCCCATTTATGGCTCCTCTGTGCGGTTTATAAGGCTTTAGTTCTCCTCTCCTTAAAACCTAGGTTTTAAGGAGTTGAATGGGTTGGGCCTTACAAGTGGTATCAGAGCTTGGTTGGGTTCGTCTTCCGGCATGCCGAGTGTCCGTCTGCTGTGGTCCAGGGTATGCCAAGTGTCCGGCTCCTGTGGTTCAGGGGGTGTGTTGGAATCCCACATCGTCCATTTATGGCCCCTCTGTGCGGTTTATAAGGCTTTAGTTCTCCTCTCCTTATAACCTGGGTTTTAAGGAGTTGAATGGGCTGGGCATTACAAGAATATATATGAAGTAAAATGATACAAACTGTAAGAAATCAAGTTTCAAACGGCAAAGTCACATATATTACTTATCCACCCAAATCCTTCACTTGATAGTCCATAACCCCAACAGTTGTTAAAGCTTGATATACATTGTTGGGCCCATTCTCTAACAGTTTAAGCTTTTGGAGTAGTTGGTAACTTAACATGGTATCAGACCTTGTTTGTGGGAGGTCCAACGTTCGACTCTCCATCCCCGCTTTGTTGTGCATATTTGCACTTTGTTATTTGTCTCCACTATGATGGAGGTTGATCTGTTTGCTCTCCACGTGCAAGTCGGGGTTGCACGTGAGGGAGGATGTTGAAGCTTGATATACATTATTGAGCTCATTATCTAACAGCTTAAGCTTTTGGAGTAGTTGGTAACTTAACAATGTTGAACAATTATTTTCCAAGACTAGAGAGAACAATCGTTCCTCTCTGTTATTTTATTAGATGGCAGAATACAATAAAAGACTAAATTACAAGGTAGTCCCTCAAAAATAAAATAGCTATACTCAACTCCTAATAATAAAAATAAATACTCCAACACTCCCCCTCAAGCAGAAGCAAAGATATCTCTCATACGTAGCTTGCTAAGAATAAAGTTACTCACAAGGCTCTTGGTAAGAACGTCAGCTAACTGATCTCCGGATTTCACAAACGGAGTACAAATCTTCCCACTACTCGGTTTCTCCTTGATAAAATGACAGTCAATCTCCACATGCTTAGTCTGATAAAATAATTAATTGGAAGCATAGGGTTGACAATTGTCACACCCATCATATATATTAATCAGAGTAAAGAGAATATAATATTACACATTGACCCACTCATTAACTACTAATTAAAATAATAAAACTATACTCTCAACACTCCCCCTCAAGCTGGTACAAATATATCTCTCATGCCCAGCTTGCCTAGAGCATTATGATAAGGTTGGCTTCCTATTCCTTAGGTGAGGACATCCGCAACTTGATCACTACTTTTTACAAAAAGAATCCAGATAACCCCACTACTTAGCTTTTCTTTGATAAAATGCCGATCAATCTCCACATGCTTGGTTCTATCGTGCTGAACCGGATTATGAGCTATACTGATTGCTGCTTTATTATCACAGTATAGGCTCATAGCATCCACTTGTTCAAATCTCAAATCCTTCAACAATGACTTGATCCAAAGAAGCTCACAAATAACTTGGGCCATCGCCCTGGACTCAGCCTCGGCACTAGATCTTGCTACAACATTTTGTTTCTTGCTTCTCCAAGTAACCAAGTTACCTCCTACAAATGTGCAGTACCCAGAGGTGGACCTTCTATCCGTGACAGAACCAGCCCAATCAGCATCTGTATAAGCCTCTATCCTCAGGTGATCATGCTTCGCAAAATATAAGCCCTTTCCGGGAGCAGACTTCAAATAACGAAGAATCCTATAGACAGCATCTTGGTGTAATACCCGAGGAGAATGCATAAATTGACTAACAACACCAACTGCAAAAGCGATATCAGGACGAGTATGAGACAAGTAAATGAGCTTACCGACGAGTCTCTGATAGCTCCCCTTGTCGACCAATTCTCCGTTCCCATCTTCACTAAGCTTTTTATTCTGCTCCATAGGCGTATCACAAGCCTTACTACCAAGCATCCTTGTTTCCTTCAACAGATCCAAAACATACTTTCTTTGGGAAATGAAAATCCCCTGTTTGGACCTTGCAAGTTCAATCCCCAGAAAGAACTTCAAGGCTCCCAAGTCTTTTATCTCAAACTCTGTGGCAAGCTGTTTTTTTAATTTTTCCATCTCCTCTAAGTCGTCTCCTGTGAGAACAATATCATCAACATAAACGATAAGTGCAGTGGTCTTACCCTGTGCAGAATGTTTGATGAATAGCGTATGGTCTGCATGACTCTGTTTAAAACCAAACCGAAGCATAGCCTGTGTGAATCTCTCAAACCAGGCTCTCAGAGATTGTTTAAGACCATATAAAGATTTTTTCAATCTACACACCTTACCTCTGTCCTGGAATCTTCAAAACCAGGTGGGACATCCATGTATACCTCCTCTTCCAAATCACCATGTAAGAAGGCATTCTTCACATCAAACTGATGAAGAGGCCAATCTAGATTCGCTGCAAGGGAAAGAAGAATCCTTACTGAGTTCATTTTTGCCACTGGAGCAAAGGTTTCTTCGTAATCCACACCATAAGTCTGAGTGTACCCCTTTGCTACCAACCGAGCTTTATACCTCTCAATGGAACCGTCAGCCCGGTGCTTTACAGTAAACACCCACTTGCACCCCACAGTCCTCTTGCCTTTAGGCAACATTGTTAATTCCCAAGTGCCAGTCTTGTGAAGAGCCCTCATCTCTTCACTCATAGCTTGTTTCCACTTGGGATCAGCAAGAGCATCCTGGACGTGGTTAGGGACATTGACAGAAGAAATTTTTGAAAGGAATGATTTGTAAGAAGCAGACAGATGTGAATAAGACACAAAATTAGAGATTGGGTGTTGAGTACAAGATCTAACACCCTTAAGAACAGCAATGGGGACATCTAAATCATTTAGTTCTGGAGAGGGTGTATCAGAAGAATTACCTGAATCATCATCACTCGGAGAGAATGGTAGTGGAGGAGGAGGAGCAACGGTCTCTGAAGTCTCTCAAGTCTTCCTTTTACTCCATGTCCCCCTCAAATAGACTCTTAACTCTCTTTCTCTCTCAACTCCCTCTTTTTCAGGCTCTCCAGATTCCCCCTCATTCACCTCTATTCCAACTTCCTCACTCTCTCTTTCACCCCTTTCCTTCTCCACCTCAATCATCATAGGTAACACAGAAGTAACAGGCATCATCTCTTCACACCGCGTGTCCCCCTGAAGAGATGTCTAAGGGTCAACAAAGTATGATTGAGACTCGTGAAAAGTGACATCCATCGACACAAACCATTTTCGAGAAGGAGGATGGTAGCATTTATAACCCTTCTGTGTAGGAGAATATCCGACAAACACACACTTAATAGACCGAGGATCTAACTTCCCACGGGTAGTAGAATGGTTATGAACAAAACAAACACAACCAAAGACACGAGGTGGTATAGATGCAGAGAGGGAAGGATGGGATAAAACCTGAAGAGGTGTTTGTTTATTTAGAACACGAGTGGGGAGCCTATTAATGAGATAAGCAGCTGTAAGGACTACTTCTCCCCAGTAAGTACGAGGAGCATTAACCTGGAAGAGTAAGGAGCGAGCAACATCAAGAAGATGACGGTTCTTGCGTTCTGCCACTCCACAGCAAAACGGTGTGGCAGTGCAAGAAGTTTGGAAAACAATACCGTGAGAAGAAAAAAAAGCACCCAAACCAGAATCAATATACTCACCACCTTGATCAGAACGGAAAATTTTTACAACCGCCCCAAATTGAGTATGCACCATACGGTGAAAACTTTGGAAAATATCAAATACTTCTCGTTTTTCTTTCATCATATATATCCTGGTAGTACGAGAAAAATCATCAGTAAAAGAAACAAACCAACAATGACCTTTTAATGACATTGTACGAGAAGGTCCCCACACATCAGTATGAATTAAAGAAAACGGAGCCAAACTTTTATTATCACTCGGGCATAAGAAGCTCGAAAATGTTTTCCAAACTCACAAGCATCACAAGAAAAATTTGAAATACCAGTATTGGCTACAAGAGTAGGAAACATATGCCTAAGTAATGAAAAAGAGGGATGTCCTAATCGCCTATGCCAAAGGTGGAGATCTTCAGCTTTGTTCTTTAGAACTACGGTATGATTCGCTAACTTCTCACCTTCATCAAGAATGTAAAGACCATGCTCCTTTCTACCACTGCCAATCATCCTCCTCGTGATGAGATCCTGAAACACACAACAAGAAGGGTAGAAGGTTACACTACAGTTCAGATCCCGAGTAATACGACTCAAAGATAAAAGGTTGTGAGAAAAAGTAGGAACATGTAACACAAAAGTCACGGGTAGAGAAGGAGTAACATGAATTAGACCTTTCCCGGTAATAGAGGAGAAGGTACCATCAGCTATTCTAACTTTATCTTGGCCTGAAGATGACTCATAATCAAAGAAAATGTTAGATGAAGGGGACAAGTGATCTGAAGCACCAGAATCAATTATCCAGGGAGATGAGACATGAGAAAGGAGTGCTCTTGGGGACTTAACAACATTACCTGACTGGGCAAAGGATGATGAGGAGCTTGTAGATGTCGGAGCAACACACCAGGCCATCAGATGCCTAAGAGTCTCAAGTTCGGTGGCAGACAAGGAGCTGGAGCTGGCATCAGAAGATGGAGCAGTACCACTAGAACCCGAAGCAGTAGTCTCATAAACGGTAGAATGATTTGCACGGGCAGCCTCTCCGCGGCCACCGGAACTATCTCCACGACACCCTCCTCGACCTCCACGACCTCTCCGACCACCAGGTGGTTTGCCATGGAGGCTCCAACAGTTAGCCCGAGTATGATGGGGCTTAAAACAGTAGTCACAAATCACTACAGGTCGGTCGGAAGACGCTGACTGCTGATTCCCATCTCTAGGTGGAACAGACACTAAAGCAGACCTCTCGGCCAATGGAGGTGGAAGCATGACAGAACAGCGGCTCTCCTCATTCAGTACATGAGCAAAGGCTTCCTGAAGTGTGGGAAGAGTGTCCATCCCAAGTACTCGACTACGAACTGCATCATAATCTGGGTGAAGGCCCTGAAGGAATTTAAAGACCCGCTGCTTCTCTAGTAGTTTCCTGTATCCCTCAGCATCAGTAACACAGACAAGCTGATAGGCCTGAAGATGGTCAATACGATCCCAACTGGTGGTAAGAAACTGGAAATATTTGGTGATAGTCATGTCACCTTGTTCCGAACGGTCAATGGAACGAAGCAACTCAAACTCCTGTGCGTAATTACCACGTCGAGAGAAAGTAGATGTAACAGTATCCTAAATCGCCTTAGCAGTCTTCATGCGATAAAAATTCTCTCCAATTTCAGGGACCATCGAATTAATAAGCCATGCCATGATAACAGAGTTCTCAATCTCCCACTTATCATAGCCAGGATCCGTAGGAACAACACGCCCATCAAGGTGGCCCATCTTCCCATGTGCCTTCAAATACAGTTCCACTGATAATTTTGGCCATCAAAGGGCGTGGGAGTAATCTTAAGGTTGGGATCCAAAAGAGCAACCACGGTATGAATTGTGGTTGGTATAGAGGCTTCCGGTTTGGCTAGGTCTGCCATTGTGATGAATATAAATGGAAAACCCAACAAGATGAAGGAAGACGGAGAAGATGGTAGTCACCAAGACTTTAAAAAATATGAGATCAAGGGTCCATAGAAGGACCTAAGAACAAGGGAACAAAAACAAGATCAAAACAGCAATCTGGATTTAGTCCAGGGTGATGATGAGGATGGTGCAAGGCAGGGAGGGGCCCAGGTGCTGCGGCAAGGGCTATAGGGTTGGGGTTGGGGTTGGCTGCGGTGAGTGCTGGGGTGGTGGTGTTGGCTGCGGCGAGGGCAGGGCTGGTGGTGTGGGGTGCGGCGAGGCTAGGGTTGGTGGCCTGAGTTGCGGCAAAGGTGGTGGTGGTGGGTTGGTTAGGGCGCAAGGCTCAGGTGGTGGTGGGAAGGCTGCCGAAGGTGGTTAGGTTTGTGGGGAACCCATGGCTTTGATACCATGATAAAATAATTAATTGGAAGCATAGGGTTGACAATTGTCACACCCATCATATATATTAATCAGAGTAAAGAGAATAAAATATTACACATTGACCCACTCATTAACTACTAATTAAAATAATAAAACTATACTCTCAACATAGTCCTGTCGTGCTGAACAGGATTATAAGCAATGTCAATGGCTGCTTTGGTATCACAGTACAACTTCATTGAGTCTTCAAGGTTAAAACCATATCAGACAGGATAATCTGGATCCACAACTCACACACACCCTGAGCAATGGCTCTAAACTTTGCTTCGGCACTTGATCTAGCCACCACAGGCTGTTTTTTACTTCTCCAAGTTACAAGGTTCCCTCCAACAAAGAAAGAATACCCGGTTGTCGATCTTCTATCAGTAACCGATCCAACCAAATCCGCATCTGTATAAGTTTCAACTTGAGTGTTACCATGTGTAGACACTCCGATTTTGACCATCTGTCAAATTTAGGGGATTGTTACCTCCAAGACCGATGATGACGATGTCCGACAAATTTGGGGTTTCCGAGGTGATTCAAGCTCTTCGAAAGGCCCTTCAATTTCAAAAAAAGATGATAAAGAGGGAAAGTGAGAAAAAGGAAGGGAGAGAAAAGGGAAGAATATGAGAAAAAAGTATAAAACGGCACGCGGCGAGGCCTGCGGCAGTCACGTGCTACCGTAGCGGCACTCACTGACTGCCGTGCAGGCATTCAGTGACAGCCGCACCGGCAATCACTTAGCGCCACGGACAACTCGCCAAATGCCGTGAAAATAGGAGTTTTTAAAGCAAAAAAGAAAGAAAAAGAATAAGAAAATGAAAATGAAAACAAAACAAAATGAGGAGCACAAAAAGACGGCAGTCCGCGATTTGTCTGCGGCACTCCCTTTGTTCCGGCAATTGGTAACTGCCGTTCCGGCCTTTACTGAGTGTCGCAGACAACTCAGCCAAGTGCCGCGTTTTTTAATAGTCTGTTTTTAAATAGTACGCATTGTACCATCAAAAGTACTTTTAGGATTAGGGTTTCTACCCCCAAATTTATTAAAATGACCTTTAAAAATTGGCCTATATAAGGAGATGAATATCTCATCACAAAAGGGGATTCATGAACTACTTCTTGAGATAATTAGGAGACTATTGAGAGAATCTTAGAGAGAATTAAGAAAATAGAAGAAAAATTATTGCAAGGGTTGGAAAAAGAGCTTGGAGATCCTTTTAAAGACCTTCAACCACAAAAAAAGTTGCGGATAATTGGAGGTAACCTCTAATCTAAATTAGTTCTTAGTTCAATCAATCACAATTCATAGAACTACTTAGAATCTTTTACACATTTTCCAAAAGTCTCTTCCCACTTCATTTCATCACACCCCACTAGAATTGTAATTGAATTTTCATTTGTTTTTCATTAACTTGGATCTAAATAACTTTGGGTTTAAGACCAAATACGTTCTAAAGTGAAGTCTAACTTGGAACATCCATTGAGTTTTGATTTCATCCCCTTTAGTTTATATTCCTCTCTTGGGATTCATGAGATCTTTAATATCTCATTTGATTCCCTTGAGTTTGATCCTTTGAATTCCCTATAAACTCGTGATTTAAATGGGAATTAAGATAGGTCATAGCTATATCCACACATAATTAGTGGATCCAAGTCTTAATTCTTGAGTTGGATCCTCTAATTTGAAATCTCATGGAATTCTCTTCATATTCCATTGAGGTTCATATGGATTGGTCATAATTAGTCTCCAAGAATCGTTAACTTGGGAGGAGAATTGAATAAAGTGAGTCTATATTCCTTGAGGATCATCAACTTGAGAGAGGAATTAAGGCTTAATTAAGGCTTAAGAAGAATCAACTCCGATGGCTTAGATGTCAACATTGGTGCAGTGAATTCAATAACCAACAATGATCAAGGATTTTGAATTAAATCATGATCCATTGGAATTGAATGATGAGACCAATTGGAATGTGTCCATAACATAAAGATCTACCACTGTAATTTTTATTTTGATGGGATTTTGTGGTTAAGATGGTTTGATCTTAGGATTTGTAAACTAGTTACTCTATGTCCAAAATTTCATAACAGTAAGTCAGTTTTGATTTGAATAGATCAGAGTCTTAACCAAACATTTTTTATTTCAAATATTTTTTTCTATAAAGTTAAATGTGTTAGTGAGATCCCCTAAAAAATTTGAAGTAATTCAGATTCATTTACTATTTTTAGAAAATCATACAAAATCTCTAGACAGAGAGTTGGTAAATTCTGAGTGATGTTTGGTTTTGATCCAATTCCCAGAGATTGAACCATTTGATCTTTGATTTTCTTTTTGGGTTAGAAACTAGACTCAACAGAGGCACATCATGTCCAAAAATCATTAAGATCAAACCATGGGAAGTATGCTTTTCCTATTTTTGAAAGTCCGGTCTGCTCTCTGTAATTTCTGGAATCTTGTGATAGATTTGATAAACTTTGTAAATAACGATCCAAATGACTTTTCTATGACCTAAAGCTTGAAATATGTTTTAATTATGATTAATTGAACTTAAATCCAGAGGTTAAAAGATCCAAGTCAATGAATGATTTGTAGCTTACTCTTGTTCATACTCATGCATTCATCACATAGGTATAGATTCAAGCAATTAGAACATTGTATTGTGTTAAGCCATAATTAGTTGAACATAGTCATGGGTTCCTTATGGTTATGTTGGGATTATATCACCTCTATATGGACATTACATTGGCTCCTAGTTGAGACATGCATATCTATAGAGGTGTTATGTTTCCAACTAGTTAGAAGAAATTCATGATTATGTCAACTCTTTCTATACTTGGTAGATTTAAGCTAGAAGTTTGTGTATGATATTTAGGCTTTGATATTATATTTTGTTCAAAGCATGTGGACTAACCTTTGTTTTGTAGCGCTATAGAGGTATGATTTCCCGACTCTTCTCTAGTTTATTTATTTCTTGATTTTATTGATTTTTGACTCCACGCGCGACATCTTAGATTAGGGCTTGCCTTATGTGTATATATGTGTTAGACTCCTTTTTAGGTTTCTTATTTATTTGCATGCATTGCATGTTTTCTATCGCCGTTGGATCCCGGATAAGTTCTCTTGTTCTCTATTGCATATCACTTGTGTGCTAGATGAATCTATTTGGTTTTGTATGCCTTTCATCAATAGCAATTTTACGCCTTTTCAACACGTTTTTGTAATGTATGTCTATATCCATGTATTAGTTGAGAGTACACTTAGATTAGTAATTTGATTAAAAGAATGTTGAGTAGAGGCCTATCGTGAGATAGGATGAGAGGGGGTATTTTATTCCGCCGAGCTCCTTCCCCTCTCATTCCATAATCCCCGGACCTAGAAATCTCTGGTTTCCAAAAGATCAGTTTGCTTTTAAATGGTTTCTTAATTTTCCTTTAAAGAATTAAGTGGTGACTCGTATTTGAATTTGAAATTTGAAAGAGTTTTAAAAAGCATGGTTAAACTACGATATCCACACCATGCTTAGCGAAGAATAAACATTTCCCAAGTGCTGACTTGAGATACCTCACATTTCGGAAAACAACATCAAGATGGATCTATCTAGGAGAATGCAGAAACTGTTAGTTTGTGAAAGCTTAGGGTTTACATTAGTGAGACCCTCTCTTTTATTCATAGAGAAGAAAATAATAATTACACAGAGACCCCTAACTTAAGATAAATAATAAAAATAAAATACAATAAGACTAAAAATAACATAACACTCAACACTCCCCCTCAAGCTGGTGCGAAGATATCTCTCATGCCCAGCTTGCTAAGAATGAACTGAAACTGTCGACTTGCAAGGCCTTTTGTAAGAATATCAGCTAGCTGCTCCCCTGATTTCACAAAAGACGTACATATACTCCCATTAGTTAGCTTCTCCTTGATGAAATGTCTATCGATCTCCACATGCTTTGTCCGGTCATGCTAAACCGGATAGTGGGCAATACTAATGGCCGACTTATTATCACAATATAACTTCATTGAGTCATTCTGACTGAAACCAAGATCTGATAACACAATTTGAATCCACAACAACTCACATATCTCTAAGGCCATAGCCCTAAATTCTGCCTCAGCACTAGACCTGGCTACTACTGACTGCTTCTTGCTCTTCCAAGTCACCAGATTGCCTCCAACAAACGAACAATAACCTGTGGTCGATCTCTTATCAGTAATAGATCATGCCCAATCTGCATCGGTATAGGCCTCTACTAACATATGACCATGTTTAGCAAAGCATAAACCTTTCCCCGGTGCTGACTTCAGGTACCTCAAGACCCTAAACATCACATCTAGACGGGGTTGTTTGGGATCATGCATGAACTGACTCACCACGCTAACTGCAAAAGCAATGCCGGGTCTCGTATGAGCCAAATAAATTAATTTACCAACCAATCTCTAGTACCTCCCCTTATCAACAGGTTCTCCACTAGAGTCATCCCGAAGTTTTACGTTGGGATCCATTGGAGTATCCACACCTTTACTCCCTAGCATGCCCGTCTCCTTGAGTAGGTCCAAAACATACTTTCGTTGAGATATGAAAATTCCATCCTTGGATCGAGCTACCTCGATTCCCAAGAAGTACTTTAAACTTCCAAAATCTTTGATCTCGAATTCCGTAGCCAAATTTGTTTGCAGCAGCTTCATCTCCTCAAAATCATCACCTATAAGGACAATATCATCTACATAGACAATCAGTGCTGTTACCTTACCCTGTGATGTGTGCTTAACAAAGAGGGTGTTAATAGTGTGTATTTACTGTATATGTGTTGTCCCACATCGCTTAGTTAGTGATTTAGTCTAGGTGTTGGAAGCCTATATATAGGCTCTTGTAATCTTCTTTTTATTCATTCAATATATTGTAATTCCACACATTTACATGGTATCAGAGCAATTGTTCTTGGGTTTGCTCATCTTGCCGATCCTTAGTTAGGGTTCGAGAGTTCATTATCATTGCCGGATTTCCGTAAGAAATTCGAGAGCTTCTTTCTCACTCAACCGCAGCCCCTACAGTCAAAACCCTAACCCTAAAAGTCAAACAAGCAGCCGCCGCACCTTCCCTTCAGCCCACCCTCCGGCGACCCTCGCCTGACTCCGGCGACACTCCGGCGACCCTCCGGCAGCCTTTTGGCTTCTTTTTTTCAAGGTTTTTGGGCTCCGATCTGCTTCTGTGTTACGTTTTTTGGCTTCTTTGCGCTTCCATTTTGTCTCTTTCAATCTCCATGGAGTCCAAAGCTCTTCCTCAACTCACCACTAGGAAGTTGAATGGATCTAATTTCCTCCAATGGTCCCGGGCTGTCAATATTGCTCTCACTGGCTTGGGGTTTGATGATCACCTTACCGAGTCTTCTCCCACCACCGATGACAAGGCCATCAAGACATGGAAACAAAGGGATGCCCAAATCGTTGCCCTCCTTTGGAACTGTATGGAACCACATATTGCGGATATGTGTGGTCACTTGGGCACCTGTAAGGATATTTGGGATTATGCACATCTTTTATTCTCCAGCGATCTCACTCGGATGTATGATCTCTCCTCTCAGTATTTTCAATTGCAGCAAAGTGATCTCTCAGTTACTGAGTATTTTGCCTCCTTCAAACGGTTAGTTGAAGAATTGAACGGTGTTATGCCCATTACTACTGATGCAAAAAAACAGCACGAACAGCGGGAGCAAATGGCCGTAATGAAGTTTCTTGCTGGTTTAAAACCTGATTTTGAGCCTGTTCGATCCCAGATTCTAGGGGGTGCCTCTCTGCCTTCTCTTGCTGAGACTTACCAGCGTGTTCTCCGGAGTACGTCTCGTGATAAGGGTTCTACTTCCTCTGTTACTGATCATTCTGCCTTAGTTACTCAGGCTCCGCCCTCCACTACTGGTCGGGGTGATGGTAATCGCCGTCGTGGTCATGGTGGTTACCGTGGTGGTAATCGTGGTGGATATGGGGGCCGTGGTCGTGGTGGTCGTCCTCATTGCACCAATTGCGATAAGGATGGTCATTATAAGGAGACATGTTGGGATCTTGTTGGTCGCCCTGCTCGATTTGCACATGCTGTTGTCTCTAGCGATGCTTCGCCATCTTCTCATGCTCCTGCTGCAGGTGATCCGCTTTCCATCTCTGGTGAAGAGTACTCTCAATTCCTTCAGTTCCAGGCCTCTCAGCATGCCTCTGCTTCTAGTACCTCGCTTGCTCAGAAAGGTACCTCTACCGCTTGTCTTACTTCCCGTACTCGTCCTTGGGTAATTGACTCTGCTGCCACCGATCATCTCACAGGTATATCCACCCTTTTTTCGTCTCTTGAACCGTCCTCATCTTTACCTCCCGTTACTTTGGCAGATGGCTCTTCTATGCCTGTTGAAGGCATAGGGACTGTCCAATTATCCCCGTCTTTATCCTTATCATCTGTTCTTTTTATTTCTCGTTCACCCTTTAATTTGATATCTGTTGCAAAGTTGACTAAAGATCTTAATGCTTGTGTTTCCTTTTTCCCTGATTCTGTTCTTATTCAGGATTTGACGACTCGGAGGACGATTGGCGTCGGGCATGAATCCGAAGGTCTTTACTACTTTGATGAATTGCCTACTTCTTCTACTCCAATAGCGTGTCCTGCCACTGTGTCTCCTCACCAGATCCACTGCCGTCTTGGTCATCCTTCCTTGGCCAATCTGAAGCTTTTAGTACCTAGTTTAAGTAATTTATCTACTTTAGAGTGTGAGTCCTGTCAATTGGGGAAGCATCACCGTGTCCAATTTGCTCCCCGAGTTAATAAACGTGTGACTAGTCCATTTCAATTAGTGCATTCCGATGTTTGGGGTCCACACCGTATTACCTCTGTTAAGGGATATCGGTATTTTGTTAGTTTTGTTGATGATTTTTCCCGAACTACGTGGCTTTATTTAATGAAAAATCGTTCTGAGTTATTTTCTATTTTTTCTACATTCTGTAATGAAATAAAGACTCAGTTTAATGTTCCTATTAAAATTCTCCGTAGTGACAATGCACAAGAATATTTTTCCCATCCTTTCACCACATATATGGCACAATATGGCATGCTTCATCAATCCTCGTGTGTTCATACCCCTCAGCAAAATGGGGTTGCCGAAAGAAAAAAACCGTCATTTATTAGAAGTCACCCGTACATTGTTGTTTGCAATGAGGGTTCCCAAGAATTTCTGGGGAGATGCAGTTCTTACTGCTTGCCATTTAATTAATCGTATGCCGTCTTCCATCCTTGATGGGGGCACACCCCATGCCACTTTGTTTCCTACTACCCCACCTTTCCCTGTTGCTCCACGTGTGTTTGGGTGTGTCTGTTTTGTGCATCAACTTACTCCAGGTACCGATAAATTGGATCCCCGTGCTATCAAGTGTGTTTTCTTGGGGTACTCCAGAACAAAGAAGGGTTATCGTTGTTATAGTCCTTCCTTACGTCGCTTCTTTGTTTCTGCTGATGTTACCTTCTTTGAATCTACTCCATATTACTCTGAGTCTCACTCTATTACTGATCCTGACCTTATGGTTCCCCTTCCCCTTCCCCTTCCCCTTCCCCTCTCCCTACCTCCCAAAGCTGGGCTGGACCATCCTGACCTCCAGACATACACCCGCCGTCATCAGCCTGTTGAGACCATTTTGGATTCAGCTACAGCGCCTGTGGCCTCTGTGTCTTCAGATCCGCCTCCGTCAGACTCCGACCTTCCAATTGCTCTCCGGAAGGGTAAGCGTACTTGTACTTCTCATCCTATTTCAAATTTTGTCTCTTATGATCATTTGTCTCCTACTTTTTCTTCGTTTGTTGCGTCTTTGTCTACTTTCTCTATTCCTAAGTCTACAGCAGAGGCACTTTCCCATTCCGGTTGGAAACAAGCTATGGAGGATGAGATGCTTGCCTTGACAGAAACTGGTACTTGGGAATTGGTACCTCTTCCTTCTGGGAAGTCTGTGGTTGGGTGTCGTTGGATTTTTACTGTTAAAATGCATCCTGATGGTACCCTTGATCGATTGAAAGCACGTCTTGTTGCCAAGGGCTATACTCAGGTTTATGGTCTTGATTATTCCGAGACGTTCTCTCCGGTTGCCAAGATTGCTTCCGTTCGTCTCTTTATCTCTCTTGCTGCTACTTATCACTGGCCGTTACATCAGTTAGATGTCAAAAATGCCTTTCTCAATGGCACTCTTTTGGAGGAGGTTTATATGGAGCAACCACCTGGGTTTGTTACTCAGGGGGAGTCTAGTATGGTTTGTCGGTTGAAGAAGTCCCTATATGGTCTGAAACAGTCCCCTCGTGCTTGGTTTGGAAGATTTAGTGAAGTCGTTGCACAATTTGGTCTCCAGCGGTGTGGTGTTGATCATTCTGTCTTTTATAAGCACTCTTCGGCAGGTAAAATCCTACTTGTTGTTTATGTTGATGATATTGTTATAACTGGAGATGATTCCAAGGGAATTCAGGAGTTGAAGCACTTCTTGCAAAAGCAGTTCCAAACTAAAGACTTGGGACAACTTAGATACTTTCTGGGCATTGAAGTGGCTAGATCTAGTGAAGGGATTTGTCTATCTCAAAGAAAGTATGTTCTTGATCTCCTCTCTGAAACAGGCATGTTAGGATCCAAGCCCTTGGATTCTCCTATGGATCCAAATATTAAGTTGTTACCAGATCAGGGAGAGCTCATTGATGACCCAGGACAGTACAGACGTCTAGTAGGGAAGCTTAATTATCTAACAGTAACTAGACCTGATATTGCATTCGCTGTGAGTGTGATTAGCCAGTTTATGGATTGTCCTCGAACAACCCATTGGGATGAATAGAAATTGAGAAAGGGATAGTTTATTGATCTGATATGTCCAGTATATATACATACATCCTATGACTAATAAAGGAAAGAAAATAAGAGACAATAAATGAGAGAATAAAAGGGTCAACATGACCAAAAATAAGAGCAGAAAATTAGGGTAAATAATTCCTAATTCCAACACTCCCCCTCAAGCTGGGGCGAAGACATTAACGAGTCCTAGCTTGTGAAGAGATGACTGAAGGAGTCCTGGACCAACAGACTTAGTAAACATATCAGCAGTTTGGTCACGTGAAGGAACAAAACTTGGAGAGATAACCCCTGACTTGACCTTTTCTCTAATGAAATGGATATCAACTTCAATGTGCTTCGTTCTTTCATGTAGGACTGAGTCAGACGATAACATAATAGCAGACCTATTATCACAGAATAATGTAGATGAGTCCTTCATTGGGAATCCCAATTCAACCAGAAGAGAACGAAGCCAAAGTAGCTCACATGTACCTTGTGCCATAGCACGATACTCGGCTTCAGCGGAAGAACGTGAGACAACAGCCTGTTTCTTGCTTTTCCAAGATATGAGGTGGCAACCATGAAAAGTGCAAAAACCCGAAGTAGAACGTCTATCACTTTTCGAACCAGCATAGTCAGCATCTGTAAAACAGGAGAGACCTGACTGTGTTCCTGCTTTAAAGAAAAGGCCAAGACCTGGACAAGTCTTAAGATATCGGAGAATATGATAGACAGCATCCAAATGAGAAGAACGAGGTGAGTGCATAAACTGGCTCACAACACTCACTGCGAATGTAAGATCTGGTCTTGTGTTCGTCAAATAAATAAGACGACCCACAAGACGCTGATAAACTGAGGGATCTGGCAATAACTCCCCTAACTCTGCAGATAACTTAAGATTCGGATCCATAGGAGAAGAGGCGGGCCTACAGCCAAGCATACATGTATCCTGAAGAAGGTCAAGAGCATATTTCCGCTGTGATAGAGAGATCCCGTGATGGGACCGAGCCACCTCAATACCAAGAAAATATCGTAGAAGGCCCAAATCCTTAATCTCAAATGACATCCCGAGATCGCGTTTTACTTGAACAATCCCTGGCGTGTCATCACCAGTAATAATAATATCATCGACATAGACAGAAATAATGACGCACTTCCCTTGAGAATTACGACGAATAAAACAGGTATGATCTGAATGACACCGAATAAAGCCCATAGTAAGTACCACATCACTAAAACGGCTAAACCAGGCACGGGGAGATTGCTTTAGACCATAGAGAGATTTGCGAAGACGACAGACTTTCCCGGAATACTCCCCCTGAGCCCGAAAACCAGGCGGTGGATCCATATATATAATTTCAGACAAATCTCCATTAAGGAATGCATTCTTAACATTAAGCTGATGAAGGGGCCAAGAGTTCGAGGCAGCAAGAGAGACCAAAAGACGGACAGTGGTCAGTTTGGCCTCAGGAGCAAATGTAGCGCCAAAGTCCTTACCAGGAACCTGGGTAAAGCCCTTTGCCACAAGACGAGCTTTATACCGGTCAATAGTGCCATCAGCTAAATATTTAACACTGAAAACCCACTTACAGCCAACAGTCCGCTCACCAGTAGGGAGAGCCACAAGATCCCACGTATGATTGGCTTGAAGAGCACCCATTTCCAATTTCATTGCATCCACCCACTTAGGATTCTGGAGAGCCTCGTGAACAGAACGAGGAATAGAGACCGAATCAACTGCACTAACAAAGGAGGAAAAAGATTTGGACAGTCCCTGATAAGAAATATACTTGGAAATAGGGTGGTTAGTACTACAAGAAAGAAGGAAACGAGAAGGAGGACGACGAATACGCGTAGGATAGCGGGGAGAAACCGCATCAGAAACTAAAGGAGGGGACGAAATACCTGAGTCCGGAGAAGAAGTTGGCAGGGGATCCAGAGAGCGTGGACGGCGAGCATATACTTGTGGCGGATCAGTGGTGATAACCGGAGGCAAGGATACACTAGAGGGCTCAAGAATAGGTACCGGGCGTGGAAGAACAGAAATATCATCCACAGTAGGTTCCACAACGACTGTCGGGAAAGGGGTAGGAGTACCTGAAAAAAACGGAACAGTTTCCAAAAAAGTGACATCTAAAGAATGAAAGAAGTGACGAGTGACCGGGTCATAGCATCTATACCCCTTAGACATGGATGAATACCCCAAAAAAATACATCGAACAGCCTTAGAATCAAGTTTAGTCCTCGCAGGACTCCTATTTTGAACAAAACAGGTACACCCAAACACACGTGGGACAATAGGAAAGAGGGTGCAATCAGGTTTAAGAATATGAAGGGGTGCTTGGCCCTGCAAAACACGACTAGGAGTACGATTTATAAGATAGGTAGCTGTAAGAACAGCCATGTGCCAAAAATACTTAGGAACTCCCATTCCACATAAGAGACACCTAACCACAGACATTATATGACGATTTTTACGTTCTGCTACACCATTCTGTTCAGGGGTGTAGGGACAAGTAAGTTGTTGAAGAATTCCACATTTATTAAGCTCTGACCTAAGATCATCTATTATATATTCCCTCCCATTATCAGACCGAATATTACGAACAACAGTATGAAATTGAGTTCTGACCATTTGCAAAAAATTTCTAAAGTGGGTAAAAACTTCAGATTTTTTCTTCATCAAGTAAACCCAAGTACAACGAGTATAATCATCAATAAATGTGACATAATAACGGTGGTGGGAAAGAGCAGTAACAGGTGAGGGTCCCCAAATATCTGAGTGAATAAGATCAAAAGCACTAGGTGCCCTATGCATGCGGGGAATATAAGAAGTACGAGTATGTTTAGACAATTCACAAACCACACATTTAAAATCAAAGTCCTTGCAAGCTTTATTCAGAGAAGGAAATAACCAACATAAATACTGAAAATTCGCATGCCCTAAACGAGCATGCCACAAGTCTAATGTTTGAAGGAAAAAGACATATTTATTTGAATCTGGTAAAACAGAATTATTGTGAACAGGCAAAATTGAGGCTTGCAGGCTAGACGATGGCTCCCTTGATGGTGAAGGTTCCCCAAAGTAGTAGAGGCCACCACGCTCATACCCCCTGCCAAAAATCTTCCTCGAAGTCAGGTCCTGCAAATAACACGAATTGGGTAAGAATATAACTGCACAGTTATGATCCTTTGCAATGCGATTGACAGAAAGAAGATTATATGCAAAATTAGGAACAAAGTACACAGTGGAAAGAGTGATGTCCGGGGACAATTGGGCATCACCCTGACTCCGGATAGGAATAGAGGACCCATCGGCTATGCGGACAGACTGATTTATGGAGGTAAAGGGAGATGTAAAAAGAGAAGGCTCACCAGTCATATGATTACTTGCACCAGAATCCAGAATCCAAGTGGGATGGTCTGACTTACCATGAAGAGCGGTAGGGGTACCTGTAGCAAGAGCAGCCGTGGGACCAGGAGATGTTGAGGAAGCACCCAGACCCAAATGTGACTGAAGCTGCGCGATCTGAGATTGAAGCTGACTATAATCAGGTTGAGAAGAAATTTGAGAAGAAACCATCTCAACCACTGCACCAGTACGAGGAGCACCCCTCCCACGACCAGCAGCACGATTCTTGGAGTATTGTTGTTTCAATTCCGGGTGGAGATCGAAGCAACGATCAACAGTATGGCCAAGCTGACGACAATGCTGACAATAGGGACGGTTGCTGGAGGGACGGGGGCCTGAAGGGGCACCAAACACAGGCCGGGGACCTGGAGGGACACCGAATGGAGGACGCGGACCAGACCGGGCAGCGAAGGCCATCTGATCAGGAAGCTGAGAGGAATTCCCAGTCACAGGTGGTGGAGATAAAATACGACGGCGCCTCTCATCACCCTCCACAGTAGCAAAGGCCTCAAATAAAGAGGGCATAGGTGTAGTATTCAGGATTTGAGTACGGAGAGCTTCGAACTCGGGCTTTAGACCCATCAAGAACTGATATGAATGACGACGATCAAGGCGCTTAACTTCAACATCACCGTCATTAGGAAAGTCACTGATGGGCTCATATTGGGCTAACTCCTCCCACCGGGTCTGTAAATAGCCGAAGTAGTCAGAAACAGACAGTCCCAAGGCCGCTTGGGAAGCATGAGAGATATCCTGGTAGAGCTCAAAGATACGCGAATCAGAATGGGCATGAGCATACATTTTGTTCAAGGCAGTCCAGAGGCCAAGAACGGTGGTGTGATACATGAACATACTATAGATCCTCTCTTCCATTGAATTGAACATCCATCCCAAGATGATGCAATTATCTGTAAACCACTCATCATATTTTGAATCAGACTCTGCAGGTTTAACCACTTTACCAAGTAGCCACCCGATCTTCCGTTTGCCTCCAAGATAGAGACGAAGAGAGTTGGACCAAGCATGAAAATTTTTATTATTCAGCAGAACACTAGTGACGCGGTGAGCGGGTGTCGGATGTGACTGAGAGAGATCCGAGCGAGCAACACCGGGAGTAGAAGAAGTATCAACAGGAGTCTTTGACGAATCAGCCATGAAAGCTAAGTAGAAGACGGAGGAAGCACACAAAAAAAATATGTTCTGCTGGACGAGACGGGGTAACCAGACACACGGTTACCCAATGATGACGAGAGGAAGCACAAGGGCCTCTAAGACATTACCGAGGGCCGGACGAGGCCTGACAGCAGCCGAACAGGCTGCGAGACTGAGAGGGAGGGGGCTGGAGGTGCGCCGGCAGCTGCTAGGGTTGTTGGCGAGGGTTGGGTGTGGTGGAGGTGAGGCGGCGAGGGCTAGGAGAGGTGCTGGAGATGGAGCGACTGAGCAGTGGAAGGGGTGGGCTGAGGATGGTCGGACGGTGGTGGTGGTGGAGGGGCTAGGGTTTGGGTATTGGCTCTGATACCAAATAGAAATTGAGAAAGGGATAGTTTATTGATCTGATATGTCCAGTATATATACATACATCCTATGACTAATAAAGGAAAGAAAATAAGAGACAATAAATGAGAGAATAAAAGGGTCAACATGACCAAAAATAAGAGCAGAAAATTAGGGTAAATAATTCCTAATTCCAACAGGATGCAGTGATGCACATTTTGAGATATCTCAAAGGTGCTCCAGGACGTGGTTTGTTATACAAAGACCATGGTCACATACGAGTTGAAGGTTACACTGATGCAGATTGGGCAGGTTCTCCTGGTGATAGGAGATCCACTACTGGCTATTGTGTTATCGTTGGGGGCAACCTTGTTTCATGGAAAAGCAAGAAACAAACCGTGGTAGCTCGGTCTAGCGCAGAATCGGAATACAGAGCAATGGCCCACACTACTTGTGAGCTAGTATGGATGAAGCATTTATTAGAGGAACTTGGGTTTACTCAAACTACTCCAATGAGTTTATTTTGTGATAATCAAGCTGCAGTTCATATTGCTTCTAACCCCGTTTTTCATGAAAGGACAAAGCACATTGAAGTCGATTGTCACTTTGTTCGAGAGAAGCTTTTGGAAAATGTTATTCATACAGTGCATGTGAAGTCTGCCGATCAGTTAGCCGATTTATTTACTAAAGCATTAGGAGGGATTCGAGTGAAATATATTTGTAACAAGCTTGGTGCATATGACATGTATGCTCCAGCTTGAGGGGGAGTGTTAATAGTGTGTATTTACTGTATATGTGTTGTCCCACATCGCTTAGTTAGTGATTTAGTCTAGGTGTTGGAAGCCTATATATAGGCTCTTGTAATCTTCTTTTTATTCATTCAATATATTGTGATTCCACACATTTACAGAGGGTATGATCACCTTAGCTCTATCTGAAACCATATCTGATCATAGCTTGCGAGAACCTATCAAACCAAGCTCTGGGAGACTGTTTGAGGCCATATAAAGACTTCCTGAGGCGACACACTCTTCCTCTAGTCTTCTCATCCTCGAACCCAGGGGGTATGTCCATATAGACCTCTTCTTCTAAATCACCATGCAGGATTCTTCACATCAAATTGATGTAAGGGCCATTCCAAATTTGCTGCTAGAGACAACAAGATTCTAATGGAGTTCATCTTTGCAACCGGAGCAAATATTTCCTGGTACTCCACCCATAGGTCTGAGTAAAGCCCTTGGCTACCAACCTGGCTTTGTATCTCTCTATAGTCCCATCTGCTTTGTGTTTCACAGTGAATACCCACTTGCACCCAACTGTCTTTTTCCCACGGGGCAACTCAGTTAAATCCTAAGTGCCATTTTTGCGAAGCGATTTCATCTCTTCAACCATGACTGATTTCCACTTAGGATCGGTGAGAGCTTCCTGTACATGGTTAGGGATAGAAACCGAGTCGAGTTTGGACACAAAAGCCTTATAAGAAGGAGACAATCGAGAGTACGAAACAAACTTAGAAAGAGGATGTTTGGTACATTCTCTAGTGCCCTTGCGAAGAGCAATAGGAATATCCAACTCATTTTCAGAGGAAGAAACAGAAATAGGAGTAGAGGGATTACGAGAAGTAGAAATACCTGGACCTTCATCACTCGAAGAAGTCAATTGTAGTGGAATGGGAGAAACGATCCTCTCATCTGTTGTCCCAAATATCATTCTGCCTTTATTTTTTGAATAGGTCAACAGCTCCTTCCTTTTATCCTCTGCATATTCCTCTCCTCTCCTTTTTTCACCCTCAACTTCTATTTTTTCACTTTCTTCTATTTTTTTCACTCCTATTTTCCTCTCCTTTTTCTTCTACCTCCTCTCCTCCTATAATAAATGGCACTGTTTCTACAGACTTCTCTTCACCTAACTGTTTCTCCCCCTGAAGAGAGGGCTAGGAAACCTGGAAATAGGACAATTTCTCATCAAAAGTAACATCCATAGACACGAACCACTTACGAGAAGAGGGGTGATAACACTTGTACCCTTTCTGTGTAGGGGAATAGCCTACAAAGACACATTTAAGAGCACGAGGATCCAATTTTCGTCTGGAAGGAGAGTGATTGTGAACAAAGCAGACACAACCAAACACTTTAGGAGGAATAGGAAAGATTGAAGAAGGGTTGGTAAGAAGTTCTATAGGAGCTTTCTTACGAAGGACACGAGTAGGCAAACGATTGATAAGATAGGCAGCAGTCAAGACTGCCTCCCCCAATAAGACTTAGGGAGCTCCATAGAGAACAACATAGACCTAGCAGACTCTAACAAGTGGCGATTCTTTCTTTCAGCAACTCCATTTTGTTGTGGAGTATTGGTGCATGACGTTTGATGTATCATGCCGTGGTCAGAAAAATAGTGAGTGAGACCACTGTAGATATATTCACCCCCTTTATCAGACCGAACAATTTTAATAACAGTACTAAATTGGGTACATATCATCTTATGAAAAGATTTAAAAATTGAGAAAACATCACTCTTTTTTTTCATCAAATATACCCAAGTAGTGCGAGTGTAGTCATCAATAAAAGTTACAAACCATCTATAGCCATTCAAAGTAGTAATATGAGATGGACCCCAAACATCAGTATGAATAAGTGCAAAGGGAATAGTACTTTTATTGATACTTGAATTAAAACTTGCACGGTGGTGTTTTCCGAGTTGACAAGCCTCACAAGAAATCTCGAAAAGACAATTATTGGAAACTAAGGAGGGAAATAAATGACGAAGCAAATAAAAGGAAGGATGTCCTAATTGTTTATGCCACAGCCACAACTCTTGAGGAATATTCTCTCTCTGTGAAGCATGAGCAGTACTTGTCAAACTCCCATTTTCAACTCCATTAGGCAACAACAGATATAGACCATTCTCCAATCTACCACTGCCAATCACCTTCTTCGTGGAGAGGTCCTGAAAGACACAGTGAGATGGAAAGAAAGTTACACAACAGTTCAAATCACACGTTAAATGACTAATTGAAAGAAGATTAGTCTAAAAATTAGGAACATGAAGAATTGAAGTTAAAGCAAGAGAATTAGAAACATTAATGACACCTTTACCAAAAATAGAAGACAAATTGCCATCAGCAGTTTTAACCTTATCTTTCCCTGAACATGGATTATAAGTGGAAAAAATACTTGGAAGACCGGTCATATGATCGGAAGCTCCAGAGTCAATGATCCATGGTTGTGGAGAATTAGCATGCAAAGCACTTGAAAAATTAGCATAATTACCTTTCTGGGCAACAGAAGTAGAGGCACTAGTGGAGGTGTCCAATTGTGTCATTATGCGCCTCAATGTCTCGAGATCTGTACTACTGATGCTGCCTGGCACAGACGAGGGAGTAGGAGCTAAGAAGTCTTCCTAATAAGCAGATTCAGATCCTGTGGTCAAGTGAGCTCGTGGTCCACCACTACCTCGTCCACCACGACCACCACTACCACGACCACCACTACGGCCACCACCCCTTCCTTTTGACATAGGAGGGCGTCCGTGAAGAATCCAACAAGTCTCGCAGGTATGTCGAGGTCGGTTGCAATGGTCACACCAAAGTTTATCTTTTTCATCACTTACCTCATAGCTAGAATCCTTACGCTGATTTGAAGGCTTGCCCCCTCGATGACTAGTAGAAATCAAAGCAGATCTGTCGGTAGATGACTGGGGAAACATAACGGAGCGACGACTCTCTTCATTTTGAACATAGGCAAATGCTTCCCGAAGAGATGGTAACGGTTCCATACCAAGTATCCAGCTCCTCACTGGATCGAACTCTGGATTAAGACCAGCAAGAAACTTAAAAATCCTCTCACTTTCAATATATGTTTTGAAGCTAGCCGCATCAACTGGACAAACTGGATGATGAGTTATCAGATGATCAATCCTCTTCCAAAGGGAACCTAAAGCAGTAAAATATTGCAGAGTGGAACGATCGCCTTGGACTTCGGCTTCAACATTCCGTCTCAACTCATAAATCTGGGCAACATTTCCCTTGCGAGAATAAGTCTTAGCAAGAGTATCCCAGATGTCTTGGGCAGTCTCCATCCCAAAAAATCCTTCTGCAATCTCTGGCTCCATAGAGTGAGTCAACCAGCTCATTACCAAAAAATTGTCAACCTCCCACTTTGCATAAGCAGGATCTTCAGAACTAGACACCTTGATTGTTCCATTCACATAACCAAACTTTGACCTACTTTTAAGCCAAAATGTAGCCGACTGAGACCATGACAAATAATTCTCACCATTAAGTAACACTGTGGTGATCTTAGACCCAGGGTTCTCGGTAATGAGTCTCTCATTACCTGCAGGAGAACTTGTACCACCAACATCTTTCTGTGTCACACCGTCTTTCGTCATGATGAAGAGGGATACCCAAACAACCAGAAATGATGAATGGATCAAGGCAGCCTAGAAATTATAAGCACCAATTGGGTGCGATTGCCCAATCTATGGACAAGTCATTTGGTCCAAGTATGGACCTAAGGAGGAGAGATCAAAAAATTATGGTCAGACCAGTTTAGTTGGGAGAAACTATGGCTGATCTGAGATAGCAAGGGAGAGAGATGGGGTGGTTGAAAGGTGTGCGATCAGGCCAGAAGAGGTGTGCGGGTTTGATGGCCTGTGGTGAGAGTGTCGTAGGTTAAGAGGGCTTCGGCTAGGGTTGAATCAGTCCAGGATGGCTGCGGTGAGGGCTAGGAGGCTTTTGGCGAGGGTTAGGCTAGGTCAGGGGCTACGGCTAGGGTTGGATCAAGTCATGGGAGTTGCGGCTGGGTTTAGTTTGGGCTGTGGGTGGTTCGATTGGGGTAGATTGGTGGTTTGTGGGTTGCGGCTGAGACTGGGTGTGACTGGGGTGGCTTCGGCTGGTGGTGTATGGTGGTTTGGTGGTGGCGCAAGGTGGTGTTTGGTGGTGGAAGAAGAAACCCTACATTAGGGTGGCTCTGATACCATGTTAGTTTGTGAAAGCTTAGGGTTCACATTAGTGAGACCCTCTCTTTTATTCATAGAGAAGAAAACAATAAGTACACAGAGACCCCCTGACTAAAGATAAATAATAAAAATAAAATACAATAAGACTAAAAATAACATAACACTCAACAGAAACTAACTTACCACACTCACTGCAAAGGCAATGTCGGGTCTGGCGTGATAGATAAATTAGTTTATCCACCATTCTCTGATATATTCCATTTTCTACTGGTTCTCCTCTTGGGTCATCACTTAGCTTCATATTAGGATCCATTTGAGTATCCACTACCCTACTTCCAAGCATTCATGTTTCCTTTAGTAAATCCAGCACATACTGTCTCTGGGATAAAAAAAATCCCATCTTTGGATCTGGCCACTTCAATTCCCAAGAAACATTTTAAGCTTCCCAAGTCCTTAATTTCAAATTCCTTGGCTAGGTAATTTATCAACTTTCCCATCTCTTCCAAATCATCTCCAGTAAGAACGATATCATCAACATAAACAATTAATGCAGACAATTTACCACTTGAAGAGTGTTTAATGAAGAGAGTATGATCACCTTGGCTTTGTTGGAATACTTATTTTTATTATTAGGAGTTGAGTATAGTTATTTTATATTTAAGGGACTACCTTGTAATTTAGTCTTTTATTGTATTCTACCATCTAACAAAATAACAGAGAGGGACGATTGTTCTCTCTAAGCTTGAAAAATAATTGTTCAACATGGTATCAGAGCAATATGTATGTCTAAATCATTACCAAATGACGGAGTAAGAGATAAGGACTTAAGGAGATACATGGATCATCGTCACTAGAAAAGATTGGCTGAAGTGGAGGGAATAGAACAACTTCCATTTCTGCTACCCCAAATCTTTTTCTCCTTGTTCTTTGAGTAGGTAAGTAATTATTTCCCCCTTGTTACACTTTTTTCTTCTCTCTTCCACATTCTCCTCATTTTCTCTTTCCAAACTTTTCTTTTTCTCTTTCTCCCTCATACTCCTCTTCATGTTCTACTTCCCTTTCTATGGATTTCTCTCCTCCCTCCTCATTATTGTCTCCTCACTCCACAACTCCCTCCTCTCTTTCTATTGTGAAGGGAACAATAGGAATAGGCATCTCTTCCACACTCATTTTCTCCCCCTGAAGAGGTGACAGTGGAGACTAAAAGTAAGACTCTGCCTCATGGAATGTGACATCCATACAGACATACCACCGACGAGAAGGAGGATGATAACACTTGTACCCCTTTTGTGTGGGTGAGTAACCAACAAAGACACACTTAAGAGACCGAGGGTCAAGTTTTTTCCAGGAAGGGGAATGGTTGTGAACAAAACAGATGCAACCAAACACTTTAGGAATAGCAAACACGAAAGATGGATTGAGAAGAACTTCAACCGGAGACTTCTTATTAAGGACACAAGTGGGCAATCGATTAATGAGGTAGGCAGCAGTTAAAACTACTTCCCCCCAATAGGACTTGGGAACCTGCATTGAAAATGTCATAGACCGAGCACTTTCTAGCAAATGGCTATTTTTGGACTCGGCAACTCCATTTTGTTGGAGAGTATTAGTGCAGGAGGTTTGATGTATCATGCCATGTTCAAGGAAAAAAATTTCTAGACCACCACGAATATATTCCACCCATTTACGAACAACTTTGATAACAATACTAAACTGAGTGCAAATCATACTGTGGAAGTTTTTGAAAATAGAAAACACATCACTCTTCTCTCACATGATCGCTTCTCTCACATGATCGCATCAAATACACCCAAGCAGTACGAGAAAAATCATCAATAAACGTAACAAAGTATATCAACCTTAAGCTAATAGAGAATGGGCCAACAATGTATATCAAGCTTCAACAACAGTAACCTAGAACTTCATTCCATTGTCGAAAAAATTAAGGGATCATTATGCTGACCTACCATGAGGTAAAGTCAAAATACCAGGACCTCCCTTATGACTTTAAAAATTACATTGTCCTCCTTTAAGGTTTGATTTGTGTAACACTTACACGTTCCTTTAGTCAATTGTCAGTCCATTGTTAACGTTTCTGTTAAAACTTTTTAAAATTACTACCTTACCACCAGAAACGCACCATAACACTTACCTAAAGCGTTAGTGAAAAGAATATATGCATTCATTAGGAACTTGTGAAAGTGTTATAGAAGCTTTGATTTCTAAAGAGATAGCTAATCTTAGGAACACACATAATAATTCAGCTTCCACAAACAAAATCAGTTAGAATCAGATTACTCACTCTTCAACGCCAGGCCTTAAAGGTGAACTTTTCGACACGACAAAATCATCCAGCGCATATTTCTGCAAAACTCTTAGCCAATATTTCAGTAGTTTGCAAAATAAATCCGCATGTTATTTAACGACATCCCTAAAATATGTATTTTTATCCAACTAAATTGAAATCGAAAATGTTTCAGGTAAGCTTAAATAAACCAATGTAGTCCACAAAAAGCTAAAAATAAAAAATAAAAAATAAAAAAAGCCATGGATATATATAAATATATATATATAAATATATAATAAATATACACATATATGTTCCATTAGAAATTTAGAAGACTAGACTGAATGGGCCTGACTCACCCTCAAAATACACCTTTATGTGGGGAGGATTACCCAGGACTTTTAAACAGCACAAGCGGGTGCCTACCCGGGCAATGTGGGACAGCCAACAGCCCCCCTCACTGCAGCGACAGGGTAAAGCCCAACGAAGGGTAAAGTCTAACCTAGCTCTGATACCAAGTAGAAGACTGAATAGGCCTAACTCACCCTCAAAATTATGAGGGGAAGATTACCCAGGACTTATAAACAGCACAAGCGGGGCCCCACCCAGGCAATGCGGGACAGCCGACAGTAATATTCTATAAAATCCTTTTCCTATTTGTTTAGGTTTTGAAAGTCACAAGTTAATTGTGTCTTGATGTTTCTAGAAGTGTATTTGGGAATCCAATGTAAACAAATCATGAAACTTCTAAATGGAGTACCCATCAGCCTATAAAAAGAGGCCTTGGTGTAAGCATTGGGCAAATGGAAAAAGATAAGAATTTTTATAAGCTAAGATTTGTGTTATGCAACCTCATTCTATGGTGTGATGCCAAAGAGGCCCTAGGTGTGGTGCCTAAGGTAATCTAGGTGTGAGCCCTGGATATCTATTTCTTTTCCCTCTTCTTCTGGTAATTCTATAACCAACTTTTATTTCACTAACAGAACAGCTTACATTCCTTCATTATACAAAAATCTCCTTCATTGTCCTACATCACCACATTTTTAAATACTAAAATAACTCGAATGAGAAAGCCATTTTATCAGTTTAAGCATCCATCAAGTATTTTCTCATATTAGAAATCAGGAGTTGTAAACTTGTAACATGTTTTATTAGGAATCCAATGGATGGCATGTACTATTGTTTTGAATGATTTGTTTCATGTTATCAACTCTAAAAGCAATATCATTTCATGAACTTCAAAACAATTTGACATTTCAAATTTTCAATTAACTTTCAAACAGTTTAGAATCTCATTTGTGTTCTACTGACAAAAAAAAAATGCATGGTGCTGAACAAATCTTCAAAATTTTTATGACTAACAAAAAAAAAAAATCAGATTTTGGGATTTCTGAACAATCGTAACTGATTAAAAAAATAAAAATCAGTAATGAGATATCCACAAAAAAAAAAAAACCATACAAGAAGGAAAATTAAGAAAATTTATATGCTCATTATGTTGCGGAGAAATGGGAAGGGAGAGCGGCCACTGGGCACCCGCTTGATTCAGTTTCACTCAATCCAAGGATTGTGATGAATGGAACTCAATTCAAAAACCATCCTACCCTCTCACCATTTGAATATGTTTACGTCAACTACATGACATATTTCAACACCGAGTATGCAAGATTTACATCCATGTATATAATGGAACTAGGCCCTTTCAATTGCTGAGATGAATTACCTTTTCTCGCAGAACACTTGTAACGAACGCCCCTTTCTCACTCGTTGGCAGTGAAGTAGGCCAACCAATCTGCATGAGGAATTAGCATTAGGAGGCAGATTGAAGTAATCCATACAAGGCCGTCCGTACATATATATTTAGTGAGTGTTTCTTTCCAGAAAATAGAATACATAGAGCACACCCTGTTAAAATACAATATCAACATCCTTTCCTCATCACCAGCACTTTTCCTAGAAAAGAAACAAACCATAAACTTACAAGCACAAATATATTACTGGTTACAACAAAATAAGAATACTAAAGAAGCCAATCAGTTGGATTAAAATGAAGAAGAAGAAAAATGCTTGAATTCCAAACAAGAAATTCAAGTTACATGTGCAAATTGGGGCCCATTTGGATTGGTTGTAATTTTGAGTTTAGGTAGAATCATAATCCCTAATATCAAGGGCACCATGTGAATTTAAAAAAGTTTTTAACCCAAATCTGCTTGTTGCATCACTTTGACCTGAAGCACCTCTGGACTAGCTTCCGCCAAAACATGCTTTTAGGGCACTAAAGTGCTTAAAATTTGTCCAAACAAGCCGATGCATGCCTTTCAAGTCCCAAACGTAAATTTGAGAAGCGATTCCAAACAGGCCCTTAAACTATCAAGTACTGTACCAAGGTCTCTTTGTAGAGTTGCCAAACTGTTTTCAAGAAAGATTTGTTCACTTGACAGTTGAAAGCGACAGTTGAAAAGTAACTCAGATTTTCTTTTTTTATTTTTGATTCTCCTTAAAAAAAAATATTCCCTTCCTGAGCTCAAAATTAATAACAAATGGAGAAACACAGCCCAACCAACTTTGAAATCCACAAGATGAATTTTTATGGTCAGAGACTCAGTAGAGTTTTCTTGCAAGCAAACCCTAAAATTCAGGAACCAATGTTTTCAATTACAACTTGAAAAAGCTAATTTTACAGTAGTCACACCTTAGAAGATCCAAATATACTGGTTCGCTCCAATTCGCACAGTCCAATCCAAGCTTTCGAAATGCTGACAGTATCAAATCAAAGTTTAGTACTCATAATCTTTCCTGTTTAATAGATTTTTTGTCTGGTTCAGCTGTTTTTCCAAATTTAGACTGGGACTTATTTTTAAAAAATTTGTAAAAAAAAATGCCAAACAAGCCTCAAATCTCTCTATAATCCCAAGTATGTAATTGTTAGTCCCAAATAAACTTAATCCAAACGGGCTATATTACAAATGCAGATTATTCAACAATTTGACAACACACATAAAGTTCACTATATCTTTCGCACCTACATTGAAGGCTTGCCGATTTCCAAAGCGATATACATCCATTAGAACCCTGAATCAAAAAGAAATGCATTAGCAAGAACACTGTAAGCAGTATCAAAACATGAAATGTTATAGTTGCAGTTGTAACAATTTGGCATCTAGAATATATAAGTATATATAACTGGGAGGGTTTTACCCCTGCAGGGTGGGCTACTTCTTTCCCGGCCTTGTGGATTCCCTATTACCAAAATAGATTCACGTACACATATATACATATATGCATGTGAGTGTCTGTATGTAACTAGGAGCAGAAAAAAATAATCCTACACTCTGTGCTTCCTGACTACCATTTTTTAGTATCAATTCATTTCGAGTTTTTCAGGTAATATGATGCTAACGGTATTACAACCAGAAAATAAATTCTTATGGGTATATTTAGCATTGAGAAGGAAACATAGAAACCACAGTAAATTGGATCAAACTTTTTTTTTCCTCTTGTATTCAAAAGTATACAATTCCGATAACATAAATATGAGATCACCAAGGAGAATAAAAGGAGAGGGTTGAGAAGGTCTTATTCAACTACAAGGGGCAAATTGGTGAGATTATGAAAACAAGTATACACAGTCACTGAATGGTCTATAACATATTCTATATAATATAGGGGGTGAAAATGATCATTTCAACAAAACATCACGTGGAATGAAACAAAAAATAACTAATAACAAAGCATAAATTCAGATTGGAAGTATCAAATGGTGAATCATATACAAAAATGCGATTCAAGGATGGAACTATTCCTGCTTTTGGCTCAAGACATTGACAAAATGAGAGAGTAATTTTTTTTTTTTTTTGGCAAAGCAATGAGAGAGTGATGGAGTTGAGTTATTAACCATGCCGCATTGTCTTTACCAAGCTAAGAAACCAAATGCACAAATAAGGTATATAAACAACAATTTAATGTATGTACCTCGTGCACTGGGCTGCCCTTTTTATGTGTGTGTGTGAGTATTTTATATATATATATATATATGTGTGTGTGTGTGTATGTGTGTATTTAATTATAGGGTCAATATCACCTATCACCCATGAGGTTTCACCAGAGAACACTTACCCCCTCAAGTTTGAAGAACAACACTTCCCCCCTGTTTTTTTAACAGACCTAGACGATTTGGTAAAATTACAATCTAGACCTAAAAATAAATAAAGAAAATTAATTGGAAGTATTTGCAAAATGTCTAAAGAGCCCCTCTGCTAGGTCTTTACAAATTTCACCATTTTCATAAGTTATTTTTTGAAATAGGTTGAACAATTTTCACGTACAGTTCTTCAAAAAAATTTGAAATTTTCAGGAATGTAAATTATGTTTTATCATTTTGACAATTTCTTAAAACATATCCATGTTTTTTTTTTCTTTCCAACAGTACGATTTTTCATCTATTCTGGTACAAATAATTTTTAATTTATGGATGTGTCAATTGCCATAGAAATGGTAGAAATACTGATGAGGACGAAGATGAAGCATTTCTAAAAACTGGGTAAGGGTAGTTTAGGTATATTTTACTAAATCCACCATTATTTTGTTAATTTGACTAATGGTCAATACACAGAACGGGGGGATTTGTTATGGCTTATTAAAGCTTAGGAGGAAGTGTTGTTCTTCAAATATGAGTGGGTAAGTGTTCTCAGGTCAAACCGGGTAAGTGTTCTCAGGTCAAATCTCAGGATGATAGATGGGTGATATCAACCCTTAATTTTATATATTAAATATTCTTAGATTTAATATCTCATAACTTACCATATTTCATAATTCATAATTCATTTGCAGTCAAATAATTAAACTAAAAAGTTAATCAGCTAAGGCCCTTTTTGTAATCTTCATAAATTAGAGGTTTAAATAGAAAACTCAAAATAATTCCAGCATAAGGGGAAAAAAGATGAGAACCCATATACATAATCAAGAGATGGTATATAAAATATCCTTTAAAATGTAAAGTGTGTAGAAAATTTCATAGTCAATAGAACATCCTGTAGAAATGAGACATAAATTGAGAACACAAAAGTATTATAACCAAGAGAGACAGAGAGACAGAGACGTCAAATTAAAAAAAAAAAAAAAAAGCAATCATGTAACATACGTGTGTATATGTGTGTGTGTGTGTGTGTGTGTGTGTGTGTGTGTGTGTGTGTATGATAATTGAGTTATAGTTACAAAGAATCAGAACAATACCCTTCAACTTCGAGAAGAACAGCAAGTTCTTGAGATGGGTTTTGGTGAAGAGGGCTTGACGCTGAGCTCGATGCAGTGAATCGATTCAACTTCAAACACTTCGCGGGAAAATCAAAATTTCTAGGGAAAGTGGGCGAACATGAACTGACAAAATGACTATGATTTCTGGGAATTTTATGGCATTTGTTATTTGTATCGATGATGATGCTGGAACTGTAATAGGAGAGAGAATATAGAGTTGGACGCAAAGCTGCCTCCATAGCAGAAGAAGGCAGAGTTATGCTATTTTTGAGCTTCTGCTAAAACAATGAACACTCGTTTCGTTGCAGCTTATGTAGTACTCCACAATTCTTAACACTTTGGTCCCTTTGTTTTTGCTAAATTTTAGGAATTTCCTTTCTTTTCTTTTCTTTTCTTTTTTTAAATTCCAAATTACATCCATTTAGATTAACGAAATTTCACTTTTGTCCTTCATTGGGTTCTGACAGTTCTGTTATGTGGGGGTTTTCTTTCATCAATAAATTTTAGAGATAATCGGTTTCAGTTCTTCCTTTTGAGGCTTAACCAATTAAAAAACTAAGCATCTTTTGTTTTTGAGCTAATGTCATTGGTAACCTTTTTTGTACCAATTGAAGTCAGGGAAATTTTATCCACTGAAAATTATATTCGCTCCCACTTGTTTTACCTTCTACACTCACCTACTCTCTACTCCTACCACTCTAGTTCAAATTTAAATAATTTACTCTTTACACATACCTTTCATCCCCAAAATAACCTTAACCCCCACTTCTCTACACCAACCATCTCATCCCAAAAATAAAATATTTTCTCTCTACACTCACCATTTTTTATCCTGATTACTTCACTCTTCGTCTCTTTCTTTCAACAATCCTCTCACCACAAATGTTAATTACTATTTTTAACGCATTAAATTCGTTCTCTTGGTTGTAATTTATATGTATATATGCACACACATTATATATAGCATATATACCTATATATATATATAAAACACCGATGCGACCATTGGAGGAGATCGTGGTTGAATTTGGGAGTCTTGATCTCTTTTTTCAATTATTCTTTGTGGTCTAAAGACCCATAAATTATTCATTTACACTGCATTATAATTTGGCAGTATTCAAACAAATTTAGAGTGAGATTGGTTCTGATTTCGATGGTTTTGGGGTTGAAAAAAAAAACCACATTTATTCAGCTCTTGTTCTTTATTCTTCTTCCTTCCAGTAATCTATGCATGATTTTGATATAATGTTTGGGTGAGTGAGTTAGGGTTTGTTGATTTGGCTGAGTGTAAAGAGTAACTTTAGAAATTTTATTTTTTATCAAGTTGTCTTTATATGTCATTTTGCCTAAGGATACAATTGTAAATGAAGAATTTTATTAAAAGGTGGGTGTAAAAAGCAAAAGATGTGGGAGTGGATAGAATTACTCTTTTATCCACACTCACTTATTTTACTTTTTACACTAACTTACTCTCTACACCTACCACTGTAATTTAAATTAGGATAAATTACGCTTACACCCCCTCGATTATGACCTTTTTTCAGATACCCCATCAATTATAAAACTCAACAAATTGATCCCCTCAACTATTACAATTTTTCACTAATACCCCTTCAGCTAGGTTGCCATCCAAACAAACGAATACTTTTATATCATGTTAGCAACACATGATATAAAAGTGTTAACAGCATGACATTTTTGCTTCTCCTTTAAGTCGTTGAAAATTTTAGAATAACATTGCCTAAAAATTTGTAAGTAAGAGGGCAATTATGTATGCAGGAAAGGATAATCTTGTGCTAAAATTTCTAACGGCTCATAGGAGGGATAGCTAAAGATATGTTGTTATTATTTTTGTATCATATGTGATATGTTTGCTCACATGATGCAAAAAATGTTAGTTTTTTTTTACAGAATTTTAATGAAATGTGAGTTGGTAAAAAAATGCAATAGTTAGAGTGTCACACCCGTCCCAGAAAATCTTTTGTTTTAAATGCATAAATGTTTTAAGTGGAATTATTAATGTGGTTTAATGATTGTGGATGAGGTTGACCATGGGTCAACGGTGGGTGTCAACTGAGGACACATAACTTTGGATAATCAATAAGGAATTGGTGTGATTAAATGACATCTATGTGATCAAATGTTACTTGGCTTTATCTGATTTACGTGAATAGTAAATATACATGTTTTGTATGTTTACTGATAGTTTAGATCATGTTTATGATCACTTTAGAGGATTTGATGATAACGTAAATGACACGTTGCATAAAGGTAGGTTATTTAGAAATTTCACGGAAATAGTTTTCGAAACGTAATTATGGACGCAAACGGAACTTAGACGAAAACTGTTATGATTTAGAGATTTTCACTCATGAGGTGATAACTTAGACGTTTAAGACAATTTGGAGAATAATTGGAAGATTAGAAAACTCGTGGAGAGTTAAACACAATTTTTGAAAGTTTTGTATATATATAGAGAGAGGTGAGGAGACATTTTCATAAATATCTCAAACCAAAGTGAGAATAAGAGAAGGAGAAAATGGAGATTTAGTTCTTCGGGCTTTGCGACTCCAAACGACGGTCGTTCGTCCGTCAGATTTACTCCTCGTTTATATTTCTAGAATCCTTTTAAGAGCTTCGTTTTGATACTTGTTAGGCCTTGTTTGGCAAATCATTGTTCACAAATCTATTTAGGGAATTTTGGGGAAAACTATGTAAAACTCATAGGAAATCGTTTGTCATCGGACATAAAGATATAGGAGCGTTGCTTAAGGTATGAATTCCTAACTTATGTTAGATAGGAATTTTGGGATGTTTTAAATATCAAGTGTGATATTATGGATCCAGGCAAAACTCATGTGGTAATTTAGACACTGGATGCGTGGTAAGGAGAAGGTTTTCCACGGCATTAGTTTCATTATTGGATGAATGTGTATCTCTCTCCCTAGAGACTAGTTGACATGAGTGTCCACATTAAAGAATGAATTGCCATATATGCATATGTTAGAATTATACACTCAGCATGTAGCTGAGCAATGGAGATTTATTCCATTGCAGGTGAGAAGAAAAAGGAAAGAAGAACGTGAGGAATGAGGTAATTGGGATCATTCGGGAGAATCGTCTCGGGTAATCACTTGTGTAGTAGAATGTAATGCTCTCAGTAAGAGAATTCGTAAGATTTTGTAATTAAAATTCTTAATGTTGTAATACAGTTAAGACTAATTTTGGAATGAGTTTAGTATGTGTAGTTGGTCCCTAAATGAGATTGGGTAACCTTAGAATCAGAATTTCTGCAGAATGTTCTATAAATAGGAAAAATAGTCAACTGGTTTGTGAAAACAGTGGACTGGATTCGTAATCAGTCAAATGGTTTTGGAAATAGTCGACTGGGTCCACTATTTGGACAAAATAATTCCTCCCAGTTTTCAAAAAGCAGTCGACTGCATTGCTCCACACAATTGATTGGAAGTTGTTTCAAAATGGGAGCTACTAGAGGATTTAGTACAGTCGACTAGAGGAGTCCCAGTCGACTGGGAGTTTGACACCACCCCCTAAAATACAATCGACTGGACATGGGTCAGTCAACTAAATTGGAGTGCTGAGATTTCATGCTCTCTATAATTTGCAAAGTAGCCGACCGGGTTCCCGACCAGTCGACTGGATTGCTATTTTCAAAATGGATTATTTTTATAAGTGTTTTAAAGGGGAAAACTTTTTATAACTCTAAATTTTATGGATTTCACTATTTATTCCGCTGCTATGACCTTTAATTGAATTGAATGAGCCTCAGTGGCGTGCCACATGTCTTATTTCCGCCCGTAGCAGGATGGGTCGTGACATTTATTGGTATCAAAGCAATAGGTTGTAAGGGAAGTTACAATAATATGTTGTACGAATAAGTATAGAACCTTGGGGAATGAGAGACGACGTCTTGAGATGATATGGTGTGAGATCACCTACAGATATGCATATATATATATAATTAACACGGCATGTAAGTGCATGTCGAGACATGATGAATCACGTGAATTGCATAGCATAATGATTTGCATGCATATAGTATAACATGGCATGATATACATTGTGTAATATCCTGTATTTTTTTTATATGTATTAATATTATGAAATTATGTATAATGACCTTTACTATATTTGTAATTTCATTTTCAATCGGTTGAATTTGTTTCAATCGATTGACATTGTGCTTTTTCAATCGATTGAGCCCTTTTCAATCGATCGAAACTCTGACGACATAAATGCAATGATTGCATCCAAGTTCAATCGGTTGAACCTTTGTCAATCGATTGAAAGTGTGCCACTAGTTCTCAATCAATCGAAAATGCTTCAATCGATTGAAAGTGACTGGAAATCTTATCCCAGTTCTGCACTCGAATGTGACCTGTTTCCTTTTCTTTCCCTATATATATACGTATCTCGTGTATGTGTGTGTGTGTGTGTGTGTGTGTGAGAGGTTTGGACTGTGAGATAGCTTCGAGAGAGTGATATCACATATTTATATACACACTCTAATATATATACACCTACATATATATATATATATATATATATTTGTTAGAGAAGAGAAAAGAAAATAGAAGAAGAAAAGAAGAAGAAGCAGAACGAGAAGGAGAGAAGAGGCAGAAAGTAGAGGAGGAGAAAAAAGGAGAGAAGCCATTGGAGGCCATTGGAGCTCAAGCTTGTCAAACATACCCTTGATCATTTCGGTGAGTTCTAAACTCACTCGTTAGCTTAAGGGTAATGTTTTATGAGTTTTGGACATGAAGAAATGGACCCAAGTGCACCTCAACAATTCTGGGCGTAACTTTCTGGAGACGAAGAATTTCGATCGATTGAACTTGATTGAATCGATTGACATTGTTTCACCTCAATCGATTGAAATGGTTTCAATCAATTGTTTTAATCGATTGAAACTAGTTTCACTTCATTCGATGAAACTACTTTCATTTCAATCGATTGTAACTCACAGAATGTTATTGTTCCTTTTATTGATATTACTTTGTCACGCCCCGAAGTACCAAAAATAGGGAAAAATAAATTTCCTTTATGGGTTCGTAGACACGTGACTGGTTGTGAGTGTCACCTGATTGTCCAAACATGCTTATAACAATAATGTGATATGGAAAAGTGACTAAGTTCAGCGGAAGCAGAAATTTAAAACATCCAAGTCTTACATCAGTAGTATATTACAGGCCAAAAAGATATCCAAAAGATACATATTACAGGACCAACTAAACTATTACATCACTAACATAATAATAATAACAGAACTATAACAAAAGAAAAGCTCCAAAGTCTTCAGCTGGCGAAACCGTAGCCTTCCTCGTAGTAATCTTCACTAGCATAGTCTTCAGTAGTAAAGTCAGCATCTTGATAGCAGTCGGCTCCGTCTAGACCTGCAAAGGCTGGACGTGGAAGGTCCAGCGGCATGAAAAGCCGTTAGCGGTTAAGCTAAGTGAGGGTTCCCTTAAGGTTACCACCACTTAAGGTAAGTTATTCTTCATCTCTTCTTATTTCTCGAAACCATATCTTGTTCATCATTTCTTATTCTCGATACTATGTCTTGTTCGCCTTTTCTCATTCTCAAAACCATGTCTTATTTAAACCCAATCATTCCTTTTGAAACTTAACCCATAACTGAACTGACCAATGACATTGACTGAAAGAAGACTTAACTCCAAACGCATTTACTGGTCAAGAAAGTACAACACTCAACAATGAATAGTTAACTGTCGCCCAACTGGCACTCAAACTGTCGCCCAAATGGCACTTAAACTGTCGCCCAAATGGCATAAGTGTGCGGGACATTAACAATCTCTTAGTCGAACACGTCATGCCGATCCTCAGGTCGCCCGCACGTTACCGAACACGTCATGCCGATCCTCAGACCAAGGGTACGGGAAATTAATAATCACTTGGACGAACACGTCATGCCGATCCTCAGGTTACCCGTACATAACCGAACACGTCATGCCGATCCTCAGTCCAAGGGTGCGGAAAAATAATCAACCACTTGATCGAACACGTCACGACGATCCTCAGGTCATCCGTACTTGACCGAACACGTCATGCCGATCCTCAGATCAAGGAACAAAACATAACTCACCAATCGACACCATGGAATTACCGAAAGACCAATTTTGCAAGAAATATCCAAACACGACACGAAAGTTCACGAATCAACTTTGACCGGTAGTCACACAACTAGAAACGAGGCCCAACGTCCCTTATTCGCATTAAATCTGTTATCGAAGGTTTTATCGTTATTTTACGCGTTCGCACGTTTCGTAGTTTAGTTCATTAATATCATCCATTTATAACCGTTAATATTTCGCTATACGTCCGATATTCCGTTTTCCTCTCAATATACTTACGATGGAAACTTTCCCGATCATTTATCATCGCAATAATTGTGCCCTACAATATACTTATAGTTTGGGTATGAACTTTCAACGGTCATTAGACTATATTCATAACAATAGAAAACATAGCACGTAGCTCATGGATTTATAACGTGAATTTAATACCAATAAACACATAGACGAAACCCTTAACATACTCATCTACGCGATAGCACTACCATAGTACGAGATTTTCATAACAACACATGTACCAGAAAACTAGCATCAACAATCAACACCATGCATAAACAAAACATTATACAAAAAGCTGTACAATCTGCCAAGATACTTTTTCACTGTGTTGACTGAATTAACATGATTTATTTGGGCATGATAAATTGCTTTGTAGATCAAACTCAAAACTAAAACATTGTATATAATAGGAATATCTTCATGTACAAAAAAATCTAGCTTCAATTACATTTTTGACCTACTCAAAATATTTATTTTACAAGACATTTCTTATATCTCGGACTGTTCTGTCCCAGATTTATAACACTGCATTGTACGTGAATTTCACCTATGAAGGAGTGGTGTTTAAACTGATCTATAGAAGGGTTATTTGTAGATAAATGAGTTATCTTTCTTCAAAAAAAAACCTAGCTTAATTCTCATTTTTGAGCTGCACAAAACATTCATTTTACTAAACTATATTCTGCTGAAAGTTTCAGTTTCTCAGATTTATAACACTGCGTTGTACATGCATTTCACCCATGAAGGAGTGATTTCTAGACTGAGCTATAGAAGAGTTATTTGTAGTTAAATGAGTTATCTTTGACCACAAAAAAACCTAGCTTAATTCGGATTTTGGAGCTGCACAAAACATTCATTTTACCAAACTATGTTCTGCTGAGAGTTTCAGTTTCTCAGATTTATGGATTTGTCTTGCATGTCATGAAAACTTCAACACAATAACATCAAACTTCTACTAAACATTAGTACATATTATATGGGTTCTAAATTGAGTTAGATTAATCATAATTACTCATAATTTACTCACAATTTACTCACCAAAGCTTGAAATTGAGCTTAGAGGTTGTTTTGAGCTTGATGAAGCTTAACTTCAACTTCAATGGTGTCACCTTCTTCTTCTCCTTCTTTTTTAACTTCTAGGATTCTCTTGAACTTCTAGGACTTTAAATTACTACTCTAAAGTCCCCAAGGTTGTGTGGGTGTAGAATGTATGGGTGTATGTGTGAGGGTATATGCTAGAGAGGGAGATGAGCTCTAGTTTTCTTCCTAACTTCTCTCTTCTATTTTTGCCATGAACATGCAAGTCTCCCAACTTCTTCTCTTAGATTTTAAGTACATTTCATGAGAGTCTAAGAGTGTGTAATGTGTGCATGTGCATGTTATATAGAAATCCTAGGAGCTAGGTGTCATTTGCATGTATACATGCTATGACATGTGTCCTACAAGTGGACATGTGTCCAAGAGGGTGGCATGTGGTTGCCACATGGCCGGCTATGTGGGCCCACCTTGGGTTGTGTGCCACTTCCTCGATTTACGTGTATAAGTTCCTCAATATGCGTGTCAGTCTCGAAGTACGTACAAACTGGTATTATTTCTAATGTCCGGGTCCGGGTACGGGACTAAGTTAAATCTTATTATGGTCGAGTCGGTATGGTTACTACAGTCTATATGGTAATACTACAACACGTCTATACTGTCACATAATTAAAATAGTAATATAATAATATAGTGGATCCAATACAGAAATTAGAAAAAGCTGATATTATAATGACAGAAAAATTACAGGTGTTACATCTTCCACCACCTATTAAAGGATTTCGTCCTCGAAATCTAGATTTTGCTAGGTCTTAGAAAGTACTAGGTACCAATAATATCTCAGATTTTAAGGTTATGCGGTTCCTACTAGCTAACTAATCAGACCTTCTCAAAAATTCTTTCAAACGTCCAAACTTCTATGTTGAAACAATGCCAAGTGAAATTCATAGTTCTGACATTGAATATGGCACCTTCGGTCTTTCATCTTTTTCATTGCTGAGATTGATTTAGTGATCTGCAAGTTCTCTTTCGGGATCTTCTTTGTGGTGGAACCTTGTTATGAGTTTCTCGTTCCGGACAATCTTTGCGCACACGTCCAGTCTTTCCACAATTGAAGCACTGCGCCTATCAACTTGTGAGCTGTTTCGGTGCTTTGCATTCTTTGAAGTGATGTCCAGATATTCCGCAGTTGTCGCAGATATCACGTTGCTTTGGATGTGTCTGAACAGTAGTCTGGTTAAGTTTACTTTCATTATTTCTTTTGCCTCTTGTGATGATTTTTTTGATGTATCCAGAGTTTTCCTCAATGATTGTGGACTGCATTCAAGTAGTTGTGCATGATACTGGTTTATTTCTTCTACGTCTTTAATCGGGCAAGATTCTTACCTCTCAGCTTCTTGATGCGATAGTTGAGAAGTCTAGTTGGTCTCACGATTGTCTTCTATAACTTGTAGGGTTCATGGCGTCCTTTTAAGCGTGTTATTGTGATTGAGTTCCTTTACGTGTCGACATGAAATCGTCATGGAGTTTCGGCATCGTAGGTGATGACACAAGTCGTTAAGCAATTTCTCTATGCATTAATTAATACCAAGCATATAAGTTGTTACTAGTAATTGGAGTAGGATTGAATTCACTTGTAAGGAGTTGAATTCATAACAAAATGAATATTCATTATGTACTGAGTTAGAAACGAAGAGGTATGTGATCAATCACTTGTAGGATCACAATGTATAGAATGAGTATCTAAGAATAACCATTAGAAGATTACTATAGGACAATCATAGTAATGCAATGACTATAGGCGCAAGGCCTCCCAAGTAGGACATAAGAATTCCTTATCTCATGAGCCAATAATTTAGGTGAAGCCTTAATGATAAAAGTCATGGTTACTAATAAGAAGAATTTGTGAAATGAAAGGAAATGAAGACTAATTTACAAAGGGGTGTAATATACTTGAGTTCCTTAGGTGAACAAATACAAAGAAATCCTTTGCAATAATGTCAAGGGATACGCACTTGCGAAAGTTGGTCAAATGGTTGACAGTCCAAACGATTTACAAAGATTAATTTAACAGATCATAAGTCCAAATGACTTACAATGATTGGTTTATAAATGAATTATTGGAATCGATTTTCATGGTGATAAGTCCAAAGAGGTGACTTATAGCATTAGAAAGCAAATGAATTCACAATTGGATTTATCAATGATCAGAATGATCCAAAATCTTGTTAAGTGAAATCAGAGAGGACAACGAATAACTGTCAATTAGTGAAACAATAAAGGACATCCCATGGTTCATCATAAGGATAATTGATCTAACGCAACCAATGGTAGAAAATAGTAGGTTTACTCAAAAGGAGTTAAATTAGAAAGATCAGCCTTACATGGTTTTAATTTATAACGTGCGCAGGGTCAGAGATGCATTTCTTCAGCGTGTTGATGGAACATTGATGTTGTAAACCCGAAACGTGTCTTCTCTTGGTAGGCCCTATGCGATCTGATCATTGGCTTAAAAGTGGAATGCAGTACTCATCTTCACTAATGCTCGCGGTGCGAGTCGTTCGTTGTGATTAAACGTGGTCGATGTCAGCAGTCTATGAGGTCGTTCGATCTGTTGAAGGTATGTTCTATTCTTGCATCTTCCATCGCCTCGGGTTAAGTCAATATCTCATGTGCTCCTTGTAGTAGGGTTGACCTTGGTAGTGTAGCAGGTTGTGGCTTGAGTGGTCTCAAAAGCGATTCTGAATGGGCGATATGGAGGTGTCTAAACAACTCGTTTACATAGTCACTTATGCTAGTGTCGTCAGCGGTCATCCATAAGCCTTGTATCAGTCTTCCAAATACACCAGTGGGATCGATCTCCTTAGGTATTATGTTGCTTAGCCTTCTGGACTGGTCCTCAGTTTTTTTTTTGAGATGATTCATCCATTGCAGAGATCGAGAAGATTCTTCTATTCCTACGTATGAGGTCGTGTCTATAAGGTTTCTATCATACCTTATGCGAGGCAATCATACCTATTACATCTCACATTATATTTATCATCATAATCCCGGTAGCTAGAATACGATGATTCAAACGATTGAACAAATTGACCCAAAATGAAGCCGAATCCGAAAAGGCATATGAATTCTCACTGATAGAAGTACAATAGTAGAATGATGTGATCCATTCAAGAATAAGATGTAAATTTAACAATGATTGAATGACTGTTTACAATGGAAGAAATCGTAGTATCTCAAGATTTATAGAAAATGAAAGTAACTGATGGCATAATGCCTTCAACGAATGAAATAAGAATTAGGTATTTCATAAGTGAAATAGTCCAAACAAAACCCCACTGATAAAGAATAAGGTAGCAACTGAGAGAGACAATAAGAGGTCAAGATGTTTAGAGAGTACAATATTTTTTTTTTGAGTTCATGGCAAGAACAAGGACAGAGAACTCATTTAGGATTATTTCAAATGAAATGAACTTGTAAGAATTTGTTCAAGGAATAATAAGTCAAAAAGAATGACTTTACAGTACTAGTGATCGAACTTGTTCTCAAAAGAATTTGTCAAGAATCGGATGATCAAGGTACATACTCAAGAATTGTTGACTGGGGAATTTCTAAAAATTCAAGGAAATGAATTACTTATCAAGGAGTGTATCACAATAGTTATTGATGGCAATCGGAGCCACTTTGCAAAATATATAGATACCATTTTCAGAAGAAATGGCCATTAGAATAGAAGGCATCGATTTATTCAAAAGGAGTGGAATGAGTAGAAAGGATATAACTGCTTACTATGGTACTCCCTTACCATATCTAAGGTAAAGTTTTCCTCTCTTATTATCTATAACGGGTCCTCTAAGAATTCCTCCTCAGGGTCCTCCTCCTCCTCCTCCTCGATGTCAGTTGGATCTGCTTCGTAGTTCTGCTCAGGCATTAGTATCATCTTGTCCTCATCAACTGGTGGTGCTGGATGGTCGTGTACATCATCCCCTGGTCTCTGAAGATCGTCTGCTGGGTCAACCTCCTCGATCGGCTCGTCGTCGCTACTTGCCGGATCATCCTCAATTGTCAGGTCATCGTCGTCATCTGTGTCGTCACCATTAGATGGGTCGTCTGTTGAGTGGTCACTGCCTGCAGAATCCTCTCCACTCGCTATGTCGTCATCGCTATCTATATCTATGGGATCTGAATCAACATCTGGCTCTGGTATGGGCTCGGGTGAGAATGGTGGTGCTGGGGAGGCCATGATAATTGGGAAGAGCATATCGCCATATAGTGCCTCGTCCTGAGTCATGCTGATAAGGTCCTGGTGAATAAGTATGTTAGTCTATGAAGCATGGATTGACTCGGGCCACACTCGATCCGGATACTGCAATGTATCGGTAAGCACAGCTCTCCGTATGTCCTTCTCTAAGATATACCTTGCCCTCTACCAGATCCGCTGTCGATATAGTACAGGGTCAGCAGGCTGGATACGACCGTCGCGATTATAGTGACCTCTGAAATCATCATGAACGAAGATCGACTCCATAGTCATGCAAGAGGAGTTAACTTAGTGTCAGTACTAATACGAGGTAAATCTTAGGCTCATAACTTAAGGTGTAGGACAATCAGTGAGCGCGTCTAAACCTAAAGCTTTGATACCAAAAATCCCTGTCACGCCCCGAAGTACCAAAAATAGGGAAAAATAAATTTCCTTTATGGGTTCGTAGACACGTGACTGGTTGTGAGTGTCACCTGATTGTCCAAACATGCTTATAACAATAATGTGATATGGAAAAGCGACTAAGTTCAGCGGAAGCAGAAATTTAAAACATCCAAGTCTTACATCAGTAGTATATTACAGGCCAAAAAGATATCCAAAAGATACATATTACAGGACCAGCTAAACTATTACATCACTAACATAATAATAATAACAGAACTATAACAAAAGAAAAGCTCCAAAGTCTTCAGCTGGCGAAACCGTAGCCTTCCTCGTAGTAATCTTCACTAGCATAGTCTTCAGTAGTAAAGTCAGCATCTTGATAGCAGTCGGCTCCGTCTGGACCTGCAAAGGCTGGACGTGGAAGGTCCAGCGGCATGAAAAGCCATTAGCGGTTAAGCTAAGTGAGGGTTCCCTTAAGGTTACCACCACTTAAGGTAAGTTATTCTTCATCTCTTCTTATTTCTCGAAACCATATCTCGTTCATCATTTCTTATTCTCGATACTATGTCTTGTTCGCCTTTTCTCATTCTCAAAACCATGTCTTATTTAAACCCAATCATTCCTTTTGAAACTTAACCCATAACTGAACTGACCAATGACATTGACTGAAAGAAGACTTAACTCCAAACGCATTTACTGGTCAAGAAAGTACAACACTCAACAATGAATAGTTAACTGTCGCCCAACTGGTACTCAAACTGTCGCCCAAATGGCACTCAAACTGTCGCCCAAATGGCATAAGTGTGCGGGACATTAACAATCTCTTGGTCGAACACGTCATGCCGATCCTCAGGTCGCCCGCACGTTACCGAACACGTCATGCCGATCCTCAGACCAAGGGTACGGGAAATTAATAATCACTTGGACGAACACGTCATGCCGATCCTCAGGTCACCCGTACATAACCGAACACGTCATGCCGATCCTCAGTCTAAGAGTGCGGAAAAATAATCAACCACTTGATCGAACACGTCACGACGATCCTCAGGTCATCCGTACTTGACCGAACACGTCATGACGATCCTCAGATCAAGGAACAAAACATAACTCACCAATCGACACCATGGAATTACCGAAAGACCAATTTTGCAAGAAATATCCAAACACGACACGAAAGTTCACGAATCAACTTTGACCGGTAGTCACACAACTAGAAACGAGGCCCAACGTCCCTTATTCGCATTAAATCTGTTATCGAAGGTTTTATCATTATTTTACGCGTTCGCACGTTTCGTAGTTTAGTTCATTAATATCATCCATTTATAACCGTTAATATTTCGATATACGTCCGACATTCCGTTTTCCTCTCAATATACTTACGATGGAAACTTTCCCGATCATTTATCATCGCAATAATCGTGCCCTACAATATACTTATAGTTTGGGTATGAACTTTCAACGGTCATTAGACTATATTCATAACAATAGAAAACATAGCACGTAGCTCATGGATTTATAACGTGAATTTAATACCAATAAACACATAGACGAAACCCTTAACATACTCATCTACGCGATAGCATTACCATAGTACGAGATTTTCATAACAACACATGTACCAGAAAACTAGCATCAACAATCAACACCATGCATAAACAAAACATTATACAAAAAGCTGTACAATCTGCCAAGATACATTTTCACTGTGTTGACTGAATTAACATGATTTATTTGGGCATGATAAATTGCTTTGTAGATCAAACTCAAAACTAAAACATTGTATATAATAGGAATATCTTCATGTACAAAAAAATCTAGCTTCAATTACATTTTTGACCTACTCAAAATATTTATTTTACAAGACATTTCTTATATCTCGGACTGTTCTGTCCCAGATTTATAACACTGCATTGTACGTGAATTTCACCTATGAAGGAGTGGTGTTTAAACTGATCTATAGAAGGGTTATTTGTAGATAAATGAGTTATCTTTCTTCAAAAAAAAAACCTAGCTTAATTCTCATTTTTGAGCTGCACAAAACATTCATTTTACTAAACTATATTCTGCTGAAAGTTTCAGTTTCTCAGATTTATAACACTGCGTTGTACATGCATTTCACCCATGAAGGAGTGATTTCTAGACTGAGCTATAGAAGAGTTATTTGTAGTTAAATGAGTTATCTTTGACCACAAAAAAACCTAGCTTAATTCGGATTTTGGAGCTGCACAAAACATTCATTTTACCAAACTATGTTCTGCTGAGAGTTTCAGTTTCTCAGATTTATGGATTTGTCTTGCATGTCATGAAAACTTCAACACAATAACATCAAACTTCTACTAAACATTAGTACATATTATATGGGTTCTAAATTGAGTTAGATTAATCACAATTACTCATAATTTACTCACAATTTACTCACCAAAGCTTGAAATTGAGCTTAGAGGTTGTTTTGAGCTTGATGAAGCTTAACTTCAACTTCAATGGTGTCACCTTCTTCTTCTCCTTCTTTTTTAACTTTTGGGATTCTCTTGAACTTCTAGGACTTTAAATTACTACTCTAAAGTCCCCAAGGTTGTGTGGGTGTAGCATGTATGGGTGTATGTGTGAGGGTATATGCTAGAGAGGGAGATGAGCTCTAGTTTTCTTCCTAACTTCTCTCTTCTATTTTGCCATGAACATGCAAGTCTCCCAACTTCTTCTCTTAGATTTTAAGTACATTTCATGAGAGTCTAAGAGTGTGTAATGTGTGCATGTGCATGTTATATAGAAATCCTAGGAGCTAGGTGTCATTTGCATGTATACATGCTATGACATGTGTCCTACAAGTGGACATGTGTCCAAGAGGGTGGCATGTGGTTGCCACATGGCCGGCCATGTGGGCCCACCTTGGGTTGTGTGCCACTTCCTCGGTTTACGTGTATAAGTTCCTCAATATGCGTGTCAGTCTCGAAGTACGTACAAACTGGTATTATTTCTAATGTCCGGGTCCGGGTACGGGACTAAGTTAAATATTATTATGGACGAGTCGGTATGGTTACTACAGTCTATATGGTAATACTACAACACGTCTATACTGTCACATAATTAAAATAATAATATAATAATATAGTGGATCCAATACAGAAATTAGAAAAAGCTGATATTATAATGACAGAAAAATTACAGGTGTTACATACATACTGCTTAGCTGTTTAAAAACCAATGCATGCTTTCTACATGCGATACTTTGAATCTAGAGATAATGAGATGCAATAACAAGATAATATGGTGAGGAACGTATTCGGGTTTGGAACATTAATCCTAATCGAGTTTGATAATCCATTCATTTCAATCAGAGTAGTCAGGCCACATGCGATTGTCATGTGTCGATAGTAGTATGACGTTAAGTAGGTTTGATAAGTTCTGGAAAAATTGTGGGAATGGGCATTGGTCAATCATATGTCCTATAAGGTGGTGGACTGTTAATATGTGCTAAAATGCGGCGGACTAGACCAATAGCCCAAAGATAGCTGGTAATCCAATCATATATCCTATGAGGCAGTCGACTGTTTATATGTCCTAAAATGCGGTGGACCGGGATTACTGGTAGATGTCGTTAAGTCGTGGAAATAGAACTGATGTGTTTTTGCTCAAAGCGTTAAATCCCTGATATGCAGATGACTGTGCATATGTTCTAATAAGGTGGCAGATGGACTGACGTAGATGTATATAACTTGCGGTAGACTATGAATATGTATTCTTAAAACGCAGTAGACAAACGTAGGTGTCTATGACTTATAGTGGATTGTGAATATGTATTCTCATACGCGGAAGACAGGGCATTTGTATATCCAGGAGTTTTACAATCTAGTATGTTCATTGATAAGTCAAAGGCTGTAAGTCTTGGTATAAAAGACGAGAGTAATCGATTGATGATAGAGATCGAATAAAGAAAAAGACATCGTTAGTATAATTATACTTTATGTCCTTCCTGACTGATACTTACATTATACCTACGATACTGTATTATTTTCTACTCACTCAGCTTCCAATAAGCTGACGACCTTTATTGCCTGGACATTCCCTGTCCTGACTACTATGTCCCTTATTCTGCAAGTAACAAACCTTACGATGATGGCTACTAGCCAGAGGGGGAATATGCAGCAGAGAGTGGTATCACTGATGACGGTTATGTTGGGTAAGACTATTAAGCTGATGATTACATCTACACCAGCTGAAGACGAAGATAGATAATAGTTTCCATTTCTGTTTCATACTATGTTTTGTAACTGGGCATCTGTTGCCCTAAGACTTTAGTACTTTGTTTAACTATGATGTAATAAATTAGGGATTTATATTACACTCAGTTTGATTATATTATTGTTCTCTTTGTTTACTGTTGGTTGGACTGTGTGGTATAGACAATTCAGTGACTTCGCCAGTCATTGCCCAAAGACCCAAAATGGAATTTTTTTTCCCTCTATTTTTGCCATTCCGGGGTGTGACACATTATCATATGTATTATATTTGTGAATCAGTGGAATCATACGGATGTAGAGTTGTGTGATGTGATGAGGTTTACCATACATTATCATAGACCTTGTGTGGTGACACGAGGGAGAGGTGACATATTGGTAGTGACGAACAATTGCTTTTCTAATGAAAATAAGATGACTTTTTTATCAAATCAGTGAATCTTGTAAACAATAGTGATGAGTGTCCTTTGAGGGATCTAACCAAGAACGGAGTTTGAGTAGTGAGCGTCAGAGGAGATTTCCTTATAGTTCACATAGAAAATGAAAGTGATTGTTCGTAGTTGAGTTTTGGGATTGGGATTGATTGATAAGAGTTCTATTTCAGACATGGGTTAAACGTCGTGACATGAGATAATAGAGATGTACAGTTGGGTGTTATGACAGAAAGATAGTCCATCAGCACGTTTTGCTTGAAGATGGGATAGGTGAGGAATCTCTCACCTTATCTTACGGTGTTGACCTATAGTATGATCATACGGGTTATCTTATAGTATTACCTTACGGTATGTACAGTGTATGTCGGGTAGTTGAAGAATTTTTCAACTTATCGTACGGTATTAAGATGATTGGATGGTTGAGGAATCTCTCAATCTATCTTTGGTAAGTATTGGATGGTTGATGAATCTCTTAACCTATCTTATGGTATGTATTAAGGGTTGAGGAATATCTCAACGGGTTATGAATATCATGGTTATTGAGGAATCAACCTGGCTTTGGGTGGTCATGATACCATAGTTGTCACACCCGTCCCAGAAATTCATAATTTTATCATGCATATTTGTAATTTGGGAGTTATCAATGTTAGTTGATAATGGTGATGAGGTTGACTGTGAGTCAACGGTAAGGTGTCAGTGAGGACACGGGAACATGACAGTTCATATTGCATGGGCATGAGTAAATGGCATTTATATATGATTTAAATGTTATTCGACTTTATCTGGTATTCCTGTGAATAGTAATTATACCTGTGTAGTATAATTCTATTATTTGGATACTTTAGTATATCAGTTTGAGCACTGTGGTGAGAACGTGAGTGATACGTTAATTAAAAAGGTAGGTTGGGTAGAGATTCCACATAATATAGTTTTCAGACGTTATTTTTGGACCCAAACGAAACCTAGTCGAAAACTTTTGAAATTTATAATTTGCACTCGTAAAGTTATAAAATGGACGTGTGTGAAGTTTCATGGGTTAATTAGAAGTTTGAGAAACTTGCGGGGAGGTAAACGTAATTTCCAGAACGTTTGTCTATATATATAAGTGGATGAGATTTCATTCTCATCTAAACTTCCAAAATATCTAGAGAGAGGAGAGAGAAGGGAGTTTTGAACCAACGGACATTGTGACGCCGATCGACGACCGTTCGTCCGTCAGATTTTCTCCATATTTCATATTTGAACTTGTGGAGGTAAGATCTACGTTTTGATACTACTTAGGCCGTGTTTGGCTAATTTTTGTAAAAATCTTAATTCTAGGAATTTGGGAAAAACAGGTATAAACTTGTAGGAATTTTCTCAAATTCGAAATCCGACGATTAATTGACCTCCTAGTCGATCCTTCAAAGTTTGGGGGAAATCGCACGAGGTATGAAGTTCTAACTTGTGAAATATAGAGAAATACATGTTTTATATTTCGACGACGAAATTGAGATCCGGCCAAAATCCATGTGTTAATTGTAGGCCCGTTAATTATGCACGCGCTAATTTGTGAAAAGCATGTCTAAATTTATGCGAGCACGTTGAGTTGTCTATGTGGGTCAAAGGGGGGTCTTATACAAATTCATGCCGGAGTAAGCTTCTCGATGTTTGAGAATTTTAGTAGCGACGACTACTGTGCATGGTTGTAGGCTTGGACTTGCCATGGCACTTGTGGCATAAGGAAAAATCTAAGACAAGAATAGATCCAAAATACTCTTGATTATTATCATTAAAAACTGATTATATATAAATAATCCACCAACATACAATCACTATCCAATACATAAAATCCTAAAATAAGAAAGCATAGAATTCCCCCTTTACATAGCTAGGGTTTCACTGAAATCCTAGAATAGGAGTTTAGTTGCACATGGTGGATGAAAGCATGAAGATTGAGTTGATGGTTGCCATTAGAGACCTTCAAGCTAGATCTTCTGCTTCATTTTGCCTTCAAAGTGATGTATGAATGAATGTGTGTAACCCCCCAATTGATTTAGAATGAGATATATATAGTTGTAGAGAGATTAGGAAAGCTTTCCTAAACCTAATCCCACTAAAACTGTTGTAAATTGCATTCTGGATGTAATTGGACAATTTCGTCCGCGTAGGGGTCTTCAGCACTTCAAAATACGCGTTCTATGTTTTTCTGTACGGATCGTGCAAGCGGGCCGCGCGAGCGTGTAAATGGGAGGTCGCGCGAGCGGGTGCTCGCGCAACTTGGCTTTTTCTGCTTCTTTCTTCCTGCTTTCTCACCCATTTAACCTGAAATCATTGCTTTCTCCTAAAACCTGACAGAAAATAGAAAATAAAGTAAAATCATACAAAAATAGGATAAAAACGGCTAAAAAATGTGATTTAAGGTGTATAATTGGGATTTGTTCTCTCCCGATCACACCCCCAAACCTACATTTTGCTAGTCCTCAAGCAAAAAGAAAAGAAAAATAAAACTACTACTACAAATACTACTCCATTTTCGCATGGATCACGATTGCATTTAGCATATGCAACAAGCCTTTTAAACCTCTAGGTGTCCCTAGTCGGACGAGTGAAGTCTCGTGAGGGTTCTCGTCAACAAATCACCCACAACCATCTTTATTAACTTTGTAAAAGAAAAATTTTTATTCAAAATTTTAATATTTCAATGTCAACATCCTTCCTTGATAAACTAAATTCAAAAAACTTTAAATTATCAAGAGTAAAATAGTCGTACGTCTACCCAAATCATGAAAATAATCAGAACACATATATCAACAGAATCAATAGAATGTATCGAAGACTCGCATGTGTGTGAATAGTAATCAAGTGGATACACGGCGACTATGAACTTGGAAAATAAATTGGATAACTATATAGTGATGCTTCGACTACAAATCTCACTTTGTAATTACACTCTAAAATAAAATCACTCTAAAACAGGTGTAAGCACTCGAGTATACGCGAGGAAGAATTGTGTACAAAGCAAATAAATCTTGCATATAACACGGAACAACGTATGACACGATAGAAAAGTAGTCTCATGAATAGATATCAATTGTCAAATAAATATTATTACTACCATCTTCTTATTCCTTTTTCTATCAATTCCATATTCAAATCACGTTTCCATAGAATCAACTAGGACTTTACAAGGGTTGTAATGTTGGTCAAGGGTTATAGCTAAGAAAAGAAAGGTAGAAGGGATTCAAGAACGTCCTTGAGTAGATAGGAATAGTCGTAATATTGTAACACAAGAGCTTTACTACAACGACTATTTATTTCTCCACTCTTTTTTTTTTCATACTTCTCTCTTTTTTTTCAAGAGATTCATCTCTTTCTTTTTTCTTTTTTTTTTTAATTATTACTCAATTCTCCACTTTACATGAGTTGTTAATAGCCCAATTTCTTTATGTAAACTATTCTTCACCTACTCTTGGACATGGATTAGGTTATACTTTAATAATGGCGAACTCCATATCGGAGTGGGTAAGATAATAGGCGAACAAAGAAAAGGCTAATTAAAAGACTCAAAGTGGTTAACAAAGAATATAAAACTATATTAGTAAGGTAGGTCAAAGGCCAGAAAGGGTTATAAAGACAGATGACCTAATATCATTTTCTAGAGTCACATGATTCTTCAATGTTACGATATCAAAGGAAATTGATTGTATATTTACCTCTCTCTTTTTTAAACATGGTAATGAGAATACTAACTCGACTTTCAATCAAAATAAATAATATTGAGACTAATCAACGAAATAATGCGCTATGTCAAATGAGATTCGATAAACGTAAATTAAAAACCATCGAACAGGATGAAAGGCTTTAAAGCTCACCGGGTTTTAGTCTCCATAATATTACTATCTAGAAATCCAAGTTATATTATAATTCAATATCAACATGCATCCACATGACTACGTGTCGTGCAAAAATAATATGCAAGTATAAGATATAAATCAATGATTCTACGAATATATAGTATCAAGACATACCTTCATAGCTTCGGTAGACATCGGATTACATACTCTCTTAATCTCAAATTTCAATGAAATCTAATTACAACAAGAAATAATGCAACATTGAACAATATTAAGAAAAACATATGGGAAAGTGTACTTTATTATTATTAAAACTACTAGAATAAAATGTTTTTCTTTTTATATTGTTTGATTTTTTTTTATACAACGAATGAAAAGAATAACAAATAACGAAAGTAAAAGAAATAACGAATTCGAGAAAAAAAATTCTTAACTGCTAAAACAACTCAACTACTAAACTAACCGAATTGAAAATAAACGAAAAAATAAAATAAAAGACTACAGCTAACATAAACGAAAAATATATCCATATACTCTCCCCCAAACCAAATCACCGCATGTCCCTATGCAGGTGGGAACATGACAATGACATGGATGTATGTCGCATAGAAAATGGCTAGAACGTCCACACCGCGAAACACATCTGAAGGAGGCATCACGCCAGATCGAAAGTACCAATCAACCAGCTCCCACTCTGGATGCTCCGCAGGGTCGAATGGCGATCCCATCTCATCAAAATCATCCTCAGCATGCAACTCCGGAACCACATCCACCTCAGCCTCCTCAATGATACCAGGACCCAAATCAACCTCATCATCCTCATGACCGGAATAAGGCACAAAAATCGAGGCTATGTCCTCAGGTGACCAGTCAGGGTGACCCGGACGTTGTCGAACAACGTCCAGCACATAATCGGGGAGGTCCCCATAGGTATAGGTAACCTCAGGTGTAGGTACATCGGTCGATACAGGGTCAGACAATGAAATGGCAGCTAGACCCGAAAAAACTCCCTCATAGTCATTAGGCTCATCGTCATTGGTCGAGGACTCGGCCGAATCGGATGAAGAAGACGACTCAGAAGAGGTAGGTGGAGCGCCATAAGGGGCATCAATGATAGTAGGGTCATCGCCGAAAAGGTCATCCTCGTCTGAAGAATCAGAACAGACATGAATGGGAACATGAGGATGACGACGGCACCAGCCGGGACGACCGACTGGACTGTCAGACTTGGCTACCCTAGGACTCGGTATAATGTCAGAAGTAGAAGAGCTAGAAAAGTTATCGGGTGAAGAACGCAGTGATATCGGATGGTCCATAATATGAGGAAGTAAAGAAGATCAGAGGGCAGAGATATGCTATATGGATATGTGGGAGCTATAATCCTGAAACCAATATGAAGTCACAACTGAAACTTTATTAGATCGAGTTAATAGAAAAAGAAACGGAATTACGTTATTGATTACAAGAATGGTAAGCGGGAAAGAGTTAACTTTTTAACTTAAGCAATTTAGTTTTGAATTGGGAAGAAAACTCCGACATAGTCTTCCCCCAAACCTGAACCTATGAGATTCCTGTTATAGTGTAATGGGAGTTGGAATTGCGTTGTATATGGAAATTTTATGACAATTGCATAAGTGAATAAATCAATACATTCTATAGCTAACTAGAAATGTGGAGACATAATCAATAAGTAGTAACATGAACAGTGCGATGAATATATGGTTCAGAAATATAACCAACCCACAATAGAAAAAGTAACAAGTGCAAAACTAAATTGAATTATAGACCCAAATGATGAAAAGAAAGATATAAATTAAACTAGGCCGGTTGAAGCCGGGTACATCATAATCCTAATAATAAACAGAAAGAAAATGCTAACATATAAATGCAAAAAGGTAAAAATAATCATGTACATGCCGAAAGTCTGTGAATGTCTAAAACCCATCCAACCAAATATAAGAAAACAAAAACAAAAACAAATGTTTGTATACCACCCAACACCCCCAAACCTATCCAACCTAGTCGTCGTCACCCTCGACCAATACCAATTCCAAGCCTGTACTCCCCTGGCCAGTCGTGCCATCACCATCGCCATCTCCATCACTCCTATCTCCTCCATCTTCTCCATCATCTCTAGTCTGCTCCTCCTCACCCGGCACCTCACCCTGCTCCTCAGCCACCTGCTGCGTCAGTCTCAAAAAAGCGGATTGGTAAGCAGCCTCGCCCTGGGCTAGAATATCGTCTAACTGGTCTGGATGGGCCAGCTGGAAATACGAACGCATATAGGACTGGAGCCGCAGGGTCTATCCATGGAATGCACACACGTCCCCATAGGTCCATGCATAAGGCGTATCCTCCGGGGGAGGTGGTCGATGTGCTGCCTGTTCTCGACGTGCCTGGGCCTGCTCTTGGGCCCTCGTAACCTCTAAGTTAAGATGATCTAGGCACAACTTCCAATCTGCGGAAGCAAACTCTGGGATACGTCCATCGACGGGCTCATCTGTAGGTATAGAAAAGGCCTTGGCCCGGAGAATGGCTGTAATAGTGCGAGGATAAGGCAATAGGAGCTTATAATCGACGGAATGGTCAATGGCCTGGGCGGCAAGACGCATGCCCTCCATAATCACGAGACCTGGGTGAAACCAGTCTCCGTGGTAAACTGCGTGGAGGGCATGGTGGATTTCCTTAGTCCGTTCTTGCTCGTGATCAAGGGGTTACAGGTTTCTCTTGAAGACATGGTCAACAAACCACATCTAGCGGGGCATATGGGATCGGCGTATAGATTGCCCCGAACCAGAGCTGCCACCACACATGTCGTGGATAATGTGGATAAAGGAGCGGGCTTTGTCTAGGATGTTTAATTTAGGCACCTCGTAGGAGTGGGAGGGAATTTGGAGGGCATTGGCGATGTTGTCTGGGTTAAGGGTGATGTCGCGGTCGTCCATGGTTGTAGACAGGTAGGCATGTTGGCTAAGAGACTGTTTATGGTATCTAAGGTTTTGGTAAAACAAGCGGATTAGGCGTGGAAAACTAATTAGGTCTGGGTTTCTAAAATAGAGCTGTGGGGCCAATTTTCGGGCAGTGAGGTTGTTGTGGCCCCATTTGGTATCCTTATTTGATGCGAAATAGTCAGCGTCAATAGTGGCCTCGTAGTTGAGGCCGCGGTTGGCGTATTTAGGGTCGAGGTCGTTGGGGTTCGGGTCGTCAGGTGGAGGGGGCAGTGGGGTTTGTTTTTCTTTCCCCTTTGATTTCTTTTAGGGCGGTTGAGAGGAGGAGGCAGATTTAACAGGTCGTTTGGTCATTTTTTAAAAAGGTGTAGGTGGAAAAAGGAAAAAATTGAAAATGTGGGCTTTAAAATTGGGATATGCCCCAAAAAAAAAAGGACAGGGGGTGGGAAAGGTCACCTGCAAAGAAAAACAATCCCGGCAACGGATGCAATTAATATAAATATTCAACAGTTGTAATAGAATGGGGTTCACGGAGGAACACCCAACAATTGTGAGAAGGGATTGCCCCCTTCCCACTCACTGTCCCGGCTAGGGTACACACATTGCGGCAAGTCACGGGGTACTTTCCGCGTGTTTAGAAACAATGTACGTAAATGTGGTAAACTGTAATTCATTTGCTGAAATAAGAGAATTGAAATGCCATATGTATGATTACATGTGATGTTCACGAGTTTGTCTTAAATCGTTTGGTCTTCTGACATCCATGAAGTTTACGTCGTATTGTAGAATTTGGGTCGTCGCATTCAATTTTAACGTATAAACATTCAAATCGTATGTCGAAATAAGGGTTATATCTAAATGCTCATTGGAGTCAACATTAAGAAGCAATGAACATGATAGCCCTAAATCTAGATAAACTTGATTTAAATATATAATCACTCTATGATGACTTCTCAATTGAATTAATGAATTGACGAATTAACGAGTTAACGAGCATGTAAAAAAGTATGTGTATGAGTCTGCATGCCTGTGTATGAGTCAGTGCAGGAACACATATAGTGAAGCACATATGGATCTACATAACTATCATTATTCTCAGGTCAAACCCTAGTCGAAAATTAGCCCCTAACTAATCTAGACTCTGTAACACGTGTTGATGTTGTCAGTATCAAGATATAAAAAGTATACTTTACTTTTCTAAAGATTTGCAGTGTGGAAGTAAAGGTCGAACCCACAGAGATTGAATACTACGCACTTTAATTTTTAAAACCTAAATTTAGTTAATTAAGAAAAATGGATTTTGGATTTAATTTGAATTAAACTAATAACAATAAAAGTAAATCTAAATTATGTAAGCAATTAAAGTTGTTTTAAAGATATTTGAAGGGAACCTAGGATTGCAAATCCACCACTAGCTTCATAATAAGGGTATTTATGAATTACTTTAGCTTATTAAGTTGGATGATAATGGGAAATTGTAGCTACGATGGTTTCGGAGTTAATTCGTCGTCTATGTTTAACCTAGTTCTAGAAGTTATGTTTGAATACTTGTTAACTCTTAATGTACGTTCAAGTTCAAGGTCGCAAGGTTTTAATTCCGGTTTTCTTGAGCGTGTACCAAACATAAACTTAAAAAGAAAACTAAACTAAAATAAAAACTGACTCAAATAATAAAAAAAACAAATAGCAATCACGCAACTAAGATAACAAGCACTCAACTACTGTGATGCATGCAAATTATCCTGTAATGCAGTGACCGCGTCAAGCCCAGCATCCCGGGTTTCCTAACTAATGCAGTGCAATTAACCCTAAACTAATGCAAATAGTACGTCACAGCACCCTGACTTACAGTGGTTTAAAGCGAGTTTCACAAGAAGCAATTTACTTTATTTTATTTATATTTTGTCGCGTAAGCTCCTTTGATGTGATTAGCTAATCCACTCGAAAACGTTAGAATTTTGACGACTCGAGAAACTACAAAATAAAGAGAAAAGTTAGTGTCTCAAAATAAAACGAAAAATAAGAAAAAGAAAACCTAATCTAATATTTACGAATTAACTAAACTAAGATTCTAAAACTAAAGGTAGTAACGCAATCCCCGACAACGGCGCCAAAAATTGATGTTGTCAATATCAAGATATAAAAAGTATACTTTACTTTTCTAAAGATTTGCAGTGTGGAAGTAAAGGTCGAACCCACAGAGATTGAATACTACGCACTTTAATTTTTAAAACCTAAATTTAGTTAATTAAGAAAAATGGATTTTGGATTTAATTTGAATTAAACTAATAACAATAAAAGTAAATCTAAATTATGAAAGCAATTAAAGTTGTTTTAAAGATATTTGAAGGGAACCTAGGATTGCAAATCCACCACTAGCTTCATAATAAGGGTATTTATGAATTACTTTAGCTTATTAAGTTGGATGATAATGGGAAATTGTAGCTACAAGCCCAATACCTCCGTCAAGAAGATAACTATGGTTCAAGCACCAACATAATCCATCTTCGGTTAGCACGCATTATCCTACACTAAACTAGGGTTGTGGTATAATCCGTCTAATCTAGGCATGGACTATTCGGATACTTAATAGCACAATTTAATAAAGCACCATTACATGTAAACAATCTATACAAGCACAACAAATATGGATCGTTGAGCACATCGTAGTCAAAATAGATCTAAGACAAGAATAGATTTTGAAAGTAATGATTTAATCAATAGAAGCACGATTTATTTATAAAAATCCTCGGAACATGTAACTGTCATCCATACATAATAAAACTAAAATAAAAACATAAATAAAACCCTATTACTTGGCTAGGGTTTCATTGAAACCCTAGATCTAGAGTTTAGTTGTCCATAGAATTGATGAACAGCAAGAGGTTGATGGAGGAGGCCATGGGAATCCTTGGTCTTCTTCTTCTTCTCCTTGCTTTCCCCTCTTCAATGGCTGAAAGTATGGTTGTACATTGTGTGTATAATATTTGCCAACCCCTAAATTGAAGTAAAATAGGGTATATATAGATTTTAGGCAAGTTTTGGAAGCTTTCCTAACCCGAAACGCACTAAAACTGCTGTATTTAGCTTTCCAGACGCCATTAAGCAGTTTCGTTTACACATGACTCTTCAGTATAGCAGAATACGCAACTTTGATTTTTGTACGGATCGCGCGAGCGGGCCGCGCGAGCGCGTAATTGGGAAGGTCGCGCGCGCGGATCGCGCGAGCGAATTCTTGGTTTTCGCGCGAGCGGGTCGCACGCGCGATGTGGTTTTTCTTGCTTCTTTCTTCCTGTTTTTTCACCTTATTTAACCAGATCTCCTTGTTTTCTTCCAAAACCTGTCAGAAAATAGAAAACGAAGTAAAACTATACAAAAACAGGATAAAAAAGTACTAACAAACGTATGTTAAGGCGTATAAATAGGATCTGTTCTCTCCCGATCACACCCCCAAACCTACATTTTTCTAGTCCTCGAGCAAAACTAAAAATAAAAACTATACTACTAATAAAATACTACTCCATTTTCGCATGGATTGCGATTGCATTTAGCTTATGCAACAAGCCTTTTAAACCTCTAGGTGTCCCTAGTCGGACGAGTAAAGTCTCATGAGGGTTCTCATCAACAAGTCACCCACAACCATCTTTATTAACTTATAAATTTTAAAAACTTTTATTAAAACGAAAAACAAAACACTCAATACTCCCTATCATATAACAAAGATTTGAAATAGAATAACGAACATAATGAAACATCCACCTAAATCATGAAAAACAATCATAAGCACATGCATCGTATAAATCAATAGAGTTCCTCATATAATTGCACATGTGTGATATGGTAGTCAAATGAACATGCGCATGTCATGAACTTGGAATATACTTCGGATAACCAATTAACTATGCTTCGACTACGAATCTCACAATGTCAATTACACTCTAAAATGAAACACTCAGAAACAGGTGTAATTTTTTTAAAATATGTGAGTAAAGGAAATATGTTTTCAAAACGAAAAATGCTCATATATGACTCGAAAAGGACGCATGACACGAAAGAACGGTAGTCTCATGGATAGGATGCCAATAATCAAGAAAAATTAATCATTACCATGTTTTAATCCCCCTCCCATCGTTTTCATATCCAAACCATGTTTCATAGGATCAAATAGGACTTTTCAAAGGTTATAACGTGGCTCAGGCAATGAAAAAGGATAGAAAGGATTCATTAGGTAGTTTTCAGAATGGCATTGTAAGGCATGTTCGATTTCTTTCATTCGTCTCTTCTACCAACTTTCATCTTCTCATTCTCTTCTTTTCATATTCTCTTTTTTAATTTCTTTCCTCTTCTTTTTCAATCTCTTCAATCTTTTCTCCTTTTTTTCTTTCTTGTCGGATGATTATTCATTGATTTCTAAGCAACTACCCCAATAGCATCTTATCTTCTTCTTCCCAATCAACACATCGCCTTATCAACACTAAAAGGTGACGAATCTTTCAGTGGTGAACTCCAAGTTGGTCAAGTTGGAGCAAAAATAGAATAATGGTAATTAAAGAAAAAGGCATTTTACGGCTCAAAGGGTGAACTAAGGACATTTATCATTTATCGGTCGATAATAAACAAAGAAGGGTCTAAGATCATTTCCTAGGGTGATATAGTTCTTCAATGTTTACAATGGAAGATTATTTAGCATGGTAGTAAATATTTTAACTTGACTCTCAACCAAAGCAAAAATAATAAGACTAAATAACAAGTAGATGCGCTATTTCAATGAAATTCGACAAACACAATGTATTTATATCCCTCAATAAAGAAAAGATAGGCTCAAAAGCTCACTGGGTCTAGTCTCCACCATGTGTTATCTAGAAATCCGAATCATATTATAGTTCACATCAAACATGTATTCAAGCGACTACGTGCAGTGCATAGGTTTGTGTGCAAATCTATGATATAAAACTACGATTCAAACGATACATAACTTAAAACGTTATATCATGACTTTAGTAAATATTTAATCACATCTTTCCTTTGTTTACCATTCTATAACAATCATAGTTACATAACAAGAAGATTCGAATTGAGATTGCAAAAACGTCGGTAACATCGTTTATTTAAGCACAAGTATCGAAAAAGTTTTGAAAAATTTAGTGCATAATAATAATGTGCATGCGTGTGCATACCCCCAAACCTAAACCTTTCATTGTCCCCAATGAAACAATAAACTGAAAGAAAGGAGAGTACGTAAGGAAGGAACGATAATACCTCGATCTCGGCACTCACAAACAGGTGAACGTATAATAAAATGGAATCAAAGTTTAATACTCCAAATGGAGCACTATTTCACTTGTTAATACTTAACAAAAGAAAACTAAACTAACAAAAGAATAAGAAAAGCTACATATGTTTTTTCTTTTTATTTCGTTACTTATTTATTTTTTATTTTTTGTAAACAATAGAAACTAAACTAGAATTAAAAGAACGTAAAGGAAATAAAGAAAAATAAAACTAGAACTATGGTAACAAAGATAAACTTAAACGAAACAACTGACCAGGTGCGGGAGACAGGAGGTTAGAGAACAAAAGAGAAAATTCCTGAAAATCCTACCTCGCGCGCGCGAATCCCTCTGCGAGTTTAAGCAGAAGCTTGATTAACATTTTATAAAAGAAAGATTTCTAAGTCCCCAGATTGCGCGAGCGGGCCGCTCGAGCGAACCCCCTCGCGCGCGCGAATTGTGGCGCGAGGTGATACTGAGGCTATATATCATAAAAGTTTTAAAAATTTTCTCTAAGGGGCAGGCTCGCGCGAGCGGGCCGCGCGCGTGAGATGCCATTTTTCCTCTTTTTCTATACTTTTTTTTAATTTTATTTTTATTATTATTTTTTTTTTATATAAACCAAAAATAAATTTACTCCGACCGCCAAACCTGTTCAGAAAGACCACAACTGACTCAAAAAGACCCAAAAATAAGAGAAACGGATGAAAAAAAGCTTGGGTTGCCTTCCAAGAAACGCTAATTTTTATGTCTTCGGCTAGACCGTTCTAACTCAAGATTCAAGGAGGCCGTAAATCGGACTGTGTACCCCTTAGGATATCAGGAAGAGCCCGGTGGTAAGCAGAAACCATATCGCTATTTAATAATTCATTCAACGGTTCATCCTTTTCGATTTCAAATCGATTCTTCACCTTTTGAATAAATTCGTCATTAGGGTCCAGGTTATTCAAATCCATCCACTTATTACTACCCATAATATTTTCCTCACCCATGTTTTTTCCTTTATTACGTTCAACAGTTCTTCTAACCTCACTACCTTCCATATATTGGTAATCATCGTCGTTGGGAGGTTGATCAATAGCGTTAAAAACATTTAGTTTGAGGTTCATGTTCCCGAACGACACTTTCATTACACCCGTTCGACAATTGACATGCGCATTAGCCGTGGCTAAGAATGGATGACCTAGAATGACAGGAGTGTGCTTCCTAGCATCTAGCACCGGTTTAGTGTCAAGGATCATGAAGTCGACAGGATAATAGCATTTATCAACTTTAACCAAGACGTCCTCGACGATTCCTCTAGGCATTTTAATAGAACGATCCGCTAATTGTATTGTAGCGGCCGTAGGTTTAAGTTCACCTAAACCTAAGTGTTTATAAACGTGATAAGGTAAGAGATTAACACTAGCTCCTAAGTCAAGGAGAGCCCTATGGATGACAGTGTCACCTATGACACATGAAATTGTAGGCGTGCTTGGATCTTTATATTTCGGAGTAGCGTGTTCGAAAATAGAACTTACTTTTTCCGTGAGAAAGACCTTTTTAGGAGTATGACTACGTAATTTACGTTTTTGAGTGCAAAGGTCTTTAAGACATTTAGCGTAAGCGGGAGTTTGCTTAATAGCATCGAGGAATGGAATATTGATTTTAACTTGTTTAAATATCTCGAGTATATCTTCAGTTTTTGACCCTTTCTTAGACAAATGTGACGGTCCCCCAACATTAGGTGGAAAAGGTAACTTTGGAACATAATTGGTTGGGACCGATTCTTTTTCTTTTCTACTTTGATTCATGTCCTCACCCATCTCTTTATTCGAGTTAACATTTTCATCCCTCATAACCTCCCTCGGAATCTCAACAACTTCTTCCTCTCGAGTAGTCGTCCTAGTTGACACAGCGTTCACTTGCTCACTCGTACCACCCACCTCGTATTGTCCCTTAGGGTTCTGAATAGGTTGACTTGGCAACTTACTCTCGGTTAAACGATTTAGCGTGTTAACTATTTGTCCCACTTGGGACTCCAGTTTTGCAATAGACTGGGTGTGGGAATGTACTAACTGGATCACCGGACCAAAACTTTCAAGTGAGGCCAACACCTTCTCCTCAAATGCATTATTACGTGGAGGTGGAGAAGGAGGTTGTTGGTATTGACATTGTTGAGGTCTATAAGCGTTAGGGAAATTACTCATTTCATTATTATTATTATTATTATTCTTCCATGAAAAATTAGGATGGTTTTTCCATGGTGCGTCCGGATTATTAGTAGTCGAATTATAATTATTTCGTGGGTATTGTTGAATAGAATTAATGTGTTGCTCCACGAATTTCGGAAATTGACTCGCCGATGGACATGCAAGGATAGAATGTGACGGATCAGAACATAATGCACAAATTTCATGAGCGGGTGGGGCTGTCGTTTGGTTCATTGTTAAAAGTCGGTCAAGTTTTTTAGATAGTTCTTTTATTTTAATTGAATGACTTGACTCGAACTTTACCTCTCTCTTAGGTTGTGAATGATATCCCTCGGAACGTACTGACACAGCCTGATGCATCGAATTCTCGCTTAATGTTTCAAAGATTTTCCAAGCCTCGTCGGCACTTTTGTGTAGGAAGGTACCCGCACAAACAGCGTCGACGGTATTACGGACTGAGGGAATAAGTCCCTCGTAAAAGACTTGTACCAACTGCCACTTAGGAACCTGATGATGTGGACACGAGCGTAATAATTCTTTAAATTTTTCCCACGTGTCGTAAAGCGATTCCCCATCTTGCATCACAAAGTTTGTTATGGATTTCCTTATCTGATTCGTACGCATAACAGGGAAAAACTTTTGTAAAAATGGGGTGTGTAAGGCTTCCCATGTTCTAATTGTGTTTGGCTCCAAAGATTGGAGCCAGTATTTAGCTTTATCTTTTAAAGAGAATGGAAAGAGCCTCAATTTTAATTCATCATCAGTTAAGTTTTGAATTTTTAAAGTAGAGCATATATCCTAAAAATCTCCTAAGTGTTGATATGGATCTTCATTTAGACGGCCATGAAAAGAAGGAAGTAGTGAGATGGTAGACGACTTTATCTCAAAGTGAGATGCCGTCGCCTCCGGTAAGTTGATACAAGTTTGTGGTGTGTAAGTCATCGGAATAAAGTAATCTTTAAGCGGAGGAGGTGGCGGTATATTAAGATTATTCATATTGTTTCCGTTGTTTCCAATGTCGGCCATTGGATAGGTTCTATTTTAAAAGGTCGAGTTCTCCTTAACCGTTTAAGGGTACTTTGAATTTCGGCCACAAACAACGACGATGGTTTCGGAGTTAATTCGTCGTCTATGTTTAACCTAGTTCTAGAAGTTATGTTTGAATACTTGTTAACTCTTAATGTACGTTCAAGTTCAAGGTCGCAAGGTTTTAATTCCGGTTTTCTTGAGCGTGTACCAAACATAAACTTAAAAAGAAAACTAAACTAAAATAAAAACTGACTCAAATAATAATAAAAAACAAATAGCAATCACGCAACTAAGATAACAAGCACTCAACTACTGTGATGCATGCAAATTATCCTGTAATGCAGTGACCGCGTCAAGCCCAGCATCCCGGGTTTCCTAACTAATGCAGTGCAATTAACCCTAAACTAATGCAAATAGTACGTCACAGCACCCTGACTTACAGTGGTTTAAAGCGAGTTTCACAAGAAGCAATTTACTTTATTTTATTTATATTTTGTCGCGTAAGCTCCTTTGATGTGATTAGCTAATCCACTCGAAAACGTTAGAATTTTGACGACTCGAGAAACTACAAAATAAAGAGAAAAGTTAGTGTCTCAAAATAAAACGAAAAATAAGAAAAAGAAAACCTAATCTAATATTTACGAATTAACTAAACTAAGATTCTAAAACTAAAGGTAGTAACGCAATCCCCGACAACGGCGCCAAAAATTGATGTTGTCAATATCAAGATATAAAAAGTATACTTTACTTTTCTAAAGATTTGCAGTGTGGAAGTAAAGGTCGAACCCACAGAGATTGAATACTACGCACTTTAATTTTTAAAACCTAAATTTAGTTAATTAAGAAAAATGGATTTTGGATTTAATTTGAATTAAACTAATAACAATAAAAGTAAATCTAAATTATGTAAGCAATTAAAGTTGTTTTAAAGATATTTGAAGGGAACCTAGGATTGCAAATCCACCACTAGCTTCATAATAAGGGTATTTATGAATTACTTTAGCTTATTAAGTTGGATGATAATGGGAAATTGTAGCTACAAGCCCAATACCTCCGTCAAGAAGATAACTATGGTTCAAGCACCAACATAATCCATCTTCGGTTAGCACGAATTATCCTACACTAAACTAGGGTTGTGGTATAATTCGTCTAATCTAGGCATGGACTATTCGGATACTTAATAACACAATTTAATAAAGCACCATTACATGTAAACAATCTATACAAGCACAGCAAATATGGATCGTTGAGCACATCGTAGTCAAAATAGATCTAAGACAATAATAGATTTTGAAAGTAATGATTTAATCAATAGAAGCACAATTTATTTATAAAAATCCTCGGAACATGTAACTGTCATCCATACATAATAAAACTAAAATAAAAACATAAATAAAACCCTATTACTTGGCTAGGGTTTCATTGAAACCCTAGATCTAGAGTTTAGTTGTCCATAGAATTGATGAACATCAAGAGGTTGATGGAGGAGGCCATGGTAATCCTTGGTCTTCTTTTTCTTCTCCTTGCTTTCCTCTCTTCAATGTCTAAAAGTATGGTTGTACATTGTGTGTATAATATTTGCCAACCCCTAAATTGAAGTAAAATAGGGTATATATAGATTTTAGGCAAGTTTTGGAAGCTTTCCTAACCTGAAACGCACTAAAACTGCTGTATTTAGCTTTCCAGACGTCATTAAGCAGTTTCGTTTACACATGACTCTTCAGTATAGCAGAATACGCAACTTTGATTTTTGTACGGATCGCGCGAGCGGGCCGCGCGAGCGCGTAATTGGGAAGGTCGCGAGCGCGGATCACGCGAGCGAATTCTTGGTTTTCGCGCGAGCGGGTCGCACGCGCGATGTGGTTTTTCTTGCTTCTTTCTTCCTGCTTTTTCACCTTATTTAACCAGATCTCCTTGTTTTCTTCCAAAACCTGTCAGAAAATAGAAAACAAAGTAAAACTATACAAAAACAGGATAAAAAAGTACTAACAAACGTATGTTAAGGCGTATAAATAGGATCTGTTCTCTCCCGATCACGTGTTTACTAATCAGTGTGCTTTTGTGGACATATAGATGTATCTATAGTCCTCATATCAAAAATACAGATCCGAAACTGACAGACCAAATTTGGAAAGACGTGTATACATGTATCCACATCAAATCCCTAATGTGAAAACCCTAAATGAAATTCAGTGTTTGTCAAGATCAAGGTGCAAATTAGAAATTCTGGTTAGTACAAAGACATTCAACTGAATCTGTGTGTATATTTTTAAGTATGGAAGTGAGGGCTCAAGAAATTGAAAATTAGGGTTTGAGTTTTGGGGTGAATGAATCTAGTACTTAAATATGCATTATGATTCGTATGTATATACTTAAGGGTTATGGTTTTTCACGTGATTACACATATTTGTGTGTGCGTGAATCTGTGTGTGTGTCAATGTATATATCTGGGTGAGGATCTATACAATTCCCCCAAAACACAAACCCTAACTGTGTGTGTATGTATATGTGCAAATATATAGATTAGTGAGTGTATGTTATACACCCATGGATATATCTATGTATCACTATATATATGCAAATATATGTATATATATAAGTGTTGGCCCAAAAGTGGAAACCTTAGAGGGGGGGTGAATAAGGTTTTAGCGGAAATTAACCTTTTAGAAAACTTAATTACAAATTAAACAAGATCACAAGCAATTAACAAAAAAGAGAAGGGAAGAGAAACTTGCAAACCGATTTTTCAAGTGGTTCGGCAATCGCACCCCGCGGCCTACGTCCACCCCTCAAGAACACCTCTTGAGGATTCCTTTACTCCGATCTACTTCACGGGTGTAGACCAAACCGTTTCCCGGAGCACTTACGGGTGTGCACCAAACCGTTACAAGAGCCTATGATCTCTCCCAAAGAAGAACTCCTCTTCTTTGCACACAAGGGTTACTAACCCTCAACCTTTACAATTGATTTGATACAAATTGAACTCTCTCTCTCTAGAGTGGATAATACAATTTGAAGCTCACACAATAACTCCTTAGTGAGTAGATAATACAAATAAAAGCTCACTACAATTTGCTCTCTCAAGAATTACAATTGAAATCTAGAGCAAATTGATTTTTCACTCAAACTAGGGCTCAAATAATAATGTTTAAAGATCAAAGAGATGAGTGATCAATACTATGTTTTCCAATCAAAATCTCAACACTAAATAGCTTGGAAAAACATGTATTCATAGGCCTTGGAAGATTATAGCCGTTGGTGGCATGTTTGGTAATTAAAAGCCCCTTTAAAAACTAGCCATTATGCCTTTCCAGGTCAATTCAGTCGACTGAACCTTGAAGCAGTCGACTGCCCCTTAAAGCAGTCGACTGGAATGTGTTTACAGAGGGTTCTGATTGCATTCTGCTCAGTTCGGTCGACTGCCCAGTCGACTGCCCTTCCCAGTTTGACAGCTTGACACATCTTCACTAAAACGGCCATAACTCCCTCTACAAAACTCGGATTTTCGATCCGTTTGATGTTTTGGAAACTAGATTCAAATACCTTTCCAACCATATAAAATTCAACATCTAATTATTTTCCATTTGGTTGGGACATTGATTTAAAGATGACCCATTTAAAATTTGTTTCCAAAATTTTAACTTTTAGCATTTGTTTGAGCCCCTAAGAGTGTGAGATCAAGATGCCTTACATTGATGGTCCTAGACTTCAACCAAGGATGAAATATCTTCAAGTCTTCAAGCTTGATCCTTGTTGAGCTCTTTGTAATCTTGATCTACAACTATTAAATCTCATGCACACAAAGATGTTAAAACATTGATACAATATTAATACATGAGATTATATGAGCATAAAAATGACTATGATAATAACAAAGAATGAATCAATATGAATCATGTAATTATCATAGCATATTTGACATCATCAAAACATAATTAAATATGCCTTAATATACCTTAAGGCTAACAATAAGTGTATGTACCTGTATATAGAGAGAGAATGAGAAATTCTAGCCGCGAGTAGCGGCGGTAGTGTTGTTGTTGCGTTCGGCGGCGGCGGCGATTTAGCACGGCGGCGGTCTGGTGGTGTCTCGTGGTGGACGGTGGCGACGTGATGGTTGTGGTGGGGGAAGGGGGAAGGAAAGAGAGAGATAAGAGATCTGAGAGAGATTGCGAGAGAGAGAGAGAAGACGAAGAGAGAGAGAGAGAGAGGGAATACTGAAAATTAGGGCACAGCCCTATATATATAGGAAAGAGAACCTCGCGCGAGCGGACCGCGCGAGCGAGCTTCGCCCGCGCGGATCCCTCCACGAGGAGAAGTAGAGGCTTGGTTTTGAAGGTTCATAAAAAATTTTCTAAGTCACAATCTCGCACGAGCGGGCCACTCTAGTGAGGGCCTCGCTCGAGTGATCTCAACTGCGAGAAGAAGCAGAGGCTTCTCAACAAAAGATTTTGAAAATTTTCTTTAAGGCCCACAACCGCACAAGCGGTCCGCTCGAGCGGCCTCCTCGTGTGCACGATTTGTAGCGCGAGATGAAGCAGAGGCCAGTTTGCAAAGATTCCTTAGAAAAATTGTCTAAGGGGCCTTCTCGCGCGAGCGGGCCGCGCTCGCGAGAAGCTATTTTCTACATTTTCTCTTATGTTTTCTTGTATAAGGGTTTTAATACTCAGTTTTGTCTCTTTTTGGGCATTTAAAAGTCAGACATTGACAGAAAAACTCCTAAAAATTCAATAAAACTAAAGAAAATTCAAACAAAAGCTTGGGTTACCTCCCAAGAAGCGCTAAGTTTTACGTCGTTAGCTCGAACGATGCTCTTGCTGAGTAGAAATAGATCGGATCTACCAAATCTATTGATTCTATCTCTTTTTCATCTGTCTCGTCAGATCGGTACGGCTTAAGCCATTGGCCATTTACTTTAAAAGGTGTTCCACCATTTGTATCTTGTATTTCTATCGCTCCATGCGGAAACACTTGCGTTATTATAAACGGACCGTCCCAATGGGAACGTAACTTTCCAGGGAACAACCTTAATTTTGAATTGAATAACCAGACACGTTGTCCAACCTCAAAAATTTTTCTTTCGATCATTTTGTCATGAAAGGCTTTCGAACGTTCTTTATAGATTCTCGAGTTTTCATACGCCTCATTTCTTAATTCTTCAAGTTCTTGTAATTGAAGTTTACAATGACATCCTGCCACTGTTATATCTTGGTTAAGCGATTTTACGGCCCAGTAGGATTTATGTTCGAGTTCCACCAGTAGGTGGCATGCTTTTCCACAAACTAGCCGGTATGGAGACATTCCAATAGGTGTTTTATAAGCCGTTCGGTATGCCCAAAGCGCATCGGTAAGTCGTAGGGACCAGTCTATGCGGTCTGGATATATCGTTTTTTCCAGTATACTTTTTATTTCCCTATTCAAAACTTCAACTTGGCCTTGGGTTTGCGGATGGTACGTGATTCCTACTTTATGAGTGACAGAATATTTCCAGACGAGTGCCTCAAAGTGACGATTATATAAATGTTTTCCTCCGTCACTTATAATCGCTCGTGGTGTGCCGAAACAACAAAATATGTTATCCTTAATAAATTGAACCACAACTTTGTGGTCGTTCGTTTTTTGTCGCAACTGCCTCCACCCACTTAGAAACATAGTCGACCGCAACTAAAATGTATTCGAACCCAAAGGACGATGGAAACGGACCTATAAAGTCGATGCCCCATACATAAAATATTTCAATAATAAGAATTGGGGTTAGGGGCATCGCATCGCGACATGAGATATTACCTGTTTGTTGGCATCGTACGCAGTTTTGACATAAGTCATGTGCGTCTTTATACAGGGTTGCCCAATATAACCCACTTTGGAGGACTTTAGCGACCGTACGACGGCCTCCAAAGTGACCTCCGCATTCTAGAGAGTGATAGAAGTTTAAAATAGAATTGAACTCACTCTCCGGAACACAACGTTGTATAATTTGATCAGAACAATGTTTAAATAGCAGTGGGTCGTCCCAATAAAAATGTTTTATTTGGGAAAAGAATCAATCCTTGTCTAAACGAGACCACGTATGCGGGGTATATCCCATAGCTAAGAAATTTACAATGTCACTGAACCACGGACGATTTAAGGCAGATAATTCGTCCGGAAACGAATCCTTGAGAGGGGTAATATCGTTAGATTCAACAAGAATTCGTGACAAGTGGTCAGCTACAACATTTTTAGAACGCTTTTTATCACGTATTTCATAATTAAACTCCTGAAGGAGTAAAATCCATCGGATTAATCGCGGTTTTGTTTCTTTCTTATTCAATAAATGACGTAATGCTGCGCGATCGGTATACACAATAACCTTTGACCCTAATAAATATGAACGGAATTTGTCAAGGGCAAACACAACGGCGAGCAATTCTTTTTTAGTTGTCGTGTAATTTAATTGCGCGTCATTTAGGGTTTTACTCGCATAATAGATGATATGAGGGATTTTATTAACTTTTTGACCCAAAACGGCTCCAACGGCATAGTCGGAAGCGTCGCACATTAATTCAAACGGTAGTGACCAATCGGGGGATTGGAACACTGGAGCTGTGGACAATAAGGTTCTCAACGTTTCAAATGCCCTTAGACATTCATTATCGAAGATGAATGGAACATCCTTGGCAAGAAGATTCCACAAGGGTCTTGAAATTTTACTAAAATCTTTGATAAATCGTTGGTAGAAACCGGCATGACCTAGAAATGAACGGATTTGACGAATTGAAGACGGTGGTGGAAGTTTGTCAATTAATTCAATTTTTGCTTTATCTACCTCGATACCACGCTTGGATACAACGTGACCCAAGACTATTCCCTCTTGAACCATAAAATGGCTCTTCTCCCAACTCAAAACCAAATTTGCTTCCTCGCAACGGGCGAGGACTTTCATAAGGTTTTGAAGGCATTCGTCAAATGTAGGTCCAAAAACCGAGAAATCATCTATAAATACCTCTAGGAATTTCTCAACCATGTCCGAAAAAATTGCCATCATACACCGTTGAAAGGTGGCCGGTGCATTGCATAAACCAAATGGCATACGACGATAGGCAAAGGTTCCAAAGGGACATGTGAACGTCGTCTTTTCATGGTCATCGGGATAGACGGGCACTTGGTTATAACCTGAGTAACCATCTAGGAAACAATAGTAATTCTGACCGGACAGAGTTCAAGGATTTGATCAATGAATGGTAGAGGGAAATGAACTTTACGAGTCATCGTATTAAGTTTTCTATAGTCAATGCATACCCGCCAACCAGTAGTTTGACGGGTGGGTATGAGGACTCCTTTTTTGTCACTCCCCGACGTAGCATAAATAAGGAAAGCGTTTAATTTCCTTTATGGACCCGTAGGTCGCGACAGTTTGAAGGATCGATTCCGTCCCAAACGTCGAACAAACAAAACATAATAATCAGAGCAGAGCAATCAAGGCTTATAAAAATTTTCTAACTTATTACATATTACAACACGGGGTCATCTAAAGGCACAGACCGCCTTAAACAAAACAATAACTTAGTATCTATTACAGTCATCCTTATAACAAACAGTCATAACTTAAAACATATAAGTTTAAAGCATATAATAAGTGAACAGTTTTCTCATTCCAAGAGCAGCCATTCTCAGTTAGCATAGTCATAAGGTCCTTCATGATCATAACCTGAAAAGCCTGAACACGAGTGTCCAGGACGCATCAACGTCGTCAGCTTCAAGAAGCTGGTGAGTATTAAAAATATAACTTTAAATGTAAAACATACTCATTTACCATTTTCTAATTCCCATTTAAATTCACAAATTATATTTAAGATAAAGAGCTTGTTTATAAAACAACCACAACATTATTTAAAAGATAAATTCACACATATGTGACCGTGTATGAGAACGATGCACCAACTCATCTTACCGACTCTTTTCTCTCGACAAAACCCAACAACCCACTATCTTACTCCTGGTATCTTTGAAACACTAAGATAGCCACACTTTAGCAACGGGGCACCAGGGAGTGTCCAGTTTGCCTCACACTTTGGTCTGGGGTACCAGGGAGTGTCCAATGCCTCACACTTTGAATACCCTAACCGCCATGCAAATACCGGGGCAACCCCTCACGCAGTATCCAGACTCGAGTATCAGAGAGTGTCCGTAGGCCACACTTTAGCACTACCATGGGTGCCAGGGAATGTCCAAGTTTGGCGTCACACACTTTAACGCTTCCATGGGCGTCAGGGAGTGTCCAAATTTGCCACCATCGCATTTCAAAGATACCCTCATCGCAATCTCAACCACAACCACAATCACAACCACAATCTCAACCACAACCACAACCATAACCACAAACATCAAACTCATACTCTTTCCACACTACCATTACTCTTTTCCACACTGACTGACACCCACATGCATGTACCACTGACCCCACATGAATGATATACACTTAAACATAAGCAAAATGCTGCATTAAATGAACAACACGCGTACGGGGATTGATAACTCGTAATTCCTTTCCTTAATCAATTCAAACATAACTAATAGCATTCTGTATTAATAAATTTCCAAACAGAACCTTAACAGTACTTAAAAATTGAACCAAACAGTCCCTAAATACAAAACAGACAAAAACCAGAATCTGTCAGAGGTCGCGCGCGCGGGCCACTCGCGCGACGGGTCTCTCGCGCGATATGCCCAATTTTCATTTTATATATACTTTCTGTCTGCCTGAAACAGCCAAGGTCGCGCGCGCGGATCGCTCGCGCGAAGGGTTCCTCGCGCGACCCTCGCTCGCGCGATCTGCCTAAATTCCATTTATATATATAAACTCTTCTGTCTGCCTGGGGAAATAAGGATCGCGCGCGCGGATCGCTTGCGCGAGGGGTCGCTCGCGCGATCCTCGCGCGCGCGATCGTGGCGCGAGATGAAGCTGAGGCTTCTTCTTCCTCGCAGAAACTGCTCTGTTTCAGCTTAATGGGGTCTTTTTGACCCATTTCTAAAACTGAAATTAACTAAGCCTTATAATATATGTTTCTCTTCAGTTTTTCGTAAGGAATTCAAATCCATAATCAATTTAATACCATTTGATCCATAGCTCTCAAATTTTATGAAAAACTAAAACATGTCAAAACTAATTTTCTTACATACTTTCTCATGTGAACAAATTAAGGTCTAATACTTTAAACATGGCATGTTGGATGTATAATCTTTCATATTTCATTCTAAAAACGGATTTTGGTTGAGTTTGGAAAATCTTGATTTTCAAGGCCATGGAGTTCATACGTAAGAGCTTCAAGGGTGATATACAATTATACACATACACGCAGTAAATGAACATGAATTACATTGGGAGTGAGTTAATAATACTCACTGAGATATAGATTTGAAGAGATTGTTGAGAAAGAAGTTAGAATTAAGCAATCCAAATCAAGCTTTAGCTATGGAGGGTGAAGCTTCTCTCTCTACAAAAATTCTGAATTGGTGAACCCTCTGCACTTTCTCTTTTCTCTCAGTGTTTCATTCTGCTGCAATTGTGTGTGTGAGTGTAGTGTATGTATAGAGAACCAAACTTGGCCACCAAGTTCATTGTCATTCACTCAACAAAATGATTTTCTTTCCTAAATTTCTAAAAGAACCACCAATTTACAGTTGTGTGTGTGTGGGTTGATACACATATGTATATACAATCTCTACAGATTGTGAAGAGGCAACACTAGACTAGTAGGGGGCAATATGTGTGTGTTTGGGAATTTAGCTTATGGCCTAAGGAATATACACACACAACAAGCATTGCCAAACAAGGCTTAAGGCAATCATTAGTTGCCATAAATGGAAAGTGATGTATAGTCACTTCAATCTTATACGTCCAAATCAAAACTGTGCAGGTTAAACGCGACGCGGACTGTTTTGTTCATAAACTGGTATTTTCGGGGCACGGTGGTTACCACAAAAATACAGAAATTTCATTTTACTGTAGGAAACGGTTTTCTGGTTTTATAAAAATACAGTTAGAATTAAAAGAAAACATTCTCACCGTTTTGAATTACAGATTTGAAATTCAATACAGGTGTTGCTAAATTTTATAAAATTACAGTTTGACCCCAAAAGAATTTAAATCATGAAATAAAACAAGAAATCCGTTTTAACATATAAGAATTGTAAACAAAAATGAGATTAACAATACAGATTAATCATGGTAATTCAAATTGAATTTTAAATATGTCATTTATAAGAAATTAAATGATAATGCAGGTTATTACACCCTTGCTCCCTTAAACAGGATTTTGTCCCCGAAATCAAGACGAACTAGTTTTGAAACAACTCCAGGTACTTCTCCCTCATATCAGCTTCCACTTCCCACGAGGCTTCATTCTCGTCATGGTGATTCCACTGAACCTTCACCAATGGGATATCCTTATTCCTCAACTTCTTGATACTCTGATCTAGAATCTTCACGGGCCTCTCTTTGTAAGAAACGTTATGACTCGTCTTAATGTCGTCATAACTAACTACGTGTGAGGGGTCTCGTATGTACTTTCTCAGCATACTCACATGAAATACATTGTGAACCCCAGACATCTTCGGTGGTAGTGCCAGTCGATAGGCCACTTTCCCAACACGTTCCAAAATTTCAAACGGTCCAATAAAACGCGGAGCCAACTTCCCTCTCTTAAGACCAAAACGTACCACTCCTCGGGTCGGGGAAACCTTAAGAAGTACGTGATCTCCAATACTGAACTCCAAATCTTTCCGACGTCGATCGGCATAACCCTTATACCTGCTTTGAGCGGTCCTCATTCTTTCCATGACCAAGGAAATCTTCTCGTTGGTTTCTCTAACCAAATCTGGTCCCAACAACTCTGTGTCCCCAACTTCTGCCCAACACAATGGAGAACGACATGGTCGTCCGTACAATGCTTCGAACGGAGCCATACCGATACTCGTGTGATAACTGTTGTTATAGGCAAATTCAACCAACGGCAAGTGTGTCTCCCAAGATTCTTCAAAATCGATAACACAAGCCCTAAGCATATCTTCCATGATCTGATTAACACGCTCAGTTTGTCCATCTGTCTGAGGGTGAAAAGCAGTGCTCATCTTGAGCGAGGTTCCCATAGCTTCTTGCAGACTTTCCCAAAATCCAGAAGTAAAACGTGCGTCACGGTCTGACACAATGGACATAGGTGCACCGTGAAGTCGCACGACTTGTTGTATGTACATCCGGCTCATCTTTTCTACCGGGTATGTCATACTGTAAGCAATGAAATGAGCTGACTTTGTCAATCGATCCACGATTACCCAAATGGCATCATGATTCTGCTGCGATCGAGGTAATCCTACTACAAAATCCATCGTTATATGCTCCCACTTCCAACCAGGAATAGGTAGCGGTTGCAACAATCCTGATGGTCTCTGATGTTCGGCCTTGACTTGCTGACACGTCAAACACTTGGATACGAATTCGGCCACGTCCTTCTTCATACCTTCCCACCAAAAATTTCTCTTCAAATCCTTGTACATCTTCGTTCCTCCCTGGTGAACTGTATACCTTGACTTATGTGCTTCTTCCAGAATATCCTTCCTTAGCTCTCCATAATCTGGCACACATAATCTCTCTCTGCACCGATATCCTCCATCGACTCCCACCTTCCATTCCGTCGGGTCTTTTTCTGACATCTTAACATACCATGTCTGAAACTTCTCATCTTCTTTCTGAGCTTCAATAATGCGGTCGATAAGAAAAGGCTATAGAATAAGACATCCAAAAAGTTGTCCTTCTCTTTCCCCAGCACTATGTACATCAAATTCCGCCAACGTCTCCAATGCTCGCCATTCTCTAACCATTAAGGAGGCGATCGCCTCACGAGTCTGTCGACTCAGGGCATCAGCAACCACATTGGCTTTACCCGGGTGGTACTCTAATGTGAAGTCGTAATCTTTGATCAACTCCATCCATCTGCGCTGCCTCGTGTTCAACTCTTTCTGTGTGAACAAGTATTTCAGGCTCTTGTGATCGGAGAATAAATCAAACTTCTCACCATAGAGACAGTGTCTCCAAATCTTGAGTGCAAATACCACTGCCGCCAACTCTAAATCATGAATAGGATAGTTCAACTCATTCGGTTTCAGTTGTCTGGATCCATAGGCAATAACTCTGCCATCTTGCATAAGTACACACCCTAACCCTTGATATGATGCGTCACTAAAGATAGTGAACTTTTCATCAGGCTTGGGTATTGCTAGTACTGGTGCGGTAGTGAGTCTCTCTTTCAACTCTAGAAAGGCTCGCTCATGCTTCTCTGTCCATTCAAACTTCATATTCTTCTTTGTCAGCCCAGTTAAAGGTGCTGCTATCTTGGAGAATCCTTCAACAAATCTCCGATAATAGCCTGCGAGTCCAAGAAAACTCCAAACTTCTGTAGGGTTGCTTGGTCTAACCCAGTTTGATACAGCATCGGTCTTGGACGAATCCACTGAAATTCCTAGAGATGACACCTTGTGTCCCAAAAATTTCACTTCTTGTAACCAGAACTCACACTTACTGAATTTGGCATACAACTGATGATCCTTGAGTGTCTGTATCGCAATACGTAGATGTTGCTCGTATTCTTCTCCTGACTTAGAATAGATCAAAATATCATCTATAAAGACGATGACAAACTGATCCAAATAAGGCTTGAACACTCTGTTCATCAGATCCATAAACACTGTCGGGGCATTCGTCATTCCAAACGGCATCACCAGAAATTCATAATGACCATATCGGGTTCTGAACACAGTCTTAGGTATGTCTTCCTTTCGTACCCTCAACTGATGATATCCCGACCTTAGGTCTATCTTGGAAAATGTCGTAGCTCCTCGTAGTTGATCAAACAAATCATCGATCCGAGGTAAGGGATACTTGTTCTTGATAGTCACTCGGTCAATTCTCTGTAGTCGATACACAGTCTGAGTGTCTCGTCCTTCTTCTTCACGAATAACACTGGTGCTCCCCAAGGTGATGTACTTGGACGTACAAAGCCTAGGTTCTCGAGCTCTTGAACTTGTTCCTTCAATTCTAATAGTTCTGTGGGGGCCATTCTGTAGGGAACCTTGGTGATTGGTACGGTACCTGGTATAAGCTCAATACAGAACTCTATACTTCTCTCGGGCGGCAAACCAGAAACGTCATGAAATACTTCTTCGAAGTCCTTGACTACAGGTATAGATGAAGTTGTCACCTCTGTACTGACGACTTCGATGTTGGCTAAACATCTTGTGAGGAACATATCTCCCAAAGGATTACATTGAAAATCAAAGGGTTGATTCTCGTTGTCGGAGAATGTAATTCTCTTCCTCGCACAATCCAACTTCACTTGATTCTGAGAGAGCCAATCCATTCCTAGGATTATGTCGAACTCTTTCATTGATAGGATGATCAACCTTGCAGGGATTTCACGGTCTCCTATCCGTAGAGGACAATCCTTGCACATGTGTCCTAATCTGACTGCGGCTCCTAATGGTGATGTAGCCTTCAAAGCTTTCTCTAAGTGATGAGGTAAGATACCCAATCTCCGAATAGTATTAACAGATATGAACAAAAGAGCAGCACCCGTATCAAATAACACTTTAACATGGGAGTTAAACAGAGTTAATGTACCTTCCACTGCTTGCTGATCAGGTTGAGCTTCTCCATAATCTCCTTCTTCGTACACAGTTCCATCATATCCAGCGGCATCAGGAATAACAGCATTCAAGCGAGTCTGACCCTGTTGACCATAAGTCACCTGCTTAGGAGCAGTGCAGAACCTACTGATGTGACCTGGTTCACCACAGTTAAAGCAGACTATCCCCTGCTGAGCAGCACGCCTTGGTGCCTTGCAATCTCGAGCCAGATGACCAGGGTTGCCACAGTTGAAGCACTTTCCACTACTACTTCCTTCTCCTACTCGGGGTTGAGTCGGATAGGTAATAGCCTGGGTCTTCTTGCTCCCATCAAAATTTCTCTTCTGCCCTTGGGTACGATTCATTGGTGGTCTATTCCCAAAATTACCCCTTTGAGGCGGTCGTAAATCAAATTGCTTACGGTTCACTCGGGCATCCTCTTCCAGGTCGGTAGCCAGACCAACCAATCCCTCAAACGACTTATCTAGGTGGCCGAGAGTCAGGCGACGAATCTGCGGTGTCAGCCCTTGGTTATACTTCCGGATCTTCTTCTCTTCAGTATCAACTAGGTGTGGAGCGAACCGAGACAGTCTTTCGAACTGTGTGGTGTACTCTTGCACCGACTTGGTTCCTTGCGTCAGATCCATGAATTCCTTCTCTCTTCTGTGCCTCTCCGTATCCGGGAAGTACTTTTCTAGAAATCTTCCCTTGAACGCAGTCCACGTCATCCCCATTGCAGCTCCATTCCCGATAGTAGCTATGACTGAATCCCACCAATCTGCGGCAGCATCGGTCAACTGAAACGTAGCCAACCTCCTCTTGTCCATTTCGTTGCACTGGACAGCTTCGAACATGCGGTCCATCTGTCTTAACCACTGTTCCGCTTTCTAGGGTTCCGCGGTACCCGCAAACTGCTCAGGCCTTAGTGCACGGAATCTCTCTAGCAATTTGTCTCCAGTTTGACAGTCTCGTCGGTTGTCATTCGTATTACCGATTCTTTCCAACCGTCTGATAAACGCTTCGAACATCCCTGTAGGATCGGCAGCCTCGGGTGCTCCCTCGATCAAGTTCCTGTTCCTCCTTAGTCCCCCGGCCATTCTATGCATGATAGTGATAGTAGAATGAGAAACATGCATGCAACAGTGCTATGAAGTAATTCAAATGACGACAATATTCAAAAGAGTATATCTTATAAATATAACTTCTTGTCAAGTTGATACAAAAAGCATGTATGGTCAGATCAGTGCCTACCCTACCTGTATGGGTTAGGATGCATGCAAGAGTTAATGTTACAAAAATGGGTCATTGCCCTACACTCTAATGCATGTAATTACAGTGGCAAAAAGAGATAGAGCTAACAGTCAAAAGTAGTTAATATGTACAAGGCCATAACTAGAACGTCAATCGTCCCCGTAAGCAGCTATCAGGAGATCCAGCGAGTCGACGGGGCAAAATCGCTGAGCCTGAAAGGGGCCCACCCCATCATAGCCTGGAGAGGTCGAAGATGAAGCAGGCGCAGGGGCATCTGCCTCAACTAGCATCTCCTCAGGTAAGGCTAGCTCAAGTGCTAGCTCAGCCTCGAGCTCATCGGCGAGATCGTCTAGACCTATGCCGTCCTCTAAAATCTCTCCACCTACTGGGACCACATGAACAATCCCATCATCGTCCTCAGCAATGGGAACTACTGGTAGGGGCTGTAACAACCTGCATTTCCATTTAATTTAAAATTCATGTCCATATTTAATTTATGTGTATTGGCATTGGTATATTTAAATTCAATTGGCATGGTCTGCTTTTACTTTAATTCCAGTCACTTGTTTGGAATATTAATTTCTTATCTAATTCACATTTAAAGTTTATTGGGGGCCAAACTGCAATTTTACAAAAGTTAGTAATACCTGTGTGGATTTCAAAATCTGTATTTCAAAACGGTGAAAGTAACTTCTATTGACTCAATCAGTATTTTTATGAAACCAGAAAATCACTTCCTACTTTAAAATGAATTTCCTGTATTTTTGTGGTGACCACCGCGCCCCGAAAATACCAGTTTATGTCCAAAACTGTCCATGTTGTGTTTAACTTCCACAGATTTTGGAAGTGACCGATTTAGACATTTACTTTATTTCCAATTATGGCAAGTAATCATTGGATAAGGCATTGTTTGGGAATGTTTAGCTTATATGTGCAAATGTTGTGTCCATAAGCTATATTGCCAAACACCTCAAGATTGACCCCTATTGATCTATACTTGCCTCTTCAAAATCTGATGGTGTATATATGTATATACGTATGATTTTATGCTGCTAATTGTGAAGAGTTAGAGAATTAGTTAAACTAATTCAAATTGTTGAGTAATCAACAAGAGGCTTGGTCCCCAAGTTCTTCCATTTGGCTCTCTATATGTACTCCATCATACACACACCTCTCACATTACACATTCTGAAAACCTGAGAGAAAAGAGAGAGTGCAGAGAGTTCATAGTTCAGATTATTTTAGAGAGAGAGAAGAGCTTCAATCCTCCATAGCTTACAAGCTTGCATTTGGAATTTCTATATTGGGTTTCTTTCTCAACAATTACTTCCATCTCTAATCTCAGTGAGTATTACTAACTCACTAAGAATGTAATTACATGTCTATTTACTTTGTGTTTGTTTAATTTTGTAATACACCATTGTTGATCCTACGTATGAAAATTCATAGCTTGAAATCAAGATTTTCAAACCTTAATCTAAATTCGTTTTTAGAGATGAATATGATAGATTATACATCCTATATGCCATGTTTGAAGTTTTAAAGCCTAATTTGTTCATATGGAAAAGTATATAAGAAAATAAATTTTGACATGTTTTGGTTTTTCATAAAATTGGAGAGTTATGGTTAGAATCATGTTAAATTAACCATAGATTCTTAATCCTTGTTGAAAAACAAAGAGATCCATATATAATAGGACATATATACTAACAGAACTGAAATGGGTCAAAAAGGACCCCTGTTTGCTGAAACAGAACAGTTCCTGCGGAGAAGATGAAGCCTCAGCTTCATCTCGCGCCACGATCGCGCGCGCGAGCGGCCCGCGCGAGCGACCCGCGCGCGCGAGGTATGCTTTCCCAGGCAGACGTAAGAGTTTATATATTATAAATGAAAATTTGGCTGGTCGCGCGAGCGAGGGTCGCGCGAGAACCCCTTCGCGCGAGCGATCCGCGCGCGCGACCTTGCTTTCCTCAGGCAGACAGAAAAGTTCATTAATAAAAGGAAAATGGGCTTATCGCGCGAGCGGCCCGCGCGAGCGACCCTTCGCGCGAGCGGCCCGCGCGCGCGAGGTATTGCAGTTTCTGTTTTTGTCTGTTTTTCTGTTAAGGGACTGTTTGGATGAAATTTATATACTGTTGAGGTTCTGTTTGGGAAACTTGGTTAATCAGAACTCTATTTGGTTATGTTTGAATGATTAAAACATTGTAGTATGACTCATTAATCCCCGTACGCGTGTCGTTCCTTTAATTCAGCATTTTTGTTTAAGTGCATACCATTCATGTGAGGTCAGTGGTACATGCATAGGGGTGTCAGTCTGTGTGGAAAAGAGTAATGGTAATGTGGAAAGAGTATGAGTTTGTGTTTGTGGTCATGGTTGTGGTTGTGGTTGAGTATGAGTTTGTGGTTGTGGATGTGGTTGTGGTTGTGGTTGAGTTTTGTGGAGAGAGTATCTTTGAAATGCGACGGTGGCAAATATGGACACTCCCTGACGCCCATGGAAGCGTTAAAGTGTGTGAAGCCGAACTCGGACATTCCCTGGCACCCATGGTAGTGCTAAAGTGTGGCCTACGGACACTCCCTGATAACTCGAGTCTGGATACTGTGTGAGGGGTTGCCCCGGTATTTGCATGGCGGTTAGGGTATTCAAAGTGTGAGGCATTGGACACTCCCTGGTACCCCGGACCAAAGTGTGAGGCAAACTGGACACTCCCTGGCGCCCCGTTGCTAAAGTGTGGTTGTCTGAGTGTTTCAAAGATACCAGGAGTAGGATAGTGGGTTGTTGTGACTGTCGAGAGAAAAGAGTCGGCAAGATGAGTGTGGTGCATTGTTCTCATACACGGTCCCATCTGCGTAAATTTACCCTCTTTAATAATGTTATGGTTGTTTTCCTAAACGAGCTCTTTAATCATAATTGTAATTTGTAAACTTGTGGATTTAATTTGGGATTGGAAAAAGGTAAGTTGGTATGTTTTACATTCAAAGTCATGTTTTTAATACTCACCAGCTTCTTGAAGCTGACGACGTTGATGCGTCCTGGACATTCGTGTTCAGGCTTTTCAGGTTACAATCAGGAGGAATCATACGATTATGCTAATTAAGAATGGCTGCTGTTGGGACGAGAAACTGTTTATTATATGTTTTAAGTTTATCTGTTTTAAGTGATGAACTGTTTTGTTTTAAGGATGACTGTAACCGACACTAAGTTATTATTTTATTTTCAAGGCGGTCTGTGCCTTAGTTGACCCCGTTTCATAAGATGTAATAAGTTAGAAAATTTTTGTAAGTCTTGATTGCTTTACTCTGATTATTATGTTTTGTTATTTGACGTTTGGAACGGAATCGATCCTTCAAACTGTCGCGACCTACGGGTCCATAAAGGAAATTAAACGCTTTCCTTATTTATGCTACGTCGGGGCGTGACAGGGGCATCTCTAACTGAGCCAGATGGGCGTGCACAATCTGGATCTCGAGGGGGAGATAGAAAGCATCACTATCAATCAACCTCAAAACCTCGACCAAAACCAAGCACTGAGACTCTGCAAAGTAACGAAGCTCTAGGCGGATACGAGTCAGGTCGACTAAGCCTACCACATAAACCTGGTGCCATAAATCAGATACTACGGTCGCTGTGGCCAACTGCTCAATGGCCGCATGATATAAGTCGAGAAATGCTGGGATCACTGCCCCCGGCGTCACAAAGTGTCCTCCAAATCTGTCTGGTACATATAGCGGATGAGCTGGATCCATACCTGATAAAAAAAGGTACTACTTAAGTCAGGACACAGATAATCTTAGGCGTTTGGGTTCTGAGTCTATCCTCCCTGTCGTATCATCGGGTGTGTAACACTTAATGGAATGTGGAATCGGGTCTATACTGGTAAACCCTAACCTGGCTAAACTATCTTGAGATAAATAATAACCTGGCTCTGATACCACTAAATCCTGTCACGCCCCGACGTAGCATAAATAAGGAAAGCGTTTAATTTCCTTTATGGACCCGTAGGTCGCGACAGTTTGAAGGATCGATTCCGTCCCAAACGTCGAACAAACAAAACATAATAATCAGAGCAGAGCAATCAAGGCTTATAAAAATTTTCTAACTTATTACATATTACAGCACGGGGTCATCTAAAGGCACAGACCACCTTAAACAAAATAATAACTTAGTATCTATTACAGTCATCCTTATAACAAACAGTCATAACTTAAAACATATAAGTTTAAAGCATATAATAAGTGAACAGTTTTCTCATTCCAAGAGCAGCCATTCTCAGTTAGCATAGTCATAAGGTCCTTCATGATCATAACCTGAAAAGCCTGAACACGAGTGTCCAGGACGCATCAACGTCGTCAGCTTCAAGAAGCCGGTGAGTATTAAAAATATAACTTTAAATGTAAAACATACTCATTTACCATTTTCCAATTCCCATTTAAATTCACAAATTATATTTAAGATAAAGAGTTTGTTTAGAAAACAACCACAACATTATTTAAAAGATAAATTCACACATATGTGACCGTGTATGAGAACGATGCACCAACTCATCTTACCGACTCTTTTCTCTCGACAAAACCCAACAACCCACTATCTTACTCCTGGTATCTTTGAAACACTAAGATAGCCACACTTTAGCAACGGGGCACCAGGGAGTGTCCAGTTTGCCTTACACTTTGGTCCGGGGTACCAGAGAGTGTCCAATGCCTCACACTTTGAATACCCTAACCGCCATGCAAATACCGGGGCAACCCCTCACGCAGTATCCAGACTCGAGTATCAGGGAGTGTCCGTAGGCCACACTTTAGCTCTACCATGGGTGCCAGGGAATGTCCAAGTTTGGCGTCACACACTTTAACGCTTCCATGGGCGTCAGGGAGTGTCCAAATTTGCCACCGTCGCATTTCAAAGATACCCTCATCGCAATCTCAACCACAACCACAATCACAACCACAATCTCAACCACAACCACAACCACAACCACAACCACAACCACAACCATAACCACAAACATCAAACTCATACTCTTTCCACACTACCATTACTCTTTTCCACACTGACTGACACCCACATGCATGTACCACTGACCCCACATGAATGATATACACTTAAACATAAGCAAAATGCTGCATTAAATGAACAACACGCGTACGGGGATTGATAACTCGTAATTCCTTTCCTTAATCAATTCAAACATAACTAATAGCATTCTGTATTAATAAAATTTCCAAACAGAACCTTAACAGTACTTAAAAATTGAACCAAACAGTCCCTAAATACAAAACAGACAAAAACCAGAATCTGTCAGAGGTCGCGCGCGCGGGCCACTTGCGCGACGGGTCGCTCGCGCGATATGCCCAATTTTCATTTTATATATACTTTCTGTCTGCCTGAAACAGCCAAGGTCGTGCGCGCGGATCGCTTGCGCAAAGGGTTCCTCGCGCGACCCTCGCTTGCGCGATCTGCCTAAATTCCATTTATATATATAAACTCTTTTGTCTGCCTGGGGAAATAAGGATCGCTCGCGCGGGCCGCTCGCGCGACCCTCGCGCGCGCGATCGTGGCTCGAGATGAAGCTGAGGCTTCTTCTTCCTCGCAGAAACTGCTCTGTTTCATTTTACTGTAGGAAACGGTTTTCTGGTTTTATAAAAATACAGTTAGAATTAAAAGAAAACATTCTCACCGTTTTGAATTACAGATTTGAAATTCAATACAGGTGTTGCTAAATTTTATAAAATTGCAGTTTGACCCCAAAAGAATTTAAATCATGAAATAAAATAAGAAATCCGTTTTAACATATAAGAATTGTAAACAAAAATGAGATTAACAATACAGATTAATCATGGTAATTCAAATTGAATTTTAAATATGTCATTTATAAGAAATTAAATGAAAATGCAGGTTATTACATTTTTTGTTTGGTACGACTGTAATTCTCGATTTCTTTGGGACAACCTGCGTGGCGCTGACCCAATTGCTATCGGAGATCAGATAGATAATACTTGCGTCTAAGAGTTTTATAACTTCCTTCATAACCACTTCCTTCATATTCGGATTAAGACGTTGTTGCATTTCTCTAGATGGTTTAGCATTTTCTTCTAAATTTATTATATGCATGCAAACAGAAGGGTCAATTCCTTTTAAATCGGCGACAGTCCACCCAATCGCTTTCTTATGATTACCTAAGACCTGTATCAGTTGTAATTCCTGAATTATAGTTAAATTCGACGCAATTATAACTGGAAGTGTTGTATTGGGTCCGAGGAATGCATACTTCAAAGAATCTGGCAATGGTTTAAGTTCAAGTGTCGGAGGACACTCGATGGATAGTAAGGCTGGTTCATGTGCGAGAGGTGGCAGGGCCTCTATTTTAGGCGTCCATGGAAACACACTAGTCGTATTTACCGATTCCAATAAATTATTCACATCTTCAATATTAGTATCAATGTTAAAATCGTTAAAATTGAAATGAGATAGACATGCTTCCAAAGCTTCCTTAGTCAACATAAAAGGCGCTGCCTCTTCGACTAATTCGTCAATTAAGTCTATGGCATAACAGTCTGTCTCTTCATTGTCTCTATATGGTTGATTAGATGCATTAAAGACGTTAAGACGAATGGTCATGTTTTCAAAAGTTATATCCATATCCCCCGTCCTACAGTTAATAATCGAATTAGCAGTAGCTAGCTAGGAAGGGACGTCCTAGGATGACTAGGACGTGTTTACTAGCATCTAAGACTGGTTCGGTGTCTAGCACGATGAAATCAACCAGTTAATAGCATCTATCAACTTTTACCAAAACGTCTTCTACTACCCCTCGTGGAACTTTAATTGACCTGCCGGCTAGTTGTAAAGTAGCCGCAGTTGGTTTTAGTTCTCCCAAGCCCAAATGTTCATATACTAAATAAGGTAGTAGATTCACACTCGCTCCTAAGTCAAGAAGGGCCCGGTGAATATATTTATCACCGATGTGACAAGCGATAGTTGGAGTGCTCGGGTCCTTGTATTTTAGAGTGTTGTGTTGAAACATAAAGCTAACCTTTTCTGTTAGAAATACTTTCTTAGATAAATGATTTCTAGATTTCCTCTTTTGGGTGCATAAGTCTTTTAAGAATTTAGCGTATGGAGGTATTTGCTTAATAGCGTCAAGTAATGGAATGTTAATCTTTACCTCTTTAAACGTCTCAAGAATATCCTCCGGACGTGTTCCCTTTTTCGAGAAGTGAGATGGGACATCCACTCTTAGGGGGAATGGCATTCTAGGTACATAATTTGATGGATTTGTCGCTTTAGACGTATTAGGTACCGAAGGAGCAGGGTCCTTCGTGACGTTATTATTCTCTCCATCTTGTTCCTTATTAATTGCTTTACCCTTATCTTTTCGAGGTTCGGGAGGAGGTGGTATAATCTCCTCAGGACGTTCAGTCGCTCTTGTCGACACCGCATTTACTTGGTCACTCAGCGTACTCACCTCATATTGTCCTTTAAGGTTTTGGACCGGTTGACTCGGTAACTTCCCCTCATTACGACGGTTTAAGGTATTAGCAAGTTGTCCCATTTGGGATTCTAACTTAGCTATCGATTGCGTGTGGGAGTTAACGAGTTGCGATTGTGATTGCGATTGGGCCTCTAAGTTTTTTAACGATGCCAACACACTCTCTTCAAAAGTTTTATCCCTAGGAGGATTAGCATAGAAGGGAGGTTGTTGGTATTGATTTTGTGGAGACCTGTGTGCATTCGGGAAATTGGTCGTCGCAGGTTTCGAATACGGACCTTCACTATTAGATTTTCATGAAAGGTTCAGGTGAGGTCCCCATGTCGAGTCCGTTTTATAACACGCAGGGTTATAATTAGGTCTTTGGAACTATTGAACATCATTAATATGTTGTTCTACAAATTCTGGAAACTGTGACACGGACGGACATACTAATGTCCAATGAGACAAATATCAGCATAACTGACATACTTCCACAGGAGGAGGTGTGCTTTGCATGTGGCCCATCATCATGAGTTGGTCCATTTTCCTATTTAATTCTTGGATTTCATATGAATGGTTCAACTTTAGCCTCTCTTTTTGGTTGTGGTGGAAGGTGTCCCTCTAGGCGTACAGACACAACTTGGTGCATTGAATTTTCGCTTAACGTTTCGAATATCTTCCAAGCTTCGTCGGCGCTTTTGTGGAGGAACGTCCCCGCACAAATAGCATCGACTGTGTTACGTACAGCGGGGATTAATCCCTCGTAAAAGACTTGCACACGTTGCCATTTAGGTATCTGATGATGAGGGCAAGAATGTAAGAGTTCCTTAAACTGTTCCCACGTATCATAAAGAGTTTCTTCATCTTGCATCTTGAAATTAGTGATAGATTTTCTAATCTGATTTGTTCTAGTGAGGGGGAAAAATTTCTGTAGGAAAGCAGTATGCAATTCGTCCCATGTTCTGATAGACTTAGACTCCAAGGATTGGAGCTAATACTTTGCTTTATCTTTAAGTGAAAACGGGAAAAGATGTAATTTCAACTCATCATCTGTTAAGTTCTGAATTTTTAAAGTAGCATAGATGCCCTGAAATTCACCTATATGGTTATAAGGATCTTCCTTAACGCGACCGTGAAACGACGGAAGGAGTGCAATAGTCGACGATTTTATTTCAAAGTGAGCGGCAGTTGCTTCTGGTAATTCGATACACGACGGTGGCGTGTAGGCGGTAGGAGTAAAGTAATCTTTTAAGGGAGGTGGTGGAGGTATATTGAGGTTATCTCCATTATTCTGATTATTTCCATTATTCCTGTTATATCCAAAATCAGCCATTGGAATAGGTTCGATTTTTATCGTTCTAGTTTTCCTTAGACGGTTAAGAGTACTTCAAATTTCCGACTCAAACAAAGATGACGGTTCCGGTGTGGAGTCATCGTCTAGCATCAACCTAGCTCTAGAAGCTTGTGTTGACGACTTAAGGACTCTAAGGGTGCGTTCAAGTTCAGAATTAAGTGGATTTGACTTAGGTTTACTTGAACGGATACCAAATATAAACTAAAAAAATAAAAGACTACAACTAAAAAAATAAACGACGCAATTATTCAAGCACGCAAGCACACAGGTCTACTATGATGCATGAAATTATCCTTATGCAGTGATTCGCATCAAAGCCCAGCTCCCCGGGTTTCCTAGCTAATGCAGTGCTCACTTCACACCTACCTAATGCAAGTAATGCGTCTCAGCGCCCTGACTTACAGTGAGTTGATGTGAAATTTAAAGTGCGGATTTACTTGTTATTTTTAAATTGATTGCAATTTATTTATTTTTTCAGGTTCGCGTAAGCTCCGTTGACATGCACAGCTACTCCGCTCGATCTTGCTAGAACTTGATGATTTGAAATCTGCAAAACATGGATAATTTTAGCAACTCGAAAATTAAACTAGAAATAAAAAAAATAAAATATAAGCAAATATTTACTAACAAACTAAATTACGATTCTAAAAATTAACGACAAAAATATTTTAATCCCCGGCAACAGCGCCAAAAATTGATCTTGTCAGAATCAAGACAAAAAGTATGCTTTACTTTCTTAAGATTTGTAGTGTGGAAGTAAAGGTCAAACCCACAAAGATTGTTTATTTTTATCCTTTAATTAATAAAACCTAAATCTAATTAGCTATTGAAAAATAGAAGTTTGATTGATTGATTGATGATTTAAATCCTACTATTAATTACACTATGAAATTAACTATGAATTATGGAAATAAAATAGTAAGATTGAATCTAAATAAACTATTGCAAAATTTAAGATTGTTTTGAATATGAGTGGAAGAGATCTAGGATTGCAAATCCGCCACTAACTATGCATCGGGGGTCTAGACTTTCTATTTTAAGTTCTATGTTTGGATAGTCACGATCTATTGTAGCTACAAGCCCAATAGTATCAACAAGAAGATATCGCTAGTTTAATCTAAGCATAATTCATCTATGGTTCATATGAATTATCTACCTATAACTAGGGTGTAGCATAACTCATCTTTCCTAAGCATGGATTATAAAAGATGTAAACATCACAATCACATAAGTACTATTGTATGTAAATACTCCTATCAATCACAGAAATCAAGGACTATTAAGTTCAATAAGCATAAGGAAAAATCTAAGACAAGAATAGATCCAAAATACTCTTGATTATTACCATTAAAAACTGATTATATATAAATAATCCAACAACATACAATCACTATCCAATACATAAAATCCTAAAATAAGAAAGCATAGAATTCCCCCTTTACATAGCTAGGGTTTCATTGAAACTCTAGAATAGGAGTTTAGTTGCACATGGTGGATGAAAGCATGAAGATTGAGTTGATGGTTGCCATTAGAGACCTTCAAGGTAGATCTTCTCCTTCCTTTTGCCTTCAAAGTGATGTATGAATGAATGTGTGTAACCCCGCAATTGATTTAGAATGAGATATATATAGTTGTAGAGAGATTAGGAAAGCTTTCCTAAACCTAATCGCACTAAAACTGCTATAAATTGCATTCTGGACGTAATTGGACAATTTCGTCCGAGTAGGGGTCTTCAGCACTTCAAAATACGCGTTCTATGTTTTTCCGTACGGATCACGCGAGCGGGCCGCGCGAGCGCGTGAATGGGAGGTCGCGCGAGCGATATGCTGGTTCCTCGCGCGAGTAGGCCACTCGCGCAACTTGGCTTTTTCTGCTTCTTTCTTCCTGCTTTCTCACCCATTTAACCTAAAATCATTGCTTTCTCCTAAAACCTGATAGAAAATAGAAAACAAAGTAAAATCATACAAAAACAGGATAAAAACGGCTAACAAATGTGATTTAAGGTGTATAATTGGAATTTGTTCCCTCCCGATCAAATACCATCAAACTTTTATTAATAAGGGAGTATTTCAAAAGAGCCAAACCCATCCACTCTACTCTTTAACAAAAAGACAAACACTTGGTGGGCATTGGTTAATTACCCAAAGACCAAGACATACAACCAAGCCCAAAGCAAACCACAATTCATTTAACAATTACGAACACTGAAAGCAAATTAACAACAATCTTTAGCATAATCCATATGAATAATCTTGGAGGTATTCAAGCAATTCAAATAATAAATGCCTATCAAAATTTCATTTTTGATCAAGGAAGCACAGAAATGTAAAGAAAGAAAAAAGAAACAGAGAGGAGGACAACCATACATGCAAATGCAGTACTTTGACACTGTTCCAACAATGCATTAGAGATAAATTTCTAATGGACTACATCGCAGCACACCCCCACATAAAGGGATTTCGAACCAAAAAGAAAAATGGATGGTAAGAATGTAATGCAAATCCAATAGCAAATAGAAAAACTCACTAAAAACAAATAAATTGACAATAAAATATTACCCGGAAGAAGCTTGCAATTTCTGAATTTTTTGAAAGTGATTAACTTTAATAAATTGAATACACGGAAGAAATGAAACAAATGCCTAAATCACAAATTTTAAACCCTCAATCACTTGGATAAAAAACTTATCATCTATTAGATATGGAGCAAAAGGTGAAAGAGAAAGGAAGAGAAATCTTACCATGAGATGAGCGATCAAAAGATAGGGCCAATTGGGCAGAGAGAGGGGGATACATATTGATGCATTTGAGATAGAAAATGAGGCGTCGATCTAGCAGAGTACAGGAGAGGTGGCGTTGATCTATTTCTAATGAATGCTCTTGGGACGTTGATCTGCTAGAGGAGAGGAGGAGGCGTTGTCGCTTCAATCAATGAGGAGGCGTTCAGTCATTCAAAGGAAGGGTTTTCTCACGTGGGACAAAAATCAATGCAGGTCTAACAAGAGAAAGAAGCCATGTAGATTTAATACTGAAAGTATGGGACGCCATGTAAGCACCAGGTGGATGGTCTTAGAGAAGGCTTTTGGCCTTGAGTTTTAGATATATATATTGAAAATTCTCTAAAGAGGGCGCCCTCGCTTTAATAAAGAGAGGAACTCTGTTTTGGCCGTCAGATCGTGTTTTCATTAAAGGCAATGTTGTCATTTCACAGTTTTTAAACACGATCCGACGGCCAAAACAGAAGCCCTCAAAGAGGGCGCCATTTTTAGAGCGGACTGATATATCTACTATATTATAAAGGAACATCGCCTAACTTTGGTCGAATAATACGAACTCCCGTTGTTGCCCCTGTGAGATTGAGATTTTACGATTTGGCCAGTTTGCCTCTTCCACCGCTTCGATTTCATTGTCTTTCCTTCACCGCTTAATCTTCTTTATCCAAAAGTCTCCTTGTGGACTGTACCATATATATACTCCGGGTAAAATCGAACCATACTCCACCTCTCTCTCTCTCTCTCTGTCTCTTTGTTCTTCATCTTCTCCGCTTTAGACCTTCTCTTCTGATTCTACAAACCCTAATCTGAAGCAACCATCGATTTCCAAACTGATCAAAACCTTTTTACTCTACAAACCCTAATCTGAAGCAACCATCGATTTCCAAACTGACCAAAACCTTGTTACTCATATAAACTGGAATTAACTGAATTTCAGACAAGCGCTACCCAGGTTTGGCGGATTTGGCCTTAAGTATTGCTATCGCCTCCGTCAATCGACCACCATCTGACGAAGGCCTAAACGCTTTGTCACAAAGACAACACGTCTTCACATTATACCGGGTAAATTGAAGATCTTTGATAAATTGAGGGAAACTAATAGAAAGAGAATGTGAAATTTCCCATTTTAAATGTCTAATTTACTAAGGTTTTTACTCACCTGGATTTATAATTGTTCAAGCTTTAGTTTTCTGTCAATTTTTGTGTTTTTCCTTCTCTCTCTCTCTCTCTCTCTCTCTCTCTCTCTCTCTCTCTCTCTCTCTCTCTACATATGTATTTATATATGTCTGTTTCACACACGCAGAAAAGCCTTTGCTTACTGCACTGCACATCTTCTTCATGGTTTGCTATGGTGATGGTTTCATATTTTCTTTAATCTCCAACTCTCTGCTCGTATTCCCAATCTCTTTCTTTGGTTTCTCACTTGATATATTTATTCTGTTATATTTTATGAACTTTTCTCTTTTTACTGTCAATTAGGTTCTTTTGGCATTGCAAAGCCTAATTTGAATGTTGAATTCCACAATAAGGTTCATAAGAGCATCCAATCCAGGTACTCTTTTTTTTTTTTAATTTTTAAAACAAACATTTCATTTCTGGTATTTTTGTTGAATTTCTTGTGCAATTAACGATTATAAAACTCATAATTAACAAAATTGGGGTATTGGATCTGAGAGCATGCTTGGAGACAAGTGTACAAACTATAATTTATACATTCAGATACGAAACCATTTTTAATGCGTGCAGTTTTGCTCACTCCAAAATTGTTCATCTTCTGCTCAGGTTTTTTTTTTTTTTTTTGCCTAATCCAATGCGCTCAGTACTTTACACATTAATTACTTCTCATTTAATCCTAGATCCCACTACATTAGCCAATGGATGGGAGAGGAGGGTGGCAAAGGTGAGCAATTTTGGGGAGAGCAAAAATGTATTCATTTTTTAAGAGGAAAAATGTACTCATTTTTAATGGTGGTGAAAGTTTGGAACTTTGAAATGGTACTTTGGTTGAAAAGCGAATGATTTATATAAATGATGGGTTTTTATATTCAGCTGGACCAAAGCTTTATACTTACTTCATATCTATTTGGTTGGGTTGACATAGATGAAGCTGTTTTAGTTTCAGCAAAGCAACTGAAGTGGTAGAAAAATGGATTTTTTTCCAAAACATATTCTTTTTTCTTCTTTATGTTCTTTGCCCTTTCTGTTATATAGTTGAGAGTAAAATGAACCCATTGATCCGATCTAAGCTGTTGATTTTCTGAACTTTGCTCAAAATAAAAAAAAAATGTTCGAAGCATTGTCCGCGGAATTTTAAGATACCATTAAATCTTTATTAGATGAGTGAAGCTTTACAAATGAATTGTCATTCCGCTATTGTTTTTGTGCAATTTTTGAGAATAAGAGAATTGTAGGATGCTATGTTTATGATGTGTACAAGCATATAAGATTTGCTCTTGCTATATCATAAATGGAATTGAATAAACCACATCAATCTGCGGAGTAAAAAAAGGGTTTGCTATGGTGATCCGAAGTGTATCCATTTGTCTTCCTTTTTCTCGCTCTTCTCACCGCTTCGAATTTGGTGGATCTTTCCTTCATGGCTTCAGCATTTAATTGATTCCCGTCTCTCTTTCTGTGCAGATTTATACAAACTACCAGGGATAACACACTTATCTGTTGCTGCAAGGTGGGTGTTTGTGAAAATGCCTTCTTTAATTTTTGCTTTTTGTATTTGTGTTGGAATCTAAAACTTTGGTCCTATGCTTGTTTCTTCTTTTCCCTTATTTGATTTAAATAAGAAAAACAATGCGCAAAATAAGAAGGAAGCCAGTTAGTTCATAGATTTATAATTACAACCTCGTTTAAATTTGTTTCAATTCCTTCTCATTTTCCTTGATTATTATCATTCTTTTTCCCCTACTTTTTAATTATTTATTTATTTATCTACTATGCTATAAAGGAATATATGGTCGGTTGTGTCGAATGTTTTTTCCTCTCTTTGCCCTCACTTTTCCCGTCTGACTTACCCATAATACACCCTTCTTTGATTGTGTTCCCTTTTGTTTTATCGTTCTTTTACACTTCAAAAACCCGAGAGAGAGAGAGAGAGAGAGAGAGAGAGAGAGAGAGAGAAAGAGAGAAAGAGATATATATATATATATATATATAGAGAGAGAGAGAGAGAGAGAGCGCCATCTGAATTTTTCTTCTTATCTTCTGAGATGCCAACAAAATTATTGCACAATACAACTCCAACTATCAACAATCTCTCTCATCAATCTCTATTATCTTTCTACTTCACCTACAGTTTGGTATTTTGTACTACCCTTTTCCTCTCTGTCAGTGTTCACAGATTGATTGCTTGAACATCAAATTCCTCATCAGCTTAAGAACAACAACTGTAATCTTCTTTGCTTCTTGTTTATCTTCTATAGTGTAGTTCAACTTATGGATTTATTTCAACAGAGATAAGCCATGGATGAACCAACTAGCTGTTGCGGCTTGTTTGTCTCTATCTACTAAGCTTGAGGCAACCCAAGTGCCCCTTCTCTTAAACTTTCAAGTAAGTGTCACCCCCCACCCCCCTTACTTTCTAAATTTTATGCAAGGTAAGTGTTTGTGAAAATGTTTTCTCTAATTGCTGCTTTTTGTATGCCACTGTAAACCAGTGAAAGCAAAACTAATCCATCAAAAAGTGATGAAATTAAAGCAGGAAAAGAAAAGGCTAAGGAAAACAAGGATGATTATTTTCATTTTTCCTTGTGTGCTTTTTCTTCATGCTTCAAGAAGATTGAAAATGTCAAAAGAATACAGTGAACAAGTAGCTAAATATTCATAGAAAAGTGCTTTCGCTGGTGTTATGTTTTTGTTTCCCTCACTAAATTAATGAACCAAATACAACCCTACGGCTGGTACACATACATTTAGAGAAAGATAGTTGCATGTAGAAGACAGGTAGCAAAGAGAAATGTGACCATCAGTTTGCCTGCTAGGGGAAAAATAGAAATTTTGAGCAACGAACATCATAGTTTATATCAAGCTGCTTGAATTGGAATATAAATAATAGGTTTCAACATATGAGCTAGAAATTAAAATCTTTGCAGCCTAAATTTTATGTGAGATTTGGGCGAAATAGGTACACTAACATTGGAATTTGTTATGGGGACTTTGTATCTGAAATTATTAAACCAATATGAATAAAACAAGGCAAATTGAAAAGCCCACTGGGACTTTGTTTTCTTGATGAGAATAGTTGCAGATTAAAGCCTAAGCTCCATCCAGTAACGCTTTATTGCAACTACCCACAATAAAATGTATATGTATATATACTTACACAAATCTTATTCTACTTTAGACACAAACAAATATAATTTAAGAAAAGGAAGAAGAAGTTGTATTCATAACAATTTGTCTAATAAAAATTACCAAAAAGTATAAGAAACTTTCTTAGAAAATAGAGTTGATCTCACATATACCTATATATCAGAGTTGTTTATTCATGAAATATGGCAATAGATACAAATCTAATTCTACTGAACATTCATGTCTCAAACACAACCGAAATTAACTGAAATGAAGCAAATGTATAGTATTTTGTAGTGTTCAATATTTACATCAGCTGAGGGTTTTTTTTTTTTTTTTTTTTAAGCTGAGAAGATTATTCATTAGGAAAAAAGGAGCAAACAACCAGCCCAAAAAAAAGGGGGAAAAAAAAGAGAAAGGAAGCCTCTATTCCTCTTCATTCCATTCCTTGAGAACATAAGGAGGAATGTGTTCAATATTTACATCAACTTAGATGCTCATCTATGATTTTATCTACTCTTGAACTTTTTAACGGCCAAATGAGACATCACTTAACAAAAGTATTTTTACATTGTAAAATTGTTTAATATAATGGATACATTGTTGAGCTATTAAGGAAAAAAAAACAGAGAAAAAAAGAACTTTCAACTATGCTTTATTTATATGCAACTAATTTGATCTTTTCTCTTTTACATTATTAATTTCATTAAATTAAGGATCAATTCTCACGCCTCGGTTATTTTGATCTTACAGGTACACCACTAGCAAGATCTAAAACTAGCATTTCAGTCATACGTAAACAGGTGCACTACAAATATGTAGATGCTAATTTGTTACCATCACGGGAAAAAGGGGCAAAAAAACATATGTAACTCACCCGAACATTTTAGCTTGTCAAGTATATTAGTCATTACACTAAATGCATGTTGATCTCCCGCTTCGACCATCTCTAGAACTGTTAAGAACTTTTACTTACCTTTTACAAATATTTGGCTGTCTATATAGCCTGTAGCTTATGTATACATTGGACATATTTACCCAATACAACTTTTGCTAATAACAATAGTAACTATTAATATCAGCTTTTGTTGATAAGTTTAATATGGTCTTATGTAAGCATAATAGGATAAACAACTATCAACTGCAAAAACACAAGCCCATATTTCAGACTACCCTATACTCAAATCTTACCAGCACACAAAAGAAAATATATCGCGCACAACGTCAAAACAACAAAGAAAAAAAACCAGGTAGGAGAGACTCCAACAAATAAGAACTCTAAATGTATTGTGCCAAGACATCCTTTCATCCTACCTCCACCGACATCATGTAGATTTTGTGCAGCCAAATTATTTAAGCATGAAAGTCAAAACTTTTGTTGCAACAAAGGAAAAATAGCTCTTCAACTAGATAATTTGGATCTTTGTTCTCAGTGATGGCCACCAAATAACTATTTATACGTCTATATGTTACCTACATTAAATTCCAAGGTGATACCTTGAGACATTAAAGATGTCTATGTGAGCAACATAAAAGATGTCGATCTTGAAGGAAATATTTATTGCAACTTCAGATAATGTTGAACAAGGAAAACATTAACAAGCAACTTTAGCTAATAGATACTACTATAAAGAATATTCCAACTTTTAAAAAACAGGAATTTGTTCCAGTTCTTGAAAAAAAAAAAAGAAAATCACTGTATCTTGAGTTTATTTTTATATGTTTAAATTGCTTTGTAGATGTTTGGTTGTTTCCTTTATATCGCCCAAACGTTATTAACTTTATGCTATATTTTTCCCTTCATAACTTTTGATGTTGTACTTTAGGTTTATGTTTTCTATCTTAACCAGCTTCTGCGCAGCCTACTTTTAAGCTAATATATTGAAGTTAATTAAATTGAACTTTTTAAAGCTCAAATGAAACATCACTTAACTAAAGTATTTTCACATTTTACAATAGTTGAATATAATGGATACTTTGTTCAGCTATTAACGGCAAACAAGAGGGAAAAGCATAACTTTTAATTATTCTTTATTTTATATGCAACTAATTTTATTTCCTCTCTTTTACACTATTAAATCCATTAAATTTAGGATCAAATCTTACTCGTTGGTTACTTCGATTTTATAGGTACACCACTACCAAGATCTAAAACTAGCATTTGAGCCATCCTTAACCAGGTACACTACAAATATGTATATGTTAATTTGTTACTATGATAGGGAAACCCCCCCCCCCCCCCCCCCCCCCCCCCATATGTAATTTACTCCAGTATTTAAGCTTGTCAACTATGTTAGTTATTACACTAAATGCATGTTCACTTCAACAATCTCTACAACTATTAAGATCTTTTACTTGCCTTTTACAAATATTTGCTTCTCTATACAACTTGTATTTTATGCATACATTGGATTACTTAGTATAACTATACTTCCTATTTAGTTGCCCACAGTTTCACCTCATATTTCCTTCAATTTGATGTTCACTACTTCTTATACATAAACATAGGATTGAATTGATTGTATACCATAAAGTTATACTATACAAACATCATATTTAGCCAATACAACTTTTATTAATAAAAATAGTTAATATTAGGAAAGCTGCTTGTGAAATTGATAGCTTTTATATGGTCTTATGTAAACATAATGGAAAAAACAACTAATAACACCCCATTATACTGTGAATTTGTTGCAGCTTCATACATACAACATGCCATCAACCACAGAAATACAAGAGCATATTTCAGACTCTACAATATATTCAACTTTTACCAGTATACAAAAGAAAAGATATGCAGCACAACGTCAGAACAACAGAGAAAAAAAAAGAGAAAACAGTTAGAAGACATTCCAACAAGTAAGAACTCTAAATGTATTGTGCCAACACATCCTTCCATCCTACCTCCACCGACAACATGTACATTTTGCAAAGCCAAATTATTTAAACATGAAAGTGAAAACTTTTGTTGCAACAAAGGGAAAATAGCACTTCAACAAGATCATGTTGCCAACAATTTATACCATCTATACACTGAAAATACAGATGAAAGCCAATCATTTCGACAATATGTCCGCTCATATAACAATAAATTCGCATTTACTTCAATGGGCATTATTTATGACAAAGAATTATGTAATAAAACCAAAGGAATCTATACATTTAGAGTTCAAGGACAAGTATATCATTTCATTAATGATCTATATCCAACTAATTCGAAACCAAATTATTTACAACTATATTTCTACGATATAGATCATGAATTAGAACATCGTACAATGCAATATGACAAATTTAATCCTTGTATTATCAAAAGATTAATGTCCATAATGTCTACAAATCCATACACAACTTTCTTTAAAAATTCACAAGACGTTGAAAACCTAGACACATATGAAATAGTAATCCGAGCAACTCCAGATTTAGACCAAAGAGTATACAACCACCCTACGGTTTCACAAGTAGCAGCTATGTGGATTGAACATACCAACAATGACAATTATAGATAACGTGATATTATAGTACACAAACATGACGGCCATAGCGAAACAGTCAAGTATTATTATGGTTGTTACGATCCACTACAATATCCTTTACTTTTCCCTCTCGGTGAACTTGGATGGCATGAAGGTATCAAATACACAAACAACAAAAAACACAACAATACCTTTACTACGGAGGCTCTCTTAAATCCAGCAACAATGACGACAGCAAGTACAATCGTAGATAACGAAGAAATAGGTACTATTTAACCTTAAGATTAATTAACTAGATTAATTGCAATCATTGTCACTAAATGCGTTTCCTCCTTTCCCAATGTGCAGTGCTCCAAGGAAATCAAAGCAAACGAGGAACTATTTCATGTCGAGAGTATTATTGTTACAAACTACAAATAAGACCTAATATTACATCAATAATACTACATTCAGGACGTTTACTCCAACAATTTGTTGTTGATATGTACATTAAGATAGAAACATCAAGATTAGATTATTTCAGATTAAATCAAAATGTAATTCGTGCTGATTTATATCAAGGAATAATGGACAGTATGTTGGAAAAACAGGTTTAAATGGAAAGTTTAAACGCGCAGCGGAAAAATCAAGTTATGAAACTTTATTGGCATGCCTGGATCTACTACTCGTCAATTCTACAGATACGCACAAGAGGGGACACGAGTTATACCTTAGTGTCTTGAACCCAATTCTGATCTTCAACTTCCAGCAGCCTCCACTAGATGATCTTCACCCTTATGACTCCTGCGGATGCCTGCCAGAAAGACTAGGGTTGGTGGGAACCCTAATGGAGAGGATAGAGAAGGTTTTGGGACTCCAAAACAGTTTCTGCAGCTTCTGACGTTCAAAACGACGAACAACCTTTTCCAGAACGCAGCTGCCCTATTTATAGATTCCCAGAACCGACCTAGACTTCGAGCGATCGAAGTGCCTTCGATCGATCGAACATTCGATCGATCGAACCATCTTCGATCGATCGAACCTTCAGACTTCAATCGATCGAGACATCTTCGATCGATCGAACCTGTCTGGACATCATCCTCAAGCATCTTTCCAAGCATCCTGGCGGAGCTAAGAGTGGGACCTCCTAGGCTCTTTATTGTTGGCTCAGACCAGTTTGTTAATTACCATGACCAAACTCTTTGATCAGCAAACTAACTAACTGGTCAGTTAAAGTTTACTCCACTATAAAACGATAACTGAACTCCAACGCAAAAGAACATATCCGAAGCGATAACTAGACTTGTATGGTGTACTAATGTCCCTCTACCGTCAGCATTCGTAATCATATTCAGGTAATCGGATAACTGTTACTGTCAACCTGAATCATGATTACTTCTTGTATTCCTTGAGTCCCATTCACCTCTCATGATTACCAAACATGTTGATAACTCTTATCAACAAGACTGCAGTACTCAGTAATCGACTTGGTGACATTCTCAAGGGAATGCTTACTCTGAAACAGAGGGTAGATTCTATCTTGACAATGCATGTTCACAACCCTATGAACATGACATACCCAAGATACCCAGGTGTTGATCTTTTATAGACCTCACTGATTGGTAAATCAAAGCAGTCATATCCACAGTCTGTGTTCATAATCGTCTCAAGATTGAGAACACGTACCTTATACAAGTTATGAGTTCCTATTGACTGTTTGACAGCCTTAAGCGTCAATAGGAAACTCAGGTCCGTCAATGCACTATAAGCACTAGCATATCAACTAAGAGCTACACTCTAGTGATTGAGATTAATCACTCCATCCAATGGTAGTTAATTATGCTACAGTGTAGACTTGATGAGGTATCCAGTCTCATCATCCACTGTGACACATTCTAAGTATTAAAGAATAGTAATTCGTATCTCACTTGTGTGCATCTCATACACACACGAATTACTTACTATAATACTTAAGGATTAACAATCATCTCATGAAAAGAACATACACAATAAAATGTAAAGCTGATATCCATATATTAAAATGTCAATGTCTCATACAGAAAGTAATGGTTTGAGGGCACAAACCCAACAAACTCCCACTTGCACTCATAACCATTCAGAACTACATCTAAGACCTAGACTATCTAGATGACGATCAAAGACCTTCTGTGACAAGGCCTTTGTAAACGGATCAGCAAGATTGTCAGCTGTGGCAATCTTGGTGACAATCACATCTCCACGTTGAACAATATCTCGGATAAGATGATATTTCCGCTCTACGTGCTTTCCCTTTCCGTGGTTCCTTGGCTCCTTGGACTGAGCCACTGCCCCACTATTATCACAATAAAGCGTAATAGGCGACAGCGATGCTGGTACCACCTCGAGTTCCATAAGGAACTTCTTGAGCCAAACAACTTCCTTTGCGGCTTCACAAGCAGCCACATACTCAGCTTCTGTAGTTGAGTCTGCAATGCATTTCTGCTTAATGCTCCTCCAACTGACAGCACCACCTCCCAAGGTAAAGAGATGACCGGACGTCGACTTCCTCGAATCTTTATCTGACATAAAGTCCGAGTCAGTGTATCCCACTGGAATTAACTCACTACCACCGTACATAAGCATGTAATCTTTAGTTCTTCTCAAGTACTTAAGAATGTGCTTAACGGCTGTCCAGTGCTCTGGACCCGGATTCGACTGATATCTGCTAACCATGCCAACGGCAAAGCAGATATCTGGTCTAGTGCATAACATCGCATACATGAGACTTCCCACTGCAGAAGCATAGGGAACTCCTGTCATGCGATTCCTCTCCTCCTGTGTCTTTGGACACTGGTCCTTGGAGAACGCTAAACCATGCCTGAAAGGTAACAAACCTTTCTTCGAATTATCCATTGAAAACCTAGTTAGCACCTTATCGATATAACCAGCTTGAGATAATCCCATTATCTTTCGTTTGCGATCCCGAAAGAGCTTTATCCCAAGAATATAGCTCGCCTCTCCTAGATCCTTCATATCGAAAGTACTAGCTAGCCAAACCTTGACCGTTGACAATGCCGCTACATCATTTCCAATGAGTAGAATGTCGTCAACGTAAAGCACAAGAAAAGCCACCACTTTCCCTTCACTCTTCTTGTATACACAAGGTTCATCCAGATTCTGTATGAAACCAAACGATTTGACCGCTTGGTCAAATCGTATGTTCCAACTTCTGGATGCCTGCTTAAGCCCATAAATGGACTTTTGCAACTTGCATACCAAGTTACCTTTCCGACCAGCTATGAACCCTTCTGGTTGTTGCATATAGATGTCCTCCTCAAGATTGCCATTCAAGAATGCAGTCTTGACGTCCATCTGCCAGATCTCAAAATCTAGGCATGCAGCAACGGATAAGAGTATTCTGATGGACTTGAGCATGGCCACCGGCGAGAAGGTTTCCTCATAGTCAATGCCCTCCCTCTGAGTATAACCTTTCGCAACAAGCCTTGCCTTAAAGGTCTCAACCTTTCCATCAGATCCTCTTTTCCTCTTGTAGACCCACTTACAGCCAATGGGTTTAATATTGGCTGGAAGTTCTACAAGATCCCAGACCTGATTAGAATCCATAGATTCCAATTCAGCCTTCATAGCTTTAACCCAATGAGCTGAATCAACATCAGCCATTGCCTCTTCGTATGTGGTAGGATCAGATTCAGATTCTATGGAGACAGCTTCAAAAACTTCTCCTAAGAACATGTATCTATCAGGCTGGCTGATAATCCTCCCACTACGACGAGGTACTGGTGCGAAAATAGGTGAAGAAGTGGTGTTTTCCTGATTTACATCGTTATTAACTACGGGTTGGACTGAGGGCTCTCCTTCTATCTCTCTAAGATCTATCCTTCCCTTAGGTTTATGGTTCATGATATAATCATCCTCCAAGAAAATAGCATTCGTACTGACGAACACCTTCTGTTCTCTTGGATCATAAAAATACCATCCATAAGTACCCTTTGGATACCCCACGAAGTAACATACTTCCGATCTAGAATCCAACTTGCTCATCTTTCCTTTTAGCACATGTGCCGGACATCCCCATATCCGGAGATGTTGCAAAGAAGGCTTGCGCCCAATCCACATCTCTCGTGGTGTCCTGGGAACAGATTTGCTTGGTACTAGATTTAGTATGTAAGCAGCGGTTTCCAAAGCATAACCCCAAAGAAATAAAGGTAACTCAGAATAACTCATCATTGACCTAGTCATGTCTAAAAGAGTCCGATTCCTTCTCTCCGCTACACCATTTTGCTGAGGCGTGCCAGGTGCAGTCAACTGTGACAGAATCCCATTCTGTACGAGGTGATCAATAAATTCATTAGAGAGGTACTCGCCACCTCGATCAGATCGAATGGCCTTGATATGTGTGCCCAATTGCTTCTCCACTTCAGCCCTAAACTCTTTGAACTTTTCAAAGGCTTCAGACTTGTGCTGCATTAGGTACACATATCCATACCTAGAGTGGTCATCGGTAAATGTTATGAAATACTCATAACCACCCCTTGCTCTAATATTTATTGGTCCACACACATCAGTATGAACTAATTCCAACAATGCATTGGTTCTATTGCCCTTTGCAGGAAAGGGCCTTTTGGTCATCTTACCCTCTAAACAAGACTCGCAGACTTCTATTGGTTCGAGAACCAAATCGCCTAAGACCCCTTCTTTGACTAGTCTGCCAATCCTATTTAGATTGATATGACCAAGCCTCATATGCCAAAGCTTTGTTGGATTAGTGGAAGGTCTCTTTCTTTTAGATGGTACAGTTACCACTGAGTTATTAAGTTCCATACAAGAATCTTTAGAAATATTGGGAGTAATCACATATAAACCATTTGATTTAACACCAGAACATATAAAAGAACTATTTCTTTTAATCACAACTTCAGTTCCAAAATGAAAAGAATAACCATTATTCGATAAATTAGAAACTGAAATTAAATTACGTCTCATTGAAGGGACGTAAAGTACATCTGATAAAATCAAAACTTTATTGTCTAGAAATTCTAAAACTACGACTCCTATAGCAACCGCAGAAACGGTTGTGCTAGAACCTAGAGTAAGTACGATTTTCCCATCACTGCACTTCCTGGTTGATCTGAACCCCTGCAATGAATTACAGATATGGTTAGTCGCACCAGAATCAATGCACCAAGTGTTTGAAGTATCCGTTATAAAACTTACTTCAATCACATGTGATTCAATCATACCTTGAACTCTTGTAGCTAAGAATTCTGGACAGTTCCTCTTCCAGTGGCCCTTCTCACCGCATTGGAAACACTTTCCTTTGCCTTGGCCACCCACCTTCCCTTTGCCCTTACCTTTTCCCTTAGATTTTGCAATCTTAGGGACTGGTCCAACACTTGAACCACCAGTGCTAGCCTTCTTCTTCCCTTTCTTTCCTTTCGGCATAGATCGGGAAGAGGAAGCGCTTTTCTCAACGTTTAAAACGCTGCCCCCAGGTTTGATCACCCCTTCCGCTGCCAATAAAGAGCTCATCAATTCGCTCATTGAAAAATCCATTTTATTCATATTATAATTCAGTTTAAATTGAGCGAATGATGGCGACAGCGTATTGAGGATCATATCAACTTGGGTCTGTGCATCGATGTTGGCACCTAGGGTCTCCAGCTCGTTTAAATAACCAATCATTTTCAAAACATGTTCTTTGACTGGAGTCCCTTCCGACATCTTAGCACTCATTATCTTCTGCATAGCTACCTGTCTGGCAGGCCTGCCATGCTCCCCAAACATCTTTTTCAGGGATTCGATAATGTCACTGGCGGAACTGTTCGACTGGTATTGGTGTTGTAACACATTAGCCATAGAAGCCAATATGTAACAACGAGCCATCCCATTCGACTTTTTCCATTTATCGAACTCGCGTCTAGCAGCAGCCGAAGCATTTGCAGCGGGTTCTTCGGGGCATGGGGTGGTGAGGACATATATGTGATCCTCCGCAGTTAACACGATGTCAAGATTACGTTTCCATTCAGTGTAGTTGTTTCCAGTTAACTTGTTTTGAGTGAGTATGGTGGCAAGTGGACTAAATGCAGATCCAGACATTATGATTTACTGAAAAAATCAAAACAAAATAAATATGGATATCAGAATTTGACAGTTTGAAATAAAAGAATCCTTTTAAAACTCTTATTTTAAAACTAAGTCGCCGGAATATCGAAACGAAAGAATAAAGCCTCCGTGTGGTGGTCAATGTTCGATCTTTCAATTTATCATAACTTATCCGCTATGCAACTCTTGCAAAACAAGTTATGACTTCCGAACCTATTTGATCTCTAAGTTTCTGAATAATGCCCCGTGTGGGATCCCTTATCCATAGCTTAGCTAGTGTGTACCATTAACTAGGATCCAATCACAACCGTCTCAAGTAGCGCCTCCGTATGGTGGTCACCCTCTAACACGTCTGATTGACCCTTATCAAAAGAAGTTCACATCTAGTAACCAATGAGTAATGCATTCTCCGTATGGAATGATCACCCCTGGCGAGGTGACACAGAATGCATCACTCATCTTACAGTGAACCGTTAATGGAAGATCGTGGGTGTAATTAATAAGACCCTCTCCCACTAGATTTAGTAAAAAAGGATTTTGCTTTTTGAGAAAATCTGTTTCTACACACTTCCCATAAACATCTAATGTTTACTAATGTGTTGAAAACGGTTTTTGAATTTTATTTTAGAAAACTTGTTTTGCGTGCATGCAACAATGTATTGTACGCCAATCACAAACAAAGCACATAAAACAAAAAACTAAAATGAAATAAAAGACATCCAAACGATGCCTCTATCTCCCATGGCTCTATCTCCATAGAACCTGCTTTTGGTTTGATCGCCTCCAGCTCCATCTTCATGGACAACGGCTCCTTGCTCCATCTTCATGGATATTCTAATTCTATTACATTGAACCTATGCCTCTTTTGAAGCTTACAATTTATCAAGAAATAGAAATAGCAACAACAAAATAAAAGGCTAGGGAAACCGGTGCGACTTTCCTTTTCGTAGGATTGAAGTCGCAGCGCCCTTTACATATGCCTTAAAACCAAACCAAACTTAAAATAACACACCAATCTAAAACATTCAAACACAAAATTAAATGCTCTTGGCGCCATGGGAGATAGCGACTAACTTTTGCTGCAAAAGGTTAGTTGAACACACATCCACGCATATATATAACAAAATATAACTATTGGAACCCTTAATTGATTCACACAGTATATAAACTCTTTACATACTGAATTAGAACTCAAAACAGCATCTAACTTCTCTGTCATAGTTCGATCGATCGAAGACCGTTCGATCGCTCGAACCTTCGATCGATTGAACACTGTTCAATCGCTTGAACATTCTATTTCACAGAATGATTAAAAATTTTGCAGAATACGTTAAAATTAAACTTTTAATTTCAAAATACTTTTAAAAACTGTGAAACAGAAAACCTGACAAAGAGTCTGTCTCGATCGATCGAACTCTATTCGATCGCTCGAACAACAGAAGGTTTCGATCGATCGAAACCTGTTCGATCGCTCGAGTACAGAGCGTTCGATCGATCGAGACTACTTCGATCGATCGAACCCATCTTGCATCCAATGCAATCACAGATTTGTATACTGCTGTGATAACACTGCAGAAACAGATCTGTGACGATGCAGTTTCGAAAGCAGTTCTAAAATCAACATGCAAATCAAAATAGTGTTCCAAAAAACGCATCTATAGATCCAAACGAGCGTGGCTCTGATACCAATTGTTGGAAAAATAGGTTTAAATGGAAAGTTTAAACGCGCAGCGGAAAAATCAAGTTATGAAACTTTATTGGCATGCCTGGATCTACTACTCGTCAATTCTACAGATACGCACAAGAGGGGACACGAGTTATACCTTAGTGTCTTGAACCCAATTCTGATCTTCAACTTCCAGCAGCCTCCACTAGATGATCTTCACCCTTATGACTCCTGCGGATGCCTGCCAGAAAGACTAGGGTTGGTGGGAACCCTAATGGAGAGGATAGAGAAGGTTTTGGGACTCCAAAACAGTTTCTGCAGCTTCTGACGTTCAAAACGACGAACAACCTTTTCCAGAACGCAGCTGCCCTATTTATAGATTCCCAGAACCGACCTAGACTTCGAGCGATCGAAGTGCCTTCGATCGATCGAACATTCGATCGATCGAACCATCTTCGATCGATCGAACCTTCAGACTTCAATCGATCGAGACATCTTCGATCGATCGAACCTGTCTGGACATCATCCTCAAGCATCTTTCCAAGCATCCTGGCGGAGCTAAGAGTGGGACCTCCTAGGCTCTTTATTGTTGGCTCAGACCAGTTTGTTAATTACCATGACCAAACTCTTTGATCAGCAAACTAACTAACTGGTCAGTTAAAGTTTACTCCACTATAAAACGATAACTGAACTCCAACGCAAAAGAACATATCCGAAGCGATAACTAGACTTGTATGGTGTACTAATGTCCCTCTACCGTCAGCATTCGTAATCATATTCAGGTAATCGGATAACTGTTACTGTCAACCTGAATCATGATTACTTCTTGTATTCCTTGAGTCCCATTCACCTCTCATGATTACCAAACATGTTGATAACTCTTATCAACAAGACTGCAGTACTCAGTAATCGACTTGGTGACATTCTCAAGGGAATGCTTACTCTGAAACAGAGGGTAGATTCTATCTTGACAATGCATGTTCACAACCCTATGAACATGACATACCCAAGATACCCAGGTGTTGATCTTTTATAGACCTCACTGATTGGTAAATCAAAGCAGTCATATCCACAGTCTGTGTTCATAATCGTCTCAAGATTGAGAACACGTACCTTATACAAGTTATGAGTTCCTATTGACTGTTTGACAGCCTTAAGCGTCAATAGGAAACTCAGGTCCGTCAATGCACTATAAGCACTAGCATATCAACTAAGAGCTACACTCTAGTGATTGAGATTAATCACTCCATCCAATGGTAGTTAATTATGCTACAGTGTAGACTTGATGAGGTATCCAGTCTCATCATCCACTGTGACACATTCTAAGTATTAAAGAATAGTAATTCGTATCTCACTTGTGTGCATCTCATACACACACGAATTACTTACTATAATACTTAAGGATTAACAATCATCTCATGAAAAGAACATACACAATAAAATGTAAAGCTGATATCCATATATTAAAATGTCAATGTCCCATACAGAAAGTAATGGTTTGAGGGCACAAACCCAACACAGTATAGCCCAAGGAGAAACAAATCCTACTACAATTGGTAGAAGAATAGTTCTACCCAGTTCCTTTATTGGTGGTCCACGAGATTTGAGAAAACGTTACATTGATGCAATGAGCTTAGTACAAAAATATGGCAAACCTGATATTTTCCTAACAATGACATGTAACCCTTCTTGGCCTGAGATTACCCAACAATTAGCTCCTACAGATGAAGCTCAAAATAGACCCGACCTAATTGCTCGTATATTTCATAGTAAACTACAAGAGCTCAAACACGATCTTATTACAAAGAAAATATTTGGAATAGTAGCTGCATATACATATGCTATTGAATTCCAAAAAAGAGGCTTACCTCATGTACATTTTCTATTGATATTAGCAAAAGAATCAAAACTTAGATCATCCGAGCAATATGATTCCATGGTTTCTGCTGAACTACCTAATACTCAAATACAACCTCATTTAAATTCAATGGTATTAAAACATATGATTCATGGTCCATGTGGGATACTAAATAAAACAAACGTATGCATGCAAAATGGAGCATGTAAAAATCACTATCCAAAATCCTTCAATGAAATCACTACCATTGGAGATAAATCGTACCCAATTTATAGACGACGAGAAGATGGAAAACACGCATATATACGAAATCAAATTATTGACAATCGATGGGTAATTCCATATAACCCTTACTTACTTGCCAAATATAACTGTCATATTAATGTAGAAATTTGCTCAACAATCAAAGCTGTGAAATATTTATATAAATATATCTACAAAGGGCATGACAGAATTTCATTCCATTTAAGTGAAAATAACAACCTTGACACAATTGACGAATTACAACAATTTCAATCAGCTCGATGGATTTCTGCTCCTGAAGCAATGTGGCAAATTTATAGATTCTCTATGAATGAAATATTTCCCCCAGTTATCAAACTCCAACTTCATTTACCAAATTCACAGATGATTACATTTAAAAAAACAACAAATCTAACATATATTGCAAACAACGATACCTACTCTGAAACAATGCTTACCCAATTCTTCTTAATGAACAGAACAAACGCTACTGCTAAAGCTAAAAACTTGTTATATCGAGAATTCCCCGAACATTTTACTTGGATCTTTGAAGATAAGAGATGGACCGAAAGAAAAAAAGGAAGAGCCATTGGACGTATCATCACAGCAAGTCCAACTGAAGGCGAAAGATATTTTCTTCGACTTTTATTAAACCATGTTCGAGGCCCAAAATCTTACGATGACTTAAAAACTATTCAAGGAAAAACACTACAAACATTCCGAGAAGGAACTATTTCACTAAATTTATTGGAAGCTGATAACAGCATAGAAGACTGCCTAGAAGAAGGAATTCTTTATCAAATGCCCAATTCTTTACGCCGACTATTTGCAACAATATTAGTTTATTGCATTCCCAAAAATCCACAACAATTATGGGAAAAATATAAAGCATATATGTCTGAAGATTATCAAAACGATATAACATTAAATCAAAAACAAAGATATCACAAAACGTTAAGAAATATAAACACAACTCTTGAATCAATGGGAAAAAATATTGAGCAATATGGAATCACAAAAGCATTAGGTTTTGAAGACACAAACAATGAAAATTGCAAAGAAATTGAAGATGAAGAAAATATTATTCCCTCAGCAACTGATTTAATGTCAATATCTCTTTTAAACAAACAACAAAGTAACATTTACCACAAAATAGTCCAAAATGTTTTAACAAACACACCAGAATGTTTTTTCATAGATGGTCCAGGTGGAATTGGCAAAACATTTCTCTACCGTGCAATTTTAGCCACAGTTAGATCCAAAAAAATCTTAGCTCTTGCTACAGCATCTTCAGGAGTAGCTGCTTCTAATCTTCCAGGAGGACGAACAACACATTCTCGCTTCAAGATTCCTATACAAATAGATTCTACTATGACATGTAACATCAGCAAACAAAGCAATCTTGCCAAACTGCTAAAGCTTTGTAGATTAATAATATGGGATGAAGCACTTATGGCAAGAAGAGAAATCATAGAAGCAACTGATAGAATGTTAAGAGATATAAACGACTGCAATTTACCATTCGGAGGCAAAATAGTAGTATTTGGTGGTGATTTTCGACAAGTACTACCAGTAGTACCAAAAGCATCACGTGAGGAAACAATAAACACCAGTTTACTCAAATCTCCAATTTGGAATTACTTAACAAAATTAACACTAACAACAAACATGCGAGCAGAATCAGATCCTTCATTTAGTATGTTTCTATTACGAGTTGGCAATGGAACTGAAATATCTGACAACCAAAACCGAATACAAATCCCACAATCAATGATCATCCCTTGGGCGAATACAACAGATTCAATGAAGAATCTAACCACAGCCGTGTTTCCAGAACTAGACAAATATAACGAAAACCCATCAATGATGATGTCTTCAGCTATATTAACACCTAAAAACGACACTGTAGATGAATTGAACACTTTGTTAATCAATAACTTCCCAGGTGAAGAAATTGAATATATAGCAATAGACAAAGCTATTGACCCACATGAACAAGGACAATATGAAGATTTTCTCAACTCCTTAACTCCAACTGGACTTCCACCTTACACCTTACACTTGAAAAAAAATGTTCCAATCATGCTTCTCCGAAATATAGACCCACCAAGAGGACTTTGTAATGGAACACGTCTTATTTGTCGTGAATTGAACAGAAATATAATATGTGCAGAAATAGCCACTGGCGATCATAAAGGTGACATGGTTTTCATACCAAGAATTCCTTTACAACCATCTGAAAAAGAAAAATATCCCATTCAATTTACACGAACTCAATTTCCAATAAAACTATGTTTTGCAATGACAATTAACAAAGCTCAAGGACAAACATTAAAACAAGTTGGCATATATCTAAAACAACCAGTTTTCTCTCATGGACAATTATATGTAGCATTATCAAGAGCAACAAATGCATCATCTGTTAAAGTATTAATTCAGCCCATTAACACATCTACAAATGAACCCACACGAACACAAAACATTGTATATAAAGAAATTCTACATCTAGCTCACTCTTGATAATATTTACTGTAACTTGATATTATTAACAATTTGCTGAAACAAAAAAAACAAAAAAAACAAACAAAAAAAAAAACACCAAACAACCAACAAAGCTGCTTGTTGTTACGGTTTTACCCTCACTTTAATCATGTGAGTTACCGTAAAACTCCTTTCTCCTATCCCTCATATTTGTCAATCCTTCTTCTCTTCGTCGTCTTCCTACCCATCTCCACTCTCCAGTTTATCTCTCTCTCTCTCTCTCTCTCTCTCTCTCTCTCCTGCTAGGGATGACAGACTTATCTGTTGTTGGTTATCAATTTCTGCACCCTTTCATCTTCTTCTTGCTTTCTCTGTCTTTCTCTTTCCCTTTCTCTTTCCCTTTCTTATTATTCTTCAAATCTATCGCTATCTGCATCTTCAGTCGCGTTCTGCTTGTGGATTGTGTAAATTTTACTGCCGAAACTTGTGTTCTCGCTGGATCGGTTCTCAATTGGTAAGCTTCTTCTACTTTTTCGCCCACTTTTTTTAAAGCTCTATACATGCACACATATGATGGTTTAAATTTGGAACATAACCTAGAATCTGCAGAGTTGTGAATTTTATTTGAAACCCTTTTTGTTGATTGACCTAAATTAGATTGTATTTCTATCAACCCTTTTACAGAGTTGCTATTAAGTGTTCACATATTGATTGCTTGAACATCAAATCCCTCATCAGCTTAAGAACAACAACTGTAATCTTCTTTTCTTTTTGTTTATCTTCTCAATCTTCTTTCTTTTTTCCCATACAAATAATGATGGTGTAGTTCAATTTACGATTTCCTTAAATTAGGGTTTTCCTCAAGAATTAAATGATGATTTCGAAAGTTGAACATGTTCTAAATTTTTCGCTTCTTTCTGATATTTTCTACCACATTCTCATACTCAATTTTTCTGTCTTTTGAATTCTTTAGGAATTGATATTATTTGGGGGGAAAAAATTGTAGGTTTTTTTCCCCCTAAAAAAAATAACGAAGAAGGCAAATTGAGGTTTCATACTCAATTTATGATTTTCTGAAATTTGGGGTCTCTCTCTATTTATGATTCTTATTTGGACTATTTGTTTGTCTCAGTATGAAAGTCGTTCTCTCAAAGTATAGAGTGCAACTGTGCAAGTATGTATGGGTCTCTTACTTGGTCTCGTATGGAAGTCCCTCTTCAGAATAAAAAGTGCTAATTAGTTACCCTAAAAGATATTAAAAGTTCTCTTTGACAGATATCAGATTTATGCCTCCACTTATAAATTGGAGAAGTTTGAAGTTACAAAAAAATGAAGCATCAAATCACATGTAAATAAAGACAAACTTTTACGTGATTTATTGGGTGACAACGTCATCAATTGCTAGAATGATGATCCTCTACTTAGCAATTAAGGATTGGATTGGATTGGATAGAATCACTTCTTTTTCCTTTTCTTTTCTGTTCCTTTTTTCCCTTTTCCTTTTGTGGGTTTTGATGGGCGCAAATCTGCACCTTCCCTGATTGTGAATAAAGCTATACCATTTATTCTTCTTAAAGTCTACATTGCTTTGAACTTGTATATATTCCATTTAAACATGCTATTCAAAATAGGGGTAAGCTGCCCTTTTGAGTGCCATTAATTGTCTACTTCCACATCATGAACTTGTACGCTTGTCTTCAGCATTATATTGTTTAGTTCATGTACCAGGCTAGCAGATTCCCTTCATGCTATTCTATACCTTTCCAAGTTTTTTTCAACCAAGTTACTATCTGTATTTTATCAGGTTAAGCTGTAGCTTCTCATTTTCTTTCATTACCAGGTTTCAGATATTTGAAGTTCAGTAACAGCTGCATGAATCAATCACGAAGACAGATAACCATGGCAGAGTTGGCTTTCTTCTTTTGATTAATGGACTTATTGAATTTTTGAGGTGCTAGGAACTATGTTATCGCTGGGTTGTGATGGGAAGCACTTTTTCCGGATGGTAGAAACCAAAAAAAGATGGAGAAGTACTATTTGTGAAGAAAACAATAGGAACGTGATTAACAAATCACTTCTGTTGACGTATCTCTACCTTGTAATCTACATTCTGCTTTCATCGGGTGTTATTCTATACAACAAGGTGATGCGCCCAAAATATTTTCCATTATCAACATCCTTTTCTGTTGGTTAGTCATTGAATCTCTACTCATGTCATCTTATAAGTTACCATTTAAAAGTGCGTGATGGAGGATAATTTTGTAGAAGAATTGGTATTCCTGATCATTGAAATCCCATGTATTATAAAAGCCAACTTTAATGACAATAATGAAGAAGACTAAGAATATATATAAGCAAAACAAGGGTTTTTTTTTCTCCCCTTTTTACTCTTGCAGCAGCAGCTCTGTGAAGTTACTGATTGGCAGACCAAAATAGAAGTAAATACAACTACTTAAACCATGTGCATGAAGTCAGTCTATGTAATTAAGAATTATTAATAACGACTAATACTTTGAAAATGAACTATATATTCAACACATAACACCCAATTCAGCGTCAAGATTAGACGTAAATACAGGAGAATTTGGGCCATGCGAAATGTGGACAGCGTACAACTTTTACCTAAAGGATAGCATACAAATTAGAGGTTGAAAATGAGGCAGAGTGTACAAAATAGAAAATCAATTAACCGGTAATATTGATCAACCATGTGAAAGCTCATTGATTCCTAAGCAATTACCACTCGGCAGATGTTCTTCAGCTGATTTTGGGGTGGAAATATATATATATAATAAAAAAAACAAGGAACAGTGACTGAACCTTGCTTAAATCGGTGGTACAACCATTAAAAGTGCGTGATGGAGGATAATTTTGTAGAAGAATTGGTATTCCCGATCATTGAAATCCCATGTATTATAAAAGCTCATAATGTGTAAAATACTTTGCTGATACACTTTACAACTTTTATTATCATGTTGGTATTCAGTTGGTCACACTTAACACACACACTGTTTTGCAGTTTTTCCTCTTTCTCTTTTACTTGACAAATTGCATTTAACACTCAACACCTGGGGGACCACATGTAAGAGTTATTAGTCACAACTACTTAGTCCAAACTTTCTTTGAATGCTGAAAGGAATCTGATGTTGTCTGGTCATGCACTTGATTTGTGTGGATTGATAATCGAAGTAGTTAAGACTCATTTAGTTAAAAAAAAAAAAGATGCAGCTTATGACAAAGTCATAGATGCTCCATCAAATTTTAAATGGTTTTCTCTGCTGAAGGTGAACATATAGTAGCTTGAGTTGCCATATCACCCCCTAAAGCACTTTCAACCTTCAAAGCAGCTTTTAAATATTGGAGTTGAAACTTTTACTGTATGAAGAATTAAATGTTGTCTAGAATTTGCTTAGTAAGTTAGCAAGAATTCATGTGCCATTTCCGTTTAACATGAATAGACCTTGAAATTCTCATGCAAAAGCATGGTTAAATAAAAAAAATCGAAGGATTTAATTGTGGTGTTTTTGTATGGAAATGAACAGCCTGAGAAGGAATTCTGTCCCCCAATGTCGGAAATAATGGAACATCTAACGAGTCTGTTGCAGAAGGTCGAGACAGGGAAAAGCATTTCAGAATATGGCACTAAACTTGACACCTTTGAGAGGTCTTTCCCTTCAACCCATACCTGCTTCTTTAGCTCACCTACAGCGAGCCATTTATCCGTCTGAAAATCGCCCAACAGTTTTTGACTTGTACATAGATGTAGTCTACACTGCTCTAATTTTTGTGGTATATATGGTTTTGTACATAGCTATACGCTACATAGTAGTACAACTGTTGGTTTCATGTATCCAAGTCTTTTTGCACAAATAAAGTTATATTCCTGGAGAGTTTTCAAATTGTACCAATTCTTTGAATACTGATTTAAAGGTTTTTCCCTAGGATTTTATGAACTATTCTGCCCTTAACAGAAAACAACCCATAACAGCAACACTGAAAAACACGCACACTGCTGAGTACCACGGGCACTGCTGCGTGCCACGCACGCAGCCCCTTCACTAGTATATATATATATGTATATATATCTCTTGGTGGTTCGTCTAGTTCTCAAAGTCCCAACTGAGGTTGCAGCAATCTTCTATGGCACATCGTCTTTCTCGAAGCTTCTTTTTGTTCTCTATGATCTTCTACTTCTTTGATTTCACACTAACAACCCGGTCTGCAATTGGTTTCTTACTATGGTATGGTCATGAATTTTAAATGATGTTTCTGTACCGCCATGGGAGTTTGATCAGTTTATGTCGGAATGTGGATTGTTTTCATGGATTTCTTTTTATGGATTGTTGTGATCTTGATTGTTTTAATTTTTGCTGTGCTTAAAGTTCTTTTGGAATGTGTAGTTATGTGTAAAAGGGGTGGATTGGTCTTAGGGGTTGGATAGTCAGGAGTTGTGCGAGATGGAACTCAAGGTGTTTGTTTTTTTGTCTGAAAGAGTATCAGTCTTGTACCAGGCCAGAGTAGTGGTATTTGTTTGGGGCGTTTGTAGTTTACAGTGCCTGCACTGTGTTCTCAATATAGCTACTGTTCCAAAGCAAAGAAAGAAGTAGGCATTTTTTTAAGGGGAAAATACTTTTTACCCTTATGGTTACACTCATTTTCTCATAACCCTGTGGTTCATTTTGTAACACTTAACTATTTGTACTACGAACTAAAGTGAGACTGTTAACTTTTCTAACGGAAAAAAAAAAAGAAAATGACGTTAATACCCCCAAGCCCCTATACATACTCTTTATGGAAAAATACATTTTACTCCCCTATGGTTACACCCATGTTCTCATAACCCTGTGGTTCATTTTTGTAACACTTAACCCCCTGTACTAATGACTGAAGTGGGACTGCCGTTACAAAAGTTAACAGTCTCACTTTAGTCCGTAGTACAGGGGGTTAAGTATTACAAAATGAACCACAGGGGATTATGAGAAAATGAGTGTAACCACAGGGGGTAAAATGTATTTTCCCCTTTTTTTAAATATATATTCTGTGGGGTTTGATTTGTTGCACTGTTTTGATTTTTTTTTTAATGAGTTAATCTATTGCTACAATCAGGTAGTCAAAGCTCCCAATTCATTACACTCCAGCAGTTGGTATTGATCAATATGACCAGAGTAGAAAAAGGTAATATGCAATTTCTTGGTTCATCACTGTCTTTGCGCTCGTTCGTTTGTATGTCTGAGCTTGCACACTCATTTAATTGCTTATGCCTTATTCAGATTGTTTACTTACACTTCGTTTGGATTGAGAGAAATGGAGAGAAGAGAAGAGAAAGAGTACCACTTTCTCTCCAGTTATCTCGTTTGGTAATTTAAGTGGGGAGAGAAGAGAAGAGAAATGGAGAGAAAGCGGGGAGAAAGTGGAGAAAAAAGAGCCCAGTTTTGTTTCTCTCCAAATCGGAGAGATTCCGGAGAGAAAAGAAGAGAAACTTAATTAAATAATGTGTAAAAGACAAATACGCCCCAATATATTATTATTCCATCTAACATGTATCCCTAATAGAGGACAAAAAAGTAAATTGGTTATAAGTACTTTCTTTTCTTTTCTCTTATGAAAGTTATCCAAACGAGAAAAAGTTATGTTTCTTTTCTTTTCTCTTCTCTCCTCTATTGTCTATCCAAACATGATGGAGAAAACTCAACTTTCTCTTCTCTTCTATTCTCTTGATAAGTTTCTTTTCTCTTCTCTCCACTTCTCTCAATCCAAACGAAGTGTTAGGGATGGTTGTGGTATCACTCCCAATAGAATTTGTGATATCCCAAAATTGGAAACCATATCATTACTCTGAACATTTAGGGTCTGTTTTATAACATAATTAAGTGTTGAAAATGACAATTTTGAGGATTTATTTATTTTTGTACGTTTGATAATTTACAACTTAATTGAAAATGTACCAAAAACCTACATAATAAGATATTTCTACTGGGGAAAAAAAAAAACACCAAACGCGTCCTATTTTATTATTTTCAATACCTTAAAATTTTCAACACTTAAAAATCACTACTTAATTTTCAGTTTTATCTAACAAAATCCTTAGTGCACATGTTGCAATATCTTTTATCATATGACAATCTATTTTTTTTTTCAACTAGGAACTATGAGTGAAACTTAGTGAAAAGTTACATCAAAGAAAAATATATAAAAGGAAACGTGGAGTTGATTGGAATGATGAGTAATAGTCTATAAAGTGTTGTGGAGCATACACATTAGTCTACATTGTTTTAATTTGTAATTATGATAACAAATTAAAGGAGAGTAAAATAAAAATTAAAATTAAAATAGTAAAGGAGTTTTATCATGTTGCTTAATTAATTAGTCTCTAATTGAATTTACTCCTGATAAGCTTTTCTCATTAGCAGCTTTTATATTGCTTAACTGCATTATTTATTTTCATGAGATGTTTATTAAACTACAATAAGCACTGTTCTGAAGAAAAAAACTACATTAAACATATATTACTTTTGATATATTCTTAAGTATGTGATGTTAGTTCTCTGCCCTTTAATGTGATAAACTTGGGGAAACTTTAACTTCACTTAAAGAAAGATATGAGAAAAAACAGGATTGCACATGGAGTACTCCTGATTGGTTACTAGTGGGCGAAAATGAAAAGAAAAACATTGTTTTCTTGAGTTCAAAATTGAGTTTCAGGGGACAAAAACAAAAAAATAACTATCTCAATGAGTTTTGGGCAACAAAAACGATGAATGCCTATCCGATTGCTATGAGACGCGAGTGTTTTGGCAAAGTAGTATTTCTGTTCATAATTCTCCCCAAACTAACACCCACCTAAATATAAACAGCATTATAACATTCTCTTATCGTTTCAACAATCGCCTTAGTGTATAATATTACACAAAAAACACATGGTTTAGCATATTAGAAATATACCGCTTTTTTCTTTCAACAGCCACTTACATCTTTGTTTTCTTGATTTGCTATTAAGATATCTATCTGTAGTATATTAGTTAGGAAGATGTATGTTTATTTCTATTTGTTCATTTTAGTGCTCTCTTTGCCAACTCAATTTAGTAGGAGGTAGTTTTACTGAGATCGTGGTGCATTGTGCTCGTGACGTTGAGAGATCGGAGGGGGGCAACCACAGATCTTTAACACAGCAGAACATGTGCACAGTACACGTGCACAACATCACAAGTGCATAGCAGCCAACGTGCACAACAGCATAGCACAGCATACGTGCAATACACACACACACACACGGCAGCGCATGGGCAACACACGTCCGTAGCGCACGGCACGCGCATAGGCAACACACATCCACGTGCACAGGCAGCACTCGTGAGTAATTATCCTAATTCAAATTTTCCCATGAGAGTAATTATTCTCCACTCTCTTTAATTTCTATGAACTTTTGAATGATTTTGTTCTTATTGTCTTCATCCTAGTTTAGTAGGAATCTATAGTGGTCCAGGTTGTAAAACATTGGCAGGTGGGTGTTCCCTCGATCCGTTTGAGTCCATATTCAAAGCAAAATAAAATTTACACCTAGAGTGATAAAAAATAGTAAGCGAGGTTGGTTTGCTGACAATATATATAAGAATCACTTATATTTTATACTTATTGTCGAATTCAATAAACACTTCATTAAGATGTTTGCAATAATTAATATTCTGATCTACTGCAACTTTTATGTACTAGGTCAGTGCAAGGACAATATGTGGAGGAATCCGAAAAATCCTGGCCGTCATCCCAACAGGAGTGATGCCAAACGAGGTCTTAGTTTGTACTTTCTTCAGTAATTGATCTAAATAGGGAAAAAAAAAACTTTGCATAAACTATCATAGCTTTAGACTTGTTGACTAGTTGGAACAAACAGAATGGAAAATGGATTCCCGATTTGTGTCTCTAATTTATATTTCATGACTTCATTATTTTCTTACGACTAAATAAGCTACTAATGTTTTAGCAAAAAAAAAAAAATAAGCTACTAATGTTTTCCATTTATTTGTGTCGCAGATTCGGTATGGACATTGTTGATTTCTAGAGGCTCGGTTACAATTTTTATTTTTTTTGTGTAATGAATAATATTTACTAATTTGTTATTGTATTGACACTATGTATTGGTTTGTATTAGTTTTGAATAGGAATATGATGTAAAGGTTTTTTGTGGTTTGTATTCGTTTTGAACAGAAATACGATATGATAACATTTTGTGATTTTTATTAGTTTTGAACAGAACAATGTAATGATAGTGTATGGTTTATTAATGTTTTGTTGGAATACAAATAGAAACAAGAACAGATTCTATAAATGGAGATTTGTTTTTAATTTTTTTTTATAAAAAAATAGTTTTGGCGACGAAATATTTTGTAGCCAAATGTATAACAACTCTGGTGATAAAATATTTTCCTTGCTATAGCACTTTCTAAAAATGGTAAAAAAAGAATTGGTGACAAAATACTTCGTCGCCTTTGTTATCAAATATTTTAAGGAAATAGTTTTAGCGATGAATTATTTTGTCGCTAATACAAATTGAAAGAAAAATTATGACCCATTTGGCGACAAAATATGTAATAATGGCGACGAAACTAATGTCTATGGCGACGAATTATTTCGTCGCCAAAAGTGATGTCTATGGCGACAAAACTTGAATTTCGTTGCCAAGGACCTTTGGCGACAAGATAAAGGCGACAAAATTGGCACGAAATATTTTCGTTGCTAAAGCCTTTAGAGACGAAAATAGTCGCCAAGGACCTTTGGCGACAAGGTAAAGGCGACAAAACTGGCGAAGAAATATTTTCGTCGCTAAAGCCTTTAACGTTGAAAAATGGACTTTTGGCGACGAAATCTGTTTGTCGCCAATGCATGTTTTTGTTGTAGTGATTATTTATTTCTTCAACCTCTGTGTCATCCATCTTGTCTAGCTTTTCTACTATTTCTAAGACTATATGATATTTATTGTCTCCATTTTCTAACATTTCGTCTAGTTGTTCTAGCGTGTAGTTACTAGGACTCATTTTTGTTTTTAGGTTTTTTATGGATTGCTAATACAAAAGGATTTTCGGGGGGATCTTGTCTATATGGATAAGGGTAAGAATCTAAAGGTTCTTTGTCTTTTCCTTAATTACAAATTGTTTTTCTGTTTTTTGCACAAGGGTTTGTAGATGTTTAACTTCGTTAATAATTTCTAACTGATGATTTTCGAGATTTTTAACAAGTTCTTTTATAGTATTTATTAAACTATTATTTTGTTATATTATAATTTGTAGCGATGTTGAATTATTTAGGTTATCAGACTCTACTTCTTTTGTATATCTAATATTCATATAGTAGGTAACCAGGCTGAGAATCAGATTCTGATACTAATTAAAGCGGAATAACGTACTAAATTAAGTAGATGGGTACAAATTTGTAAAGAAACTTAAAAGAAAAAACAAAACTATAAATTACTAAATCTTTTGGAGATTTTAATATTATTATTGTTAGGAAATTGTGTTCCCAGAATCCGTTGACAGTGCGTATAAGTTGGTACTGCAAAAAATTTCGTGAAATCTATAATAACCCTACAAGGGCGGAACTAGGGTTACCTTGAACTGCAAAACGGATTGCTGTAGTAGACGAATCGAGAACACGGGCTCGATAACAGCTCACGATCTTCTACCGTATTCCTCCGCTGCCAGAATATCGAACTGAGTGTGGGCTCTTTCGAAATCCATTTTGTTTTCTGCTCTCCCTCTTTTACGCTCTTTTTTCGATTCGGAGTTATAATACTCTTGATGGAAAAACGCTAACTGATGAGAGAGCCAAAGCAGCATATATATAGGCTACGATAAGGACCATAAGAAGTCAATAAGGAATAGGCTTCCTTATGGAATTAGGAAACCCTAATTCGAACTGAATCAGATTCCTATTTCCATAAATTATAATTCATACCACTAAAGAATTATAATTGCACTCCTACCCTTATCTCAAAAATATATTTCGAGCTCCATGTTATTAAATGCTTATTATCTCCCCATGTTAAGATTACAAATATCCATTAATTAACTATAATTACTGACAATCATATTTAATTAATTTCTTAAAATTCTTTGAGATCCTCTGCTTAACTTATCTGATATGTCAGATACAAAATCCACCTGCAGGGTTTGACATAATCAAAACTTATAAGCTTTCTCAAGGGGATATCATCAATCCCAAAAATTGAGACATGGATTCCATCATTAATTAATATCCACCACACAATTAATATTGCCACCCAATCCAATGAGATATTGACACATTTAAGGATCTCACCATTTTAGGGATCAAAGTGTAAATATCAAATGTACGTGTCTACAAATTAACTTAGGATTTAGAGCATAAGCACTCATAATAGCCATGAGGTATTAATTATCTTATAAGTCAGTATAAAGATAATTACCCCAAGTCAGTCCCGTTTAATACACAAAGTGTACCAGCATAGTGAGTTGAAACTAAACCATTTTCCGTAGTCAAGACAAATCTACTACAACACCATGCTGCAGTCCTACCGATGGTGTGTCCAATCCCATCTACGACTGTAAACCAAAATCTTACATTCTATAATATCTGATGGCCTGATCTTCCGTGTGTAAGCCGAACTCTACACACCAAACCACCTACTATATAGAATGAGAGACACACATGCATAATATTAAATAAATAATATAATACAAACATTGCCCACACAGATTCTAAAAAAAAAATGGATTAACTGATTTTATTAAATGAATAATAAATCAACTACATAAAGCATGTCTTTTAGTATATATCCCTAACAATTATTAAGTCTACTAAGATTTTAAATATCTACACTATACTATAAAGAGCCTTGGAGTAGTTTTCAATTTCAATTTTGTCATAATTTGGAATTCTTTAAATTGTTTGCTCCTTATATGTAATTTTGCCTTTACTAATACATTGATATGCTATGCCTTGTTTGGCAAACCGAATTTTGTCTTTATTTGTGTTTGTGTTTTTTTTTTTAAAACCAAACAAGGCACTCCAAAAATAATAGGGTTTATTTGGCAAATTAGTTGTGGCTTTGTTTGTCTTGTTTGTTTCCACTTTTTCCCAAACAAGACACTAAACCGATTTTGTGCTTTGTTTTTATTTTTTTATTTTCGTTTTTCCCAAACAATGCTTTACACACATATATTGGATCAAAAGTCAACAATTTCGGTGCCTTGTTTGGCAAATCGATTTTGTGCTTTGGTTTTTGTTTTCTTATTTTGGTTTTTCCCAAACAAGGCTTTACACACATATAATTTACACTTAATAAATTTAATTCATTTGTTTTATAAAATTATTATTTCATACAATTTCATATCTTTTCATACTCATAATAAATATATAACAATAATCATAATACATATTTAAGAAATACTTGGCAAAGTTAAAAGACAAATTGTAATTTACAATTACTAATATATCTAAAATCATATTTTATCATACACACATACCTATAAATTTAATTCACACACACATACGTTCATTTGCTTTTTAAATTTAATTTCACATCATTTCATACTCCTCATAAATATATAATAATAATAGATATAATAAATTTAGAGTTATATTTGGGGCACTAACAATATCCACTAACACTTACTAACACACTCTATCTCTCTCCTAGTGGCATTGTGGGGTCCGCAGTGGACCCCGCAGTACCACTAGGAGAGAGATAGAGTGTGTTAGTAAGTGTTAGTGGATTTTGTTAGTGCCCCTAGCATTGCCCATAAATTTAATTCATCATCTTAAATATATTATAATAATAATAATAATAATAATAATAATACATATATAAGAAATACTTTGTAAAGTGAAAAGACAAATTGTAATTTACAATTACTAATACATCTACAATTATATTTTATTAAATACGCATTCCTATAAATTTAATTCACACACACATACACTTCTATCATATGCATAATAAATATATATGAAATACTTTGCAAACTTAAAAGACAAATTATAATTTACAATTACTTACATACTCATAATAAATATGTAATAGTAATAGTTTTAATAAATTTAATAAATTTTTTTTTGAAATTTATAATTTCATGCAATTTCATATCATTCCCATAAAAAGGAAAAAAAAGAAGAACAAATATGATTAATTTTTTCAAAATATCATGTGTTATAATGTTAAAACTAAGTTATTACTTTTAAATAACACTTTCAACTTTATTATATGAAGTTTATATGTAATTAAACAAAAAAGAAAAAGAGAAATGACAAAAGATGATAAGGTTTTTCAAAATATCACGTGTTATGATATCAAAAATAAGTTATTACTTTTAAACAACATTACTCTCAACTTTATTGCATAAAGTTTATACGGAGTTGCATTTTTTTGTACATAGTTCATACAATAAATTGTGGTTAAAAAAATAAGTAAATGAAAGGAGAGATGCTAAAAACAAACATAAGTAAAAACACAAAAGAAATATTTGAAAACGAAAAAAATAAAGAAAAGAAAATGTATTTGCTTCCATTCAGAATTATTAAAACTTTTACATTTACAACTTTAATTTGTTAGTAGTGCATATTTAATACATTTAATATTAAATGCATCAACAATAAAAATATCTAATTAACTTTCCAATTTCAACGGACCCGTGCATTGCTAGGGCCTCTATCCTAGTAAAATAAAAGACTAAAAAAAAAACACTTGTAAAGGATAGGGAGGTGAAGTGTTTAAAATGTTTTAACAAAAAAAAAAAAAATGTTTAAAATAACGCTATGATTGGGAGTTTAAATTATGAGAGAAAAGAAGAGAAAGGGAGAGAAAGTACCTCACTTTCTCTCGCTTTCTCTCGATTGCGAGTTTTAATGAGGAGAGAAAAGGAGAGAAAGGGATAGAAAACTAACCCTCACTTTCTTTCAATTTCTTTCTCTCCAAATTGGGAAGAAAAGGAGAGAAAAGAAAGTGAGGATTAATTAATATTTTCTAATACCCACTATACCCTTCTAGTTTAGTCTTACCTAATTGTAATTCCATCTAAGTCCTAGGGCTTGTATTATAATACACATACATATATTATAAAAATTAAAACAAAACACAGCTTAGAAAACCAGCGACAACCAAACCTTCCATTGCCAGTTTACTTTCCTAGGTATGTATGGCGTGAGTGTATGAGGGTTTGTTAGTCCAAGTTATTGATGGGTAGAATGGTAACTTATTTTTTTATCTTTTCTTTTCTTCTCAACTTGCAATCAAGGGGAAAGAGAGTTACTTTCTCTTCTCTCCTCAACTTCCAATCAAGATGAAAGAAAACACCATCATTTCTCTTCTCTTCTTTTCTCTCCTTACTTATGACTTTCTCTTCTTTTCTTTTCTCTCCTAAACTCCCAATCATAGCGTAAAAGTTTAAGGAGGCGAAGAAGAACTACCCCAAACTTTAGAGACGTAATATGTAATTTACCCTAAATTAAAATAAACAAAACAAAACAAAACCCTACTACCTATTCAGACTCGTCACACGACCTCTGCACCATAGCAGGCGACGAGAGAAATGGAGAGAGGGATAGAGGCCTGGATTCAGGGGCGAAGCCACAACAGGTACGTAGTCGAGTGACTTCAATTGAAGCCTTTGAAATTTTCAAAGAAGAGGTTTGTATACACAGCTAAATACTTTGAAAATTATTTTTTTCTAAAATGACAGCACTAAACTAAAGAAAAGATAAGAGAGGGTGTATAATTATGATGATAATCAAGGCTTTTCACTCCTAGAGGCGCATATTAAGGGCCTGTTTGGGCGTTCCGTTTGATTTGGATAAGAAAAAAGTAATTAAAAGGAATCTTTTAGGCGGAATAGATCTTAAATTGGGGCGTGTTTGGGAGTTTTTGTTCTTTTCTTTGCATGGGTTTTCTTATTGTTTTGTACTCCTACTTTGGGAAGTTTTTTTTTTTTGCTTGCTTTAATTTTCTTGGTGCTTGTTTTGTTCTGGAGGTGGTTGTTAGAGTTTTCGTGTAGTAGTTTGATGGGGGCTATAGCTATTTGTAAAATAAATTTTGTGATGAAGTTATTTGTAAAATAGAAGGGCATCTTGAATGGGGGCTATAGCTATTTGTAAAATAAATTTTGTGATGAAGTTATTTAAGTACGATTGCTACTTTAAGCCTTTGCATTTGCGTTTTTTTTTTTTTTGGAATTAGTGAGGAAAAATAAAAGAAAACATAAAGGAAAACGTTTGTCTTTGTTTGCTTAATAAGGAAAACAGTGAGAAAATTAAATAGGAAAGAAAATAGAGTAAGTTCGAAAACTAATTACTGTAACCATTTCGAATGTGGTGAATTATTTTTCTTCCTTAATTTATATATTACAATTTATTTTTTAAAAAGAAAAATTAATTTTTTTGTGTTGTTTATGCATAAAGGAAAACAAATAGAAAAACATGAGAGAATTGGATTTTTTTTCTGTCTTGCTTTCCTTTCCCTTTTTTTTAATCCCTCACAAAATTCATGCACCAAACAGAGCCTAAGTGACATTTCTGTGAATGAAATTATTTTAGCTGGTGAGTTTCTATGTGAATATCCTGAGCGAAAACGTACGCACATCTTAGTAAAACGCTTACTCAATTTATATGCTTTTAAGAGTATCCACAATGATAAAGACAAAATTAGCATAAACTTAATCTAAATTATTGTATGAGAGCTTAGCCGAGAGTAATGGTGGAGGAATAAAATGGTGCACAGGAATGAACGCATTTATTTTTTTTCTCCCCTATATATTTAGTCAAATATATGACGTTGGAATTTAGGGACGTGTTTTTTCTCACGCAAGCATTTCGTTAAAGTTGTGTCCATTTGCATGGGCGGAGCCAAGAATTTTAGTCGAGGGGGTAAGGCTATATAGGGGTTCGGGGGCAGCGCCCCTGAGGCAAATATTTTGGGGTCTATTTATACATAATTGATGATTTTTTTAGGGTCTGCTTGTATACAATTGCGATTTTTTTGTAATATGCTTATAATATGAATCTATTTGGTGACATGTAAATATTGTATAGTGTCTTTCAAAATTCTAGGGGGCCTATTTCTAAAAAGCATAAAATTCTCACACTAAAAGTGTAATTTTCAAAATTCTAGGCACCTTCCCTTTTGAGTTGTATATACCTGTATATCAATATATGTAGATGACATTAAATTGGCCCTTGGACCCCTTTGGAGGGCCGAACCATAAGTTGAGGGGGGCCTAAATAAGTTGAAGGGAGCCTAAATATAAAATACTAAAAAATTATAGAATAAAATTTTAATTCTCAAAATCTGAGAAGGGCCTGGCCGTGATCCTATGCTAGCTCCGCTGATGCCTGGATTCGTCGTGAGGCTCGCAGACAACGTGAGAGAGAGAGAGAGAGAGAGAGAGAGAGAGAGAGAGAGAGAGAGAGAGAGAGAGAGACGAAGCCTCGTGACTCACACACAGAAACTCCACACACACAGTCGTGAGGGAAGACGAACCACACAGATCTGTGAAGAAGACGAACCCGAAGCCTCTCCATTTCAGATATGTGACAATAATGCGCAAAAGGTAAGATTCTTACCATTTTCCCCCTTTTTCAGACTTCTTTCTGTCAGGATAATGTGGTGTCACCGTTACAACCAATATTTTCTCCCATGACACAGCACACCACACCCCTACCTCCGTCAAATAAACGGAAATGATGCGCACGCGCACGTGGTTGCAGATCCATTAAATGACCACCAAATATTCCAAAACTGCCCTTGTTTACAACCGTTCAATTTTAAAGGACCAAAATGCCCTTTGTTGTGTGTACAAGAAATCTGCTATGCACCATAACTGGGTATGCGCCATTTCACCAAATTCCTGTTTCCAAAAGCAAGGTCATCTCCACCATTTTCACTTGGGAACGAAATTTATGAACAAGAAAGCTTACATTTTCATTTTGAGGTAGGTGAATATTGATGGAATGGAGTCTATGCTTGAAGATGGGGAACTATATTAAAGAATCAAATTCAATGGAGGGAACACTTGTAAATCAACTCTCTGTTTCATGCTTGAAATTTTTAAGACATTAGTTTGTCAAATAAATTTTAAAAAACTTTGTTCTGTTAAAGCAATGCACATCCCAACACAAAATGGAGGGAACCACCACCACTAAATGCCATGGTTAAAAGTAAACAAAAAAAAAAAAAAAACAGAGAACTAAATACAAATGCTGCGTACAAGCCAAGAAATTCAAAATAGGGAACTAATTTGTTGATTTCATCTCTTGAAAACCCAAAAGTTGATTTTTGCCCCCAAAATGAAAATAATTGGTCAAATCCCATGACTAAAATAAACATTAAAGGTAAGTTTCACGTAGATATTATAAGAAAAAGAACTCATATGTTGATACGTGTTGGTGTATACTTACAGGCAGTCACGACTCAAGAAGCCCTTGAAAAATTTGCACTCTAGTCTTTGCTACGCAGCACAATACAAAGGCAAAGTGAGCAAAAATGTGAGACTGAAATAGAGAGTCAATAAGAAAAATGGAGGGAAATAGAGAACAATTAGGCCGAAAATGGAGAGGCAGTCAGCAAAATGGAGGGAAAATTGAGAGAGAGAGAGAGGGGGGGGGGGGGGGGGGGGGGGGGAAGAGACGATCTACAGGAAGGGCATTTATGGGATTATACAATTTTTACACTTAAAATAATAAAGTCAGGGGTAGAAGGATAAACTCACGGTCTCAGTTAGCAAATTTAACGGCGAGTCAACTCGCTGGAGTAACTCGTCGGGTTTAATTGTTGAGGGGGGTGAGTTAAAAACAGGTCATAGTTCAGGGGGTGTAAATGTAATTAACCCTTAACAAAATCCGCATACATGAAATTGGCCCATGTCAGCCTATTTAACAAGTGGCTTATTGACTTAACAGAATTAACAACCAACTAGCAACTACCTCCTACCAATGAGCTCTCAACATGTGTCCAAAATCTCCCATTCATGACAAATACCTTACCCTTCAATCATCCTTGTCCTCAAGGATGAAAAAAGGAATCCCTAAATGTTCCTCCTGGATCAGGTCCCCTAAACCAAATAATTGTCATTTCCTTTAACAACTGATCTTCATTTGCATGTTCTTCAACTTCTTTTGAATTTTTCTCAATTTCAATACCATTTTTGGTAACCAAAAAAGATCTATAGTCTTCTTACGTTCAAACCCAAGCACTTGTATTCCTTTTGCAATGAGGCTTTTCCATTTTCTATCAAAGATGGTGCAAGTGAATCTAGTGCTGCAGGTAGTAAAACATATTGAATGTATTCAGCGAGTTTTGTAGCAGAATTTCCCGTAGCAGAATTTCCCTTAGCAGGAAACTGCTTCTCTTCTCCTTTGTAGTTGACAACCACCATAGGCTTGTCTTCTGGATCAAGGATGACTTTGAAGGGCCATCACTTGGCATCAATCTGAACAGGGCCCACATGCACAGTAATCTCCAAGAGAGGTGCAGATTCATCACCCTTTATCTCCAATACGTCGTCATTTCCACATACCTCCAATTTGTCTGCAACAATTTCCAGCGCCGGATCTGCTTCACATAACACCATCCCGTTCATAATTTCTTCATTCTCGGTGAGTTCGGAGAGAGCATGAGTTTCACACTCGGTGGGAGATCGATCTACTTCAATCGACGAGAAGGTGGAATCGAGGATGTCCTTTTGGGCAAGAACCTCATTTTTAGGCGCCATTTCTTCCTTCAATTTCTGCCCCAACTGGTCATAACTCGGATTTGAGGAAGAATTCTTCTCATTTGAAGACGACTCAAACCCATTTTTATGTTTTCTTCGCATAGACTCAAGACACCCTTCTTGCATCTTGGCTATGGATTTGGCCTCTGACAAGGTATGGGGCTCTAACACCTGCCCCACAGCCCCTATTTCTTTCCTCAAATCCATTGGCAAAGACTGACACAAAATATCTCTCGGAAACATCCACTTCTCCTGCCCAAACCACTGATTTCCAACCCTCAAATCTGGCCACATACCCTTGCACTGAATCAGCCCCTTGTGACACAAATTTGGGCTTGACCATGGTCTCTTGTTCTTTGTCCAAGAATGTATTCTGAAGGCACCATAACATGTAATTCAACTTGGCTGAGATGCTATCGAATGTGTCGAAATTCTTTGGATCCCTGGCAGTCGAAATTTCCCAAGAAGGTGCTCTCACTGACATTTTATCAAACAACAATAATGCAAAACTTGTGACAGAAATAGAGAGAGAATAAAGGAGTTGAATCAAAGAAGAAAATGAGAATTACAGAACTCAAAGAGAAGACAAGAATCAGAGGTAGAAGAGAGAAGAAGAGTTAGAAAAATGAGGTGCCAAGATCATGCTTTGATTCGGATACCACTTGTCAAGAAAAGACCTGACTTTCAACCAACCAAATCAGAAATTGCAAGGAAGAGATGAAGAAGATAGAAAACAGAGAGGGAAGGACGAGAGAGAGAGAGAGAGAGAGGGGGGGGGGGGGGGGGGGGGGGCGGGGGGTTTGATCTTCATTAACAAATTTCGCATACATGAAATTGGCCCATATTAGCCTATTTAACAAGTGGCTTATTGACTTAACAGAATTAACAACCGACTAGCAACTACCTCCTACCAATGAGCTCTCAACATGTGTCCAAAATCTCCCATTCATGACAGATGGCCGCTGAGACTGCGTGTTTTGGTAAAAATATGTATCGACCGTAAATCTCGGATCGGTAGGCCTTGTAACCGAGGCAACTCGGCCGAGACGATTCAGTATCGCCGAGAACTGTTGGAAGTTCTGCGACTCAAGATTTTGTTTCAAATCCAACTCCGACTTGGGTGAGAGAAAAAAAAAAGGCATAGTTCAAGGGGGTTATGGCTTAATTAACCCTATTGTTTATGTTTGTCAAACCATACCTATAAATAAAATACTTTGTTACATTGCTCTAGGAGGCAATTGTGTTTAGAATCTTTGAAATCCACACCCTTGTTTAGACTTTAGACAATTATTATACCCACGAAAAGAAAAGAGGGGTGTGTGTGTGTGTCTTATCCATATGTAAATTTGAAGGAGAATGGGTACATACCAAATAAGTGATACCATACCTCTCACTTTCCTTAACTTGTATCAATTTTTTTTGATTGATTGTTCTGCTTGCTCTTTCATTGTCATATCTTCTTGCTCTTGTCCAGAACATCGGAATGAACTTCGACAAATTACACCTCGAGGATGAGTCTTCTTGCAAGAAGAAGGTTCCAATAAAAAATTTGGTAGGTTTTTTTTTGGTTTTGTTATTCCCCATAATTTTTTCCCTGCTATTTCATTGTCTTTTCTTCTTGAGCCTGTGCAGTCTGAAAAAGATTTGCGCAGTATTGTATTTGATGACAACAAAGTAAAGGACTTGTTCGAGAGTTGGATAAGCGAATACGGAAAATCATTTGATGATTATGAAAAGCAGTGGCGTTTCAAGAGTTTCAGATATAATGTGCGGCACATGATCGTATTTGCAACTGACTATTTAAAGAGGTTACTGAGCACTCCTGCGGACCTGACAGAGTGGTTATGGTCCATTGACTATAACTGTCCTGATATTGTATGCCTTTTTCGTTCTCTTTCTGTTTGTTATTTGATCTTTAATTTTCAATCTTTAGGATCTGATCTTGAAGGTACATCGACCATAAACCTTTACTTTTTATAATATGTTTTTCTCTAAAATCCTAATTATGCTAAGAGTATGGTATGAATACTGATTATCAATCACTTGGGTGACTAATGTCATATTTTAGTATTTTACTGCACTACGCTATTGTTCTTTGTCACAACTCTTGGTTTGTCGGAGTTTGCATGTTGTGATTATACTAACCGTGAAGGTGTCAAGGTGAAATTTGAGTTCTTGTTTCATGGAACTATCATATTCTTTAGCTTTAAGATAGGGAAAATATGCTTAGGGGTCCTATATGAATGACTCGAATGATGTTCAATTCTAACGATTCCGTGTAGCATCATTTTGTGCTGTGTTAATTCTATAACTGCTAAAAAGTACAGTAGTAACAGTACAAATAAATATTTGTTATTAGCAAGTCTCCATCTTTTCCTAATACTTGGTGTATGATTTATTTTACTCTTGGATATGGTTAAGTCGGCATTTTATTTGATTGCCCTTTTGTCTAATATGTATTTATGGCATATTGGTGTTCATAACCTTTTTTCATGAGAATATATATTGGACTTGTTTGATGCATCAACTGTTATAGCATTGTGGCTGATATTCTCTCGACAATTTTTTTTTTTTTTTTAAATTTTTTTTAAAAAAGTGTAAATTACAATCAGACCCCCCGAGCATTTAAATAATTTTTGAAAGGGGTAGAAAAAGATTTCATGCAGGGGGTATTTCCACCGGTCAAACGTCCCTCTTCGACCGGTCGGATGACCCTTTAACAGAATTCCTTCTAACAACAGAATTTTGCTAAGGATCAATTCAACCTTCACCCATCCATTTGTAAACCTCTCAACACTCATCCTTTAATCCAAACCTTGGAACCATAACACGGCTATAAGGACTAACATAATTCTTGCTAACATTGGAAAGAAAACGGAATTGAAACGAGTTAAGGTCCGTTTGGCTCGATTCATAAAACATCGACAATATTCCTTCAAAACCTGAATTTGACAAGTAAAGCTTCCAAACACGAATCCATGAGTTCGGATTCATTCAAACTTAACCAAAAGAAGTTTTAGAACATTTACATCATTAAGGAATCGTCCCCAATCCTTACAATTACCAAGGACATGGTTCTAACTTCCAAAATATATATTTCAACACAGAAAAGATACTACCACATCTCAATGGGAGAGATTTGTCCCGGGTGATCCCAACGGCCTCACTCTTCGTATTCTTCTTTCCTCTCTTCATACCTGGAATGGAGTAAATCTCCATTGCTCAGCTATATGCTGAGTGTACAATTCTAAAAATATGCATATATGACAATTTATGCTTTAAACATCTAATCCACATCAAATAGTCTCTAGGGAGAGAGATACGCATTCATCGAGTATATCGGCAAGTCTTAAATCTTAAAACCGCGATGCCAATGGCTAGCCAAGGTCACTCAACCATTGCATCCAACTGCTCTGGCTAGGCTGGTTCCCAAACCAAGCAAGTAGTCGTCACTATTATAACTCTCAAACATTGAGAGGCGTACCCCGACATGAACTTGTATCAAACTCCCCTTTGACCCACATAGACACATATAGTATGCTCACAGTCATACAAACATGCTTTTCATACGTACTCGATAAATTTAACGGGCCTAAGTTAATGCATGAGTTTTGCCCGGATCACAATATCATACATGATATTCAAAATATCCAAAATTCCTTATATATCAGAAGTTGGGAATTCATACCTTAAGCTATTGTCTTAAGATTTCAGGTGGATCGCAAGAATACCGAAACTAAGCTAAATCTCCGGTCTTACGCAGAATCTACAAGTTATACATAGTTTTCCTCAAAATTCTAGAATTAGGATTTTTTTTTATAAAACTAAGCCAAACAAGGCCTAAGAAGTATCAAAATGAAGCCCTTACCTTAAGGAGCTCGAATATGGAATTTGGAGAAAAACTGATGATCAGAAAGTCGTCGATTTGTGTCTTGAAGCTCAAAGCAATAAAATCCCCGAATCTCCTCTCTTGATTTAAGTTCTAGAAAAACTTTACAAATGAAAATATCTTCACACTTTCTATATATAGGCAACAATTTCGGAAATTGTATTTACCTCCCCACAAGTTCTCAAACTCCTAATTATTCCTCGAAAAGACTTACACGTCTAATTCATTACTTCACGAGTGAATACTATAATTTATAAAAGTTTTCATCTAAGCTCCGTTTGTCGCCGTACTTTCGTTCCGAAAACTATTTTAGTGGAATTTTTAGATAACCTACCTTTTATGCAACATATCACTTACGTTATCAATAAACCAATCAAAATGATCTTAAACAAGATCAAAACTATCAGAAATTACACTACACAGGTAAAATCACTATTCACATATACCAAATTACGTCAAATAACATTTAATCACATAAATGTCATCTAAGTATGTCAATGTCTCATCGAGTGTTAGATTGCCGTGTCCTCACTTGACACCTTCCGTTGACCACAGTCAACCACTTTCACAACTATCAAATAACATTGATAATTCTCAAAAACTGATTTTGCATTTTCAAACATTTAGATTTTCCGTGACGGATGTGACAACTCTCCCCTCCAAAAAGGAAGTTTGTCCCCAAACTTATACCATCTCACCAAATCACGACGACTTTTCTTAAGCACTTCCAACGTTTGTCTCATTACAACCTACACATCTCTACTGAGATATTACAATCTCACGAGGAAAATAAATCCTCAAGCTCTGAAGGAAAATAAGTCCTCAGAGTCCCCGTCTAAATCCGATTGAAGATTCAAACTGAATCCTATACCTCGAAGAATCTCGATAAGAAAGAACATCCATACCTGAGTAGAACATACTCAATAGTCAAACCCGACGTTAAATCTTATCGTGACGTCACAACGTCAACTCACATATACTTTCATTGTAGTTGTCACATACCTTTTTCGAAACTCAAAAGTTTCATCACAATACCCAAAACAATGGAAATAACTCATCTCACTTTCACCCATCTTTTTTTTCGACTAAAAGTCGTTTCCAACGCGTCTCAACTGGTTAACACTACCATACACGATTCTTCATCTCGAAGGGGACTAAAACTGAGTACTATCATCCATACATACTCTGTCGATACGTCAATGCCTTAACCAACTATTTCATATACCATAGATTCAATCCCTAATAGCGGAATACTTGTAGAACGGTAACACGTTTTTAAATGACTCTCATTCCTTATCAAATTCCATTTCGGTTTAATCCAACCTCGTATTATACTTGCAACCATGCATACCTCGTAAGATACTATCTAGATTCCTAACTGGCAATTTCATGTCATTCTAATTCGTCGAGGCCACCTACTGTCCCGAACCACTCTCGGTGAGGTCAACCACACTTGTCATTTATTCCTCCAATTTTGTACTCGAACTGTCGTCGACTAACATAGAAGATTACACCTTAAAATTTTAATTTAAAACTTTTAACAAAGTCAAATACATTTCTCATTCATGTTTTAAAACAAATTATTTTGAAATCTTACATAACACTTTCATCTCTTTCACTACATAATTACCTCAATATCCCTCGTAACAAATAACATTGTGAGCCAAAATTGACTTTGTCAATCATACACGTACCACAACGTTCATCATGCTGCATTCCCATACTCAGAACATACCTTGTTCCTGTCTCAAACCTTTGACCATTCACAATTCATTCTTATTCACGTAGTGTACACACACTCTGAGTCAATTACTTTTCTGCCGGAGATCTCAAATGCATTGTAATGCGTTCTCATCTCATACCCTACTCGTCTACTGTCCTTTAGTCTATCAGTCCATGTAGATCCACTACCATTTACGTAGTTATACGAACTCCATGAGTCTCTGGTGTTTCACTTTCACCTTTATACAAGCCCATATCAATCACACTCTTGTATTTCAACTCCTACTGAGTTCCTAACAACACTTCACACTAAGCGTATACCTTTCGTTTAACATCTCAAGGCACCATACCTTATTCAACCATTTAATATTTTATAACTCCAGTCATCCTGACTTAACTCTAATTCAAATTCTCTAATCCTTTATCTTTGCTATTTTGATCTATAATTTATTATTCTCGAAGAACCTGTTGCTCAAGTATCCATACTATTCGCGTAACCATCTGAAGACAACTCAGTAATTTGATCTTCCCAATCAAGTACCATAGTCTCACTGTGTTCGATAAATTCCCTTTCGACTTCCAATTCACATACCTTTCATGACAATACTCAAGGTCACCCATTCTCATTCCGGATACTAATGTAAATCCATTCATAACTGTTGTCTTCGAGTGCTTCACACTTTACGGATCTCATCAAGTTCCTGATCGTTCAAAACTTCAAATCATTCATAACCTCGGGTTATTCCAATACTTAAACCAAGATCAAGTTTCCTTTGGAACAATACCCAAGTCAACTCGTTTAGTGGCACTACCTCCAACTTACTAAGTCCAAGTGTACAACATTTCACTAACCCCTCACTTTAGAATTTCCAAGTTCATAATCTGCTCATGTAGGACTTATTCATTGACAAACACCGTTGTGCCCCAAGCACTTAGCATACCATATCCTTCCGCGATACCCATCTTCCAAAGTCTACTTGATACCTTATCATAAGTATTTAATACAAATTTTCTTACTCCAACAAAGGTTTTATTTTAAAACATTTTAAACACTTTAAAATTTTCTTAGGATGAAATCCGTTCCAAAAACTTTCCAACTCGTTGAAATCCAGGACAACTGAGATAGCATTCTACTGCATCCATCATTGTCCTCTAACCGTTTTACAGTCCTACAATCATATCCGATAATGTACTCAACGTACTTCCAAGTCTTCATCCACTTCTACCGTTCCTGTTCACTTTCTCTTCAAAGCTTCATCTCCCCAATTTATATTTTCATCTCTCTAACTTGACTTACCCAAAGTCACTTTACTCTATCTATTTCCACCACCGTACTTGTTCAGTATTGTAATATCGTACTCTAAATTTCCGTTAACCACAACTCGCTTCAAACACTCAACCGTGTTTTAAAAGAATTAATAGATCTTTCATTTTATTTGAATACGCTAATTGGCAAAGAAAGCATGGATTAGACATCTTAAAGAACTTTTCTGTGACAAAACAACCCAAGGGCAAAATGGTCATTTAAAAAATATGATTAAATTTTATATCAAAAGATAGCTCTTTGAGTCCCGGTTCCAACGCAAAAACGGCGCGCGAATCCGAATTTTCTAGAAAGAGTTACGCCTGTTTTCGTAAACGTCGACGAAAAATGTTTTCGAAATCACTGTTTTGGGCAGAGGGGTGTTCCACCGGTCGAATTGCCCCTTTCGACCGGTCTAAGTACCCCCTGGACCATATTTTCCCCCATTTAACATCCTTAGAAGTCCCCAAACTCACAAGGCATGTTGGGGCTACTTCCCAACCATTTTAGAACCACCCATAAGTGCTCGAAAACATCGAAACTCATCGAATCACACAACCGTTGGAATTTAGTTCCCAAATTGTTACTTACTTTATTCTATTTCTTTTGGAAAAACACCTCAAAACACCAAGGAAATGTTGCTATCATTCATTTCCATCCATTTATCTTCCATTAGGAAACTACAATTTCTTCTCCGGCCTATGTCATCCTTCCATCCTTATCATTTCATTCACGCGTGTATGACCAATCCGTCTAAACACTACTCTAGGATTTCACCATCAACTACGCTTCTACCAACTGTTGCTCCAAGCTATTCAAGCATACTCTATCATTTCCCTTCTTAACCCCTCGTCTTAGGTTAATCCTTGAATCCCAACCCTTCCAACATTTCAATTCACTATTGTGCCACAACCATACCATCAACCGGTAGCATTCGCTACTAATCATCCTATGACATCTCAATTCACTATTGTGCCACAACCATTCGAAATCAGGTTCAGTTGAGAGATTCCTCAACAACCACAATAGATACCATAAGTTAGGTTGTGAGATTCCTCAACCATCCAACATTTCAAACTCCGTACCATACGTTGAAAGATTCTTCAACAACTATAATACCTACCAAAAGATAGGTTGAGAGATTCCTCAACCATCCAATCATCCCGTATACCATACAACAAGTTGACAGATTCTTCAACTACCCAATACACACCGTATAAGAGAAAACCATAAGATAACCCGTGCGATCACACTATAGGTTAACACCGTAAGATAAGGTGAGGAATTCCTCAACTACCCCATAACTGAGCAATATGTGCTACTGGACTACCTTCCTATCATAACATCCAAGTGTACATCTCTATTCTCTCACGTCATGACATTTAACCCATGTTTGAAACAGAACTCTTATCAATCAATTCCAATCCCAAAACTCGACTACGGTCCATCACTTCATTCTCCCTGTGAACTATAAGGAAATCTCCTATGACGTTCACTACTCAAACTCCGTTCTCAAATAATCCTCCAAGAACACTCGTCACTATCGATTCAAACATTCACTGATTCGATCAAAAATCATTTTCTTTTCGTTTAGAAATTTAACGATTCACCACTTCCAAGATGTTATCTCTCCCTCGTGTCACCACCCAAGGTCTATGTTAATCCACGGAAAACTTCATCTCATCACGCAGTTCTACATCCGAATGATTCCACCAATTCACGAATGCATAAATACTATGCATGTATGCCAATAATTTCAATCACGTTTGTATGACAACATACCATATGCATCAAACATCACTACTATGTGTGAATGCATTCTAGAATACGTGTCAAGTCACTCAACACTCCACTCGTCGTCGAACGTTCCCAAAGTTTTGTTACCTCTAGCTTTGATACCAATAAATGTCACGACCCATCCCACTACGGGCGGAAATAGGACACGTGGCACGCCACCAAGGCTCATCCAATTCATTAAAAGATTATAGCAGCGGAAAAAGGAATCAACAACATTTAGTATTCAAAACATTTGGAAACAATGCCCTCCGAATTGTAAAATCCGTATAAATTTGAAAACGTAATTATATTTTGAAATGAATGAATTTATATTGAAAGGGGTCCCAAAGGTACTCTAAGAACCAATCAAAACATTTAAATAATTTCTGAAAGGGGTAGAAAAAGATTTCATGTATTTTGACCGGTCGAACGACCCTCTTCGACCGGTCGAATGACCCTTTAGCAGAATTCCTTCTAACAGCTGAATTTTGCTAAGGATCAATTCAACCTTCACCCATTTGTAAACCTTTCAACACTCATCCTTTAATCCAAACCTTGGAACCATAACACGACTATAAGGACTAACATAATTCTTGCTAAACATTGGAAAGAAAACGGAATTGAAACGAGTTAAGGTCCGTTTGGCTTGATTCATAAAACATCAACAATTTTCCTTCAAAAACTGAATTTGACAAGTAAAGCTTCCAAACACGAATCCATGAGTTCGAATTCATTCAAACTTAACCAAAAGAAGTTTTAGAACATTTACATCATTAAGGAATCGTTCCCAATCCTTACAATTACCAAGACATGGTTCTAACTTCCAAAATACATATTTCAACACAGAAATGATACTACCACATCTCAATGGGAGAGATTTGTCTCGGGTGATCCCAATGGCCTCACTCTTCGTATTCTTCTTTCCTTTCTTCATACCTGCAATGGAGTAAATCTCCATTGCTCAGCTATATGCTGAGCAATGTTTTGAAAACCGGACCGTTCATCGAACCGGAAAAATGACCGGGTCACGGGCTAGAGGTTCAACCGTCGGGTCAAGCGGAATCAAACCGTGATGTCATAATTATAATTATTTATATACATAAAAAAATAGTATTAAATAAAAGAAAAAACAAAAACATTATATAAAAAATTCTAAAATTTATTATAACACTTTCATACAATATTCAGTGTCAAAGTAGTGTATAAAATCTAAATTTAGACATTCAAGAACTCAAATCAAAGAGAAAATAAGCCCCAAAGGAACCATATGTCCTCTCGCACATTTTGACAAACAGGTATAAGGCATACAAAAATTGTCTTCCAAGCTAACACCCATTGATAGTATGTTTCTTTATCCTACTATAGCTCTTATGGTAGAAACTCAACCATTCGTCAAATCAATTCACACAAAAGATCAAGACCACATTTTTTCTCAACAAGTGATCTTGATCAATCCAAATCAAATATCAGATGCAAGCAAACTGAAAAGAGGGAAATAACCAAGAAGCATAAACATACCTTTTAGAGAGAGAGGATAGTGACGAAGTGATTGAGCAGGGCAACGGAAGAGGAGACGACGGTAGCAGCATCAATAATATATATATATATATAGAGTGAGAGAGAGAGAGAGGACGGCGACGGAGGAGATGGACGGACGCCGGTGGAGTGGCGGTAGTGGCTAGGAACCCCATTGGAGTGGGGCTGCGTAAAGGGGCTGAAGAAAACGTGTTTGAGAAATGAGTGTGACCTAATTTTCAGTCAATTTATATATCTAGAGTACCGGTCCGGTTCAAGTGAACAATGAACGGTTTTAAAAATTACTGGTTTAGTCGTCCGGTTCGCACGGTTTTTATTTTTTAGACCGGTTTTGATTCTAGGAACGAATTCCGGTTCAAACCGGATCGTTGCAAGGGCCGGTTACCGGTTTTTCAGGTCGGACCGCCCGGTTCGGTTTTCATTACCATGATGCTGAGTGTATAATACTAAACATACGCATATATGACAATTCATGATTTAAACATCTAATCCACATCAAATAGTCTCTAGGGAGAGATACGCATTCATCAAGTATATCGGCAAGTCTTAAATCTTAAACCGCGATGCCAATGGCTAGCCAAGGTCACTCAACCGTTGCATCCAATTGCTCTGGCTGGGCCGGTTCCCAAACCAAGCAAGTAGTCGGTACTACTATAACTCTCAAACATCGATAGGCGTACCCTGGCATGAACTTGTATCAAACTCCCCTTTGACCCACATAGACACATAGCATGCTCACATAGTCAATACAAACATGCTTTTCATACGTATTCGCTAAATTTAACAGGCCTAAGTTAATACATGAGTTTTGCTCGGATCACAATATCATACATGATATTCAAAACATCCAAAATTCCTTATATATCAAAAGTTGGGAATTCATACCTTAAGCTATCGTCTTAAGATTTCAGGTGGATTGCAAGAATACCGAAACTAAGCTAAATCTCCGATCTTACGCAAAACCTACAAGTTTTACATAGTTTTCCCCAAAATTCTAGAATTAGGATTTTTTTTATAAAACTAAGCCAAACAAGGCCTAAGAGGTATCAAAATGAAGCCCTTACCTCAAGAAGCTCGAATATGGAATTTGGAGAAAAACTGACGATCAGAAAGTTGTCGATTTGTGTCTTGAAGCTCGAAGCAATAAAATCCCCAAATCTCCTCTCTTGATTTAAGTTTTAGAAAACTTTACAAATGAAAATATCTTCACACTTTCTATATATAGGCAATACTTTCGGAAATTGTATTTACCTCCTCACGAGTTCTCAAACTCCTAATTATTCCTCGAAAAGACTTACACGTCTAATTCATTACTTCACGAGTGAAAACTATAATTTATAAAAGTTTTCATCTAAGCTCCGTTTGTCGCTGTACTTGCGTTCCGAAAACTATTTTCGTGGAATTTTTGATAACCTATCTTTTATGCAACGTATCACTTACATTATCAATAAACCAATCAAAATGATCTTAAACAAGATGAAAACTATCAAAAATTACACTACACAGGTAAAATCACTATTCACATATACCAGATTACGTCAAATAACATTTAAGTCATGTCAATGCCTTATCGAGTGTTAGATTGCCGTGTCCTCACTTGACACCTTCCGTTGACTACAATCAACCACTTTCACAACTATCAAATAACATTGATAATTCTAAAAACTGATTTTGCATTTTAAAACATTTAGATTTTCTGGGACGGGTGTGACAAAACTAATTTGTCCCATAATTCTTTCACAAAAATTTTGTATTATAAGTTTAATTGGTTATTTATATTTATCACTTTGATATTTTTGTGGCAGTGCATGTCCAGTTTGAAATGTATCAGATTGTTTAAAAGATTATAAGATATTATCAGATGGTTTAATAGACTGTAAGATATTATCATATTATAAACTTTAAGTGTATTAAATTGTTTAAAAGATTATGAGTTATTTATGGGATAGATTAGTTTGTACAAAATGACCACATAGAATTATACTATTTCTATCCATAAAAAAATAAATAAATAAAGTGATATTCCCTAGAACCCCTGTATAAGCTTCTGCTCCCCTTGAACTACACTCCTGGGCCTACCCCTGCGCATGGGGTCATTTTTTGCTGGAAATAATGTGACTTTCCCATTGTGCCCTTGAATTTATTTATTTATTATTATTATTTTTTGTAATTGGGTGGGTTTTGCACAATTTTCAAACTATAGGGTGTAAATTGCCAAAATTGAAACCACAAGGACCAAACTGTCACAACCCTCAAACTATAGGGGTGTAATTTGCAATTTACCCTTTTTCATATTAATCCCTATATTGCCCATATATTGGTCAGATCCCACCACCCCCCTCTCTTCTGTCTTTAGGCAGATCAAACACCACCATCACCAAACACAGCACACAACCACCATCTCTCAATCTCTCTCAATCAGGCGCACACCACCACCCACTCCTGTTGTCGCCTCTCATTCATCACCAACACCCATGGTTTTAAAAAGCGTTTGCGCTAGAAAATGGCCTTGAGGCTTAAGCCTCAAGGAACTACACTCGTGCCTCAGTGTGGTGAGGCGTATGCCTCGAGGCTTAAGCCTCATTTTTTTTTTTTTTTTACTGTTGTGCTTGAATTTGGGTAGTCCTTTGTGGGTTTTGCCTCATTTTTTAACCTTCAAGGACTTGACAAAAGTTCAAAAGCATAAGAGAATTCAGAAAGTGAATGTAAATGTAAAAACAAAATGGTCTTTGAACCCCCCGATGGGCTTCGCCAAGTGAATCCACAAGGTTGATAAATCAACTATAATAGGCTTCTCTATGCTTGTAATCTCTTCCAACATATCTTGATATGTTTCCTAGCTTTTCAAGCATACCAAGAATAACAATGTAACTTCTATTCTACCTTCATAACAATACAACTTCTATTCTTCCTTCCTAACCACACATAATATAGCAAGGGCATTAGTCTTAACTCCCAAGCATAACATTAATAACAGCATACATCTTGTGCTCTTGTTTTAAAAAGTGTATTACTTTATTTCTATCATTTTCATAATTTTTTTTGTGATTTATTGGTATTTTTTATATTTTTTACATATATATTTATAGAAAACATCAAGGCTTACGCCTCGTTCCGCCTTGAGGCTCAGGCCTAGCCTCATTCAGAGAAAAAGCTGCAAGGCTTATTTTAGCCTTTTAAAACATTGCCGATACCACCAATAACCCACTGATCTCCACACTTCTATTTCCATACATAACTTGGATTTCAGTCACCACTTCTCCAACGGCCACCCCGTAGGACCCATTCCCACAGATCTGATTCTTCTTGAGGTTCAGTACGATTGTTTTTTTGGTGTTTGTGTCATGTGTGGTGGAGGTGCAGTGAGTGTGGTGGTGAAGGTGAAGTAGGCCATTTTGAGGTGGTGAGTGGTAGTGATTTGTGTGGGGGACCGTAGATGGGTGTTGATGGCGGCAGTATAGTGGTGGTAATTGTGTTCGATGATGTTGAAGGTAGTCGGCCTGCAATCTTCTCTACCCATGCCTCCTTTTTCTCTCTGTATATGACCAGATCGGGGTGGGATTAGGGTTTGGAGGTGGAGGCACATCGGGGTGGGGGATGGTGGCAGCCAGGAAAAGGGGCTTGGAGACTAGGACTTTGCTGAGAGATTATGGTGGTGTGGTTGCAGTTGTGCTCCTGTTGCTTCGGCAGACTGAAGTGGTGGGTTTGGGTGTTAGGAAGGAGAGGTAGCAGATCGGGAAAGTTATAGTGGTGGTAATTATAAAGGTATTAATTTTTTTTGGCACACTTTTATTCAATATAAATGATTTTGATGTAAATGTGAATTATTTTAATTGAACAATAATGGGTAAAACAGTCATTTGACTTGCGGAATAAAGGGTAAATTTGTCCTTTAGTAGAAACCGTTAACTACGTCAATTGCAAGGGTCTGATTGTTATTTTTGAAATGACATGGGGTCTGATTGTTATAATAACAAAACTCAGGAGGTCTAATTGCAATTTACCCTAAAAGAAAAAAACGTGTTTGTGTCATTCTACTTTGTCAAATGTTTGTGGAACATTGCATATATGTTGTGTACAGGACTGTCAATTGGGCCGAGCAAGCTCGAAGCCCGATTGTTCGGCCCGCTCAAATCCCAACTGATTAAAGTATGAGTTTGAACAGGGCTTGGTTTGGACAAATTGTTAGGCCCGAAATATAATTCTGGCCGAGTTCAGTTTAGACCATGACCAGCCCGATGTAAGCCCGGCACGTATACTCCGAGGTCATCTATGTAAATTTTATAAACCTATGTTATGTATAGTGAATGAGAATAAACAGTTACTGGTACTAAGTAGCTTGTATGCTATTAACAGACTAACAGTACACTGTTAGTGTACTTAGCAGTTTGATATACGTAGTTGATGTTACCGTGTTAATGCTTAAGCCTTTATTAGTATTAATTTAACATGTGAAATAAGCATTAGTTGGGCTTGCCCTAACTCGCCCGAAACCCGTGAACAATTATGAGTCGAGTTCAGGCAAAAAGGTTTTGAGGCCGGGCTGAGCTCAGGCTTGGGATTTGAAATTTTAGTTCGGGCCGAATTTAGAGAATTTGGACACCTTGACCGAACTCGGTCCGCCCGATTGACAGGTCTAGTTGTGTGCTTTAATTTTTGTGTTTTTTCTCATTGAGGTTTGTTTTGGGGTTCAACTTTTTTAGCTGAGTTGCTATATTTTTGGAAGTTATTTTATGGTGGAGAAGAGGAGTTGACTCGTAAGTGTGGTTGCTTGTGTTCAAAATCAAGCATTGAATGGAGCTTAATATCCTAGTATTATTACTTAGATGCAGGTAGTTATTTTAAGGATTGGGGATAATTGTCTCAACCACCTTATTACGATAGCTGATATAATGTTCTTCTACGTACAGTGTGTTGATCTCAGGCTATATATTAAAAGTTGGTCACAACATGCGTTCTAATACCAGCTCAACCTCAAAATATGTTTTCCACCCTAAACCTGATCCTTAACTTCAACATCTCGTTGTTAATTGTTGTAATCGTTGTTTTGATGATTGGCTTGAGGTGATTCCATCTTTGGAGATATATCATTTTCGGTGAATGATCATGAATGTGTCATTAGCTTGGGCAGGAGAGATTTTGACAGGAAAGTTCATCTTCTTAAGGTGACAAGTTATTCCTCTCAGGCAATAATTTTGAGTGTTTGGGAAGGTCGGTGACCTTTTTCTGGTATAACCTCAAGCATAAAACCAAACAACACAATTTTTTGATTTTCCCGAATTCGTTCCGACTCCTCAGACTTTTTTTCCAGCGACAAATTGTTCTAAAAGCTTTAAAATCCATATTTCCATAATCTTCTAGGCCTTTTATGACTTTTTAAATGGAGCTGACAATTTTACCCATAGTTGTTAGAATCGTACGATTCGCGATTCGAATCATACGATTCAATTCGATTCACATGCCAAACAATTCGAATTGTACCTATGAATCGGAAATTGCTTTGAATCGTGCCATTCATGATTCGATATTCACACGATTCATAAAAATTTTGAGTTTTGCTGGTTTTTTTTTTTGAAAAAAACATGTCGTATTTTTTGCCCCTGTTACATTCCCTTTCTATTCTTCACTTGTAGTTTTTTACATGTTATTTACTTGTGATACAATTTCTTTATATTAATCTTTTGTGTAATTATGTGTCAAGTCATATAAATATACAATTTCTACACACATTATGATATATATATATATATATTACCATATGATTCACTAAGAAAAGTGAATCCTACGATTCACGATTCATTATTTTGGCATTCTGATTCACGATTCAGCAACCATGATTTTACCTGCTACATTTTTGGTGGATTCTTGGTATTCTTCGTAATCTTATCATGTGTTTTGGTACCGAAAAAAAAAAGAAATCGTTCAAAAGGAGATTCCCAAGCAACATTTGTCTAGATCAACGATTTGGATTTTGTTACAAGACTCGGATTTAAAGCTAAATTTAGGGTTTTCCCTAAATCAATGTAAATTTTACTCCCTCCGTCCCTTTTTTTGAGTCCACCTTTGGGAACTCAACTTATTAAGGGGACAAAAAGAATCTACACCTACTTTCCACAATTGCCCCTAATCATTACAATAACTTTTTTAGTTTTGTCTTGGTGTAGATTTCAAGGAAGGGTAATTTTGGAAAGTAAGTCAAAATTGTATACCAATTTAGGAAAGTGGACACTAATTTTGGGACATCCCAAAATGGAATATAGGACTCAAAAAAAGGGACGGAGGGAGTAATTTTTTTCTTTTGACAGTTATTTTCTTTTTATGGATTAGTTGGAATTGGCGTGAATGCATCTCACATTGTGCATGTACTCCAAATTTGAGGTAGATATACAAGTTTACTAATTGGAAACTTCAACATTTCTAAAAATTCATAATTCTGAATAATTGAATTTTATTTCATTTTATTGTGATAGGTTGTCATGTCAACACCTTTCTCAATTTTTATCTACCAACATGTGTCATGGGAGCAGTACGCCAACAGTCCGACCACATTCTTGGTCATAGTACATTGGCTTTTGAACCAGCTCAAAACCCAATGTATTAGCTGTGTACATCAGTTTTGGTCAACTTGCACCAAAACATAGATTATCGACTCTAATTGTGAATATGGTGGTCAAAACAAAGAGAAAAAGAAGAGAAAAGAGTATCTTTTTAATTGTAGTTGTATAATGACTCGGGAGGTTTTAATTGGTTTTATATGAATATCTTCAGTTTTCATGCTTTATATCTATTATGCGGCGGAGGCTATTGTTATCTGCTTTCATAAGACCCCATTTTGTGAATTTATGTTTTATTCCTAATTATTATTATTATTTTTTTTTGGGGGGTGGTGGAATGCATAGGTGCTGGGTATGGATCACATCGGTACGGAGAGCAGACCAGGCAAGTTTCTCCTTGAAGACTTGGAAGAAGGTGCTCATGACTTCATTGACTTTCATTCAATGTTTGAATATGCGGTTTGAGCTGTTAGCCTAATTAGTTTCTATGTCTTCCAGGATATTTTGCGGAACGAATTTCAATTTTTATTTGCTTTGTTTTTTTTTTCCCCATCCAAAGCCGCTACTGACAACCTTTTTGTCTCTGAACAAGTTAGGCACTTTTGACCCCATAATACTCGGTCTGAGAGAAATCTGCCAAATTTTGCTCTTGAACTCTCAGATTTCTGTCCTAAACCAAAACTGAGCCCTTTTTTTCTTGACAGATAAACCGAGCCTTTTTCATAAGAGCTAAATTTCTACAAAATCATATATATTACTTATCTATATATCCTATCTTCTATTCAGAAGTAGAGTCCCATAGGCCATAGGAATCCAAAACTAATCTGTTCCATCGATGAATGAATGTTCGATAAATTTGTAACCTCGCTTAAATAATAAAATCTTCTGGTGCCAACTCGGGCCAGTGTACTAAATTAATATCCTCGCTAAATGCATAAGATAATAATTTTTGGGTAAATTACATTGACCTCCCCGTGACGTTTAAGTCTATTACACTCTCACCCCTAACGTATGAGCATGGTTTTAAAAAGCCCTTGAGGCCCGCCTCAAGGCGAGGCGCTGGAAAACGGCCTTGAGGCTTAAGCCTCAAGGATCCACACTGAGGCTTACGCCTCGAGGCTTATGAGGCTTAAGCCTCATTTTTTTAAAATTGTTGTGCTTGAATTTGGGTAGTCCTCTGTGGGTTCTGCCTCATTTTTTAACCTTCAAGGACTTGACAAAAGTTCAAATGCACAAGAAAATTCAGAAACTGAATGTAAATGCAAAAGCAATAGGCCTTCAAACCCCTGATGGGCTTCGCCAAATGAATCCACAAGGTTGATAAATCAACTATAATAGACTTCTCTATGTTTGTAAACTCTTCCAACATATCTTGATATGTTTCCTAGCTTTTCAAGCATAACAAGAATAGCAAGACAACTTCTATTCTGCCTTAATAACAATACAACTTCTATTCTACCTTCATAACCACACTTAATATAGCAAGGGGCCAGGGGCATTAGTCTTAACTCCCAAGCATAACAAGAATAAAATGTGTATCTTGTGCTCTTGTTTAAAAAAAATTGCTTTATTTCTATCATATTCATATTTTTTTTTTGTGATTTATTGGTATTTTTCATGTTTTTTACATACATATATATATTTTTAAAAAATTGAGGCTGATGCTTCGTTCCGCCTCACTTCATTCGGAGAAAACGCCTCAAGGCTTATTTTAGCCTTTTAAAACATTGGGTATGAGAAATTACATAAATCTCCCTTACAATGAAACTTTAGTACACTCCCCTCCCCCGTTAACAATCCATTTGACTTGTGACGGTGCACTAAGAGCTTGTTTGGTTGTCACTTGAATTTGAATAGTTTCATTCAGATTTCATGTTGAATGTTGAAGTAAAATTCATCACCATGAATGACTCCATTTATAAAAATAGGTACCTCCACCATATTTCTTCTTATGTGGTCATTTCAACCTTTTTCTAGAATGCCAAAATTCATGATTGCAAGCATCATTTCTGGACGAGCATCATTTTTCTAAATGGGACCATTCAAGCTCACCATTTTTTTTTGTAAAATTCGATACAAATGATAGAATACAATTATTGCATTTAAGGACAACCAAACAGGCCGTCAGGCCCTAAGTGATTGAATTACAAACATTTGATAATGGTCATTTTACCTCTCAAGTACACCTGCCCATCTCACATCTCATCTCATCTGCCGTATTATGTACATATATACATTTTGAATAACCATATTAATTGTGGTTGGGGTTCTTCACCACCACCACTTCATTAAGATCCATCCATTTCTGCAACACCTTCTCCACACAAAAGTCAACAGTGGAAGCCAAGCACAGAAAGAGTAAGAAGAGAGATGAACATTAGGTATTCAGAACCTTTATGTATATTGTGAGCTAAATGAACAGATTGACGTATATATATGCAGATTGAAATACATTAATACAGATTGCAGATACAATCAATCTACATATACATATACGTACTATATAGATATTAGGGAGAGATTTCTGGGATTTTGAATGGTGCAAGCATCTCCCCTGTTTCACGATCAGCGCAACCTCTACCATGATTGCGTAGCGCAAATTGTGCTGGTTTCGATGAGGACTAGCCCACAATACAAACAACAATTCAACCCTACTGCCTGCCCCCCTCCACTACCCCCATGTAGGGGTGGCAATTTACCTGCGACATGAAAACCCGACTCAAATTCGACACAGAATTAAAGGGTTTGGGTTTAGCTTATACGGGTTCGGGCCATAAACGGGTCAACCCATTTAACATGATTAATAAATGGGTTGGGTTCGGGTTTTTGCCATGTAACCCTTTAATCTGTTTAAGAAAGGGTATTTTTGAATTAAACAATGGAACACTGTCATTTAGAAAATAACCTAATATTTAAAATTTATTAATATTTTTAGAACTTTTTAATTTATAAGGAGGAAAAGGTATATGTAAATTTTAATTTATTTACGCGTAATTTATAGAATTTATTAAGGTTGTGTGGAGGAAAAGTAATTAATAGTTTTGTTATATAGTTTTTAAAAATATGTTTCTTGATGGATATTGAATATGTTTCTTTTTTCCATCCAAAGTCGCTACTGACAACCTTGTTGCATCTCTGAACAGGTTAGACACTTTTGACCCCATTATTACTAGCTCTCAGAGAAATCTGCCAAATTTTGCTCTTGAACTCTCAGATTTCCCTCCTAAACCATAACCGAGCCCTTTTTTCTTGACAGCTAAAAGGAGCATTTTTCATAAGAGCTAAATTTCTACAAAATCATATATATTACTTATCTATATATCTAATCTTCTATAAGTAGAGTCCCATCGGCCATAGGAATCCATAACTAATCTATTCCCTCGTGTAAAAAGGAACTTTACATGATAACTGAACAAGGAAACAAGGTTAGAAAGTACAGTCCAACCTAATTTTAGGAATTCATTAACTTATAAAAGTGGTGTAGATTGATACTAGGAACCAGGTGTTGTCCTAGGACTGTAGGGCACCCCCAAAAGTGAAGTGATTTCTACTTTCATTCATTGTGTAATTTATGTTTTCATTTTTGAGTTATTTCGACTTAACCCCCTGTTAATAATATGATATTAGATTTAACCCACGTTTCAACAATAATTAAATTTATCTCCCTAAAATTGGACGGCATCCAAGTCACAGTCTAATTTTAGGTTAGGGGGTTAAGTCTAATTATTGTTGAAATAGAGGGTTAAGTCAAAATTACCCTTCCTATTTTAATCAATCATCATGTCATTTTATATATTTGATCGGTGATATTTTTTTATTTTATGACTAGGTGAAGAAATGGAAATGGTATCTGATGAAGAAAATCCATTGCACATGAAGGGTTTTGACGATGATGACATGTCGGACTCTGACTCTAGTTAGGATTGTCATTAACTATTTTGTTGAGTACACAAATCAACACAAGCTTTGTGTGTGTTGATCTCTGTTTTGTGCAACTTGTGTGGTTTTACTTGATTCGACAACAAAGTTTTATGTTTGTTTGCTTGCATTCTATATGTTGTATGAATGACACTGAATCGAAGGTGTTGATATGGATGGATTCTCGAGGATGTTTTGTTCTACTTAATCTGAATCGAAGGTGTTGATATGGATGGATTCTCGAGGATGTTTTATTCTACTTTATCTGGACACAGACACGTTTTCACCTTGTTGAGGTAAGCTTTTACATTTCTTGCAAAAACTTGCATCTCTTCAATAATCTAGTATCCGTTATTATTATTATTATTTTTATAACTCAAATTTGTTGACCTTCACATACTATTGGTTGAAACATTGATGATTCAGCAACTGGGTCCCCTAATTTTAAATGCTCCAACCAATAGCTATCTATAGCATGTGTTGGTAATGTTAAATATATATATATATATATATACTCATTTTTTTTGTTATTATTAGGGAAAAAATCATCACTCTTTGAATTTTAACCCATTCTCAAATCACCCCATCAACTATATATAAAAAAGTGTCACTAAACAGTAAACCCCCTTGAACTCTTGACTGAACTGGGAAAGCAACATAGTTACAACATTGGCAAAAATACTAAAATACCCTCCCAACATCTTCACAGAACAACCCTTGTTATTCATCAAATCACCGCCACCCCCAAGTCACCACCAGTGGCACTAAAATCACCACCCTTAAACATGTACACAAGTCTCAATTAAAGAACTCCTCATTAGTCTTCTTAAGGGTGGCACTAAAATCACCACCCTTAAACATGTACACGAGTCTCAATTAAAGAGCTCCTCATTAGTCTTCTTAATTAAGTTCTGGAGTAAGAAAAAGGTACTAAAAAAAATACACATTTCTTGTTCAGTGGCTTAGACTATCCATTGCCTCGCCCATTGATACCAAAAAAATACCAAGACTGCTTTGTTGTGCGCAGAAGTCGTAATCCAAAACAACACACACAGTAGAACATACAAATAAAGACAAGTAAAATAGAAAGGATCAACACACAAAGATTTAACGTGATTCAGCAAGTTGCATATGTCCACGGCCCACGGGCAAAGACGACGACTCTCTTTTATTAATAAACCTTCCAAGAGGATACACAATCAACACTCTTTTGTAGATGCTCTCTCTATACAGCTTTTTAGCTCTCTCTATTATTGCACACATTAACCCCTTAGGGTACACATCTATATTTAAAGAGGACTAGTATTCCTAATTATGTTGGATTCCAATTAGTTGCAATCCTTGCACACCAAGAATACTCTCAAAAGTGTCTCTCAATAGATATAGGAAATTACCTTGATCATAGGAACCAAATCCTAGAAGAATCCCACCAAAATTGGTCAATCTGCTCGATTTTATGAACTTTCCTTGGAATTCAGCCCGTCATAGGGTCGATACATTGACCAAACCCACTGTTTCAAATCTTCACAAAATAAACGTGAAGGGTTGATACATCAACTGGTCCAGATTTTTCTTTCCAACTCCTTTTATATGGGATTTGAGGCACAATTTCCAACGTGTTTTGACGATGGGGGTCGGGATTGTCGGAGGAGGCGGAGGTGGGGAATTCATCATTGGAGGGGGCATAGCAAGGAAGATGGGAGGAGAGTGAGAAAGGTGGGAAGGGAAGGGACGTGGTCAGAGCCTCAGAGGGGAAGGGATGAGTCTGAGAGAAAAGCATGAGAATGAGATTTCTTTGTGAAGAATACGAGGCAAAAATGTCATTTCAGGTTTTGATTTATTTTGAATTTTTGTTCACTACCCTGATCAAATGCGTGTGATGCACTTCTCATTTACCTTAACGGAATCGGTTAGCTTCTCACTTTATTTGTGAGTTTGAGGGGTTTCGTTATACTCTTTATAATTGAGGGGGTGATATGAGTAAGGGTTAAAGTTCAAGGGGGGTAATATGATTTTTTTTTTCTCTTAGACCCATTTTAATTAATGTATTCTTGATATTATGAACTACATTTTGTTGTTGTAATGTTGTTATAATGTTTGTGTTGTGATGTTGTTGCAAAGTTAAAGTTTGTGTTACCCAAATTTCTCACACACACACACACACACACACACACACACACTGCACCTTTAAAGTTTTAGGCCATTTTGGCCAAGCCACATCTCATTAGTTGATTTGTTTACATGTTTGTGATTTGACTTCTTGAACTTCAATCTAGGATCAAATTTCATTGGTTTTGGAGTTTAAATTTAAGGAAATTTCATGGTTTCAGCTGTCAAGATGCCCACGCAATCGCACACTAGGACCCTCTCTTCCCACATCATGTTCCATTTGCTTTCCTTCCGACCGAAATTTCCATACGCGGAGGGACAACATTGAGCTATATCACCATTTTCCCATGGCTTATTTGCTACAACCACTAGGGACATTCTTTATATATCGAGGGACGTTTTCCACGAGCATTTGGTGATATTTTTTTTTGCTCTTTCAAGGGACATAGCATTGGGCAATATTTTTTCTCTAATATCGAGGGACTTTTGCTACCGAGGAACTTTTGCTTTCCATACCGAGGGCCTTTTTTCTAGTCTGTTGTGTCCCAATTTGATTCCCTCCCTACCTAAGAGGACCATGCTAACACCTCTGGTTGGGTTCAACGGATCTAGTACACAACCGCTCGGGATGATAGAGCTACCAGTTCTAATGGGGACCTACCCCTAGCAGGCCTCAATAATCACCAAATTCATGGTTGTAGAAGCACCTTCCGCCTACAATGTCATACTTGGGACGCCTACTCTCAATCGGGCTAAGGCGGTTGTGTCAACTTACAGCCTCGTCGTCAAGTTTCCCACCCTTAAAGGGGTCGGGATCTTGAAAAGGGATCAGGCCACAACTCGGTACTGCTACGTCAACTTGCTCCGGAAAGATGCTGTGTCAGAATCTCTGAACGTCGAAGAGCTGGACCCGAGGGATGACGGAGACAGGGTAAGCACAATCGAGGATCTCATACCAATGGTATTAGACGACCAGAGTGGGTCCAAAACAGCCCAAATATGTGATCGACCACTATTTTGGTTTGTTTGACCTCGTAAACTTTGTTTTCTGTTTTGAGTACTACACGAAAGTTGTAGATCTTGAAAAGTTACGCAGATAAATGAAGGAGATATGAGTGCTTGAAGTTGGCTGTCCTGTTTGGTCTCAACTCCCAGGTCAGCCACTGTTTTGGCCATTTAGTCCCCTTTGACTTCATTTTCTTCTGAAACTCCCTTCATGAAAGTTGTAGATATTTTCAAGAGCTTCATTCTAGACTCTTGAATCACTCAAAAATATTAAGGAATGAAGGAGTTATGGCTTGTTAAGGTCTGACCAAAAATATTGTTTTTTTTTTCTTCTTCTTGTTGAAATTGCATTTTCTTTCACTTTCTTTGCACACAAATATCACACTGCCTCACATTTATCACAAACTGGGCGAGGGTGCTTTTCAATTAATGATTTGGACTTGAGCCCTCTAATTTTGTGAATATCAACTGTTAGAAAATGGGTCGGTTTGACCCATGGGCACTTACATGGGCCCCAAACACTTAAATGGTGTATCCTTGTATGAATATGTGTAATTAGAAAGGGCACCATGATAACGTATAACCCTTAGATGAAGAGATGTGGGTGGTTACGTCTAACCTTTGGTGTTCTATAAATACACCACATCACTTCCTATTCATTATTCATTCTATCTAACGTATTCTCTCACTCCCTTTCCTATATACTTCCTCTAGGGACTCCATATTCCCTAGTTCTTGAAGTATGAGAACCAAATCATATTGTCCTAGTAACAATACGTTAATCGACGTGGCAAGAATGCAAGCGATAGTAAAACTAACCCGGTAAAGATTCGTGCTTCCGCAAAGTCCGTTTTGGTATCCATCAAGGTAGCATTCGGATTCATATATATATATATATATATATACTAGTGAGGGTGCACGTGCAAGGCACGTGCCCGTCGGATAGTTGTATTCCTAGGTATATTGTGTATTAATCTTGACATTAGAGGTCTTTGGAGATGCAGTTTTAATGTTGGTGTCCGTGGTTTTTTAGTTGGTTGCAGAAATTGTTAGAAGTTGTGTTGCGATTGTGGTTTTTTAGTTGGTTGCATAAATTGTTAGAAGTTGTGCTGTGATCGTGGTTTTTTAGTTGGTTATAAATTGTTAGAAGTTAGTTGTGTCATGATTGTGGTGTTGATATCTAAGCTGATAAATTTTTATATATAGAAGAGAATATTGATAGGTTTGGTTGTTTTTATTACATAATTTCCTTGTAAGTTACAGAGGGCACTAATAGCACACAAAGTCATAAAAGACATACATTACTTTGGTAACATCTACCACTATTATCACTTAAACATTCACCAATATCAGTAGCTTTAACATTATTTGGGTAATGTCAAACAACCACTAACAAAAAGACATTAACATCAAGTAAACATCAAACATCATTCCTTCAGATTGCAACATGAAAAAAGACACTAACTATTACATCAAGTAATACCATTTCTTTCAACATCATTCCTTCAGATTGCATCTCTATTTTGACTTCGAAGGTAATGATGTGATTGTACCAGCTAGTTGGTTTTCTTTGACCCAGTTTTTTTGGGTTTTGGGTGTGTTGTTCTTGATTGAGTGGTTGAGGTGGATGTCGCACATTCTGAGCTCATTGACAGTGGGCGTTCACGTTTGCTTGTGTGATCAGTTTTCTCTTCAGTTGTGGACATAGTTGCACTTTCGCCTTCATCTTCTTGTTGATCAACTGCAATAATTATTCTTTCCATGGCTAAATTTCTGCGTGTTTCTTTTTTCAGCAAGTGAAGTTGGATGGAATGAAAAGCTTCTAGTGCAACAATCCCTTCCTGCAAAAGTTTTTACAATTAGTTGGTGTTTCGTAAGATTGTTTTCGTTATTTAATTGTTGTAGTTACCTCTGATGTGTTGTCTGCAAGATTGGATGCTTTGATAGATAGCAAGCTTTCAGCATGTTTTCCATATATTATAGCATTTGTTGTTCCACTTGCATCTTCTAATTGAACGATCACGCGGCATCTGTATGTGTTTTTATGGGAAAAGAAAGCAATATTTACTCTTGTTTTTTTTTTTTTTGGGAATTTATGTGGTCAAGGATTTATCTTGGCTCTGCGTATGCTACTTTTTCACATGCAGTACATGTAATAAAGTCACCTCATTCTGCTCGGTTAATTTGATGGCATAGGCTGCAGCTCCAAAACCAAAAGTGTTGGTTGTAATCTGTTATCGTAGGCTTGGCTCTTACCCAGCATGCTTGTCTCTGTATTTGTACTGTTGTTATGGTTTTGTAGGAAATACAGAAATAATAGAAAGGAAAATTGAAATAATAGCAAGATTTACTTTTTGGATTGGGGTTGGAAGTTTGTTAATTGCGACAATATCACTTATTGGAGGAGGTAAGGGTTGTATGTCTACATAATATCTAGAGATGTCTTTTGGAATGTTTTCAATTGCTTGTGGATGACTTCTTGCCCTGTGAAAAATTTATTGGTTTAGTGTAGTTATAATTATTGCAATAATCAATGCAGCTATAGTTGTTTAAGATAGATAACATGCTGACTTGTTACCAATTCTGTAGATTTAAAGCTATTGTTGATTGAGAGTTGATGTGAATTGAAGTGTTTGGTCTGGTTGTTAAAGACAGTCCTACAACAAAGCATAGAGATTAGATAGTATAGCTTTTTTAATTGTTATTAAAGATGGTGTATTGGGGATACTCACCATTATGAAGGTCAGCAGGTATCAATCGAATCCTGGTCCAGAGCACTGGACAGCCGTTAAGCACATTCTTAAGTACTTGAGAAGAACTAAAGATTACATGCTTATGTACGGCGGTAGTGAGTTAATTCCAGTAGGATACACTGACTCGGACTTTATGTCAGATAAAGATTCGAGAAAGTCGACATCCGGACATCTCTTTACCTTGGGAGGTGGTGCTGTTAGTTGGAGGAGCATTAAGCAGAAATGCATTGCAGATTCAACTACAGAAGCTGAGTATGTGGCTGCTTCTGAAGCCGCAAAGGAAGCTGTTTGGCTCAAGAAGTTCCTTATGGAACTCGAGGTGGTACCAGCGTTGCTGTCACCTATTACGCTATACTGCGATAATAGTGGGGCAGTGGCTCAGTCCAAGGAGCCAAGGAACCACGGGAAGGGAAAGCACGTAGAGTGGAAATATCACCTAATCCGAGATATAGTTCAACGTGGAGATGTGACTGTCACCAAGATTGCCACCGCTGACAATCTTGCTGATCCGTTTACAAAGGCCTTACCACAGAAGGTCTTTGATCGTCATCTAGATAGTCTAGGTCTTAGATGTAGTTCTGAATGGTTGTGAGTGCAAGTGGGAGTTTGTTGGGTTTGTGCCCTCAAACCATTACTTTATGTATGAGACATTAGCATTATAATATATGGATATCAGCTTTACATTTCATTGTGTATGTTTCTTTCATGAGATGATTGTTTTGTCCTTAAGTATCAGAGTAAGCAATTCGTGTGTGTATGAGATACACACAAGTGAGATACAAATTACTATTCTTTGATACTTAGAGTATGTCACAGTGGATGATGAGACTGGATACCTCATCAGGTCTACACTGTAGCATAATTAACTACCATTGGATGGAGTGATTAATCTCAATCACTAGAGTGTAGCTCTTAGTTGATATGCTAGTGCTTATAGTGCATTGACGGACCTGAGCTTTCCTATTGACGCTTAAGGCTGTCAACAGTCAATAGGAACTCATAACTTGTATAAGGTACGTGTTCTCAATCTTGAGATGATTATGAACACAGACTATGGATATGGCTGCTTTGACTTACCAATAAGTGAGGTCTATAGAAGATCAACACCTGGGTATCTTGGGTATGTCATGTCCATAGGGTTGTGAACATATATTGTCAAGATAGAATCTACCCTCTGATTCAGAGTAAGCATTCCCTTGAGAATGTCACCAAGTTGATTACTGAGTACTGCAGTCTTGTTGATAAGAGTTATCAACATGTTTGGTAATCATGAGTAGTGAATGGGACTCAAGGAATACAAGAAGTAATCATGATTCATGTTGACAGTAACAGTTATCCGACTACCTGAATATGATTACGAATGCTGACGGTAGAGGGACATTAGTACACCATACAAGTCTAGTTATCGCTTCGGATATGTTCTTTTGCGTTGGAGTTCAGTTATCGTTTTATAGTGGAATAAACGTTAACTGACCAGTTAGTTAGTTTGCTGATCAAAGAGTTTGGTCATGGTAATTAACAAACTGGTCTGAGCCAACAATAAAGAGCCTAGGAGGTCCCACTCTTAGCTCCGCTAGGATGCTTGGAAAGACACTTGAGGAAGCTGTTAAGACAGGTTCGATCGATCGAAGTATGTTCGATCGATTGAAGTCAGCAGGTTCGATCGATCGAGAATGGTTCGATCGATCGAAGGTTCGATCGATCGAAGTCACTTCGATCGATCGAAGTCTAGGTCGGTTCTGGAAATCTATAAATAGGGCAGCTGCGTTCTGGAAGTAAGTGATCGTCGTTTTTATACGCAGAAGCTGCAGAAACTATCATAGTCTTCCCAAAACCTTCCTATCCTCTCTATTAGGGTTCCCACGAACCCTAGTCTTTCCGGCAGGCATCCGCAGGAGTCATAAGGGTGAAGATCATCTAGTGGAGGCTGCTGGAAGTTAAAGTTTCAGAATTGGGTTCAAGACACTAAGGTATAATTCTTGCACCCCCTTGTACGCATCTATGGAATTGACGAGTAGTAGATCCTGGAATACCAAAAGTTTTATAACTTAACCTATTTCCGCTGCGCGTTTAAACTCTAACATTCTGTTCTCAATCGATCGAACTAGTTTCGATCGATCGAAGCCTTCTGGTGTTCGATCGATCGAATAGTGTTAGATCGATCGAGACAGATTCTCTGTCCAGGTGTTCTGTTCACAGTTGTAAATGTTTTTTAAATTATACTTTAATCTTAAATTATTTCTGTAAAATTTTTAAATCATTCTGTGAAACAGAATGTTCAAGCGATTGAACAGTGTTCAATCGATCGAAGGTTCGAGCGATCGAACGGTCTTCGATCGATCGAACTGTGACAGAGAAGTAAGATGCTGTTTTAAGTTCTAATTCAGTATGTAAAGTGTTTATATACTGTGTGAATCAATTAAGTGTTCCAATAGTTACATATATTTGTTATGTATGTGTGGATGCGTGTACGACTAACCCTTTTGCAGCAAAATTAGTCGCTATCTCCCATGGCACCAAGTCGTTTAAATATTTATATTTAAATTGTTTGAGATTGGTGCATGTTGTAATTTATTAATGGTTTGGTTTTAAGGCGTATGTAAAGGGCGCTGCGGCTTCAATCCTACGAAAAGGAAAGTCGCACCGGTTTCCCTAGCCTTTTATTTCTTTTTTTGCTATTTCCTTTTTCTAGATAAATTGTAAGCTTCAAAAGAAGCGTAGGTCCAATGTAATAGAATTAGAAATTCCATGAAGATGGAGCAAGGAGCCGTTGTCCACAAAGATGGAGCCGGAGGCGACCAAACCAAGAAGGTGGTTCTATGGAAATAGAGCCATGGGAGATAGAGGCATTGTTTGAATGCCTATATTTCATTTTAGTTTTTGTTTTATGTGCTTGTTTTGTGATTGGCGTATAATACATTGTTGCATGCACTTAAAACAAGTTTTCTAAAATAAAATTCAAAAACCGTTTTCAACACATTAGTAAACATAGGATGTTTATGGGTAGTGTGTGGAAACATTTTTCAAAAGCAAAATCCTTAATTTACTAAATCTAGTGGGAGAGGGTCTTATCAAATAACACCCACGATCTTCCATTAACGGTTCATTGTATGATGAGTAGTGTATTCTGTGTCACCTCGCCAGGGGTGATCATTCCATACGGAGGGTACACTGCTCATTGGTTACTAGATGTGAACTTCCTATGGATAGGATCAATCAGACGTGTTAGAGGGTGACCACCACACGGAGGCGCTACTTGAGACGGTTGTGATTGGATCCTAGTTAATGGTACACACTAGCTAAGCTATGGATAAAGGATCCCACACGGGGCATTATTCAGAAACTTAGAGATCAAATAGGTTCGGGAGTCATGGCTATTTTGCAAGAGTTGCATAGCGGATAAGTCATGATAAATCGAAAGATCGAACATTGACCACCACACGGAGGCTTTATTCTTTCGTTTCGATATTCCGGCGACTTTGTTTTTAAATAAGAGTTTTAAGGATTCTTTTATTTCAAACTGTCAATTCTGATATCCATATTTATTTTGTTTGTTTGATTTTCAGTAATCATAATGTCTGGATCTGCATTTAGTCCACTTGCTACCATACTCACTCAAAACAAGTTAACTGGAAATAACTACACTGAATGGAAACGTAACCTTGACATCGTTTTAACTGCGGAGGATCACATATATGTCCTCACCACCCCAAGCCCTGAAGAACCCGCGGCAAATGCTTCGGCAGCTGCCAGACGCGAGTTCGACAAATGGAAGAAGTCGAATGGAATGGCCCGTTGTTACATTCTGGCCTCAATGGCTGGTGTGTTACAACACCAATTCCAATCGAACGATTCTGCCAGTGACATTATCACATCCCTGAAAAAGATGTTTGGGGAGCATGGCAGGCCTGCCAGACAGGTAGCCATGTAGAAGATAATGAGTGCAAAAATGTCGGAAGGTACTCCAGTCAAAGAACATGTTTTAAAAATGATTGGTTATTTAAACGAACTGGAGACCTTGGGAGCCAACATCGATGCACAGACCCAAGTTGATATGATCCTCAACTCGCTGTCGCCATCATTCGCTCAATTCAAACTTAACTATAATATGAATCAAATGGATTTTTCAATGAGCGAATTAATGAGTTCTTTACTGGCAGCAGAAGGGGTGATCAAACCTGGGGGCAGCGTTTTAAACGTTGAGAAAAGCGCTTCTTCTTCCCGATCTACACCGAAAGGTAAGAAATGAAAGAAGAAGGCTGGCACTGGTGGTTCAAGTGTTGGACCGGTCCCTAAGATTGCAAAATCTAAGGGAAAAGGTAAGGGCAAAGGGAAGGTGGGTGGCCAATGCAAAGGAAAGTGTTTCCAATGCGGTGAGAAGGGCCACTGGAAGAGGAACTGTCCAGAATTCTTAGCTACAAGAGTTCAAGGTATGATTGAATCACATGTGATTGAAGTAAGTTTTATTACGGATACTTCAAACACTTGGTGCATTGATTCTGGTGCGACTAACCATATCTGTAATTCATTGCAGGGGTTCAGATCAACCAGGAAATGCAGTGATGGGGAGATCGTGCTTACTCTAGGTTCTAGCGCAACCGTATCTGCGGTTGCTATATGAGTCGTAGTTTTAGAATTTTCAGACAATAAAGTTTTGATTTTATCAGATGTACTTTACGTCCCTTTAATGAGACGTAATTTAATTTCAGTTTCTAATTTAACGAATAATGGTTATTCCTTTCATTTTGGAACTGAAGTTGTCATTAAAAGAAGCAGTTCTTTTATATGTTCTGGTGTTAAATCAAATGGTTTGTATGTGATTACTCCCAATATTTCAAAAGATTCTTGTTTGGAACTTAATAACTCAGTGGTAACTTTACCATCTAAAAGAAAGGAACCTTCCACTAATCCAACAAGGCTTTGGCATATGAGGCTTGGCCATATCAATCTGAATAGGATTGGCAGACTAGTCAAAGAAGGGGTCTTAGGCGATTTGGTTCTCGAACCAATGGAAGTCTGCGAGTCTTGTTTGGAGGGTAAGATGACCAAAAGGCCCTTTCCTGCAAAGGGCAACAGGACCAATGCATTGTTGGAATTAGTTCATACTGATGTGTGTGGACCAATAAATATTAGAGCAAGGGGTGGTTATGAGTATTTCATAACATTTACCGATGACCACTCTAGGTATGGATATGTGTACCTAATGCAGCACAAGTCTGAAGCCTTTGAAAAGTTCAAAGAGTTTAGGGCTGAAGTGGAGAAGCAATCGGGCACACATATCAAGGCCATTCGATCTGATCGAGGTGGCGAGTACCTCTCTAATGAGTTTATTGAGCACCTCGTACAGAATGGGATTCTGTCACAGTTGACTGCACCTGGTACGCCTCAGCAGAACGGTGTAGCGGAGAGAAGGAATCGGACTCTTTTAGACATGACTAGGTCGATGATGAGTTATTCAGAGTTGCCATTATTCCTTTGGGGTTATGCTTTGGAAACTGCTGCATACATACTAAATCTAGTACCAAGCAAATCTGTTCCCAGGACACCACGAGAGATGTGGATTGGGCGCAAGCCTTCTTTGCAACATCTCCGGATATGGGGGTGTCCGGCACATGTGCTCAAAGGAAAGATGAGCAAGTTGGATTCTAGATCGGAAGTATGTTACTTTGTAGGGTATCCAAAGGGTACTTATGGATGGTATTTTTATGATCCAAGAGAACAGAAAGTGTTTGTTAGTACAAATGCTGTTTTCTTGGAGGATGATTATATCATGAACCATAAACCTAAGGGAAGGATAGATCTTAGAGAGATAGAAGGAGAGCCCTCAGTCCAACCCGCAGTTGATAACGATGAAAATCAAGAAAATACCACTTCTTCACCCATTTCCGCACCGGTACCTCGTCGTAGTGGGAGGATTATCAGCCAGCCTGATAGATACATGTTCTTAGGAGAAGTTTTTGAAGCTGTCTCCATAGAATCTGAATCTGATCCTACCACTTACGAAGAGGCAATGGCTGATGTTGATTCAGCTCATTGGATTAAAGCTATGAAGGTTGAATTGGAATCTATGGATTCAAATCAGGTCTGGGATCTTGTAGAACTTCCAGCCAATATTAAACCCATTGGCTGCAAGTGGGTCTATAAGAGGAAAAGAGGATCTGATGGAAAGGTTGAGACCTTTAAGGCAAGGTTTGTGGCGAAAGGCTATACTCAGAGGGAGGGCATTGACTATGAGGAAACCTTCTCGCCGGTAGCCATGCTCAAGTCCATCAGAATACTCTTATCCATTGCTGCATGCCTAGATTATGAAATCTGGCAGATGGACGTCAAGACTGCATTCTTGAATGGCAATCTTGAGGAGGACATCTATATGCAACAACCAGAAGGGTTCATAGCTGGTCGGAAAGGTAACTTGGTATGCAAGTTGCAAAAGTCCATTTATGGGCTTAAGCAGGCATCCAGAAGTTGGAACATCCGATTTGACCAAGCGGTCAAGTCGTTTGGTTTCATACAGAATTTGGATGAGCCTTGTGTATACAAGAAATGTGAAGGGAAAGTAGTGGCTTTTCTTGTGCTTTACGTTGACGACATTCTACTCATTGGGAATGATGTAGCGGCGCTGTCAACGGTCAAGGTTTGGCTAGCTAGTACTTTCGATATGAAGGATCTAGGAGAGGCGAGCTATATTCTTGGGATAAAGCTCTTTCGGGATCGCAAGCGAAAGATAATGGGATTATCTCAAGCTGGTTATATCGAGAAAGTGCTAACTAGGTTTTCAATGGATAATTCGAAGAAAGGTTTGTTACCTTTCAGGCATGGTTTAGCGTTCTCCAAGGACCAGTGTCCAAAGACACAAGAGGAGAGGAATCGCATGGCAGGAATTCCCTATGCCTCGGCAGTGGGAAGTCTCATGTATGCGATGTTATGCACTAGACCAGATATCTGCTTTGCCGTTGGCATGGTCAGCAGGTATCAATCGAATCCTGGTCCAGAGCACTGGACAGCCGTTAAGCACATTCTTAAGTACTTGAGAAGAACTAAAGATTACATGCTTATGTACGGCGGTAGTGAGTTAATTCCAGTAGGATACACTGACTCGGACTTTATGTCAGATAAAGATTCGAGAAAGTCGACATCCGGACATCTCTTTACCTTGGGAGGTGGTGCTGTTAGTTGGAGGAGCATTAAGCAGAAATGCATTGCAGATTCAACTACAGAAGCTGAGTATGTGGCTGCTTCTGAAGCCGCAAAGGAAGCTGTTTGGCTCAAGAAGTTCCTTATGGAACTCGAGGTGGTACCAGCGTCGCTGTCACCTATTACGCTATACTGCGATAATAGTGGGGCAGTGGCTCAGTCCAAGGAGCCAAGGAACCACGGGAAGGGAAAGCACGTAGAGTGGAAATATCACCTAATCCGAGATATAGTTCAACGTGGAGATGTGACTGTCACCAAGATTGCCACCGCTGACAATCTTGCTGATCCGTTTACAAAGGCCTTACCACAGAAGGTCTTTGATCGTCATCTAGATAGTCTAGGTCTTAGATGTAGTTCTGAATGGTTGTGAGTGCAAGTGGGAGTTTGTTGGGTTTGTGCCCTCAAACCATTACTTTATGTATGAGACATTAGCATTATAATATATGGATATCAGCTTTACATTTCATTGTGTATGTTTCTTTCATGAGATGATTGTTTTGTCCTTAAGTATCAGAGTAAGCAATTCGTGTGTGTATGAGATACACACAAGTGAGATACAAATTACTATTCTTTGATACTTAGAGTATGTCACAGTGGATGATGAGACTGGATACCTCATCAGGTCTACACTGTAGCATAATTAACTACCATTGGATGGAGTGATTAATCTCAATCACTAGAGTGTAGCTCTTAGTTGATATGCTAGTGCTTATAGTGCATTGACGGACCTGAGCTTTCCTATTGACGCTTAAGGCTGTCAACAGTCAATAGGAACTCATAACTTGTATAAGGTACGTGTTCTCAATCTTGAGATGATTATGAACACAGACTATGGATATGGCTGCTTTGACTTACCAATAAGTGAGGTCTATAGAAGATCAACACCTGGGTATCTTGGGTATGTCATGTCCATAGGGTTGTGAACATATATTGTCAAGATAGAATCTACCCTCTGATTCAGAGTAAGCATTCCCTTGAGAATGTCACCAAGTTGATTACTGAGTACTGCAGTCTTGTTGATAAGAGTTATCAACATGTTTGGTAATCATGAGTAGTGAATGGGACTCAAGGAATACAAGAAGTAATCATGATTCAGGTTGACAGTAACAGTTATCCGACTACCTGAATATGATTACGAATGCTGACGGTAGAGGGACATTAGTACACCATACAAGTCTAGTTATCGCTTCGGATATGTTCTTTTGCGTTGGAGTTCAGTTATCGTTTTATAGTGGAATAAACGTTAACTGACCAATTAGTTAGTTTGCTGATCAAAGAGTTTGGTCATGGTAATTAACAAACTGGTCTGAGCCAACAATAAAGAGCCTAGGAGGTCCCACTCTTAGCTCCGCTAGGATGCTTGGAAAGACACTTGAGGAAGCTGTTAAGACAGGTTCGATCGATCGAAGTATGTTCGATCGATTGAAGTCAGCAGGTTCGATCGATCGAGAATGGTTCGATCGATCGAAGGTTCGATCGATCGAAGTCACTTCGATCGATCGAAGTCTAGGTCGGTTCTGGAAATCTATAAATAGGGCAGCTGCGTTCTGGAAGTAAGTGATCGTCGTTTTTATACGCAGAAGCTGCAGAAACTATCATAGTCTTCCCAAAACCTTCCTATCCTCTCTATTAGGGTTCCCACGAACCCTAGTCTTTCCGGCAGGCATCCGCAGGAGTCATAAGGGTGAAGATCATCTAGTGGAGGCTGCTGGAAGTTAAAGTTTCAGAATTGGGTTCAAGACACTAAGGTATAATTCTTGCACCCCCTTGTACGCATCTATGGAATTGACGAGTAGTAGATCCTGGAATACCAAAAGTTTTATAACTTAACCTATTTCCGCTGCGCGTTTAAACTCTAACATTCTGTTCTCAATCGATCGAACTAGTTTCGATCGATCGAAGCCTTCTGGTGTTCGATCGATCGAATAGTGTTAGATCGATCGAGACAGATTCTCTGTCCAGGTGTTCTGTTCACAGTTGTAAAGGTTTTTTAAATTATACTTTAATCTTAAATTATTTCTGTAAAATTTTTAAATCATTCTGTGAAACAGAATGTTCAAGCGATTGAACAGTGTTCAATCGATCGAAGGTTCGAGCGATCGAACGGTCTTCGATCGATCGAACTGTGACAGAGAAGTAAGATGCTGTTTTAAGTTCTAATTCAGTATGTAAAGTGTTTATATACTGTGTGAATCAATTAAGTGTTCCAATAGTTACATATATTTGTTATGTATGTGTGGATGCGTGTACGACTAACCCTTTTGCAGCAAAATTAGTCGCTATCTCCCATGGCACCAAGTCGTTTAAATATTTATATTTAAATTGTTTGAGATTGGTGCATGTTGTAATTTATTAATGGTTTGGTTTTAAGGCGTATGTAAAGGGCGCTGCGGCTTCAATCCTACGAAAAGGAAAGTCGCACCGGTTTCCCTAGCCTTTTATTTCTTTTTTTGCTATTTCCTTTTTCTAGATAAATTGTAAGCTTCAAAAGAAGCGTAGGTCCAATGTAATAGAATTAGAAATTCCATGAAGATGGAGCAAGGAGCCGTTGTCCACAAAGATGGAGCCGGAGGCGACCAAACCAAGAAGGTGGTTCTATGGAAATAGAGCCATGGGAGATAGAGGCATTGTTTGAATGCCTATATTTCATTTTAGTTTTTGTTTTATGTGCTTGTTTTGTGATTGGCGTATAATACATTGTTGCATGCACTTAAAACAAGTTTTCTAAAATAAAATTCAAAAACCGTTTTCAACACATTAGTAAACATTGGATGTTTATGGGTAGTGTGTGGAAACATTTTTCAAAAGCAAAATCCTTAATTTACTAAATCTAGTGGGAGAGGGTCTTATCAAATAACACCCACGATCTTCCATTAACGGTTCATTGTATGATGAGTAGTGTATTCTGTGTCACCTCGCCAGGGGTGATCATTCCATACGGAGGGTACACTGCTCATTGGTTACTAGATGTGAACTTCCTATGGATAGGATCAATCAGACGTGTTAGAGGGTGACCACCACACGGAGGCGCTACTTGAGACGGTTGTGATTGGATCCTAGTTAATGGTACACACTAGCTAAGCTATGGATAAGGGATCCCACACGGGGCATTATTCAGAAACTTAGAGATCAAATAGGTTCGGGAGTCATGGCTATTTTGCAAGAGTTGCATAGCGGATAAGTCATGATAAATCGAAAGATCGAACATTGACCACCACACGGAGGCTTTATTCTTTCGTTTCGATATTCCGGCGACTTTGTTTTTAAATAAGAGTTTTAAGGATTCTTTTATTTCAAACTGTCAATTCTGATATCCATATTTATTTTGTTTGTTTGATTTTCAGTAATCATAATGTCTGGATCTGCATTTAGTCCACTTGCTACCATACTCACTCAAAACAAGTTAACTGGAAATAACTACACTGAATGGAAACGTAACCTTGACATCGTTTTAACTGCGGAGGATCACATATATGTCCTCACCACCCCAAGCCCTGAAGAACCCGCGGCAAATGCTTCGGCAGCTGCCAGACGCGAGTTCGACAAATGGAAGAAGTCGAATGGAATGGCCCGTTGTTACATTCTGGCCTCAATGGCTGGTGTGTTACAACACCAATTCCAATCGAACGATTCTGCCAGTGACATTATCACATCCCTGAAAAAGATGTTTGGGGAGCATGGCAGGCCTGCCAGACAGGTAGCCATGTAGAAGATAATGAGTGCAAAAATGTCGGAAGGTACTCCAGTCAAAGAACATGTTTTAAAAATGATTGGTTATTTAAACGAACTGGAGACCTTGGGAGCCAACATCGATGCACAGACCCAAGTTGATATGATCCTCAACTCGCTGTCGCCATCATTCGCTCAATTCAAACTTAACTATAATATGAATCAAATGGATTTTTCAATGAGCGAATTAATGAGTTCTTTACTGGCAGCAGAAGGGGTGATCAAACCTGGGGGCAGCGTTTTAAACGTTGAGAAAAGCGCTTCTTCTTCCCGATCTACACCGAAAGGTAAGAAATGAAAGAAGAAGGCTGGCACTGGTGGTTCAAGTGTTGGACCGGTCCCTAAGATTGCAAAATCTAAGGGAAAAGGTAAGGGCAAAGGGAAGGTGGGTGGCCAATGCAAAGGAAAGTGTTTCCAATGCGGTGAGAAGGGCCACTGGAAGAGGAACTGTCCAGAATTCTTAGCTACAAGAGTTCAAGGTATGATTGAATCACATGTGATTGAAGTAAGTTTTATTACGGATACTTCAAACACTTGGTGCATTGATTCTGGTGCGACTAACCATATCTGTAATTCATTGCAGGGGTTCAGATCAACCAGGAAATGCAGTGATGGGGAGATCGTGCTTACTCTAGGTTCTAGCGCAACCGTATCTGCGGTTGCTATATGAGTCGTAGTTTTAGAATTTTCAGACAATAAAGTTTTGATTTTATCAGATGTACTTTACGTCCCTTTAATGAGACGTAATTTAATTTCAGTTTCTAATTTAACGAATAATGGTTATTCCTTTCATTTTGGAACTGAAGTTGTCATTAAAAGAAGCAGTTCTTTTATATGTTCTGGTGTTAAATCAAATGGTTTGTATGTGATTACTCCCAATATTTCAAAAGATTCTTGTTTGGAACTTAATAACTCAGTGGTAACTTTACCATCTAAAAGAAAGGAACCTTCCACTAATCCAACAAGGCTTTGGCATATGAGGCTTGGCCATATCAATCTGAATAGGATTGGCAGACTAGTCAAAGAAGGGGTCTTAGGCGATTTGGTTCTCGAACCAATGGAAGTCTGCGAGTCTTGTTTGGAGGGTAAGATGACCAAAAGGCCCTTTCCTGCAAAGGGCAACAGGACCAATGCATTGTTGGAATTAGTTCATACTGATGTGTGTGGACCAATAAATATTAGAGCAAGGGGTGGTTATGAGTATTTCATAACATTTACCGATGACCACTCTAGGTATGGATATGTGTACCTAATGCAGCACAAGTCTGAAGCCTTTGAAAAGTTCAAAGAGTTTAGGGCTGAAGTGGAGAAGCAATCGGGCACACATATCAAGGCCATTCGATCTGATCGAGGTGGCGAGTACCTCTCTAATGAGTTTATTGAGCACCTCGTACAGAATGGGATTCTGTCACAGTTGACTGCACCTGGTACGCCTCAGCAGAACGGTGTAGCGGAGAGAAGGAATCGGACTCTTTTAGACATGACTAGGTCGATGATGAGTTATTCAGAGTTGCCATTATTCCTTTGGGGTTATGCTTTGGAAACTGCTGCATACATACTAAATCTAGTACCAAGCAAATCTGTTCCCAGGACACCACGAGAGATGTGGATTGGGCGCAAGCCTTCTTTGCAACATCTCCGGATATGGGGGTGTCCGGCACATGTGCTCAAAGGAAAGATGAGCAAGTTGGATTCTAGATCGGAAGTATGTTACTTTGTAGGGTATCCAAAGGGTACTTATGGATGGTATTTTTATGATCCAAGAGAACAGAAAGTGTTTGTTAGTACAAATGCTGTTTTCTTGGAGGATGATTATATCATGAACCATAAACCTAAGGGAAGGATAGATCTTAGAGAGATAGAAGGAGAGCCCTCAGTCCAACCCGCAGTTGATAACGATGAAAATCAAGAAAATACCACTTCTTCACCCATTTCCGCACCGGTACCTCGTCGTAGTGGGAGGATTATCAGCCAGCCTGATAGATACATGTTCTTAGGAGAAGTTTTTGAAGCTGTCTCCATAGAATCTGAATCTGATCCTACCACTTACGAAGAGGCAATGGCTGATGTTGATTCAGCTCATTGGATTAAAGCTATGAAGGTTGAATTGGAATCTATGGATTCAAATCAGGTCTGGGATCTTGTAGAACTTCCAGCCAATATTAAACCCATTGGCTGCAAGTGGGTCTATAAGAGGAAAAGAGGATCTGATGGAAAGGTTGAGACCTTTAAGGCAAGGTTTGTGGCGAAAGGCTATACTCAGAGGGAGGGCATTGACTATGAGGAAACCTTCTCGCCGGTAGCCATGCTCAAGTCCATCAGAATACTCTTATCCATTGCTGCATGCCTAGATTATGAAATCTGGCAGATGGACGTCAAGACTGCATTCTTGAATGGCAATCTTGAGGAGGACATCTATATGCAACAACCAGAAGGGTTCATAGCTGGTCGGAAAGGTAACTTGGTATGCAAGTTGCAAAAGTCCATTTATGGGCTTAAGCAGGCATCCAGAAGTTGGAACATCCGATTTGACCAAGCGGTCAAGTCGTTTGGTTTCATACAGAATTTGGATGAGCCTTGTGTATACAAGAAATGTGAAGAGAAAGTAGTGGCTTTTCTTGTGCTTTACGTTGACGACATTCTACTCATTGGGAATGATGTAGCGGCGCTGTCAACGGTCAAGGTTTGGCTAGCTAGTACTTTCGATATGAAGGATCTAGGAGAGGCGAGCTATATTCTTGGGATAAAGCTCTTTCGGGATCGCAAGCGAAAGATAATGGGATTATCTCAAGCTGGTTATATCGAGAAAGTGCTAACTAGGTTTTCAATGGATAATTCGAAGAAAGGTTTGTTACCTTTCAGGCATGGTTTAGCGTTCTCCAAGGACCAGTGTCCAAAGACACAAGAGGAGAGGAATCGCATGGCAGGAATTCCCTATGCCTCGGCAGTGGGAAGTCTCATGTATGCGATGTTATGCACTAGACCAGATATCTGCTTTGCCGTTGGCATGGTCAGCAGGTATCAATCGAATCCTGGTCCAGAGCACTGGACAGCCGTTAAGCACATTCTTAAGTACTTGAGAAGAACTAAAGATTACATGCTTATGTACGGCGGTAGTGAGTTAATTCCAGTAGGATACACTGACTCGGACTTTATGTCAGATAAAGATTCGAGAAAGTCGACATCCGGACATCTCTTTACCTTGGGAGGTGGTGCTGTTAGTTGGAGGAGCATTAAGCAGAAATGCATTGCAGATTCAACTACAGAAGCTGAGTATGTGGCTGCTTCTGAAGCCGCAAAGGAAGCTGTTTGGCTCAAGAAGTTCCTTATGGAACTCGAGGTGGTACCAGCGTCGCTGTCACCTATTACGCTATACTGCGATAATAGTGGGGCAGTGGCTCAGTCCAAGGAGCCAAGGAACCACGGGAAGGGAAAGCACGTAGAGTGGAAATATCACCTAATCCGAGATATAGTTCAACGTGGAGATGTGACTGTCACCAAGATTGCCACCGCTGACAATCTTGCTGATCCGTTTACAAAGGCCTTACCACAGAAGGTCTTTGATCGTCATCTAGATAGTCTAGGTCTTAGATGTAGTTCTGAATGGTTGTGAGTGCAAGTGGGAGTTTGTTGGGTTTGTGCCCTCAAACCATTACTTTATGTATGAGACATTAGCATTATAATATATGGATATCAGCTTTACATTTCATTGTGTATGTTTCTTTCATGAGATGATTGTTTTGTCCTTAAGTATCAGAGTAAGCAATTCGTGTGTGTATGAGATACACACAAGTGAGATACAAATTACTATTCTTTGATACTTAGAGTATGTCACAGTGGATGATGAGACTGGATACCTCATCAGGTCTACACTGTAGCATAATTAACTACCATTGGATGGAGTGATTAATCTCAATCACTAGAGTGTAGCTCTTAGTTGATATGCTAGTGCTTATAGTGCATTGACGGACCTGAGCTTTCCTATTGACGCTTAAGGCTGTCAACAGTCAATAGGAACTCATAACTTGTATAAGGTACGTGTTCTCAATCTTGAGATGATTATGAACACAGACTATGGATATGGCTGCTTTGACTTACCAATAAGTGAGGTCTATAGAAGATCAACACCTGGGTATCTTGGGTATGTCATGTCCATAGGGTTGTGAACATATATTGTCAAGATAGAATCTACCCTCTGATTCAGAGTAAGCATTCCCTTGAGAATGTCACCAAGTTGATTACTGAGTACTGCAGTCTTGTTGATAAGAGTTATCAACATGTTTGGTAATCATGAGTAGTGAATGGGACTCAAGGAATACAAGAAGTAATCATGATTCAGGTTGACAGTAACAGTTATCCGACTACCTGAATATGATTACGAATGCTGACGGTAGAGGGACATTAGTACACCATACAAGTCTAGTTATCGCTTCGGATATGTTCTTTTGCGTTGGAGTTCAGTTATCGTTTTATAGTGGAATAAACGTTAACTGACCAGTTAGTTAGTTTGCTGATCAAAGAGTTTGGTCATGGTAATTAACAAACTGGTCTGAGCCAACAATAAAGAGCCTAGGAGGTCCCACTCTTAGCTCCGCTAGGATGCTTGGAAAGACACTTGAGGAAGCTGTTAAGACAGGTTCGATCGATCGAAGTATGTTCGATCGATTGAAGTCAGCAGGTTCGATCGATCGAGAATGGTTCGATCGATCGAAGGTTCGATCGATCGAAGTCACTTCGATCGATCGAAGTCTAGGTCGGTTCTGGAAATCTATAAATAGGGCAGCTGCGTTCTGGAAGTAAGTGATCGTCGTTTTTATACGCAGAAGCTGCAGAAACTATCATAGTCTTCCCAAAACCTTCCTATCCTCTCTATTAGGGTTCCCACGAACCCTAGTCTTTCCGGCAGGCATCCGCAGGAGTCATAAGGGTGAAGATCATCTAGTGGAGGCTGCTGGAAGTTAAAGTTTCAGAATTGGGTTCAAGACACTAAGGTATAATTCTTGCACCCCCTTGTACACATCTATGGAATTGACGAGTAGTAGATCCTGGAATACCAAAAGTTTTATAACTTAACCTATTTCCGCTGCGCGTTTAAACTCTAACTTTAAACCACTTTTTCCTTCAGGAGTTTGATAACTGGGGGAAATATTTCATTCATAGAGAATCTATAAATTCGCCACATTGCTTCAGGAGTGGAAATCCATCGAGCTGATTGAAATTGTTGTAATTCGTCAATTGTGTCAAGGTTGTTATTTTCACTTAAATGGAATGAAATTCTGTCATGCCCTTTGTAGATATATTTATATAAATATTTCACAACTTTGATTGTTGAGCAAATTTCTACATTAATATGACAGTTATATTTGGCAAGTAAGTAAGGGTTATATGGAATTACCCATCGATTGTCAATAATTTGATTTCGTATATATGCGTGTTTTCCATCTTCTCATCGTCTATAAATTGGGTACGATTTATCTCCAATGGTAGTGATTTCATTGAAGGATTTTGGATAGTGATTTTTACATGCTCCATTTTGCATGCATACGTTTGTTTTATTTAGTATCCTACATGGATCATGAATCATATGTTTTAATACCATTGAATTTAAATGAGGTTGTATTTGAGTATTAGGTAGTTTAGCAGAAACCAAGGAATCATATTGCTCGGATGATCTAAGTTTTGATTCTTTTGCTAATATCAGTAGAAAATGTACATGAGGTAAGCCTCTTTTTTGGAATTCAATAACATATGTATATGCAACTACTATTCCAAATATTTTCTTTGTAATAAGATCATGTTTTAGCTCTTGTAGTGTACTATGAAATATACGAGCAATTAGGTCGGGTCTATTTTGAGCTTCATCTGTAGGAGCTAATTGTTGGGTAATCTCAGGCCAAGAAGGGTTACATGTCATTGTTAGGAAAATATCAGGTTTGCCATATTTTTGTACTAAACTCATTGCATCAATGTAACGTTTTCTCAAATCTCGTGGACCACCAATAAAGGAACTGGGTAGAACTATTCTTCTACCAATTGTAGTTGGGTTTGTTTCTCCTTGGGCTATACTGTCCATTATTCCTTGATATAAATCAGCACGAATTACATTTTGATTTAATTTGAAATAATCTAATCTTGATGTTTCTATCTTAATGTACATATCAACAACAAATTGTTGGAGTAAACGTCCTGAATGTAGTATTATTGATGTAATATTAGGTCTTATTTGTAGTTTGTAACAATAATATTCTCGACATGAAATAGTTCCTCGTTTGCTTTGATTTCCTTGGAGCATTGCACATTGGAAAAGGAGGAAACGCATTTAGTGACAATGATTGCAATTTATCTAGTTATTTAATCTTAAGGTTAAATAGTACCTATTTCTTCGTTATCTACGATTGTACTTGCTGTCGTCATTGTTGCTGGATTTAAGAGAACCTCCGTAGTAAATGTATTGTTGTGTTTTTTGTTGGTTGTGTATTTGATACCTACATGCCATCCAAGTTCACCGAGAGGGAAAAGTAAAGGATATTGTAGTGGATCGTAACAACCATAATAATACTTGACTGTTTCGCTATGGCCGTCATGTTTATGTACTATAATATCACGTTCTCTATAATTGTCATTGTTGGTATGTTCAATCCACATAGCTGCTACTTGTGAAACCGTAGGGTGGTTGTATACTCTTTGGTCTAAATCTGGAGTTGCTCGGATTACTATTTCATATGTGTCTAGGTTTTCAACGTCTTGTAAATTTTTGAAGAAAGTTGTGTATGGATTTGTAGACATTATGGACATTAATCTTTTGATAATCTTTTGATAATACAAGGATTAAATTTGTCATATTGCATTGTACGATGTTCTAATTCATGATCTGTATCGTAGAAATATAATTGTAAATAATTTGGTTTTGAATTAGTTGGATACAGATCATTAATGAAATGATATACTTGTCCTTGAACTCTAAATGTATAGATTCCTTTGGTTTTATTACATAATTCTTTGTCATAATTAATGCCCATTGAAGTAAATGCGAATTTATTGTTATACGATCGGACATATTGTCGAAATGATTGGCTTTCATCTGTATTTTCAGTGTATAGATGGTATAAATTGTTGGCAACATGATCTTGTTGAAGTGCTATTTTCCCTTTGTTGCAACAAAAGTTTTCACTTTCATATTTAAATAATTTGGCTTTGCAAAATGTGCATGTTGTCGGTGGAGGTAGGATGGAAGGATGTGTTGGCACAATACATTTAGAGTTCTTACTTGTTGGAATGTCTTCTAACTGTTTTCTTTTTTTTTTCTCTGTTGTTTTGACGTTGTGCTGCATATCTTTTCTTTTGTATACTGGTAAAAGTTGAATATATTGTAGAGTCTGAAATATGCTCATGTATTTCTGTGGTTGATGGCATGTTATATGTATGAAGCTGCAACAAATTCACAGTATAATGGGGTGTTATTAGTTGTTTTTTCCATTGTGTTTACATAAGACCATATAAAACCTATCAATTTCACAAGCAACTTTCCTAGTATTAACTATTTTTATTAATAAAAGTTGTACTGGCTAAATATGATGTTTGTATAGTATAACTTTATGATATACAATCAATTCAATCCTATGTTTATGTATAAGAAGTAGTGCACATCAAATTGAAGGAAATATGAGGTCAAACTGTGGTCAACTAAATAGAAAGTATAGTTATACTAAGTAATCCAATGTATGCATAAACTACAAGTTGTATAGACAAGCAAATATTTGTAAAAGGCAAGTAAAAGATCTTAATAGTTGTAGAGATTGTTGAAGTGCACATGCATTTAGTGTAATAACTAACATAGTTGACAAGCTAAAATACTCGAGTAAATTACATATGGTTTTTTTTCCCTATCATGGTAACAAATTAACATATACATATTTGTAGTGTACCTGGTTAAGGATGGCTCAAATGCTAGTTTTAGATCTTGGTAGTGGTGTACCTGTAAAATCGAAGTAACCAACGAGTAAGATTTGATCCTAAATTTAATGGATTTAATAGTGTAAAAGAGAGAAAATAAAATCAGTTGCATATAAAATAAAGCATAGTTAAAAGTTATTCTTTTCCCTCTTGTTTTCCGTTAATAGCTGAACAAAGTATCCATTATATTCAACTATTGTAAAATGTGAAAATACTTTAGTTAAGTGATGTTTCATTTGAACTTTAAAAAGTTCAATTTAATTCACTTCAATATATTAGCTTAAAAGTGGGTTGCGCAGAAGCTGGTTAAGATAGAAAGCATAAACCTAAAGTACAACATCAAAAGTTATGAAGGGGAAAATATAGCATAAAGTTAATAACTTTTGGGCGATATAAAGGAAACAACCAAACATCTACAAAGCAATTTAAACATATAATAATAAACTCAAGATACAATGATTTTTTTTTTTCAAGAACTGAAACAAATTCCTGTTTTTTAAAAGTTGGAATATTCTTTATAGTAGTATCTATTAGTTAAAGTTACTTGTTAATGTTTTCCTTGTTGAACATTATCTGAAGTTGCAATAAATATTTCCTTCAAGATCGACATCTTTTACGTTGCTCACATAGACATCTTTAATGTCTCAAGGTATCACCTTGGAATTTAATGTAGGTAACATATAGACGTATAAATATTTATTTGGTGGTCATCACTGAGAACAAAGATCCAAATTATCTAGTTGAAGAGCTATTTTTCCTTTGTTGCAACAAAAGTTTTGACTTTCATGCTTAAATAATTTGGCTTCACAAAATCTACATGATGTCGGTGGAGGTAGGATGAAAGGATGTCTTGGCACAATACATTTAGAGTTCTTATTTGTTGGAATCTCTCCTACCTGTTTACTTTTTTTTTTCTTTGTTGTTTTGATGTTGTGCGCGATATCTTTTCTTTTGTGTGCTGGTAAGATTTGAGTATAGGGTAGAGTCTGAAATATGGGCTTGTCTTTTTGCAGTTGATGTCATGCTATATGTATGAAGTTGCAGCCAATTGACAGTATAATGAAGATTTATTAGTTGTTTATCCTATTATGCTTACATAAGACCATATAAAACTTATCAACAAAAGCTGATATTAATAGTTACTATTGTTATTAGCAGAAGTTGTATTGGGTAAATAAGATGTTTGTATAATACACTAATACAAAGTATAGTTATACTAACTAATCCAATGTATACATAAGCTACAGCCTATATAGACAGCCAAATATTTGTAAAAGGTAAGTATAAGTTCTTAACAGTTCTAGAGATGGTCGAAGCGGAAAATCAACATGCATTTAGTGTAATCACTAATATAATTGACAAGCTAAAATGTTCGGGTGAGTTACATATGTTTTTTTGCCCCTTTTTCCCGTGATGGTAACAAATTAGCATCTACATATTTGTAGTGTACCTGTTTACGTATGGCTGAAATGCTAGTTTTAGATCTTGCTAGTGGTGTACCTGTAAGATCAAAATAACCGAGGCGTGAGAATTGATCCTTAATTTAATGAAATTAATAATGTAAAAGAGAAAAGATCAAATTAGTTGCATATAAATAAAGCATAGTTGAAAGTTCTTTTTTTCCCTATTTTTTTTCCTTAATAGCTCAACAATGTATCCATTATATTAAACTATTTAAAAATGTAAAAATACTTTTGTTAAGTGATGTCTCATTTGGCCGTTAAAAAGTTCAAGAGTAGATAAAATCATAGATGAGCATCTAAGTTGATGTAAATATTGAACACATTCCTCCTTATGTTCTCAAGGAATGGAATGAAGAGGGATAGAGGCTTCCCCTTCTTTTTTTTCCCTTTTTTTTGGGCTGGTTGTTTGCTCCTTTTTTCCTAATGAATTATCTTCTCAGCTTTAATAAAAAAAAAAAAAACAAAAACAAAAAAAAACAAAAAAAACCTCAGCTGATGTAAATATTGAACACTACAAAATACTATACATTTGCTTCATTTCAGTTAATTTCGGTTGTGTTTGAGACATGAATGTTCATTAGAATTAAATTTGTATCTATTGCCATATTTCATGAATAAACAACTCTGATATATAGGTATATGTGAGATCAACTCTATTTTCTCAGGAAGTTTCTTATACTTTTTGGTAATTTTTATTAGACAAATTGTTATGAATACAACTTCTTCTTCTTCCTTTTCTTAAATTATATTTCCTTGTGTCTAAAGTAGAATAAGATTTGTGTAAGTATATATACATATACATTCTATTGTGGGTAGTTGCAATAAAGCGTTACTGGATGGAGCTTAGGCTTTAATCTGCAACTATTATCATCAAGAAAACAAAAACCCATTGGGCTTTTCAATTTCCCTTGAATGTTAGTGTACCTATTTCATTAATTTGTTTTATTAAATAAGTTTTATCTAAGTATCAACTAAATTTTCATTCTCTGAAAAGCAAAGATTTTATACCAAATATTTTCTTTTCTTTTAATTGCAGCTAGGATCTACATCAGGAGCCTGCACTACTCAACCATGATAGCAACCAGGGAACAAAAAAAGAACTTCAAAGGCATTTGGTTAAAAGGAAGCAAAGATTTTATACCAAATATTTTCTTTTCTTTTAATTGCAGCTAGGATCTACATTAGGACCCTGCACTACTGAGCCATGATAGCAACCAGGGAACAAAAATTAACTTCAAAGCCATTTGGTTAAAAGGAGGACTGAGAATTGAACTCCAAACCATGAAGAAGATGTGCAGTGCAGTAAGCAAAGGCTTTTCTGCGTGTGTGAAACAAACATATATAAATACATATGTAGAGAGAGAGAGAGAGAGAGAGAGAGAGAGAGAGAGAGAGAGAGAGAGAGAGAGAGAGAGAGAGAGAGAGAAGGAAAAACATAAAAATTGACAGAAAACTAAAGCTTGAACAATTACAATCCCAGGTAAGTAAAAACCTCAATAAATTAGACATTTAAAATGGAAAATTACACATTCCCTTTCTATTACTTTCCCTCCATTTATCAAAGATCTTCAATTTACCTGGTATAATGTGAAGACATGTTGTCTTTGTCAGGAAGGGTTTAAGGCTTCGTCAGATGGTGGTCGATTGACGGAGGCGATAGCAATACTGAAGGCCAAATCCGCCAAACCTGGGCATCGCTTGTCTGAAATTCAGTTAATTCCAGTTCGTATGAGTAACAAGGTTTTGATCAGTTTGGAAATCGATGGTTGCTTCAGATTAGGGTTTCTAGAATCAGAAGAGAAGATCTAAAGCGAAGAAGATGAAGAACAAAGAGACAGTGAGAGAGAGAGAGAGAGAGCTGGAGATTAGAAAGCGAAGGAACATGTACATAGCACAGTTTTACCCAAAAAAAAATTTATATGGTAGAGTCCACAAGTAGACTTTTGTATAAATCCGCACAGAAGCTGAAGCGGTGAAGGAAAGACAATGAAATTGAAGCGGTGGAAGAGGCGTGAAAGGCAACGATAAAACCAAAGGGCACACAATCACAGAAGGGGGTATTATGGGTAAGTCAGACGGGCAAAGTGAGGGCAAAGAGGGGAAAAAACATTCAACACAACCGACCAGATATTCCTTTATAGTATAGTAGATATACACATATAGTTTATCTTACAATGGTATCAGAGCTATAGAGGTTGATACACCCAAATTTGGCTCTATCCTATGACCGAGCGGTTCAAATCAGCAGTCAGTCAATGCCCCGGGCAAATCATGCACAACTCCACAGAAGCATCAGCCCGAGCGGTTCATCTACGACCCGACCAATAGGTCGGGAAAACTACACATGCACATCCTACCGCGGGAACAGCCCATCCGGGCCCACAAGCATGATCCCGAGCTTCACAGGTGTAATCCCGAGCATTATGGGCAGTTTCCTACTCAAGTTAGAAGACTAATGGAAAGTGCACACTATTTCCTAATCCAATTAGGAAATCCCCATAATTAGTGCCAATCTATATCAATAGGACTATATTTCCTTATCCATGTATGAGTAGGTCTCTTACATCTATAAAAGAGACCTCTCACCCCCCAGAGAGGGGGCCGCCAATTCTGTAGTCTACACAGCACCTCTATAAAATTGACCATTATTCGCATACGCCCGGCCGGTATTACTGGTAGTGCCGCCCCTCTTTGTTGGCTCACCAGGACCGCCGGTGATCTGCTAGTGAACGTGCTCAGACACACCCGTGGACGTAGGTACCTTCATTAACAGGGCCGAACCACATACAAAAAATTGTCTCTCACTCTTTTTCTCTCCTAAAATTGCTCTACTTTACTCTTACCAATTTCTGGCATCATCAGTTTGGCGCCGTCTGTGGGAAACGACATAGTCTTCTCATCAACAAATCTCTTGACTGATCGTTATACCACCGAAGAAGGGTAAGAAGGCTGATCAGCAGTCCGACCGAGATGTTCCTTCGGCCCCGGCACCGGCTGCGGCAGCCATGACATCTGAGCAGATCACCGCGACCCTCACACAACTCTTGGAGGGCCAGCGTCAAATCCAGCGACAGATCGAAGCCTTGCTGGCCCAGCAAAGCCGTCCTCCAGGGGCCAGGAAATGACCCGGGAACGTTGCGTACGGTCGGGAACCAATCTGGACCAGACAATGTGCCCGAGCTAACCCGTTCGGTGTTGAGGATGCCAAAGACATCAACAGTGGGCTTGCTGTCCGAGAGGAAAGGCGAGAGCATATGGCCCGGGAATCAGTCCAGGGTCACTCGGTCAAGAGTCAAGTCGTCCCAGGGGATACGGTTACCCGAAGTCATCGCCGAGCCCGATCCCAAAGGACAGCACCAGATCGCGAGGTTCTCCATCCCGCACCAATTTAAGCAGCCTCGGCTAGATTCATATAACGGCTCGGGAAGCCTGGTCGACCACGTCCGGACCTATAAGGCTCAGATGGCCCTAGCCACCAACTCCGATGAACTACACTACCTAGCCTTCCCCAGCACTTTGAAAGGCCCGGCCATGCAGTGGTTCTACTCCTTGGAGCCCTGATCGGTCTGCAGTTTCAAACAACTCAGCAAGCAGTTCATCAACCAATTCGCCGGTATGCATGAGCAGCCAAAGCCAAACATGCAGCTACTGACGGTCAGACAACGGAATAATGAGTCCCTCAAGGAGTTCACTTACCGGTTCAACCAACAGAAGCTTCAAATCCGCAATCTGAATGAGACAATTGCCATCATAGCCTTCTGCTCGGGAGTTCAACACACCAAGTGCGCCGCGTCGTTCCACCGAAATCGACCGGTAACCTTGGTCGAACTCGCAGAGAGGGTTGGAAAATACATTGACACTGAAGAATTTCTAAAGATCAAAGACCCCGAGCAAGAAAGCAACGAGTCTTCCAGAAGTAAGAGAAAGCGAGATCAGCTTGGGAGTTTCGACAATTCTTCCAGTTCACAGCAGTCCGGGTCAGGCAGCCCCGACCCAACCTCCAGCTCACACCAAGCGGAGTCCGGAAGCCCCGACCCGACCTCCAGTTCATATCGGTCAGGATAAAGCAGTTCTGAAGCCTAGAGAAATCTGGAACCCGACGATCCTGATCCGACCTCCTGTCTCCATCGGTCTAGAAGAGCCCGACTACAATGGTACTTGCTTGATCACCACATGAGGCTCCACCGATTGTCAGAGAACTCATACAAAGCCCTCGGGCCTAACCCTGAGGCATATAAAGACCTCGGGCCTAACCTCGAGGCGCGAAGAAGACCTCGAGCTCCGAACTCAGGCACTAAAAAGACCTCGGGCTCCGAACTCAGGCACTCAAAAGACCTCGGGCTCCGAACCTAGGCATTAAAGACCTTGGGGTCACGCCCAAGGCACCGGCTTCGCTTAGGTCCAACCGACGATGGGGGCAAACCCCTAGGTGGCTGATGATGGCAAGCTTCAAAAGACCCTGCAACCACCATGTTCCAGGTCGGTTACCTACAGTTCATAGCCTCTATAAGACCCTCGTCTTAGCGAAAGCTTGGGGGGCAAGATGGCGTAGTGAACTAAATAGGTAATCACACCGGGTATCTACAGGCCTCGCGGATAACCAAGTCAAAATCTTGGACAACCCGAGCACCTACAGTACTCAGAGGCATTAACTCCACTTAGGTCCAAATCGACGATAGAGGTGACTAAAATCTCTTAGGTTGGCCGATGATAGAGGAGCAAAAGGACCTTAAAGCAACGTTATTTAGGTCGGCTCCACCAACATGGTCAAGCTCTTCTCCCAACAGTCTTGACGAAGGCTGGCCAGGCGGAAGACAACCATCTTGGGGAGTTAACATAAAAAAGGACCCTAGAGCAATACGCTTTAGGTCGGCTTTTCCAACATGGTAAAATCCTTCTACCCACAGCCTTGACGAAGGTTTACGGGTAGAAGATAACCATCCTGGGAGCTAACTCAAGAAAAAAGACTCCGAAGTAGGCCGAGTCTCAACTCTTGGTCACTTCCCGAGCATTCAAAGACTCCGAATTAGGCCGGGTCTAAACTCCCGGTCAGTTCCCGAGCACTTAAAGGTCCCGAGCTGGGCTGGGTCTCAACTCTCAGCCAGTTCCCGAGGACTCACCAGGCTCAGAAGCCCCGAGGCAGCTTTCACAAGCACTCAGACAGTGGCAAGTAACATCAAATCGATTTCCAAACTTGCCTCGATATAGCATCTGGCCAATCTTGAAAATGGGGGGCAGCTGATACACCCAAATTTGGCTCTATCCTATGACCGAGCGGTTCAAATCAGCAGTCAGTCAATGCCCCAGGCAAATCATGCACAACTCCATAGAGGCATCAGCCCGAGCAGTTCATCTACGACCCGGCCAACAGGTCGGGAAAACTGCACAGGCACATCCCACCGCGGGAATAGCCCATCCGGGCCCATAAGCATGATCCCGAGCTTCACAGGCGTAATTCCGAGCATTACAGGCAGTTTCCTACTCAAGTTAGAAGACTAATGGAAAGTGCACACTATTTCCTAATCCAATTAGGAAATCCCCATAATTAGTGCCAATCTATATCAATAGGATTATATTTCCTTATCCATGTATGAGTAGGTCTCTTACATCTATAAAAGAGACCTCTCACCCCCCAGAGAGGGGGCCACCAATTCTGTAGTCTACACAGCACCTCTATAAAATTCACCATTATACGCATACACCCGGTCGGTATTACTGGTAGTGCCGCCCCTCTTTGTTGGCTCACCAGGCCCGCCGGTGATCTGTTAGTGAACGTGCTCAGACACACCAGTGGACGTAGGTACCTTCATTAACTGTCACGCCCCGCAGTAGCAAAAATAGAGAAAATAAATTCCTTTTTGGACCCGTAGGCCATGACAGTTGAAAGTCACCACATTGTCCACAACCAAAGTCAAACCATCAGAGTAATGATTCAACCACACATTGGAAAGTTCTAGGGTTGATATATATAATCAGAGTTCGATACTAACTATTACAAACCATAAGTATTGCAGAAGTACAAATAAAGTATTACGGCAACATATGCCGATTACAAACTTAACTATTACAACGGTCTCTAAAACATAGGCATAAACTATCAACACCAAGCTCCAAGTCTTCAGCTTGCGTAGTAGTCAGCACCAACATAGCCTCCATCATCGTAGGCTCCTTCCTCGTGGTACCTATCCATGTATGCATCACCTGCATACTCATAACCCTGGCCAGCTGGACGTTGAATATCCAGCGGCATAAAACGCCGTCAGCTACGAAAGCCGAGTGAATGCAAATACTAACAGAGTATCTACAGATATGTAGCATATAATGACAACATCAATAAAAAGGATCATCTCATCGTTCGTATGCATGTATGCACCAATCCAATATTTAACAACGGACATCGTCCCAAATCTCCCAATACATAACATAGACTCTTGGGTCCACATTAATCAGACACGTAGTCCCATACCTACGGTCTGTTCACTCTTGACACGCAGTCTCACACATAACATAGACTCTTGGGTCCACATTAATCAGACACGTAGTCCCATACCTACGGTCTGTTCACTCTTGACACACAGTCTCACACATAACATAGACTCTCGGGTCCACATTAATCAGACACGTAGTCCCATACCTACGGTCTGTTCACTCTTGACACGCAGTCTCACACATAACATAGACTCTCGGATCCATATTAATCAGACACGTAGTCCCATACCTACGGTCTGTTCACTCTTGACACGCAGTCCCATATAATCTAGCCAAACGCCCCGATATACTCTGGCCAACTCGCCCAATGTGTTACTCTGGCCAACTCGCCCATTTTGTTACACTGGCCAACTCGCCCATGATGTTACACTGGCCAACTCGCCCATTTTGTTACACTGGCCAACTCGCCCATGATGTTACACTGGCCAACTCGCCCATTTTGTTACACTGGCCAACTCGCCCATTTTGTTACACTGGCCAACTCGCCCATGATGTTACACTGGCCAACTCGCCCATTTTGTTACACTGGCCAACTCGCCCATGATGTTACACTGGCCAACTCGCCCATTTTGTTACACTGGCCAACTCGCCCATTTTGTTACACTGGCCAACTCGCCCATGATGTTACACTGGCCAACTCGCCCATTTTGTTACACTGGCCAACTCGCCCATGATGTTACACTGGCCAACTCGCCCATGATGTTACACTGGCCAACTCGCCCATTTTGTTACACTGGCCAACTCGCCCATGATGTTACACTGGCCAACTCGCCCATTTTGTTACACTGGCCAACTCGCCCATTTTGTTACACTGGCCAACTCGCCCATTTTGTTACACTGGCCAACTCGCCCATGATGTTACAGAACATTACGGCCCTATATCATACGATCTTCGTGACCGCATTTGTACGTACCAATCATAAATAGTATCGACCATTGTGGTCGACAGACCCACTACTATGCACGTCGGCCTTTCAATTTCATTATTATCTCAACATATATCAAAAGGATATAACAATACAAGGAAAATACAGGGTATTACATATAACAACATTCAAACCAAAACTAGAATGAAATATTAGACATCGTGTATGATTCTAGTAAAAATAAGGCACAGGGGTATTTTGGTCATTTTCCAGTTTTGTACGTCCACAACCGAATTTTATAAAAGTTCCGTGAGATTAAATAAATAAGTATTCATGTTGGAAGTTAAGAGTTTTTGATCCTCATTAAGAATCCATCTCGATTTCAGTCGTATTTGAAAAATACCAGTTTATCGTATTTATACCGTATTTGAAAACCAGAATACCGTATTTATACTATATCAGAATACCATATTTATACCGTATTATACTATATCAGAATACCATATTTATACCGTATTATACTATATCAGAATACCATATTTATACCGTATTATACTATATCAGAATACCGTATTTATACGCACAAAAAATATAAATACGTAATATAATACGTATATACATCACATAATCATAATCATATGTTCATAACCAAGTGTAATGTAAATAGCTGAGTGAGTTGGAGACTCACCTAAATTCGCAGAATAATAATGCCGAGAAAACCCGAAGAATCTTCGAATATAAAATTCCGGCTTCAAATAGCGTTCTTGGTGTTCTTGGTGTACTAGGTGTGTTCTTGGTGTTCTTGGTGTTTGTGTGTGCGTTCTTGGTGTTCTTGGTGTACTAGGTGTGTTCTTGGTGTTCTTGGTGTTTGTGTGTGCGTTCTTGGTGTTCTTGGTGTACTAGGTGTGTTCTTGGTGTTCTTGGTGTTTGTGTGTGCGTTCTTGGTGTTCTTGGTGTTTGTGTGTGCGTTCTTGGTGTTCTTGGTGTTTGTGTGTGTGTTCTTGGTGTTCTTGGTGTTTGTGTGTGTGTGCATTAGGATGACTTCTCAACCTTATATGTCTAAGGATAAATGTAATGGAATGGTCCCATATATATAGGAACCAAGGAGGGACCTCACCTTGCAATTACCAAGAGTTAAAGGTTCGAAGGATAATTATTTCCTTAGGGCATGTTTGGTTGGAAAATCATAACTGGTCCAAATATACCAGATATTCACAAATCTGCTAAATTTTTGTTTCTAAAAATTTTGAAAATTTATAATCGAGTTCTATAAATACTGAATATTATAATAACAACATAAAAACACTAATCATCTAGGGAAATAAATATTTAAAAATAGCGGGTATTACATCATCCCCCACTAACTGAAGATTTCGTCCCCGAAATCCGAACTAAGCATCGTTGAACAACTCCGGGTACTTCTCACGCATCTCTGACTCTAGCTCCCATGATGCTTCTCCTTCGTCGTGAAACTTCCACTGGATCTTCACCAACGGAATTTCCTTACTTCTTAACTTCTTAATTCCCCAATCCAGAATTCGCACTGGTCCTTCATGAAATGATACATTATCGCTAACCTCAATGTCCTCAAAGTTGATCTCATGACTCGGATTGTGAGCACACTTTCTTAACATGCTAACATGAAACACGTTGTGTACTCCCGACATCTTAGGCGGTAACGCGAGTCGGTAGGCAACTTTTCCTACACGTTCAAGGATCTCAAATGGTCCAATGAAACGCGGTGCTAGCTTTCCTCTCTTCTGCCCAAATTTGACAATTCCTCACACCGGAGATACCTTAAGCAGCACATGATCTCCAACACTAAATTCCAAACTCCTGCGACGTTTATCTGCGTAACTCTTGTGTCTACTCTGCGCCGTTCGCATCCTTTCTTTCACGATCTGGATCTTTTCGTTAGTTTCTCGAACTAATTCAGGTCCAAGCAGTTGATTGTCTCCAACCTCTGCCCAACACAAAGGTGATCGGCACGGTCTTCCGTATAATGCCTCAAAGGGTGCCATTCCTATGCTCGAGTGGTGACTGTTATTATACGCAAATTCTATCAGCGGTAGATGAGTCTCCCATGAGCCCTCAAAATCAATAACACACGCTCGAAGCATGTCCTCCATCACTTGGTTAACTCGTTCAGTCTGCCCATCAGTCTGTGGATGAAAGGCAGTGCTCAAGCTTAACGAAGTCCCCAAAGCTGTCTGTAGGCTTTTCCAAAACTCTGCAGTGAATCTTGAATCACGGTCTGATACGATTGATATAGGTACACCGTGCAGTCGCACAACTTGTTGTATCTACATCCGACTCAAACGTTCGACTGGATACGACATACTATAAGCTATGAAATGCGCCGATTTGGTAAGTCGATCCACAACTACCCAAATAGCATCGTGGTTTTGCTGAGACCTTGGCAAACCTACCACGAAATCCATAGTTATATGTTCCCACTTCCATCCGGGAACTGGTAATGGTTGTAGAAGTCCTGGAGGCTTCTGATGTTCCGCCTTCACTTGCTTGCACGTGAGACATTGAGACACGTGTTCATCAACTTCTCGTTTCATTCCTTCCCACCAGAAGTTTCTCTTCAAATCTTTGTACATCTTTGTGCCTCCTGGGTGGATAGTCATTCGCGACTTGTGCGCTTCGTCCATTATGTCTTTTCTAAGATTATCTTCATCCGACACACAAAGTCTGCCCCTGCATCTGAGTGCTCCATCCGAACCAATACTCCAATTCTCTGGTTCCTTCACTACATTGCTCGCGAACCACTCTTGAAGTCCTTCATTCTTCCTTTGTGCTTCAAGGATACGACTGATGAGTGTCGGTTGTACTACCAAACATCCAAAGTGTCGTCCTTCACCTGAATCTGAGGCTTGAATACCGAATTCAGCCAAAGTTCCCAATGCTTGCCATTCTTTGATCATAAGAGAAGCTACTATTATCCTCCTGGGTTTCCGACTTAAAGCATCGGCTACTACGTTTGCTTTCCCAGGGTGATACTGTAATGTGAAATCATAGTCTTTCAATAATTCCATCCAACGTCGTTGCCTCATATTCAACTCCTTTTGAGAGAATAAGTATCTCAGACTCTTATGATCCGAAAACAGATCGAACTTCTCGTCGTAGAGATAATGCCTCCAAATCTTGAGAGCAAAAACAATAGCGGCTAGTTCAAGGTCATGCATCGGGTAATTCAACTCGTGAGGCTTCAACTGCCGTGATCCGTATGCAATAACCTTTCCATCTTGCATCAGAACACATCCAAGTCCTTGGTGTGATGCGTCGCTATAAATGGTGAACTGCTCACCGCTCTTAGGTATCGCAAGCACTGGCGCTGTAGTCAATCTCTCCTTCAATTCTTGGAATGCTCGTTCATGCTTGTTACCCCATTCAAACTTCAAATCCTTCTTCGTTAGTCTGGTAAGAGGAGATGCGATCTTGGAGAATCCTTCCACAAATCTCCTGTAGTATCCAGCTAGACCAAGAAAACTCCTGACTTCTGTTGTAGTAGTTGGTGTATTCCAATCCAAAACTGTGTCTATCTTTGACGAGTCTACAGCTATTCCATCCTGCGAGACAACATGTCCTAGGAACTTGACTTCCTTTAGCCAAAACTCGCACTTACTGAACTTCGCATACAGTTGGTTATCTCGAAGGGTCTGTAGTGCGATCCTTACATGTCCCTCATGTTCCTTCTCGGTCTTTGAGTAGATTAGAATATCGTCTATGAACACGATAATGAACTGGTCCAAGTAGGGCCTAAATACTCTATTCATTAGGTCCATGAATACCGCTGGGGCATTGGTTAATCCAAAAGACATAACCAAGAATTCATAATGCCCGTACCTCGTCTTGAAAGCAGTCTTTGAAATATCCTCAGGTCGAACCAACAATTGGTGATATCCAGATCGTAGGTCGATCTTCGAGAAAGTCGTCGCTCCTTGCAACTGATCAAACCGATCATCGATTCTAGGGAGTGGGTACTTATTCTTAATCGTGACCTTGTTGAGCTCCCTATAGTCGATACAAAGTCGCTGAGTTCCGTCTTTTTTCTTAACAAATAACACCGGCGCTCCCCAAGGTGAGGTGCTGGGTCGAACGAACTTGAGATCTTCTAGCTCTTGCACTTGCTTCTTCAGTTCTTGCATCTCCGTTGGTGCCATCCGATAAGGAGCCTTTGATTTCGGTGAAGTGCCAGGTACTAACTCGATACAGAAATCAATCTCCCGCTTAGGTGGCAGTCCAATAATACTCTGAAACACATCCTCAAGGTCTCGGACTACAGGAATCTGTGCAACAGTGAGTCCCGAACTCGAGCTCTCGATAGTTGCTAGACGGCTAGTGAGAAAAGCATCGCTAGAGGGGTTGCACTGAAAATCAAAAGACTGAAATCCTGGTACCAAAAAGGTAATCATCCTATTGGCACAGTCCATCTTGGCACGATACTTCATGAGCCAATCAAATCCTAAGATGATGTCAAATTCCCTCATTGACAAAACGATTAGATCTGCGGGAAGAATTCTATCCTCGAGGGTTAAAGTACAGTCCTTGCACACTTTTCCTAATTTTACGGTTACTCCCAAAGGCGATACCGCATTCAGGGCTACATCAAGCGCCTGGGGTACTAAACCCAAAAATAATCATAGAAAGTAATCCGCACTAAACATAATAGTAGCTATAACTAGCATCACATTAATAGCACGGAGAATTCCATAGGGACGATCTCCAAAACACAAACTTAGAGTCAACCCTTATCTCAAGGAATCTTAGGTTCAACTCAAGAAAGGTTGGACAATTGTTGAACACGACTACAAAACCTAGGCTCTGATACCAAAAATCCTGTCACGCCCCGCAGTAGCAAAAATAGAGAAAATAAATTCCTTTTTGGACCCGTAGGCCATGACAGTTGAAAGTCACCACATTGTCCACAACCAAAGTCAAACCATCAGAGTAATGATTCAACCACACATTGGAAAGTTCTAGGGTTGATATATATAATCAGAGTTCGATACTAACTATTACAAACCATAAGTATTGCAGAAGTACAAATAAAGTATTACGGCAACATATGCCGATTACAAACTTAACTATTACAACGGTCTCTAAAACATAGGCATAAACTATCAACAGCAAGCTCCAAGTCTTCAGCTTGCGTAGTAGTCAGCACCAGCATAGCCTCCATCATCGTAGGCTCCTTCCTCGTGGTACCTATCCATGTATGCATCACCTGCATACTCATAACCCTGGCCAGCTGGACGTTGAATATCCAGCGGCATAAAACGCCGTCAGCTACGAAAGCCGAGTGAATGCAAATACTAACAGAGTATCTACAGATATGTAGCATATAATGACAACATCAATAAAAAGGATCATCTCATCGTTCGTATGCATGTATGCACCAATCCAATATTTAACAACGGACATCGTCCCAAATCTCCCAATACATAACATAGACTCTTGGGTCCACATTAATCAGACACGTAGTCCCATACCTACGGTCTGTTCACTCTTGACACGCAGTCTCACACATAACATAGACTCTTGGGTCCACATTAATCAGACACGTAGTCCCATACCTACGGTCTGTTCACTCTTGACACACAGTCTCACACATAACATAGACTCTCGGGTCCACATTAATCAGACACGTAGTCCCATACCTACGGTCTGTTCACTCTTGACACGCAGTCTCACACATAACATAGACTCTCGGATCCATATTAATCAGACACGTAGTCCCATACCTACGGTCTGTTCACTCTTGACACGCAGTCCCATATAATCTAGCCAAACGCCCCGATATACTCTGGCCAACTCGCCCAATGTGTTACTCTGGCCAACTCGCCCATTTTGTTACACTGGCCAACTCGCCCATGATGTTACACTGGCCAACTCGCCCATTTTGTTACACTGGCCAACTCGCCCATGATGTTACACTGGCCAACTCGCCCATTTTGTTACACTGGCCAACTCGCCCATTTTGTTACACTGGCCAACTCGCCCATTTTGTTACACTGGCCAACTCGCCCATGATGTTACACTGGCCAACTCGCCCATTTTGTTACACTGGCCAACTCGCCCATGATGTTACACTGGCCAACTCGCCCATTTTGTTACACTGGCCAACTCGCCCATTTTGTTACACTGGCCAACTCGCCCATTTTGTTACACTGGCCAACTCGCCCATTTTGTTACACTGGCCAACTCGCCCATGATGTTACACTGGCCAACTCGCCCATTTTGTTACACTGGCCAACTCGCCCATTTTGTTACACTGGCCAACTCGCCCATTTTGTTACACTGGCCAACTCGCCCATGATGTTACACTGGCCAACTCGCCCATTTTGTTACACTGGCCAACTCGCCCATGATGTTACACTGGCCAACTCGCCCATGATGTTACACTGGCCAACTCGCCCATTTTGTTACACTGGCCAACTCGCCCATTTTGTTACACTGGCCAACTCGCCCATTTTGTTACACTGGCCAACTCGCCCATGATGTTACACTGGCCAACTCGCCCATTTTGTTACACTGGCCAACTCGCCCATGATGTTACACTGGCCAACTCGCCCATGATGTTACACTGGCCAACTCGCCCATTTTGTTACACTGGCCAACTCGCCCATGATGTTACACTGGCCAACTCGCCCATTTTGTTACACTGGCCAACTCGCCCATTTTGTTACACTGGCCAACTCGCCCATTTTGTTACACTGGCCAACTCGCCCATGATGTTACAGAACATTACGGCCCTATATCATACGATCTTCGTGACCGCATTTGTACGTACCAATCATAAATAGTATCGACCATTGTGGTCGACAGACCCACTACTATGCACGTCGGCCTTTCAATTTCATTATTATCTCAACATATATCAAAAGGATATAACAATACAAGGAAAATACAGGGTATTACATATAACAACATTCAAACCAAAACTAGAATGAAATATTAGACATCGTGTATGATTCTAGTAAAAATAAGGCACAGGGGTATTTTGGTCATTTTCCAATTTTGTACGTCCACAACCGAATTTTATAAAAGTTCCGTGAGATTAAATAAATAAGTATTCATGTTGGAAGTTAAGAGTTTTTGATCCTCATTAAGAATCCATCTCGATTTCAGTCGTATTTGAAAAATACCAGTTTATCGTATTTATACCGTATTTGAAAACCAGAATACCGTATTTATACTATATCAGAATACCATATTTATACCGTATTATACTATATCAGAATACCATATTTATACCGTATTATACTATATCAGAATACCATATTTATACCGTATTATACTATATCAGAATACCGTATTTATACGCACAAAAAATATAAATGCGTAATATAATACGTATATACATCACATAATCATAATCATATGTTCATAACCAAGTGTAATGTAAATAGCTGAGTGAGTTGGAGACTCACCTAAATTCGCAGAATAATAATGCCGAGAAAACCCGAAGAATCTTCGAATATAAAATTCCGGCTTCAAATAGCGTTCTTGGTGTTCTTGGTGTACTAGGTGTGTTCTTGGTGTTCTTGGTGTTTGTGTGTGCGTTCTTGGTGTTCTTGGTGTACTAGGTGTGTTCTTGGTGTTCTTGGTGTTTGTGTGTGCGTTCTTGGTGTTCTTGGTGTACTAGGTGTGTTCTTGGTGTTTGTGTGTGCGTTCTTGGTGTTCTTGGTGTTTGTGTGTGCGTTCTTGGTGTTCTTGGTGTTTGTGTGTGTGTTCTTGGTGTTCTTGGTGTTTGTGTGTGTGTGCATTAGGATGACTTCTCAACCTTATATGTCTAAGGATAAATGTAATGGAATGGTCCCATATATATAGGAACCAAGGAGGGACCTCACCTTGCAATTACCAAGAGTTAAAGGTTCGAAGGATAATTATTTCCTTAGGGCATGTTTGGTTGGAAAATCATAACTGGTCCAAATATACCAGATATTCACAAATCTGCTAAATTTCTGTTTCTAAAAATTTTGAAAATTTATAATCGAGTTCTATAAATACTGAATATTATAATAACAACATAAAAACACTAATCATCTAGGGAAATAAATATTTAAAAATAGCGGGTATTACATCATCCCCCACTAACTGAAGATTTCGTCCCCGAAATCCGAACTAAGCATCGTTGAACAACTCCGGGTACTTCTCACGCATCTCTGACTCTAGCTCCCATGATGCTTCTCCTTCGTCGTGAAACTTCCACTGGATCTTCACCAACGGAATTTCCTTACTTCTTAACTTCTTAATTCCCCAATCCAGAATTCGCACTGGTCCTTCATGAAATGATACATTATCGCTAACCTCAATGTCCTCAAAGTTGATCTCATGACTCGGATTGTGAGCACACTTTCTTAACATGCTAACATGAAACACGTTGTGTACTCCCGACATCTTAGGCGGTAACGCGAGTCGGTAGGCAACTTTTCCTACACGTTCAAGGATCTCAAATGGTCCAATGAAACGCGGTGCTAGCTTTCCTCTCTTCTGCCCAAATTTGACAATTCCTCACACCGGAGATACCTTAAGCAGCACATGATCTCCAACACTAAATTCCAAACTCCTGCGACGTTTATCTGCGTAACTCTTGTGTCTACTCTGCGCCGTTCGCATCCTTTCTTTCACGATCTGGATCTTTTCGTTAGTTTCTCGAACTAATTCAGGTCCAAGCAGTTGATTGTCTCCAACCTCTGCCCAACACAAAGGTGATCGGCACGGTCTTCCGTATAATGCCTCAAAGGGTGCCATTCCTATGCTCGAGTGGTGACTGTTATTATACGCAAATTCTATCAGCGGTAGATGAGTCTCCCATGAGCCCTCAAAATCAATAACACACGCTCGAAGCATGTCCTCCATCACTTGGTTAACTCGTTCAGTCTGCCCATCAGTCTGTGGATGAAAGGCAGTGCTCAAGCTTAACGAAGTCCCCAAAGCTGTCTGTAGGCTTTTCCAAAACTCTGCAGTGAATCTTGAATCACGGTCTGATACGATTGATATAGGTACACCGTGCAGTCGCACAACTTGTTGTATCTACATCCGACTCAAACGTTCGACTGGATACGACATACTATAAGCTATGAAATGCGCCGATTTGGTAAGTCGATCCACAACTACCCAAATAGCATCGTGGTTTTGCAGTGCCCCGAGGCAAAATTTTTTAGGTCTACAATTGGAAAATTGGTTTAACACCCCTAGTTTGGGGTAAATCATGTAATTTTAGGGGGTCTATTTCTAAAACTTGTAATATACTACATATAAATCTAGAATTTTCAAAAGTCCAAGGGGCCTGTGTCTAAAACTTATAAAATATTGTATGTAAATTTAGAATTTTTAAAAGTTCAGGGGGGCCTGTGTGAATTTTAGGAGGGCCTATTTGTAAAATCTATAAAATATTACATGTAATACAGTAATTTTCAAAAGTCCAGGGGGGCCTGTGCCACCCCTGACTATATGCTAGGTTCGCCACTGTATAAAACTCTATTTTTGAGCACTGGTCTCAGTAACTGATCGGGAGTGAGCTTATAGCCCCTTATTTGCACTTGTTAGTACTTAATACTCTGTTTTATTATACTTTTACTTCGTTTTTCACTTTTTGTCAGGTTTTTAGAAGAAAGCAATTGTTCCAGGCTATTTGGTGTGAGAAAACAGAGCAAACCATGCAGAAAAGGTCATATTACTCGCGCGACCCACTCGTGCGACGTCTTGAAAAACCCAAAGTTGCGTATTTCACCAACTTAAAGAGTCCGATGCGATCAAAATTGCCTAAATGCGTTCAGAATGAAAGTTATCTGCTGTTGAAGGCTACCATCTATAAAAGGGCTCTTATTTATCAATTTAGGGTTACACACATCCTAGCATACAACTTTGTATTCAATTTGGGAGATCAAGGCAAGAAGAATTGAAGATCTAGCTTGAGGTTTCTAATAGCAACCATCATATCCAATTCCATGCTTTTATCAACCATGTCCAACTAAACACCTAATCTAGGGTTTCAATGAAACCCTAGCTATGTAAAGGGGATTTCTTTGCTTGTCTTCTTTAGAGATTTTATGTATTTTGATAGTTGATTATAAGTTTCGAGGATTAAAATTATATAATCAGATCTTAATGTTTATATTCAATGATACGCCCAAAAATGGTCCTGAAGTCCAGTTCTCGGGGCCCAACCCCGATCGACCGACCTCCAGTGTAGGACTCCAGGTCTGACCGACCAACCTTTAGGTCTGACCCCGACCGACATCCAGTTAAGTGCTTTGGCCCAGACCCGACCAACCTGATCAACAGAGCAAGTTGCATCGGTCAATCGCAGAACAACTCGGGAACAACTCGGTTGGCCCAGAGGCGCATCCCAAATAACTCGGACTCTAGCAGTTTCCTAATCCAGTTAGGAAACCTTCCAGCTACCCAAAAACAGTTTCCTAATTGATACACGCAAAATTCGCTCTATCTTATGACCGAGCGGTTCAAACCAGCAGCGAGTCCATGTCCCGGTCAAATCATAACAACTCCTTGGATAAGCATCATCCTGAGCGGTCTAGTCTACTCATCATCCCGAGCGGTTCATCCCCGACCTGGCCAACAGGTCGGGAAAACCGCACAAGCACATCCCACTGTGGGAACAGCCCATCCGGGCCCACAGGCATGATCCCGAGCCTCACAGGCGTGATCCTAAGCATTATGGGTAGTTTCCTACTCAAGCTAGAAGACTAATGGAAAGTGCAAGCTATTTCCTAATCCAATTAGGAAACCCCCACAATTAATGCCAATCTATATTAATTGGATTATGTTTCCTTATCCATGTACGAGTAGGTCTCTTACATCTATAAAAGAGACCACTCACCCCCCATGGAAGGGGCCAATTCTTTAGTCTACACAGCACCTCTATAAAATTCCCCATTATACGCATACACCCGGCCGGTATTACTGGTAGTGCCGCCCTTCTTTGTTGGCTCACCATGCCCGCCGGTGATCTGCTAGTGAACGTGCTCAGATACACACGTGGACGTAGGTACCTTCATTAACAGGGCCGAACCACATACAAAAAATAGTCTCTCACTCTCTCTCTTTCTCCTAAAATTGCTCTAATTTACTCTTACCAATTTCTGGCATCATCACTAATCAAATAAGGAAACCTTCAGGATATGTCGCAATCATTACAGGCTGTCAATAGTTTTCTAAATGGACTAGGATGCCTTGTAAGGGAGAACTCTTCCTCTATAAAAGGGTCCTTCCACCCCCATTAGAGGGGATCCCGATCTAAATTTCACCAAGAGAAATTTACTACATTGTCTAGCCTCTCCAAAGAAATCCTAAATGTTAACACCCTACACGACCGACCCTTGGTAGTTGGTAGTTCCAGTCACCATTGTTGGATCACCAAGGTGCCTACAGTAGTTTTATTTCATATAGTGGAAGTGCTTAGACACATATGTGGACGTAGGTTTCTTCATTAACAGGACTGAACCACATACAAATATGCTGCCTAGATCTCTCCTCTTCTCTCCTATGCTTTGAGTATCCTATTAAACCCTAAATCTGACCAATACCAAAAATTGCATCATCAGCTTGGAGCCGTGTGGGAACCGATAGATTTATCAAAAAAACAAATCTCTTAGCTGATAGTCATGCCTCCGAAGAAGGGTAAGAAGGCTACGCAACAGGCTAACCGGGATGGTCCGTTGGGCCCGGCACCAGCTGTGGCGGTCCTGACATCGGAGTAGATCACCACAACTCTCGCATAACTCTTGGAGGGCCGACGTCAGGCTTAACAACAGATCAAAGCCCTACTGGCCCAGTAAAATAATCCTCCCCAGGCTTGGGTACTGCCCGGGAACACCGAGCGTGGTTTGGAACCAACACAGAACCGACAACATGCCCGAGCCAACCCAACCCGTGCTGAGAACGCCAAACTATTATCAATGATAAACGTGTTACCGGAGAGGAGAGGCAAGAGTGCATGACCTGGGAATTGGCCCGGGATCACTCGGCCAAGAGCCAGAGTGATCTTAGGCACGCGATCAATCGGAGACATAACCGAGCCTTATCCCAGAGGACGACACGCCTTAACGAGGAAGCCTCTTCCACTAACCTGACCTACCCCACGGGTACCGATCGGGAAGACATGGAAGACCATATCAAAGACTTGGAAAGGCAAACCGACAGAATGGCCAAGAAGCTGGGCCGACATTCTGTTCAGGATCGTGTTAACACCGAGACCGAGTCGCCATTCTCCAGCCAGATCCCGAGATTTGCTATTCCATGCAAATTCAAATAGCCTCACCTAGATTCTTATAATGGCTTGGGAAGCCTGGTCGACCAGGTCAGGTCCTACAAGGCCCAGATGGCCTTCACCACCAATGTCGATGAACTGTATTACGTAGCCTTTCCCAGTACTCTGAAAGGCCCGGCCACTCAATGGTTCTACTCCTTGAAGCCTCAATCGGTCAGCAGTTTCAAGTAACTCAACAAGCAGTTTGTTAGCCAGTTTATTGATATGTATGAGCAGCCGAAGCCTGACATACAGTTACTGACTGTTAGGCAAAGGAAGAATGAGTCCCTCAAGGAATTTTTTGACCAGTTCAACCAAGAGAAGCTCGGGGTCTATGATCTTAATGAAGCCGTCGCAATTACCGCCTTCTGCTCTGGGGTTGAGAACACCAAGTGTGCTGCGTCGTTTCACATAGACCGACTGTAGACGCCCTGATTTTGACCAACCGTTGAATCCAGGGTTGGTTACCTCTGAAGACCGATGATGACAACAACCGGTGAAATTCAAAGATTTTCCAAAAAAATTCAAGTCTTCTGAGAATTCTTCAAAATTAAATTTTCAAATCGAGAGAATGAAAAAGGGAATTGGGTGTTCGGAAAGACCCGGATATCAAAATGCATGTGAGAGAGACAACCTGAAAATTAATCCCAAAATTAAAGTATATACATATAAGAATTTTGAGAGAAAAAGAAATAAAGAAAAGAAAAGAAGAAAATATGTATATATATAGGTATAATCTATTAAGTATATAAAGTATATTAGTATAGTTTACTAAAGTATATTAGGATATTAGTATATAGTAAATATATATTTTAAAAATAAAATAAAATAAGGAGGATTCAGTTAGCCGCGGCACGGGATAAAGCCGGCGGAACTCAGTAAGTGCCACGCCGACATTCACTGAGTGCCGCTCGGCACTCAGTAAGTGCTGGAACGGCACTCACGAAGTGCCGCAGCCAATTCCTCGAGTGCTGCATGCTGTAACAGTCTATTTTTCTCACATATTCTAGAAGAAATCTTTGCACATGGGTTTCCACCCGAATTTACCCAATTAACCCTTGAAGGAAAAGTCTATATAAGCTGGCCTTTATCTCCATTGTGAGGGGCTTGAATCATTTTGGATATATACAAGAAATATACATTGAAATCTAGAGAGAGAATTGAGAGAAAACAAGAGTTTCTTGAAGAAAACTTTGAAGATTTTTGAAGAATTTGGAAGATCATCATCCAACAATCAATAATTCCCTGAGGTTTATTAAGAGGTAACCTCCTAATCTTGTAGAATTAGGCAAATTCAATCACAAATTCATAGTTCTAGGATCTTACACATTTTCAAAACCTCTCTTCCTACCTCATTTCATCACACACCATATAGAATTTGTGATTGAATCTCATGGTAGTTCATTAGCTTGGATCTAGATAAGCCTTGGATTTAAAAGTATGAGTTGGTTTTTGAAGAATTTGCTCTCTTGATTTTTATTAAGTCAAACGTGAATTCTTTAAAATTCTATTTTCCTTTTTGAGACCCATAAGATTTTATGTATCTTATTGAGTCTCTTTGTGTTTGATTCTTTAATTTCCTATGATCCTATGATCCATATGGGGATTGAAGTGAATCATAGTCATCTCTACATATAGTTGGTTGGGTTCAAGGCTTAGCTCATGACTTGGGTCTCCCTACTAGGAATCTCATGGAATCCATACTATATTCCATAGAGGTTGTGTAGATTTGAGTCTAATTTAGTCTATAAGGACCATTAACTTGAGAGGAGAATAAGATATCATAACTCTATATTCCTCAAGTATCATACATGTGGGAGAGGAATTAGGTATTGTTTAAGTTTGAATTCAAAATATGAACACTAATCTAATAATGGTGCAGTGAATCCTTAAACCCACTGTGATCAAAGATTTTTCATTAAATCATGGTCCATTGGAATGGGATGAGACCAATTGGAGGGTGTTCATAACTCAATTAAGCACCTCTCTAATTTTTTTCTTGAAGAAATTCCATGTCTAAAATGGTTTGGCCTTATGGATTCAAAGTAAGCTACTCTCTGTCCAAAGTTTTAGAACAGTAAATCCGTTTTAAAATTAATAAATCAGAACCTTAACCAAACTTTCTTGGCCTCTAATAAATTTTTCTAGGCATTTCAATGTGTTAGGAAGATACCCTAAAAAGATCAAAGTATTTCTCATTTTTTTTACTATTTTTAGAAAATCATACAAAAACTCTGGACAGAGAGTTACAGATTCCTGAGTGATGTCTAGTTTTTTCCCTATTCCCAGAGATTTAACTGTTGGATCTTTGATTTTCTTTTTGGGTTAGAAACTAGACTCACAGAGGCTTAACATACTCAAAAATCACTAAGATCCAGCAGTTGGAAGCATGGTTTTTCTATCCTTGAAAGTCGGGTCTGCTCTCTATAATTCATGAGAAACTGTCACTGTTTTGTCCAATCTTATTAATTTTAACTTGAATAGTTTCCAAAATGCCTTGGGACCCAAATCATGTTTTGAATAATGATAATTAAGTCTAAATCCAGAGGCTAAGTGGTCCAAGTTTGTGAATAATTCATAGCTTGTCCTTATACATATCCGTGCATTCATCCATGTATATTGATGCTTGTAGCTAGGATCGAGCTCTAGGTGGTTTAATCCCTAATTGAACCTAGTTGTGAGTTCCTTATAATCATGTTGGGATTATACTACCTCTATATGGATATTGCATTGGCTCCTAGTTGAGACTTGCATATCTATAGAGGTGATATGTTCTCAACCAATTAGAAGGAATCCATAAATAGGTCAATTCCTTCTCTACTTGGTAGATTTAAGCTAGAAATTTAGGATTGATTATTTGATATCTTGTTTAAAGCATGTGGACTAATTTTTGTTTTGTAGCACTTTTGAGGTACATTTCTCAACCTCTCCCTAGTTTATTTTACTTGTTGATTTTTATTGATTTTCGACTTCATGTGTGACACCTTAGCTTAGGTCTTGCCTTATGTGTATATATGTATTAGAGACCATTTCTTAGGTTTTATATTTATTTGTATGCATTGCACGCTTAATGTTCGCGGCTGGATCCCGGGTAAGTTCTCTAGTTCCCTATTTTGCACATCATATTGCTTGCTACTTGAATTATGTGGTTTTGAATGCTATTTTGTCGTTAGCAATTTTGTACCATTGTCAACATGCTTGTGTAATGTATTATATATATTTGTATTAGTTGAGGGCATGCTTAGATTAATAATTCGATTAAAAAGGATGTTGAGTAGAGGCCTATCACGAGATAGGATGAGAGGGGGTGTTTTAGTCCGCCGGGCTCCTTCCCTTCTCATTCCATAATCCCCGGACCCAGTTTATCTTTGGTTTCGCAAAAGATCGGTTTGCTTTTAAAATGGTTTCTTAATTTTCCTTTTAAAAAAAAATTAAGTGGCGACTCTTTAAATATGAATTTGAAAAATTGTTTTAAAGAAAAAGTGGGCCCAAATGCCGGTATCCACAATCTGGCGACTCTGCTGGGGATCGAACCCAGAATCTCTGGTTTCGCAGACCAGAATTTATGATTTTGGGTTCACTCGAGGATTAGACTTGAAAGCATTCTTTTAATCGAATTAATTAATTTTTGTGTGCCCGTTGCATTGCACTTGCATGTCTAGCCAATCGATTGCACATAACTATGACCTTGGAGGATCGGGGCAACCCAGTCTGTCAAGCCATCATGGGACTGTGTGATCACCCTTGATCTCATACCATGTGTTGGTATATGAAGCATCCTATTGGGTGTGTGTCAAGGGTTCCTTATTTAACCAAAACTCGATTTTTGCATGGTAGCTTCTATAGAACCTTTCAAAAATAGGAAATCAATTCTCGATTAAGATTTATGTGCTAGGGAGTTTTGTATGCCCGAAAGGGATTACTTGAGATGATGACGATGCTTACTTGATGAAAGATGTGTAACCTTTTAACCACTTTTGAGCAATTCCTCTTCATGTCCTATGACATTTGGGAATATGCCGAACCTTGATGAAAAGATTACACTTCTTATATCTTGTTAAGCTAAGCATCATTGACCTTGTATGTATCCAAATTCATGAGAAGTACGGTGATAATCCGATCATGTGATCCTTCTACCCAAAGAAATTTAAATCCATATTTGAAAATAAACAAGATTTTTACCATCTTTGTCCCAAGTTTTTTTTTCGGCAAATCACACTTTCAAAACCATTGAAGTTGACTTGATTAAGGTTCCAAACCAATCCTTATTGAGATGCATTTTCACATCCCCGTTTTCAAAAAAAGAATCCTTGTGAATTAAGAAATACTTTGCATGTGAATTTTCAAATCAAAATTTCAATCCAATCATCTTTGTTGAGGAATGTTTAAACATCCTCGTTCTCAAAAGGATTCTCAAGAATTGTTTTCAAAAGATTTTATCATCCAAGAAATACTTTCTAAATGATTTTCAAAAAATTTTCAAATACCCAATCCTTGAAGGGATAATGATCACAATGAAAGGAGAAATTAGCGCACTTGACATGGATAAGGATTATATGTGCTTATGTGGCTTATATGTTAGAATTAGGATTTTCTTTTCTTTGGCATATAGAATAGGCACACACACACACACATGCATTGCATCCGTGTGGCATACGAATCATTCGTGAACATTTTACTAAGCATATAATAAAATCAACAAAAAGTGATAAAAATAATGAAAGTAATAATGAAAAATGTTTTAAAGTTAAAATTGGAAAATATGTGATTGTAGGTAAAAGATAGAATCAGCTACGAGCACAGTCTGGTACAGAGATTTTGCTGCAAGGTTAGTCAGAAGAGAGATGGCACAAGAAGCAAACGCAAGAGAAATAGCAGAATTGAGGGCCATAGTGGAACAACAGGCAGGTCAGATGACTAGAATGATGACCATGATGGAAACACTGGCACGACAACCGCCAGTTGTCGATCCTCCTCTACCTGTTAGGGAGGAAGATTGGTTCGATGACCCAGAGAGGGCTGAAGCACTGAGGGCCGAGAAGGAGAAACTAGAAAAAGAAAGGGCTGAGAAAGAGAAGCTGATGACTGAGAAGGTAGAGAAATTGGAAAGGGTAGTCCGTAAGGCTCACGGAGTTGACACTTACTTGCTAGAATTAGAAGGGTTATATGAAGGAGTTTACGAAGTACTACCTGCCAGGTTCAAGATGCCTGTGTTTGATAAATTTGATGGCACGGGGAACCCCTGTAGCCATATCCGAATGTGTATAGGGGCTTTCTAACTGAGCGATTTGAGCACGACCATGATGGCTGTCTTGTTTCAATAGACATTAACCGGAGCTGCTTTATCTTGGTACCTCACTTTGGAGCCAAGCAAAACCAGAATATGGGAGGAAGTGGTCAAAACATTCGTGGCCCAATACGAGTATAATCAAGATTTGGATGTTACTGTCAGAGATCTAGAGACTACCAGGCAGGGGAACAAGGAATCTTTTGCTGAATATCTGAGCCGCTGGAGGGGGAAGGCGGCTAAAATGGTGCAGAGGCCGACCAAGAAAGAGCAAATTTGGATGCTGATGAAAAAACTCCAGCCTGTCTACCAAGAGAAAATGAAGTTTTAATCCATCAACACCTTTGCCGAAGTGTTTGATGTGGGAACTAGGATTGAAGACGCGATACAAGAAGGGTTAATCAAGAGGAAGGAACCAGTGAACATGTATAGGCGTCCGAATTATGGGACAAGAGGAGGGCATTCAGGAGGTCATTCAGGGCCTATAGACGTGAACGTGTTAAGTGAACCAGAGAAGAAGTTCGATATAGCCAGAAGTTACCTGAAGAGAGGAGGAGATAAGCCATTAAGAAAGTTTTCAGACTTGGGAGTATCATTATCCACGGCTCTTGATAGGCTATTAGCAAAGGGACACCTTCACCTATTAGAACCGCGACCGAGACCAAACCCACCACCTCCAAATTTCAAAGCTGATCTGTACTGCGAATTCCATCAAGAGCAGGGACACTCAACTGATCGATGCTTAAGGTTGAGACATGAAATCCAAGATTTGATAGATAAGAAAGTGATTTCTGAACCACCCGCCAATCTACCGAACGTCACCAAGAATCCACTACCAAATCATCATGCGGTGCCGCCACCCGGAGTTTACTATTTGGAAAGTGAAGGAAGCTCTTTTGATCCATCAACATTAATCACTAAGCTGGGATGCTCGAGAAAGTTTTACCAGATGCCGAGAGATTTGATAGTCTGCACTTTGGACGAGCTGACAGATAGAAATAAGGGAAAAGTAATAGAAAAGGCTGATACTGCGGATTGGTGGGCACCTGAAGCCAATAGCTCTATTTGGTACAAAGGGGACGATAGTCAGAGTGTCAATAAAGTTAAGGAGGATCTTTGGTATAAAAGTGGAAAAAAAGAAGAAAATCCGGAAGTCACTAAAGCACTGGATGATCTTTGGTGTAAAGAAGAGGTTAGTCATTTAACACGATCGGGAAGGCATTTCAAATCTCATAAACTTGAGGAAGATCACCCAGGCCAGGAATTGGATAAGGGAAAATGGAAAATGAATGAGGAAGAAGAGAAAGATAGGTTCTTGAGACAGATGAAGAAGACACAAGCGAATATCACCATTTGGGGGTTATTAATTGCTTCCAAGCATTATAGGCAAGCAGTCCTCGATGCTCTCAATCAGTCAGATGTCTCCATCAACATCACCCTAGAGGATCTCATCGGCATGATAAAAAAAAGCTCAACTCTCGCTATCTCATTTACCGAAGCCTGCTCACAATAAGCCGTTGCACATCACCATCGAATGTCTAGGAAATTCTTTGCCCGCTTATCTTGTTGACAATGGGTCTGCATTCAATGTGTGCCCATTCCGAACATCTAAAAGGATGGGACTTGATGAATCCATATTTATACCCTCAGAACAAAAAGTAAGGGTCTATGACAATACTCAGCGAGCAGTTATAGGGATCATTTTTCTGAATCTCTCTATTGGAACTAAGGAAAAGGAGGTAGAATTTCAAATCATCGACATTCCTGCGTCATTCAATTTGCTTCTGGGAAGGCCATGGCTGGACAGTTTGGGTGCCATCCCGTCAATCATCCATCAAAAAGTCAAGTACATTTGGAAAATAAGGTTTGCGATATTCTGGGGGATAGTTGGATACATGTGTCTGAGGCCTCATCTTGTGCTCCAGTTTTGGAAGTACAAATGCAAGAGGAGAAAACGAGCTTGGGCGGATTCGAGTTCATTAATGTGATAGAAGATAGCAAACTGAAGGAGTTCCTGCCGCTGGATTTTGATCAAAACGCAAGTCCATTAGTGACCGGGATTATGAGAAAAATGGGATTCTTCCCGGGGTTGGGTTTAGGTAAGAAGCACCAAGGACTACAAGAGTTTCCGAACATCATCTCGCAAACTCACACCTGTGGGTTAGGATATCAGTCGACAAAGGAAGAAATGAAGAAAAAGAAGAAAGCGGCCGATGAGCCTATGGAAGAAACCTCTCAATGGATACTTTGTGAAAGAAGGGGAAGATTTTCTGTTTTGCGGTTTCCCAGAGCCGTGGTTGGATAAAGCAGAAAAGTGTATGAAGTCGGGATTCGAGATTTTCTTTTCACATGACTTCTCTGATTATGAGGACCCTTATCTTCAAGTGCCTACAAAATCTGCCATTGTTCAGGATTGGGTGTGTACTCTGGATGGCTTGGCAATAAAAAACCTGCTAGAAGTAGAACACAGAGGAATCGAAAGGGGTAGTTCTGGGGAGATCATGAATGAAGATGGGAAAAGCCAAGATGAAGAAGAAAGAAAGGAAAATAAAGCAGAAGGGGAGAAACCAGAACAGGAGGAAGAGCCAGAGGAAGAGGAAATGGAAGAGGTTACTCAGACAGGGGATTGAGAAGATCACTTCATCGCTGGATTGGGAGGAGAAATCAAGAAAGAATGGGTCCTTGAGTCTAGCAATAGGTATCCCCCTCACCCAAAGTCTGTAATGGCCCGAATGAGGCGTCTTTCAATTTCTATGTCTGTTGTAATCACTCCCAAGAAAGTTAATGAGAATATGACTAATTCTGCTTACTTGACTGCGCATAATAATAACTGTGATGCATGTAGTGAAATACCAGATGAATTGCAAAAATTAATTGAAAAATAAATGCATCTGAGTGTAAAATCATAGAAAGCACTTCAACGATTAATTTGGGAAATGAAGATAATCCACAAAATGTTTCTATTGGCTCCACACTTAGCGATGAGGAAAGTAAGGAATTAATCAATCTATTAATTGAATTCAAAGATGTCTTTGCATGGTCTTATGATGATATGCCAGGAATTGATCCAGAGATAGTCCAACATCATATTCTCCTTTCCCAAACTCAAAACCCGTAAAATAAAATTTAAGGCGAATGAGGCCTGAATGGGCGCTTAAAGTAAAAGAGGAAGTTGAAAAACAATTAGGAGCTGGATTCTTGATCATCACCAAGTATCCTGAATGGGTCGCCAACATTGTGCTAGTCCCTAAAAAGGATGGTCGTGTTAGGGTCTGTGTTGAATTTTGAGTTTTGAACAAAGCTAGCCCTAAGGACGATTTTCCTTTACCCCACATTGATGTACTGGTAGACAATACCGCAGGACACGAGCTCTTATCTTTCATGGATGGGTTCTCAGGGTATAATCAGATTTTAATGGCACCTGAGGATAGGGGGAATACCACTTTTATCATACCCTAGGGGACTTATTGCTATAGAGTTATGCCATTTGGACTTAAAAATGCGGGAGCGACTTATCAAAGAGCCGCCACCACATTGCTACATGACATGATCCATAAAGAAGTGGAGGTGTATGTGGACGACATGATAGTAAAGTCCAAAGAAAGGGAAGGGCACTTAGAGGCTTTAAGGAAATTCTTTGAGAGATTAAGGAAATTCAGAATGAGGTTAAACCCACAGAAATGTACCTTTAGGGTCACCACGGGGAAATTGTTAGGGTTTCTGATTACGCAAAGGGGGATTGAGGTAAACCCGACCAAAATTCAAGCTATAACCGAAATGCCATCACCAAAAAATGAAAAGGAGTTGAGGGGATTTTTAGGAAGAATACAATTCATCAGCCGTTTCATATTCAAACTCACCATGACCTGTGACCCATTGTTTAAATTGCTGAGGAAAGGGGAGAAGTTTGAATGGGATAGCCAATGCCAAAAAGCCTTCAAAAAGATTAAAACCTACCTCCAAAACCCTCCTGTTCTATCGCCTCCCAAACCCGGAAAGCCTTTATTTCTATACCTATCTGTAACTGAGAACTCAATGGGGTGCATGTTGGCCCAAGAAGAAGAAGAAGAGGGGCGTGTGGAGAAAGCAATCTACTATCTAAGTAAAAGGATGGCCAGGTATGAGCTGAACTATTCACCGTTAGAGAAAACTTGTTGGGCCTTGGTATGGTGTACCCGTCGCCTTAGGCATTACATGTTAGCCTTCCCTGTCACCCTAATATCTTGAATGGACCCACTCAAATACCTCTTTGAAAAACCCGCCCTAACCAATAAGATCTCCCATTGGACCATGATGCTAGCCAAATTCAATATTAGGTATGTCACTTCCAAATCTGTCAAAGGGAGAGCCATCGCCGAATACTTAGCCGACCTTGCCATAGAATCCGAAGAAAAAGGAGAATTTAAGTTTCCTGATGAGGGAGTAATGGAGATAAAGAAGGTAAAGGAGGACTTGTGGAGAATGTACTTTGACAGGGTAGCTAATCAGATAGGGTACGGGGTTGGAATCATCCTCATATCACCTAATGGAGCTCCCACACCATTGGCCGTTAAGCTTAAGTATAACTCAACCAACAACACGGCAGAATATGAAGCATGCATAATCGGGATGGAAGCGGCCTTGGCTTTAAAAATTGAGGAGATTGATGTTTTTGGAGACTCAAATCTAATAATATCACAAGTGAGGGGTGATTGGAGAATAAAACATGAGAAATTGAGACCTTACCATGAATACCTGGAGAGTCTGAAAGTGCAATTTAGAAAGATTTCGTTCTACTATCTTCCCTATGAAGAAAACCAATTGGCCGATTCCCTAGCAACCCTGGCCTCAATGATCCAAATCCCCGTAGGAATCTGCATGATCCCTTTATCTATAGAAGAAAGAACCCGACCCTCATTTGAAACAATCGCCGCCATCGAAGAAGGAGAAGAGGTCGAGATACCATGGTATTTAGATGTTTGGAGTTCTATTGAGAGGGGAGAATACCCTGAGGAAGCTTCGGACAAGGATAGGAAAGCAATTCGAAGGTTTTCAACTCAATTCGTAATCTATGCGGGCAAGTTGTGGAAAAAATCCTACACCGGCTATAACTTAGAATGTTTGTACGGGAAGGAAGCGAGAAGGATGTTGGAAGAAATACATGAAGGAGTTTGTGGACCCCATATGAATGCGCACATGTTAGCCAAAAAGATAATTCGGCAGGGATACTATTGGACGACTCTGGATAAAGATTGCTGTGAGTACGTTACGAAGTGCCATAAATGCCAAATCCATGCAAACCTGATGCATACCCCGCCTTCTAAACTTTATAGCATGACCACCCCCTGGCCGTTGTCTGTGTGGGGTATTGATATCATTGGTGAAGTGGTCCCAAAAGCTTCAAATGGACACCGGTACATAATCATGGCGATAGACTATTTTACCAAATGGGTAGAAGCAACATCATATGCAACTTTGAAAGCCAAGGATGTGGTGAATTTTATCGAGAAGAACATAGTCTGCAGATATGGAGTCCCGAATGAGCTTATTTCTGACCATGGCAGTCATTTTCAGGGGGAAGTTATCCCACTTCTAGAGAAATATAAGATCACCCACCATCGACCCTCACCATACAGGCCCTAGACAAATGGAGCGGTAGAAGCTGCAAACAAGAATGTTAAGGCCATCCTTGGGAAAATGAAAGACACATATAAGGATTGGCATGAGAAGCTACCATTTGCTTTATGGGGATACCGAACTTCCATAAGAACTTCAACAGGTGCCACACCGCATTCTTTGGTCTACGGGATGGAGGCTGTCCTTCCCGTCGAAGTAAAAATACCCTCCCTTAGAGTTTTGGCAGAGTGCGAAGTAACCGAACTGGAGTGGTTGCGAGGGAGGTATGAAGAAGTGATGTTATTAGATGAAAGGAGGTTGGCTGCGATAAATCATACTCGGGGATATCAGAAGAGGATAGATCGTGCTTTCAATAAAAAGGTTCACCCAAGGAAGCTTGCTGAGGGTGACCTAGTCCTCAAAGAACTTAAAACGCCTGTTTATGACCCCCGAGAAAAATTCAAACCTAACTGGATCGGGCCATACATTATAAAGACACTTCTTTCTGGAGGAGCGGCTTATCTCATGGACCTAGATGGGGTTGAATTCAACCAGTCGATCAACCTTAATCGCCTTAAGAAATACTTTGCTTGAGACCTCGTTCTTTCAAAACCTCCAGAGTTGATGAACTACGCTTGACTTGATTCCCACTAGGGGATATGTAGGCAACCTGCTCGGTTCGGTCACAAAATTTACGTAAAAAGTACTTTCTTTCTGGCCTCGGTTGAACTACTACGGACCTGATATCCACTTGGGAATAAGTAGGTGAGCCCACAAGGCCCTCAGTCTAAATAAAACTAAACTCTCGACAAAATTAATGTCTTGAGTTTCCCTATGCCAAACTAGGGGCAAACTTGCGTTTGCTTGGAACCACTTCGAAGCCCCAAAACCAGGGGCAAACTTCGTTTGCCATCTGATGAACCCAGATAAAGTTTAAACCCGTCTCTGGATCTACTAGCTATCAAAATATGTATTATGTGGAAACAAACAAGAAATCATGGTATAGAATGATTAAAACTGAGCAAGGCTTAAAGCAAGTTAACATAAGTCGAAAGGAACATTAAAGAGGAAAATCTTCATAACCTAAGAAAATTGGAAGAAATGCAGACTTTGATTTGGCATGATTAGAACATTTTCAAAATACAAGGAAAAGCCTTTTGGAAATAAAAAATACATCACATGATTCAAGTAAAGCGCAGTAAAAGTAAGCAGGATTTGTCAAAAGTTTTTGGAATCAGGAATTTGCTGTTCCCCTTTTATGTATCCGTCTAGTCACAAAACGATCCTCTAATCAAGGCATGAATCTCGAAAAGGTACTCGAGAATGGGAACAATTGAAGCAGGGACCTTCCGGAAGGGAGCCGACACTCTGTCATGCCAAGCCTCGGCAAATAGCCTCATGGTAGAAGGGTGTAGAGTAGAACTCCTCAAAAAATATGCAGTGATAGCGTCCGGGACATCCTGAAGCAACCCGAACTGACGAACTACCCTACCGGGGATGTAAAAAGTGGTGACACGCAGACCAGGTAGCCAAACCCCCGGGCGTCCGGGAAGTCGTACCGTAACAGATTAGTAAGACCATTGGGGGCATACCCAATAGATATCCTCATAGCATAGGCTCCGAAGCCAAGCAAGCCAGCCATGAACAATATGAGATGGGTAATGGACCTCCAAATGATCGTAAGGGAGCTGCCTCCCGAGGCGAGAAGGGTGAGTGAAGAGGCCTAAATGCTCAAAAAGCCAGATCTGCAAGATATGAGGTGACCCTGAAAGCAGCATTAACCCTGTGCTCTATGCATGGTCCAGGCCCAGTAAAGTATCCTCGAGTACTAACATGATTGCACTTTTCATCTCTCGGAGATCGCAAACAATGGGGATAAGAATGTCGTCAGAGGACTGGAATAGGAAATACAAGAGCATAGCCAAAGAAAGGGCACTGCATCTAATGATCTGATATCCTCTGTCATCCGGATCACCAACAGGAGCATAAATAGAAGAGAGTCGGTTGAGATCAATGTGACGATCACAAACAAAAGAGCTGGCAACACTCCAGGAAATACGAAGAAGAGTCGCTAGATCTTGGACGTACCCTGCCTGCATCTGGGGGATAATCAAGTCAGCATAGGGATCGGTATGGAGAATGGCGCTAAATTCCTCGAAGAGTGGACAAACCTCCTCATGGCCGAGCTGGAAGATATGTAAAGAGGAGTCCCAACATGTGATAGCGGCTCAGAGTAAGCCCTCGTCTAGAGCTATTGGCGGAAAGCAAAGAGGTCCGTCAATCTGTGGGACTCAAAGTTGAGTCGGTCGATATCGAAAAGAGAATCCATCCACGGGTATAGAATGTCGGAGCTTATGGGAGCCATAAAGAATGAGAATGAATGTAGGAGAAGAGTTTAAGTAAGGGAGAGAAAAAGGAGCCTTAGGAATTTCAAATGAACATGAAGTGAGTGAATGGCACCTTATATAAGAAAAAGGGCACAAACCGGCACTCGATGAAAATCGGCGGCACTCACTGAGTGCCGGCCGGTAGTTACTGAGTGTCGCGTGACACTCAGTGAGTGCCGGTCAGCCTCATTGACTGCCGGCCAGGGTTTAAAAGGTTTATGGGTCAATCTGTAACTTTAATCAGCCCAAACCTGCATGAAAAAGTTGAACATAATATCACCATTGGGCATTCAAACACCAATTCTCTTACACCATTCATCAATGAGCATTACGGCATTCACATTTTTGGAGAATAAGTCTGATACTGAGATAATAATCAAGCATGAATATAAACAGAATTCAAAATTGGCACGCAGGACACCATGCATGAATACTATCAATCCACCTAAAATAAATTCGTTAAAGAGAGAGAGTTTAGGATTCCCGTCCTCGCAAGGACGAAATAAAAGAAAAAAAAGAGATAGATTATCCCCGTCGGTGATGAGGATTTCTCCTGGGTGCCTGCAGAGCTGTCTGGCTTCCCCCAGCTCTACCATCTCCACCATCTCCTCCATCTCTGCCTTGGCCGCTGTCGCCAGCACCTCCTTGATAGCCGCCACCTTGACCCAGTTGGAACTCTTGAATTTGCCTCCTCAGGGCAATGAGCTCGGCCTCCTGAAAAGACAAAATAAAATGAAATAAAGAATAAGTAAAATGAATAGAGAAAAATGTAAATAATGAAAAAAAAGAAGAAAAAGTCAAAAAAATAATAAAAAAATAACAAATATAATAATATGAATAATACCATAGCTCTGGCCTGAAGATCGGCAGTAGCCCTTGCCCCATCAGCCTGAGAAAGAGTTGGGATACAGTTGTCAGCATAAGGATAATTATTTGAATTTCGAAAAGTAATAAGTTAATAGGAAAGATGTTTTCAAAAAGGGATTTACCCTCCATTCGCGTCCATGAATCCAATGCTGAACAGTGTGTGCATACGGTAGACCCTCTTCAGCATAATCTCTGGGAACTGTGTCGTATTGCAATGGAATGGACGGGACATTCTGAGTATAAGGGGTCAGCTGGTACATGGTCTCCTGGCCCATATGGACCATAGGCACGTTCCAGCTCCACTGTGGAAGAGTTGGAGGGTCAGCAAACCCAGGAACAGGCTGCAAAGAAGGACTTGGATATTAATAAATGTGGTTACATAAAAAAAGAAGAACAGGAATAAAAGAAATAAAAGTCTATTACCCGGGTAATGTCCATGAGAGGAAAGTTATGCATGAGAGAATTTAATTTGAAGGTGGGGTAACCGTCTGGACCATCCAAGAAATTTGCAATATTCTCCCCATCTAGAGCGGCCACCAGGTCCTCATGATCCAAATTCTCAGTGCTCCTCATAGTAGCTGGAGGAGCTCTCGGCACATAAAAGGCTGGGGCGGCAAGAGATTGCCTGGTCACTCTCTCACCGAGATTCCACTCTCAGCACACCTCGCCCACCATCAAGATCCTCAACCTGGAGAAGCCTACAGTTGCCTGGATCGCCTCGCTAGCCTCTTCGCTTCCTTTCTCCATTTCAAACCCTGAGGCATGATAGCAGCCTCACCATCCCGGGTACTGGGAGCCCTCATGCGAAGGTACTTGTAGGACCATATCTGCAAAAGAAAGTGTTAAAAAAAAGAAAAAGAAAAAGTGAGAGTGAGTCTAGTATTCAAAATAAAAAATAAGAGGAGAGGATTGAAATAAAAAAGAAGATAAAAAGAAAAAAGAAGAAAGGAAAGCGGTGGAATATAATAATAAAAGAATTTTTACCTCCCAGGCTCTCCAGTACCCGCCGGTGGAAGGGGAGTTTCCACTAGAGATCTCACTCATGTGGTTATAGAGAGTAACCAGCCCTCACCCTCTCCAGTTATACTGGGATACGCGACCGATGTCCTCAAGAGAGGCTAAGTACCCCAGATTGATCCTATCCCCTTTTGTGCTCATCAGAGAGAAACCCAACACATACATGATGAAGGCCCTAGCCATCTGGTCGTCAGTAAAGACCTGGCCCCTGAAAGTGTCCATGAACCATTTTGCGGGCAGTATAAACTCTCCTGGATGAGCCCCAAGTAGGTCGATAATCTGTTCGTGATGGGTCGGGAGATCGTCATAATGAGCGACTGGAAGGCCACCAAACAGGATGCCTGTGATCATAGCAAAGTCCAGGGGAGTCATTGTCATCTCCCCAAAAGGCATGTGGAATGTTTTTGTTGTGTCCCACCACCGTTCCGCCAGAGCCAGGATTTGGGTCATGTCGTTTGAACTCTTCTCGAAAAGTAACGCAAAGAGCCCAAATCCAGCATTGTTGATCATGGTCCTAACTTCATCAGAGAGCACCTCATACCACCTCCGGCCATGAGCCAAGTTCCCATGGCCCTTGAGAGCAACCTCATGTGTTTGCAAGAAAGGAACAGAAATAAAACCAAAAAATAATAAGAAAATAAGGAAATAAAAAATAATAATTTCTGAGTCTAAGCGACTCAATTCTTTGAAAATAATGATTCCTGAGTCGAAGCGACTCAATTCTTTGAGAAAAAGTAGTTTCTGAGTCTAAGCGACTCAATTCTTTGAAAAATAAATAAAAATGATGAATCCTGAGTCTAAGCGACTCAATTCTTTGAAAAAAATAAAAACAGGTTCTGAGTCTAAGCGACTCAACTCTTTGAAAAAAATGATTCTTGAGTCGAAGCGACTCAATTCTTTGAAAATAAATAATGATTTCTCAATTCTTTGAAAACAAATAATGATCTCTGAGTCTAAGCGACTCAATTCTCTGAAAATAATGATTTTTGAGTCTAAGTGGCTCAATCATTCTAGAAAAATAGTCTCTGAGTCTAAGCGACTCAATTCTTTGAAGTAGAAAAATAAATAATGATTTCTGAGTCTAAATGACCCAAATTCTTTGAAAAAAATGATTTCTGAGTCTAAGCGACTCAATTCTTCGAAAATAATGAATTCTGAGTCTAAGCGACTCAAAATCTTTGAAAAAATTGATTTCTGAGTCTAAGCGACTCAGTTCTTCAATAAATAATGATTTCCGAGTCTAAGCGACTCAATTCTTCGATAAATAATGATTTTCGAGTCTAAGCGACTCAATTCTTTAAGAAAAAGTAGTTTCTGAGTCTAAGCGACTCAATTCTTTGAGAAAAATAAAAAATGATGATTCCTTAGTCTAAGCGACTCAATTCTTTGAAAAAAAAAATGGTTTCTAAGTCTAAGCGGTTCAATGTCATGAAGGAAAAATAAAAAGTTCTTGGTTCCGCAAACCATGGATTTAGGTTCATTAAGCATAGTCTATGCAAAATTTAAGTGCCTCGCGGGGTTGGTGCAACCCCTCGTTAGCAATGGACAAATAGAACAATGAAATTCATAAGCATGAGAAATCAATGAATCCAAATAAAGGTAATAAGCAAAAGCACGATACCAAGCATTGAACCCGATCATGGCATTTTACCCAAAAAAATCAATTAAAAAAAAAGAGGGGGTATCACAAATAAGATTGAGTATATCCAAATGTACAAGGTTATGGGGGCATTCATACATACATTGTTCATCATACACTGCATTGCATCGCATTGTTCATCATAAGAAATAAAGGGGTTTGAGATTATACCAGTCTGCTAAAAGCTCGTGTTGAGAGGTGTTTGTCAGGATCGGCGAGAAGAACCGACGAGTCATGGCCAGGAGAGGGCTTATACTTCTTCCTAGAAGTCCCATAGGAACCGGAACCACTTGCCATTGTAAGAATCTACAAGCAAAAGAGAGAAGTCAAGATTCATATGAAGAAGTTGTGAGGGAAACATGAAAATAACTATGATTTTAAGCACAAATCAAGTTTAAAGATGCAAACTTAGCATTATGAGAGTGGACATACCTTGATTTTGAGTAGCTTCTTGAGTGGAAAACCAAAAAGGGAGAGAGTTTTGGAGAGAAATCCGAAATAGAGAAGAGAAAAAGAATGAAGAGAATAAAAAAGAAAATAAGTTTTTAAACACTGCTAGTCAAAATCAGCAGTCAGTGAAGAGGCAGCGTCACTCGCTGAGTGCCGCGCGGCAGACGGCGAGTGCCGCACCGGCACTCACTTAGTGCCGCCGCACCCCATTGAGTGCCGCCGCGTGTGACAGGTGGCCCCTTCCCTTCAAATATTTCATATTTATGATAGGGACCACCGAATTTTGTTCCCATGTCCCTGAAGATTTTCCCTCATTTCGAAAAGACCCCCAGAGTTTGAAAAATAAGTTCTTTAGCCCTTTTGTAAATTGGAATTAGCCCCTGATTGTGGGGAATCATATCGAAACTTCCAGATTTTTGAAAATTGATTTGTTTTGAGTCTGATTGACTCTGAAATTTTTGAAGTTGAATAAATTGGAGTCTGATTGACTCCAGTTTTTTGAAAATTGATTTGTTTTGAGTCTGAATGACTCCGAATTTCTGAAAATTGATTTGATTTAAGTCAGATTGACTCCGGATTGCTGAAAATTGATTTGATTTGAGTCTGAATGACTCCAAATTTTAGAAAATTGATTTGATTTGAGTTTGAATGACTCTGAATTTTTCAAAATTGATTTGATTAAAGTCTGATTGACTCCAGGTTTTGATAATTTATTTGATTTGAGTCTAAATGACTCCGGATTTCTGAAAATTGATTTGATTTGAGTCTGAATGACTTCGAATTTTAGAAAATTGATTTGATTTGAGTGTGAATGACTCCGAATTTTTGAAAATTGATTTGATTAGAGTCTGATTGACTCCGAATTTTGAAAATTAATTTGATTTGAGTCTGAATGACTCCGAATTTTTGAAAATTGATTTGATTTGAGTCTGAATGACTCCGAATTTTTGAAAATTGATTTGATTTAAGTTAGATTGACTCCGGATTTCTAAAAATTGATTTGATTTGAGTCTGAATGACTCCGAATTTTTGAAAATTGATTTGATTCGAGTCAGATTGACTCCAAATTTTAGAAAATTGATTTGATGTGAGTCAGATTGACTCCGAATTTCTGAAAATTGATTTGATTCAAGTCAGATTGACTCCAAATTTTTTGAAATTGATTTGATTTGAGTCTGAATGACTCCAAATTTTAAAAAATTGATTTGATTTGAGTCTGAATGACTCTGAATTTTTGAAAATTGATTTGATTAGAGTCTGATTGACTCTGGGTTTTGAAAATTTATTTGATTTGAGTCTGAATGACTCCAAATTTTTGAAAATTGATTTGATTTGAGTCAGATTGACTCTGGATTTTTGAAAATTGATCTGATTTGTGTCAGATTGACTCCGAATTTTTTGAAATTGATTTGATTTGAGTCTGAATGACTCCAAATTTTAGAAAATTGATTTGATTTGAGTCTGAATGACTTCGAATTTTAGAAAATTGATTTGATTTAAGTCAGATTGACTCCGGATTTTTGAAATTTGATTTGATATGAGTCTAAATGACTCCGGATTTTTTGAAGATTAATTCAAATTGAGTCTGATTGACTCCAGATTCTCGAAGATTTGATTTAAAGTAGAGTCTGATTGAATCCCGATTCTAAAAGTTGATTTGACTTTGAGTCTGTTTGACTCCAAATTGTAAGAAATTAAGCCAATTTGATTCTGATTGAACCTCAATTCCAGAAATGAAAATGGATACGCATCTGAGTGCTTCCAGATTTAGGAAAATTCGAAAATGAATAAAAAAAAGGAGAAAAGTAACTCCTAAAAATTCAGAGTCATGAATTAAATCAAGTCGGCATTAACTTTGCTTCATGGAAATAACGAATTCACATTTTCGGCATTCGCAACGAATCTGTGCTGACCCCAACGTCGCTACCTGATTCGACTATGGAGTGTAAGGCGTGCAGCGTCTCAGTCGATCAGATGATTTTTGGAAGATTCTGAATATAAGGCGTGAAGCGTCTCAAATCTTTCCGCGTGCTACCTGATTTGACTATGAAGTGTAAGGCGTGAAGCGTCTCAGTCGATTATATGATTTTTGGAAAATTCTGAGTATAAGGTGTGAAGCGTCTCAAATCTTTTCGCGTGCTACCTGATTCGACTATGGAGTGTAAGGCGTGAAGCGTCTCAGTTGATCAGATGATTTTTGGAAGATTCTGAGTATAAGGCGTGAAGCGTCTCAAATCTTTCCGCGTGCTACCTGATTCGACTATGGAGTGTAAGGCGTGAAGCCTCTCAGTCAATCAGATGATTTTTGGAAGATTCTGAGTATAAGGCGTGAAGCGTCTCAAATCTTTCTGCGTGCTACCTGATTCGACTATGGAGTGTAAGGCATGAAGCGTCTCAGTCGATCAGATGATTTTTGGAAGATTCTGAGTATAAGGCGTGAAACGTGTCAAATCTTTCCGCGTGCTACCTGATTCGACTATGGAGTGTAAGGCGTGAAGCGTCTCAGTCGATCAGATGATTTTTGGAAGATTCTGAGTATGAGGCATCTCAAATCTTTCCGCGTACTACCTGATTCGACTACGGAGTATAAGGCACAAGGCGCATCTCGGTCGATCAAGACGATTCTAAAAAAAAAAAAAAAACATGTGAAGCATGTACATATCAATCATTATATTCCTAGAGTAGGACGATATCATAATAGGAGAATTTGAAGTATAAAGCGCATTTCTGATAGGAAAAGCAACATGACTTAAGGTCATCATGTTTGGGAGCATAGGACATGAAGTTGATTGAGCATATGCATCACAGAAAGATAGGAGCATTCATCCGTGTGATTATTTGCGTCTGTGAGTCGACCCTTGCCCGAACTATGTCCTGGTTTGATTCCCCGTCAGGGATACGTAGTCAGCTCACCATTGAGCATGACCAGCATCCGATCCACTATGCATTTGTTTTGCAACAAACTTTTGTTTTTACCTGGATTCGACAGCTTGGTCAAAGGCTTGTCTCTCACACAGGCTTCGACATTCGCTTGTGATACGCGTTACTTTACAAGCTCTGCCGAAGAGGGGCAAACTGTAGACACCCCAATTTTGACCAACCGTTGAATCCAGGGTTGGTTACCTCAGAAGACCGATGACGACAACGACCGGTGAAATCGAGAGAATGAAATCGATGACGACAACGACCGGTTACCTCAGAAGACCGATGACTCAAGTCTTCTCTGAGAATTCTTCAAAATTAAATTTTCAAATCGAGAGAATGAAAAAGGGAATTGGGTGTTCGGAAAGACCCGGATATCAAAATGCATGTGAGAGAGACAGCCTGAAAATTAATCCCAAAATTAAAGTATATTCATATAAGAATTTTGAGAGAAAAAGAAAGAAAGAAAAGAAAAGAAGAAAATATGTATATATATGTATAATCTATTAAGTATATAAAGTACATTTGTATATTAGTATAGTTTACTAAAGTATATTAGTATATTAGTATATAGAAATATATATTTTAAAAATAAAATAAAATAAGGAGAATTCAGTTAGCCGCGACACGCGATAAAGCCGGCGGCACTCGCTGAGTGTCACGCCAGCATTCATTGAGTGCCACTTGGCACTTAGTAAGTGCCGGAACGGCACTTACAGAGTGTCGCAACCAACTCCTCGAGTGCCGCATGTTGTAACAGTCTATTTTTCTCACATGTTCTAGAAGAAATCTTTGCACATGGGTTTCCACCCAAATTTACCCAATTAACCCTTCAAGGAAAAGTCTATATAAGCTGGCCTTCATCTCCATTGTGATGGGCTTGAATCATTTTGGATATTTACAAGAAACATACATTGAAATCTAGAGAGAATTGAGAGAAAACAAGAGTTTCTTGAAGAAAACATTGAAGATTTTTGAAGAATTTGAAGAAGATTGAAGAATTTGGAAGATCATCATCCAACAATCAAGAATTCCCTGAGGTTATTAAAAGGTAACCTCCTAATCTTGTAGAATTAGGCAAATTCAATCACAAATTCATAGTTCTAGGATCTTTACACATTTTAAAACCTCTCTTCCTACCTCATTTCATCACACACCACATAGAATTTGTGATTGAATCTTATGGTAGTTCATTAGCTTGGATCTAGATAAGCCTTGGATTTAAAAGTATGAGTTGGTTTTTGAAGAATTTGCTCTCTTGAATTTTATTAAGTGAAACTTGAATTCTTTAAACTTCTATTTTCCTTTTTCAGACCCATAAGATTTTATGTATCTTATTGAGTCTCTTTATGTTTAATTCTTTAATTTCCTATGATCCTATGATCCATATGGGGATTGAACTGAATCATAGTCATGTCTACACCGACTTGCACCCTTGGCTGAACTCACAGAGAGAGTCAAGAGATACGTGGACACTGAAGAGTTTCTAAAGACCAAAGACCCCGAGCACATAAGTGACGAGCCTTCAAGGAGTAAGAAAAATTGAGATCAGCCCAAGAAGAACAATTGAAAGAAGGCTAGTAGTTCTGGCAGTTCCTTCAGTTCACAGCGGTCAGGGTCCGGTATCCCCGACCCGACCTCTAGTTCACAGTGGTCAGGGTCTAACAGTCCTGACCCGACCTCCAGTTCATAACGGTTAGGTCCGGCAATCCCAACCCGACCTCCAAATTACAGCGACCAGGAACCCGGTGATCTCGACCTGACCTCCTATTTACAATAGGTCAGGCAAGCCCGGCTACAGTGGTACTTCTGCCCGACCATAGCATGAGGCTCCACAGACTATGTCAAAGAGCTCCTACAAAGACCTCAGGATCACACTTGAGACACCAAAAGACCTCGGGATCAATCCCAAGGCACTAAAAAACCCTGGAACTACCAACGTTCTAGGTCAGCTGTCTACAGTAATTGTTCCCGCAACACCCGCCTCAACAAAAGCTTGGGGGGCAAGAGGGAATAAAGACTACAAGGAGTGACACCGGGTATTCAGAGGCCTTGGGGTTAACTAAGTAAAATCCTTAGACAACCCGAGTACCTACAATACTCAGAGGCATTAACTCTAATTAGGTCCAAATCGACGATGGAGGTGACTAAAGCCTCTTAGGTTGGCCCACGATAGAGGAGTAACTAAACCCCTTTTTTGGGTCTCCAATTAGGTCCAAACCGACGATAGAGGTGACTAAAGCCTCTTAGGTTGGCCCACGATAGATGAGTAAAAAATGACCCTAAAGTAACGTGCTTTAGGTCAGCTCTACCAACATAGTCAACTCTTCTCCCAACAACCTTGACGAAGGCTTACTGGACAGAAGATGACCATCCTGGGAGCTAACATAAAAGGACCCTAAAGCAATGCACTTTAGGTCGACTTTTCCAACATGGTCAAACTCTTTTCCCAACAACCTTGACAAGGCTTACTGGGAAGAAGATAACCATCCCGGGAGCTAACTAAACCAAAGACTCAGAATTAGGCCAAGTCTCAACTCTTAGCCAGTTCACGAGCACTCAGACAATGGCAAGCAGCATCAAACTGATTTTCAAACTTGACCCGATATAGCATCCAGCTAGCCTTGGAAATGGGGGACAATTGAAATGCCCAAAAATGGTCCTGTAGTCTAGTGCTCAAGGCCCGACCTTGAACTACCGATCGACCTCCAGTGTAGGCCTCCAAGTCTGACCGAACGACCGACCGACAGGTCTGACCTCGATCGACATCTAGTCAAGTGCTCTGGCCCAGACCCGACCAATAGGGTGGGTTGCATCGGTCAATCGCAGAATAGCTCAGGAACAACTCGGCTGGCCTAGAGGTGCATCCTAAACAGCTCGGACTCCAGTAATTTCCTAATCCAGTTAGGAAACCTTCCAGCTACGCAGAAACAGTTTCCTAATCAAATTAGGAAACCTTCCGAATATGTAGCAATCATCACAGGCTGTCAATAGTTTCCTAAATGGACTAGGATGCCTTATAAGGGAGGACTCTTCCTCTATAGAAGGGTCCTCCCACTCCCATTAGAGGGGATCCTGATCTAAATTTCACCAAGAGAAATATACTACATTATCTAGTCCCTCCCAAGAAATCCTAAACGTCAACACCCTACACGGCCGACCCTTGGTAGTTCCAATCACCATTGTTGGATCACCAAGGTGCCTGCAGTAGTTTTATTTCATATAGTGGAAGTGCTCAGACACACATGTGGACGTAGGTTCCTTCATTAATAGGGCCGAACCATATACAAATATGCTGCATAGATCTCTTCTTCTCTCCTATGCTTTGAGTATGCTATTAAACCCTAAATCTGACCAATACCAAAAATTGCATCATCATTCAATAATATTTAGGATTTATTCTTGTCTTAGATTCTCCCTTATATTGATTGAACTCAATATTCCTTGATTTCTGTGATTGATAGGAGTATTTACATACAATGGTGCTTATATAATTACGATGTTTATATCTTTTATGATTTATGCCTAGGGAAGATGGTGTTGGGAATATGCCCTCAAACCAGTTAGTTAGACAATGGAATATCATAATGCATTTATGTATGTTAGTTCATGAGATGAATATTAGACTAAAATCTTTAAACATCATTATATGTGATTCATTTGAGTATGTGATTACACGTCTGAGATATGAATCACAAATCCTTGTTGTTTCAAACAAGTCACAGTGGATGATAAGTCTGGATAGCTTATCAGGTATACACTGTAGCATGATTAACATTTACGGGGGTAGAATGATGAATCTCATTCATAATAGCATTTATCTCTTGGTTAATATGCTAGTGCATGCACGTGGTGCATTGACGGACCTGAGTTAAACCTATTGACACCTAAACGCTGTAGGAACTCAAACTTGTATAGGGATACATGCCCTTAATCCTGAGACAATTATGGACACAATTTGTATGCTTGGTTGCTTTGACTTACCAATCAGTGAGGTCTTGCAAGATCAACACCTAGGTATCTTGGGTAATCAGGTTTACAACATTGGGAACATATATTGTCAAGATGGAATTCTACCCTCTTCTATAAAATGAAGAGTAAGTATTCTCTCAAGAATGTCACTAAGAGTGATTACCGAGAGCTGGCCAGCCTTGTCAATAAAATGTTTGTTGACATGTTTGGTAATCCAAGCGTAGTGAATGATACTTAAGGAATATACGATGTATTTATCTATTGGGTTGATAGTATCTTAAAACATACATCCCGATGATAAATATGAATATTGCTTGATAGAGGGACATCAGTATCATATTATACAGGTCTGGTAATTGCTTAGGTATGTGTGATTTTGTTCTTGTGCACTGGAGTGCAATTATCATTTTATAGTGGTATTAATGATAATTGATTAACTATTGATTCCTTAGTTAAAGAGTTTGACTAGATGGAATATTAATTAATTGAAGCCATTAATTAGGAATCTAGGGGTCCCACTCTTAGCTCATACGGATGTTTGGATGTGAAGGAACAATGCAATGGGAAATTTGGAAAAAAGTTGGAGCCAATTGATTGGTGTTCAGATCCAATTGATTGTATCTAATGTAATCGATTGGATAAGCAATTGATTGCCCTCTAAGGTAATTGATTGCCACTTTTGGCAATTGATTGGCACTTAAGTCGGTTCAAAAGTTTATAAATAGAGGAACTGCAGGTAGAATAATAGATGAACATCTTTTCTTCTCCCAGAAGTTGTAGTAATGGTTGTAGACTTCCCAAACCCTTCCTAAACTTCCCAAGTTTGTTCTAGAGGGGTTTCCACCAAACCCTAGCATCCAATCACATCCAAGAGACATAGGAGTGAAGATCTTTAGCACTAAAAGATCAATAACACATTAGGAGCGAAGATCACTAGTGCCAGCAATGCTAACGAAAAGTAGATCGGATTGCCTAATACTTATCACAACCTGATGAATTTTGGACACAACGAAGCTGATGTCGAGACGCAACTGCGGTCAAAATTTGAGGTTAATCAAAGATCGTTTAGTCCCTTTACCGAGCACATCTTTGTCAGATCAAGGTGATCGAGATTGAAGAGTTCTCGAAATGATTCCACAAATCACAAAGGTGTATCTATATCTATGTCTTTGTATATATATTGATTGCATGTGATACAAACGAGAAGTAGATCTAGTTTAATTAAAGTTACTGAACTATATCTGTTTTTCGCTGCGCACTGAGATCCAATGTTCCCTTCAATTTTGTATCAGAGGCATCTCATTTGTACTACTTGCATTTGGATTATGAAGTATGATGAATTAGGATTAATCAAAGTTAAATCATTTTTAGAAAATGATTCTTTGATTTTTAAGATGATCTAGTTTTGATCTTGTTTCAATCCGATTAGTTTAGAACTAATTAGATTAGTTAGAAAACCTTTTGGTGCGTTTAAAATACACAATCTGGTATTTTTCACGATCTGATCTGGAAAATTGACTCTCTGGTACAGTCTAATCGATTGGTTCTGTATCCAATAGATTGGAGTGGCAATCGATTGCCATAGTGGCAATCGATTCGATTGGGAGGCCATTCGATTGCCTCCTTTTGGCAATCGATTGGTGAGTACTGGACTATGGCAATCGATTGGTTTAGCCTAATCAATTGGCTTTAATCAGGTAAAGCCAATTGATTGACTTTGGGCAGAATACGTATTTTAGTTTTAAAATTGTATTAAAATTTTAATTGTGGTATTTTAAGTATTCTAGAATATTTATAAATAATATTATTTTGAAAAAAATGTTGTGAAATATTTTATTTGGAATATTTTGGATGTTTATGATCTCGTCAGAATCAAGATAAAAAGTATACTTTACTTTAAAAGATTTATAGTGTGGAAGTAGAGGTCGAACCCACAGAGATTGAAACACTTAAGCACTTTAATTTTAAAACCTAAACCTAGTTAATTAAGAAAATAGAATTTTGATTTTGATTTTAATTAAACTAAGAACAATGAAAATAAATCTAAACTATGAAAGCGATTAAAAGATGTTTTGATAAATATGTGTATTGAACCTAGGATTGTAAATCCACCACTAGCTTCATAATAAGGGTATTTATGTATTCAATTAGCTTATTACTTTGGATGACAATGGGGATTTGTAGCTACAAGCCCAATTCCTCCGTCAAGAAGATAACTACGATTCAAGCATCAACATAATTCTTCGGTTGGCACGGAGTGTCTCACACTAAACTAGGGTTGCGGCACACTCCGTCTTCTCTAGGCATGAACTATTAGACTACTTGATATCACAATTCAATTAAGCACCATTACACGTAAATAATCCATACAAGCACAGCAAATATAGATCATTGAGCACATCACATTCAAAATAGATCTAAGACAAGAATAAACTTTGAAAGCAATGATTTAATCAATAGAAGTTTGATTTATTACTTAAAATCCTCTCTACATGTAATCATCATCCATACATAATAAATCTAAAGAAAAACATAAAATACACCCTATTACTTGGCTAGGGTTTCATTGAAACCCTAGATCTTGGTTTAAGCGGCCATAGAATTGAGAGTTGGTAAGAGGTTGATGGAGGAGGCCATAGGAATCCTTGGTCTTCTTCTTCTTCTCCTTGCTTTCCTCTCTTCAATGGCTGAAGTTTTTGGTGTGAATAATGTTGTGTATATATTGTCTAACCCCAAAATTGAATTAGAAGAGGGTATATATAGTTTTGGAGCAAGTTTGGAGGCTTTCCTAAACCTAATTGCACTAAAATTGCTGTATTTTACTTTCTAGACGTAATTAGGTAGTTTCGTTTGCACAGGGCTCTTCAGTACACAGAAATACACATTTTCACTTCTTCCGTACAGGTCGCGCGAGTGGGCCGCACGAACGCGATTCTGGGAGGTCACGCGAGCGAGGTACTGATATGTCGCACGAGCGGGCCGCTTGCGCGAGGTGGCTTTTTCTGCTTCTTTTCTTCTGTTTTTACACCCTATTTAGCCTGGAACTCTTGCTTCCTTCCAAAACCTACTAGAAAATGGAAAATAAAGTAAAAGTACACAAAACAGGATAAAAGTGCTAACAAATGTGAATTAAGGCGTGTAATTGGGACTTGTTCACTCCCGATCACACCCCCAAACCTACATTTTGCTAGTCCTTGAGCAAAAAGAAAATATAGAAAATAAAACTACTAATAAAATAAAAACCTAATCCATTGTCGCATGGATCGCGATTGCACTTAGCATGTGCAACAAGCCTTTTAAACCCCTAGGTGTCCCTAGTTGGATGAGTGAAGTCTCGTGAGGGTTCTTGTCAAATAAGACACCCACAACCATCTTTATTTCATTATATATTTTAAAAGTTTTATTTAAAACAACAAACATAACATTTAATACTCCTTATCATAAAACAATGATTTGAAATAGAATAACGAACGAGAAGAAACAGAATCATACATCCACCTATGTCATGGAAAACAATCCCAAGCACATGCTTCATATAAATCAATAGAGTTTCTCATAAAATTACATGTGTGTGATATGGTAGTCCAATGAACACGCGCATGTCGTGAACTTGGAATATAACTCGGATAACCATCCAACTATGCTTCGACTACGAATCTCATAATGTTAATTACACTCTAAATAAAACACTCAGAAACAAGCGTGATCTCTCTAATATATGGGAGCAAAAGAAATATGTTTTCAAAACAAGAAACACTCACATATGACTCGAAAAAGACGTACGATACGAAAGAACAGTAGTCTCATGGATAGGATGCCAACAGTCGAGAAAAATTAATTGTTACCATGTTTTAATCCCCCTCCCATCGTTTACATATCCAAACCGTGTTTTCTAGGATTAAATAGGACTTTTCAAAGGTTGTAACGTGGCTCAAGCAATGAAATATTATAGAAAGGATTCATCAAGTAATCTTCAGACTGGCATTGTAAGGCATATTTAATTTCTTTCATTCATTCATCTACCAACTTTCATCTTTTCATCCTCTTCTTTTCATTTTTCTTTAATTTCTTTCCTCTTCTTTTTTTTTTCTTTTCTTCTTTCAATCTTTTTCTTTTCCTTTTCGTTGCTTTCAAAATGAATTTTCACTGAATACCAAGGCAACTACCCCAAACATCATCTTGTTTTCTTTTTCTTCTCAATCGACACACCGCCTTATCATTACTAAAAATTGATCAATCTTTCAGTGGTAAACTCCAAGTTGGCCAAGTTGGAGCAAAAAAAAGGATCATGGTGATTAAAGAAGAAGAGACACTTTAAAGGCTTAAAGGGGCGAACTAAGGATAAAATATCTTTTATCTGGGTAGGTCAAATGGTAAGAATGGTGAAAAACAAAGTGGGCCTAAAATCATTTCTTAGGGTGATACAGTTCTTCAACGTGTACAATGGAAGATTATTTAGCATGGTAACAAATATTTTAACTTGACTATCAACTAAAACAAGAATAATGAGACTAAACAACGAGTAGATGCGCTATTCAAAATGAAATTCGACAAACACAATGTGTATTTATAACCCTCTAAAAAGAAAAGACAGGCTCAAAAGCTCACCAGGTTTAGTCTCCACCATGTGTTATCTAGAAATCCGAATCATATTACAATTCACATCAAACATGCATTCAAGCGACTACGTGCAGTGCATATGTTTGTGTGCAAATCTATGATATAAAACTACGATTCGAATGATACATAACCTAAAACGTTGCATCATGACTTTAGCAAATGTTTAACCACATCTTTCATTGTTTACCATTCTATAACAATCCAAGTTATCTAACAAGAAGTATCGAATTGAAATTGCAAAAACGTCGGTAACATCGTTTATTTAAGCACAAATATTGATTTTTTTTGAAAAATTGCATAATAATGTGCATGTGAGTGCATAACCCCAAACCTAAACCTTTCATTGACCCCAATGAAACAATAAAATGAAAGAAAGAAGAGTATGTAAGGAAGGAACGACATTACCTCGATCTCGATAATCACAAACCAGGTGAATGTAAATGAATATAGCGATAAATGTCAATTGCTCTAAATGGAGCTTACTAATTCACCTGTCAATACTCGACAAAAGAAAATAAATAAACAAAAGAACAACGTTAGCTAATAGAAATATAAATATTAAATGCAGCCTATTGCATACTTGTTAAAAAACAAAACTAAAATCGAAAGACTCAAGGAAAAAAAAAAAAAGCACAAACGGAACTAACAAAACAAAGAAAGACTCGATCTAAAAGAGATCTAAGAGAGCAAATAGAAAAGAACAAACACAAAAGCAAGGGTTGGGAGTGAGAATAAAAGAACAAAAGAGAAAAAAACACAAAAAAATTCCCCCTCGCGCCAGCGGGCTGCGCGAGCGACCTTCGCGGGCACGAGTCCCTTTGCGAGGTAGAGCTGAGGAGGCTTTTAAGGTTCATAAAAAATATTTCCCAAGGCAACAGATCGCGCGAGCGGGCCGCTCGGGCGATAGGCCCTCGCGCGCGCAATCTGTTGCGCGATATGAATCTGAGGCTTTATATTAAAAATTTAGAAAAATGTTCCTAAGGCACAAACTCGCGCCAGCAGGTTGCTCGAGCAAGTTACCTATTTTTCTCTTTTCTTTCTATTTTATGTGAAAAAGTTCAAAATAATTTAATCCCGACCCCCAAACCTGTCCAGAGAACTCAAAAACTGACCGAAATGACCCAAAATGTTCAAAAATCAGAGAAACGGACGAAACAAAGCTTGGGTTACCTCCCAAGAAGCGCTGTCTTTTACGTATTCAGCTAGACCATTCTAGCTCAAGATTTATGGAGGCCGTAACTCGAACTTTGTACCCTTGAAGGCAATAGGGAGACTTCAGTGGAAAACATAAATAATGTCATTATTTTTTAACTCGATCAACGGTTCTCCCTGATCATGTTCAAATCGATTTCTCACCTTCCGAGTAAATTCTTTATTAGGATCCAAATTATTTGAATTTGTCCGCTCATTACTCACTGTCTTGTTTTCCTTACTTGTCACACCCCGATTTTTGGACAACCAAATATTTAATCCAGAGCATGTATCCAGACTAATATTCAATTTCCAAAACACCGAGAGTGACACCCTCACACAGGCTAATAAATAATTTATTTGAAAATAGAATTTAATACTCATTAAATAAGGACAAGTGATCCTGTGTTAATATAAAAACTATGTATTATTAAACTTATATTCCCAATCCTCCATTTCATTATAAAAGAAATAATATTCTACTACAAATATAATACCATTTTAATTTAAAAAAGGAATACAAAATTCATTAAATAAAATTTCTTACAAAGTTCAGAAAAAAAGAAATAAAATCTATACATCCGATGGTCAGAGCAACTACAACGTTCCAATGCCCAAAAGACTCCATTAGACGAAAAGTGTGCAGAATCGCGTTTCCTACATACCAAAGCGGACGGAATGTTCAAATTCAAAGCTATGATTTTCTAATAATTTTCTCAAGTTTCTGCAACTGTATAAATTACAAAAAAACGAATTTCACATATATTTCTTAATTACCATGAATATTTCACATATGGTTTTATCAAACTCACTATTCACCTAACCTTTTCGAATACCCTAAAGTCAAAATCACAAAGTCACACGAAGGGAAAAGAAAATATCTAGATTACTTCAATAACAATAACGTATCCATTACAAAGATTTAACCCTAATAATTAAATTAAACATATACTAATTTAATTTACTCCCGTGTACATGTATATATACATACGTGTATATATATATATACTCGGATACACAAAAATTTAACTCACCTCATTGATCAAAAATCAGCCACCACGAATGCTTCGCGATTCCCCACGTGCCCACGAACCCGAGACCATTCTCCTTTCTTCTTCTTCTTCTTCTTCTTCTTCTTCTTCTCTCTCTCTCTCTCTCTCTCTCACACACACACACACATACACACACACATAAACGTCTGTTCTCTCTTCTTCTCTCTTTTCTTCTCTTCCTTTTTTGTTTTAATATGGGGGCTAGGGTTTTTAATATAAGTATATATGTACACTACACATACAACACATGCCAATAAAACACACACAAATATATAAATCCCGTTTTTCTTTTTATGGGCTCACAAAAGAGACTCATATGAGCCCAGGATGCAGTACAAAGTGTTAAAATGAGTAGCCCAATGGGTACCCATGACCCCGGTACTAAGTTTTAATGTTAATTACATTATTTAACACATTCGCGGGCCTGTAAACACTATATAACAAAAATACATATCAACCCTTCACTTTTTTTTTTAAATTTAAATTAATAAAATGTAGCATTCAAACTAAAGGGCTCACTAATGATTTAATTTATATGTCCACCAAACACTTAAAATTTTCAAACACATTTCTTACATAGCCACACTCATATAATATTGCTAACTGAAAGTAATAATTAAAATAATTATTTATACACTTAGAAATTTTAGGGTTGTTACATTCTACCCTTCTTAAAGAAATTTCGTCCCGAAATTTGAAGCAACGTTATATGTACAAAACAATTATGAATAAAATTAAGCACGCAATTTCATACAAAATTGTGACTACTTTTTAACTCTCAACCATACGAGACCAAGTACGCCGAGCGACTAATCCAAACAAGGAAACCCTCATATATATACTTTATTCTCGTATAATTAATCGTCAAAAGGTAATCAACAACATAAAGTTTGATGCAAAGAATGTGAATATAAACTATGCATGTAACATGCTCACATTTAATCAATGATTTAACTACATGCTCATGTTTACCTCTTACCATGTCCCGAACTCCTACTACTCGGGATACCGAATACTTACAACTCAAATGTATAGCTTCAAGATCATTCAGAACCTTTCACTATGAATAAGAATACCCGTCCAAATTAATAAGTTGTTGTAGATATAAGAAAACCTCTGGCTCAATAAACACTCTCGAAAAAGAATAAGGCATAGAAATTCCATGTTGAGAGATACGATAGATGTAGCAGTAGAATATCAGCCGATAATACCAGCTTCATAATAAGAAATCCAAAATACCCGTTGATAGATAAGAAATCCCAGAATACCAATAGTAATAGAATCCGCTTCAAAAAACCATAATAATCAATAGAGATGAGAAGGCTAGAAAACCAGTTGATAGCATAAGAAATCCAGAAATCCAATCCTTGCCTCCAATTGTCGTACAAAATTTCTCAAGTCCATCGTATTCACCCACATAACTATTCCATAAACGAAAATACAACTCCCCTCGATACAACCCTAATATACCAATACAAGATACATGCACTAACATGCAAATTTAACCATTATCCTATATGCTCATACTTGGTCTCAAAAATAACATGCAGATAATACCAAGCAAGGAAGAAAATCAATATGTACGAGCATACGGTTCACAAACTACTACTAAGATATAAAGACATTATTCACATTACAAAGCACATAGCAACAAGAAGCACATAGTAGCACATACTCCCAATCCCAAAGAAATTCGCAAACCTAAAGCTCTGACAAGCCCATAAACCACAATCTGAGAATCACTTAGACTCACTAAGCTAACCTTAAGCTCTGATACCAAACTGTCACACCCCGATTTTTGGACAACCAAATATTTAATCCAGAGCATGTATCCAGACTAATATTCAATTTCCAAAACACCGAGAGTGACACCCTCACACAGGCTAATAAATAATTTATTTGAAAATAGAATTTAATACTCATTAAATAAGGACACGTGATCCTGTGTTAATATAAAAACTATGTATTATTAAACTTATATTCCCAATCCTCCATTTCATTATAAAAGAAATAATATTCTACTATAAATATAATACCATTTTAATTTACAAAAGGAATACAAAATTCATTAAATAAAATTTCTTACAAAGTTCAGAAAAAAAGAAATAAAATCTATACATCCGATGGTCAGAGCAACTACAACGTTCCAATGCCCAAAAGACTCCATTAGACGAAAAGTGTGCAGAATCGCGTTTCCTACATACCAAAGCGGACGGAATGTTCAAATTCAAAGCTATGATTTTCTAATAATTTTCTCAAGTTTCTGCAACTGTATAAATTACAAAAAAACGAATTTCACATATATTTCTTAATTACCATGAATATTTCACATATGGCTTTATCAAACTCACTATTCACCTAACCTTTTCGAATACCCTAAAGTCAAAATCACAAAGTCACACGAAGGGAAAAGAAAATATCTAGATTACTTCAATAACAATAACGTATCCATTACAAAGATTTAACCCTAATAATTAAATTAAACATATACTAATTTAATTTACTCCCGTGTACATGTATATATACATACGTGTATATATATATATACTCGGATACACAAAAATTTAACTCACCTCGTTGATCAAAAATCAACCACCACGAATGCTTCGTGATTCCCCACGTGCCCACGAACCCGAGACCATTCTCCTTTCTTCTTCTTCTTCTTCTTCTCTCTCTCTCTCTCTCTCTCTCTCACACACACACACACACACATACACACACACATAAACGTCTGTTCTCTCTTCTTCTCTCTTTTCTTCTCTTCCTTTTTTGTTTTAATATGGGGGCTAGGGTTTTTAATATAAGTATATATGTACACTACACACACAACACATGCCAATAAAACACACACAAATATATAAATCCCGTTTTTCTTTTTATGGGCTCACAAAAGAGACTCATATGAGCCCAGAATGCAGTACAAAGTGTTAAAATGAGTAGCCCAATGGGTACCCATGATCCCGGTACTAAGTTTTAATGTTAATTACATTATTTAACACATTCGCGGGCCTGTAAACACTATATAACAAAAATACATATCAACCCTTCACTTTTTTTTTTTAAATTTAAATTAATAAAATGTAGCATTCAAACTAAAGGGCTCACTAATGATTTAATTTATATGTCCACCAAACACTTAAAATTTTCAAACACATTTCTTACATAGCCACACTCATATAATATTGCTAACTGAAAGTAATAATTCAAATAAATATTTATACACTTAGAAATTTTAGGGTTGTTACATTACTCGTATTCATTTCTTTATTAGGTTCAATAGTTTGTCTCACCTCACTATCCGCTACACATAGATAATCATCGTCATTGGGAGGTTGATCAACAACATTAAAAATGTTTAATTTTAGGTTCATGTTCCCAAATGACACTTTCATTACCCCCGTTCGACAGTTGACACGAGCGTTGGCCGTGGCTAAGAACGGACGACCAAGAATGACAAGAGTGTGTCTCCTAGCATCTAGCACAGGTTTGGTGTCAAGGACCATGAAATCGACGGATAGTAATATTTATCAACTTTTACTAAGACGTCTTCGACGATTCCTCTAGTGATTTTAACGGAACGATCTGCTAATTGTATGGTAGCGGCTGTGGGTTTAAGTTCACCTAGACCTAGTTATTTGTAGATGGAGTAGGGTAAGAGATTCACACTCACACCAAAGTCAAGGAAAGACCGAAGGATTAAACTGTCACCTATGACACATGATATCGTTGGTGTTCCGGGATCCTTATACTTTGGAGGAGCGTGTTGGAAAATCGAATTTACTTTTTCTGTGAGGAAGACCTTTTTTGGAACATGACTGTGCAACTTGCGCTTTTGAGTGCATAGGTCTTTAAGATATTTAGCGTAAGCGTGAATTTGTTTTACAGCGTCGAGGAATGGAATATTGATTTTCACTTGTTTAAACACCTCGAGTATATCTTCAGTTTTTGACCCTTTCTTTGAAAAAATGTGACGGTTCCTCAACGTTTGGTAGGAAAAGCATTTTTGGAACATAATTAGTTAGGACCAATTCCTTTTCTTTCTTAATTCGACTCGTGTCCCCACCCTTCTCTTGATTCAAATTAATGTTCACATCTTTCTCACTCTCATTTGGAATTTCAACAACCTCCTCTTCTCAAATACTTTTCCTAGTCGAGACGGCATTCACTTTGCTCACTCGAACCCCCATTCTCGTATTGTCCCTTAGGGTCTTGAATAGTTTGACTAGGTAACTTATCCTCATTTCTACAACTCACCGCATTAGCTATTTGTCCTATTTGGGACTCGAGCTTTGCAATTGATTGTGTGTGAGAGTGCACTATTTGTGCTTGTACTTGCACTTGCGTTTTGATATTCTTAAGGGACGCCAACACCTTCTCCTCAAAAGCGTTAACCCTTGGAGGGTTAGGATTAGGAGGGGGATGTTGGTATTGACTTTGTTGAAATTAGGATCGGTAAGTATTAGGAAAATTAGTCGTCATAGGATTATAACTATTTCGTGGGAATTATTGAATAGAGTGTATGTGTTGCTCCATGAATTCCAAAAATTGAGACGCAGAAGGACATGTAAATATTATGAGAAGGTTCAGAACATAATGCGCATACTTTGGAAGGAGGTGGACTGGGCATATGGCCCATCCTCATGAGTTGGTCATGTTTTCTAGATAGTTCTTATGTTTTCTAGATAGTTCTTGTGGACTGGGCATATGGCCCATCCTCATGAGTTGGATGTTGGTATTGACTTTCTTGGAGGATACTTCTTTTTTTGCAGGGCCACCTCAGTCTTTGGAAACACCCACTCCAATCACCACTGTTGAAGCTCTCCCACGTCCTGTTCCTATTTTTGAGAGCTCTCCTCCTTCTGATGACTTACTTCCTCCGGTTGTCACGTCATCTCCTGCTCATCACTATTCTCGTCGTCCCCGTGCTCCACCTCAGCTGTCCAAATCTTCTCTAGTGTCAGGTAATGCATCTACTGTTCCTCCTCTTCGACGTTCCATTCGTGTTTCTCGCCCTGTGAATCGATATGGTTTTTCAAGTTCCAATAACCATCCTATTTCCCAGTATCTCTCTTATTCTAATCTTTCAGGTTCCTACCAGGCTTTCCTTAGTCATATTGAATCTGTCACTATTCCTTGGTCAGTGTTAGAAGCTCTCCAGAACCCAAATTGGACCCAGGCCATGAAAGTAGAAATGGATGCCCTTCAGCAGAATAAGGCATGGGAACTTGTTTCTCTTCCACCCGGTGAGAAGACGGTTGGCTGCAAGTGGGTTTTTACGGTTAAATATCACGCGGATGGTTCTATTGATAGATATAAGGCCCGCCTTGTTACAAAAGGCTTTACTCAGATTCCAGGGAAAGATTTCAACGCTACGTTTGCTCCGGTGGCTAAGCTTACTACGGTCCGCTTGCTTATTTACCTCGCTGCTTTTCATTCTTAGCCTCTTCATCAATTGGATGTCAAGAATGCTTTTCTTCATGGTGATCTTGAGGAAACTATTTACATGGATCCTCCACCTGGTTTTCGCGCTGAGGGGGAGTATTCTGGTAAAGTATGTCGACTTCGTAAATCTCTTTATGGGCTGAAACAGTCACCTCGAGCTTGGTTTAGCCGCTTCAGTGATGTGGTAATATCGCTTGGTTTTACTAGATGTCATTCAGATCATACATGCTTTATTCGCCGTTCTATAGATGGTCATTGTATTGTTATTTCTATTTACGTGGATGACATAATTATTACTGGGGATGATTCTGTGGGAATTACTCAAGTTAAGAAGGATCTCAGTCGTGCATTTGAAGTGAAGGATTTAGGGCCTCTCAAATATTTTCTCGGTATTGAAATTGCCCGGTCTCGTAGTGGAATATTAATGACTCAGAGGAAATATGTCCTAGACCTTTTAGAAGATACTGGTATGATGGGGTGCCATCCTGCGTCCACACCTATGGATGCTAATCTGCAGTTAACTATTGAGTCTGGAGATTTGTTACCTGATCCCTCAGTTTATCAGCGTCTAGTTGGAAGATTAATCTATCTAACCAACACCAGACCAGATATCACTTTTGCAGTGAGTGTCGTGAGCCAATTTATGCACTCTCCTCGTACCACACACTTGGATGCTGTCCACCATATCCTGCGATATCTCAAAACTTGCCCTGGTCTTGGTCTCTTTTATACAACAGGAAAACAGACTGGGGTCTCTTGTTTTACTGATGCAGATTATGCAGGGTCTAAAAATGATAGGCGCTCTACTTCCGGTTTCTGTACATTCTATGGCAGTCACCTTTTATCATGGAAAAGTAAGAAGCAGGCAGTGGTCTCTAGGTCCTCTGCTGAAGCCGAATACCGTGCTATGGCTCAGGGCACTTGTGAATTACTTTGGCTTCGTTCTCTTTTAGCCGAATTGGGTTTTCCCATATGTGACCCTTCTACACTCTTCTGTGATAACAAGTCTGCAATTATGCTTGCTTCTGACTCAGTTCTTCATGAACGAACCAAGCATATTGAGGTGAATATTCACTTCATTCGGGAAAAAGTTCATTTTGGTACTATTGTTCCAAACTTTGTTCCCTCAATTGATCAAGTTGCTGATATGCTTACTAAATCTGTTGGACCGTCCTTATTGAAGTCTTCGTTGAGCAAGCTGGGTCTTGTGGATATATTCGCACCAGCTTGAGGGGGAGTGTTGGATATAGTTATTTTTATCCCGGATAATTAGCTTCCGTAGAATATGGATCACATTGATTTTTCATTATTGTTTAGAATATTTTTATTTCCTTCTTTATTTTCTTTTCTAGAATCCTCCTTGTTCTAGAATCCTCCTTGTTGTTCTTTCTTTATCTTTTCTAGAATCCTCCTTGTAATGTATATATAAACTGTTCTATAGTGAAGAAATAAATGTGACAATTCATTTTTTCTATATTCTTTTTTCCTTAACCTTTGAATCCTTAAAACATTAGAAGGATCGCTGAACTAGGAGCCCCGAGCACTCAAGGCGCCGGAACGCTCGAGACTGGAACACTCGAGCGAGCGTGAGCACTTGAGCTTTAAAAGGGGTGAAATGACTATTTTTCCCCTGGGTCTTATAAAGTCTATAAATACCCACCATTTCTCAATGTTTTGTACGTTGGAAACTCTATTTTTCAGAGAGTGTCTTTGAGAGAGAGATTGGGAGTTCATACACACACACACACATACATTTCATACACAAACACACACTCATACATGCTTGCATGTCTCTCATTTCTTGATTAGCACACATATACACATGCATGGATGCTACTATGAGGTCTTGGAGTTGAAAGCTTGAGGATCAAAGAAGAATCAAGGATTTGATCATGCATTGAAGTGGTCTTGAAGCTTATACTTGGAGTTCTTGGAGGTTCAAGTTGTAGCACCTGAATTTCTCCAGAAATACCACGTAGGATATTAGAAATTAGTGATGTTGCCACCAAGGTTGTCAGGTATTCACAATGTCTTCCACATCAGTATGTTGAAGGAGTATCATCAGGGCGTGACGCCACATGTAATCGACTTCAAGGACATTGAGGCGAATAACAACGTGTCTTACACAGAGAGACCCATCAAGATTTTGGGTCGAGAAACCAATAAGCTTAGGAACAAGGAGATCTCATTAGTGAAAGTTCAATGGAATCATCATGATGAAAGAGAAGCTTTGTGGGAAATGGAGTCAGAGATGCGAGAGAAATATCCTTTTCTGTTTTGTACCTAGATAAGCTCTGATTTCAAGGACGGAATCCTTTTATAGGTGGTGGAAGATGTAACACCTGTAATTTCCTTTTCATTACTAATATCAGTTTTTCGAATTTCTGTATTGGACCGACTATATTATTATATTATTATTTTAATTATGTAACGGTATGGATGGTAGTAACCGTACCGAATCGGCCGTAATAAGATTGAACTTAGTCCCATACCCGGACCCGGACATTAGAAATAATACCAGGTTGTACGTAAATCGAGACCGACATGTATACCAAGAAACTTATGCATGTAAACCAAGAAAGTGGCACACAATCCAAGGTGGGCCACATGGCCGACCATGTGGCAGCCACATGCCACCCTCTTGGACACATATCCACTTGTAGGACACATGTCATTGCATATACACATGCCACATGACACCTAGCTCCTAGGATTTCTATATAAGCATGCATATAGCATGCATTATACACACTTTGTCTCTATGACCAACACTTAAAATCTGTGAGAGAGAGCTGGAGTTTTAATTCTTGAGAGAAAGAAGAGAAGAAGTCATCCTTGAAGTTGAAGTTCAAGAACAAAATCAAGCTTAATTTCAAGCTTTGGTGAGTAAATTGTGAGTAAATTGTGAGTAATTGTGAGTAATCTAACTCAATTTAGAACATATATAGCATGTATTAATGTTTAGTAGGAGTTTGATGTTGTTGTGTTAAAGTTTTCATGACATGTGATTCGAGGTGAAAAGTGCATATTTATAGCGTATTATATGGTTCTTTATGCATACTTTTATCCCCAAAGTCCCTACATTTAGCTGCATTCTAATAACAATATTTTTTTATTGTGTTAATGCTAAAATATATGTTTTTGCATTGTTTTATAGGTATTAGGATGTAAATCAATGAAGTGGAGTTAAAGAAAAGTGATTCTGGTGAAGAGAACAACATAAGCAGCTGAGAAAACGCCAATTTTGACAATGAAGACTTCAGATTTAGAAGATTTTTCCAGAGACATGAAATGTAGATCTTTGAGTTATGGTCACGTGGCCGCAAACGGGAGGTCAATCCCAGGTCCGAGTAAAGAGTTATGGCCATTCTCCCATCAGTGCGCAGAGTTGTCAAAATCAGAGAAGTTCAAGCGATTGAGGAGAGTTCAATCGATCGAACCTTCGATCGATCGAACTAAGCTCGATCAATCGAGCTTTATATTCACCCAAAAGTTGCGTAAACTCTGTGGGAACCCTATATATAAGTCGTTTTGACGCCAGACGAAGGGAGGACGCTCCAGAACGCAGAAAACAGCAGTTTAGGGTAGTTTTAGGGTTAGATTAGGAGTAGATTAGGTTAGATTCTTGTTTTTCTTCCTCTTTTCAATTGTTATTCTCAAGATTATTGAAGATTCAAGTTTATTAGAAGTTATAATCTGATTGTTTCCAGGTTTTTCTTCTCATTTTCTTTGTTTCATTATTTATTGCTTTAGATGTTAATGATTACTCTAGATTACTATTTCTGTATTGATTTATTCATGTTTTCGTAGTTTAGACGTTGGGAATATGTGATGAAACATTGATTCCCAACCTCTGCCATGCAATCTTTAGAAACCTTGGGCTCGATCGATCGAACCAGAGCCACAGTCAAGCGATCGAACACCTTTCGATCGATTGAAGGATGATGCTGTCCGATCGATCGAGAGCACTTCGATCGATCGAACTTGCTAATTCCTGAGATGATTCTTTTAAGTATTCCATGACTTTCTGTTTTGGAAATCTGTCATCAAATTGTCCCTATAAGCTCAGTTTGTCACAACTGTTTTTAGAACTTAAAGCCTTAAGGCCTTTTCTTCGATGACTTTTGAAAACCACTTTGGATGCTAACACCATTTAGAATGCAAGTAATAACCATTGTTTTAAACCGTATTCTAAGTATTTTAAATCACTTGTGATGATGTAGTCCCGGTCATGAAAGGGCTATTGATTCTTTATCTTTAGAAAAATACGGAATGCTGAAGAGGAATGAACTCCATAGAACATTAATGAGTATGCATGGTAGGTGGTTAGGATCAATGTGGATTCACGTATTTCCAACACCTTTAGTTTATCTATTTAATTAGTTATGTTTCTATAAGCTTTAGTTTATTATTTAGTTTAATTTAATTAATTAGGATTCGTTAGAACATCCACTCCCAACATTCTTATTTTCTTTTCCTTTTCTTTAGGTTGTAACTTAGTAGACATTCTCCCTATTCCTTCCCTGTGGGATCGACCTAGACTTATCCAGTATTACTTGCACGATCACCTACACTTGGGTGTTGCACAAGAGCACACAACTATTTAGTCGTGTGAAGACAAATAACTCATATATCTACAGATGTAACACCTGTAATTTTCTGTCATTATAATTTCAGCTTTTTCTAATTTCTGTATTGGACCCACTATATTATTATATTTTTATTTTAATTACGTGACGGTATTGACGTGTTGTAGTATTACCATATAGACTGTAGTAACCATACCGACTCGACCATAATAAGATTTAACTTAGTCTCGTACCCGGACCCGGACATTAGAAATATTACCAGTTTGCACATAATTCGAGACCGACACGCATATCGAGGAACTTATGCACGTAAACCGAGAAAGTGGCACACAACCCGAGATGGGCCCGCATGGCCGGCCATGTGGCAACCACATGCCACCCTCTTGGACACATGTCCACTTGTTGGACACATGGCATAGCATGTACACATGCTCCATGACACCTAGCACATGCATCTCTCCTATATAAAGCACACCTACATGCATGCACACACACATTTGACACTCTTGTCTTCATAATCTGCACATAAGGTAAGATAGAGAGCTGGGAGTTATAAATCCCATAGAGATATAGAAGAAAAACAAGGAGAAGAAGAAGGTGACACCATCTAAAGTTGAGTTCAAGCTCCATCAAGCTCAAGAACAACATCAAGCTTAATTTCAAGCTTTGGTGAGTAAATTGTGAGTAATTGTGAGTAATCTAACTCAATTTAGAACACATATAATATGTACTAATGTTTAGTAGAAGTTTGATGTTGTTGTGTTGAAGTTTTCATGACATGCAAGACAAATCCATAAATCTGAGAAACTGAAACTCTCAGCAGAACATAGTTTAGTAAAATGAATGTTTTGTCCAGCTCAAAAATCCGAATTAAGCTAGGTGTTTTTGTGGAAAAAGGTAACTCATATATCTACAAATAACTCTTTTATAGCTCAGTCTAGAAATCACTCCTTGATGGGTGAAATGCATGTACAACGCAGTATTACAAACCTGGGAAAACAGAAACTTCCAGCGGAATGTAGTTTAGTAAAATGGATGTTTTGAGGAGCTCGAAATTCAGAATTAAGCTAGGATTTTTTGTGGTAAAAGCTAACGCATTTATCTACAAATAAATATTCTATAGCTCAGTCTAGAAATCATTCCTTCATGGGTGAAATGCATGTACAACGAAGTGTTATAAACCTGAGAAACTGAAACTTTCAGCAGAACATAGTTTAGTAAAATGAATGTTTTGTGCCGCTCAAAAATGAGAATTAAGCTAGGTTTTTTTGTGAATAAAGATAACTCATTTATCTACAAATAACCCTTCTATAGATCAGTCTAAAAACCACTCATTTATAGGTGAAATTCACATAAAATGCAGTGTTATAAATCTGGGACAGAACAGTCCGAGATATAAGAAATGTCTTGTAAAATAAATATTTTGAGTAGGTCAAAAATGTAATTGAAGCTAGATTTTTTTGTACATGAAGATATTCCTATTATATACAATGTTTTAGTTTTGAGTTTGATCTACAAAGCAATTTATCATGCTTAAATAAATCATGTTAATTCAGTCAACACAGTGAAAATGTATCTTGGGAGATTGTACAACTTTTTGTATAATGTTTTGTTTATGCATGGTGTTGATTGTTGATACTAGTTTTCCGGTACATGTGTTGTTATGAAAATCTCGTGCTATGGTAGTGCTATCGCGTAGATGAGTATGTTAAGGGTTTCGTCTATGTGTTTATTAGCATTAAATTCACGTTATAAATCCATGAGCTACGTGCTATGTTTTCTATTGTTATGAATATAGTCTAATGACCATTGAAAGTTCATACCCAAACTATAAATATATTGTATGGCACGATTATTGCGTTGATAAGTGATCGGGAAAGTTTCCATCGTAAGTATATTGAGAGGAAAACGGAATATCGGAGGTATAGCGAAATATTAACGGTTATAAATGGATGATATTAATGAACTAAACTACGAAACGTGCGAACGCGTAAAATAATGATAAAACCTTCGATAACAGATTTAATGCGAATAAGGGACATTGGGCCTCGTTTCTAGTCGTGTGACTACCGGTCAAAGTTGATTCGTGAACTTTCGTGTCGTGTTTGGATATTTCTTGCAAAATTGGTCTTTCGGTAATTCCATGGTGTCGATTGGTGAGTTATGTTTTGTTCCTTGATCTGAGGATCGGCATGTCGTGTTCGGTCAAGTGCGGATGACCTGAGGATCGTCGTGATGTGTTCGATCAAGTGGTTGATTATTTTTCCGCACCCTTGGACTGAGGATCGACATGACGTATTCGGTTATGTACGGGTGACCTGAGGATCGGCATGACGTGTTCGTCCAAGTGATTATTAATTTCCCGTACCCTTGGTCTGAGGATCGGCATGACGTGTTCGGTAACGTGCGGGCGACCTGAGGATCGGCATGACGTGTTCGACCAAGAGATTGTTAATGTCCCGCACACTTATGCCATTTGGGCGACAGTTTGAGTGCCAGTTGGGCGACAGTTAACTATTTATTATTGAGTGTTGTACTTCCTTGACCAGTAAATGCGTTTGGAGTTAAGTCTTCTTTCAGTCAATGTCATTGGTCAGTTCAGTTCTGGGTTAAGTTTCAAAAGGAATGATTGGGTTTAAATAAGACATGGTTTTGAGAATAAGAAAAGACGAACAAGACATAGTATCGAGAATAAGAAATGATGAACGAGATATGGTTTCGAGAAATAAGAAGAGATGAAGAATAACTTACATTAAGTGGTGGTAACCTTAAGGGGGCCCTCACTTAGCTTAACCGCTAACGGCTTTTCATATCGCTGGACCTTCCACGTCCAGCCTTTGCAGGTCCAGACGGAGCCGACTGCTATCAAGATGCTGACTTTACTACTGAAGACTATGCTGGTGAAGATTACTACGAGGAAGGCTACGGTTTCGCCAGCTGAAGACTTTGGAGCTTTTCTTTTGTTATAGTTCTGTTACTATTATGTTAGTGATGTAATAGTTTAGCTGGTCTTGTAATATGTATCTTTTTGATATCTTTTTGGCCTGTAATATACTACTGATGTAAGACTTGGATGTTTTAAATTTCTGCTTCGGCTGAACTTAGTCACTTTCCCATATCACATTATTGTTATAAGCATGTTTGGACAATCAGGTGTCACTCACAACCAGTCACGTATCTACGAACCTATAAAGGAAATTTATTTTTCCCTATTTTTGGTACTTCGGGGCGTGACAGGGATTTTTGGTATCAGAGCTTTAGGTTTATATGCGCTCACTGATTGTCCTACACCTTAAGTTATGAGCCTAAGATTTACCTCGTATTAGTACTGACACTAAGTTAGCTCCTCTTGCATGACTATGGAGTCGAGCTTCGTTCATGATGATTTCGGAGGTCACTATAATTGAGGCGGTCGTATCCAGCCTACCGACCCTGTACTATATCGACAGCGGATCTGGTAGAGGGCGAGGCATACCTTGGAAGAGGACATACGGAGAGATGTGTTTACCGATGCATTGCAGTATTCGGATCGAGTTCAGCCTGAGTCGATCCATGCTTCAGAGACTACCATACTTAATCACCAGGAGCTTATCAGCATGACTCAGGACAAGGCACTATATGACGATATACTCTTTCCGATTATCATGACGGCACCAGCACCACCATTCTCACCCGAGCCCATACCAGAGCCAGATGCAGATTTAGATCCCATTGATACAGATAGCAACAACGACATAGCGAGTGGAGAGGATTCTGCAGGCAGTGACCACTCAGCAGATGACCCATCTGATTGTGACGACACATATGATGACAATGACCTGACAATTGTGATAATCCGACAAGTAGCGATGACGAGCTGATCGAGGAGGTTGACCCTACGGACGATCTTCAGAGACCAGGGGATGATGTACACGACCATCCAGCACCTCCAGCTGACATCAAGGAAAAGGAGGAGGACCCTGAGGAGGAGCTCTTAAAGGACCCGTTATAGATAATAAGAGAGGCAAACTTTACCTTAGATATGGTAAGCGAGTACCATAGTAAGCAGTCATATCCTTTCTGCTTATTCTACTCTCTTTGAGTAAATCGATACCTTCTATTCTAATGGTCATTTCTTCTGGAAAAGGGATCTATATATTTTGTAAAGTGGCTCCGATTACCATCAATAATTATTGTGATACACTCCTTGATAAGTAATTCATTTCCTTGAATTTTTAGAAATTCCCCAGTCAACGATTCTTGAGTATGTATCTTGATCATCCGATTCTTGACAAATTCTTTTGAGAACAAGTTCGATCACTAGTACTGCAAAGTCATTTTTTTGACTTATTATTCCTTGAACAAATTCTTACAAGTTCATTTCATTTGAAATAATCCTAAATGAGTTCTCTGTCCTTGTTCTTGCCATGAACTCAAAAAAAAAATGTTGTACTCTCTGAACATCTTGACCTCTTATTGTCTCTCTCAGTTGCTACCTTATTCTTTATCAGTGGGGTTTTGTTTGGACTATTTCACGTATGAAATACCTAATTCTTATTTCATTCGTTGAAGGCCTTATGCCATCAGTTACTTTCATTTCCTATAAATCTTGAGATACTACGATTTATTCCATAGTAAACAGTCATTCAATCATTGTTAGATTTACATCTTATTCTTGAATGGATCATATCATTATACTATTATACTTCTATCTGTGAGGATTCATATGCCTTTTCGGATTCGGCTTCATTTTGGGTCAATCTGTTCAATCATTTCAATCATTGTATTCTAGCTACCGAGATTATGATGATAACCATAATGTGAAATATAACAGGTTATGATTGCTTTGCATAAGGTATGATAGAAACCTTATAGACATTAACTCATATGTAGGAACGCAAGAATCTTCTCGATCTCTGCAATGGATGAATCATCTCAAACAACTGAGGACCAGTCCAGAAGGCTAAGCAACATAATACCTAAGGAGATCGATCCCGCTGATATATTTGGAAGACTAATACAAGACTTATGGAAGACCGCGAACAATACTAGCATAAGTGACTACGGAGATGAGTTGTTTAGACACCTCCATATCGCCCATTCAGAATCGCTTAGAGACCACTCAAGCCACAACCTGCTTCACTACCAAGGTCAACCCTACTACAAGGACAACTCGAAACGACGAACAACGATCATGGTGTTTGTTTCAACTATGGAAACCCTGGATGTCTGGCCAAGGAATGTCAAGCTCCCAAGACCTGTAACCAACCAAACGTTATCTGCTACAGCCATCGCAAGAGAGGGCATTTGAGCAAGAACTGCAAAGCACTCGAGATGGACGCTACGGAGCGCATGCAGCTTAGATAAGCCCAGCTCAATACCACCATCCCCAATATAGCTGGATTAGGCAAAGAGGCACAACGAAGACTAAAAGAACACATGAGGAACCAGAGAAAGTCCGACACAACAATAGCATCGGTCCAACGTAAAGCATGCCAACGTTGTTTTAACTACAGAAATTACAGACAATACTTTGACGAATGCCCAATACCGAAACAAATTAGAGGACATGGATCGCAATCTTACAAATGTGGTGGAATGGACCACATCCACAAGGATTGCGAGGCAATGAAGAACATCAATCAAGATCTGTTGATGAACTTGGAAGAAGAAGGGAAGTTGATACAACATATGCAATCGATTATGCAAAATTTTGACTTATTAATGAATCTAGTTTTGTGTATCTAGTATTATTGTAATGATTAGTGTTCCAATATATATATATATATATTATAGTAGAGGTACAACAAATCAACAATTAGTAACTATAAATATACAACGAGCATCGTATCCCACCTTTAGACTGATGGTCAAACCAGACGAGCTAACCTAACGATAGAAGACGTCTCACCAGCTCACATCATCAACAACATCGGAGACACATGGAAAAGTTTACACCATCAATTATGAAAGCTTGTGGCGCATCCGGAACAAAAATACGAGAGAACCCACTCGTCGCTGATCAAAATGTTCGCCAACTACGACAAAGTCAAACATAGGCATGACGTCACTCGAGGTCTATATAGAAGGCCATGTCAATCATCATCACGTCAGAAAGATCAGAAATAAAGGAAGAACCTACAGTTTGAAGTCGAAGATAAAGTACCATTAAATATCGATCACTCGAGGTAATGTGCTATTAGACGAAAAGAAAGGAAGCTATCACTGTGACACATTGGAGTATTTACGATTGAATTGCCCACCAACTCGCGTACGTTATCACCAACGGTGTAGTAGATCACAATGCATTTTGAGTGGATACGCTAATCTACAACGTTCTTCGTACTAATTAATGCTGAGGGATACATTCACGACCCCTACAAGTTATAAAAGACAATCGTGAGACCAACTAGATTTCTCAACCATCGCATCAAGAAGCTGAGAGGTAAGAATCTTATCGATCAAAGACGCAGAAGAAATGATGAAAGCGAAGTTAATCAGACTGCCGTTGAGACAAATCCAAAGCAACGTGATATCTGCGACGGCTGCGGAATATCTGGACATCACTCTAAAGAATGCAAAGCACCGAAACAGCTCACAAGTTGATAGGCGCAGTGCTTCAATTGTGGAAAGACTGGACGTGTGGGCAAAGATTGTCCAGAACGAGAAACTCAAAACAAGGTTCCACCACAAAGAAGATCCCGAAAGAGAACTTGCAGATCACCAAATCAATCTCAGCATTGAACAAGATGAAAGACCGAAGGTGCCATATTCAATGTCAGAACTATGAATTTCACTTGGCATTGTTTTAGCAAAGAAGTTTGGACGTTTGAAAGAATTTTTGAGAAGGTCTGATTAGTTAGCTAGTGGGAACCTCATAACCTTAAAACCTGAGATATTATTAGTACCTTGTACTTTCTAAGACCTAGCAAAATCTAGATTTCGAGGACGAAATCCTTTAATAAGTGGTGGAAGATGTAACACCTGTAATTTTCTGTCATTATAATATCAGCTTTTTCTAATTTCTGTATTGGACCCACTATATTATTATATTTTTATTTTAATTACGTGACGGTATGGACGTGTTGTAGTATTACCATATAGACTGTAGTAACCATACCGACTCGACCATAATAAGATTTAACTTAGTCCCGTACCCGTACCCGGACATTAGAAATATTACCAGTTTGCACGTAATTCGAGACCGACACGTATATCGAGGAACTTATGCACGTAAACTGAGGAAGTGGCACACAACCCGAGATGGGCCCACATGGCCGGCCATGTGGCAACCACATGCCACCCTCTTGGACACATGTCCACTTGTTGGACACATGGCATAGCATGTACACATGCTCCATGACACCTAGCACATGCATCTCTCCTATATAAAGCACACCTACATGCATACACACACACATTTGACACTCTTGTCTTCATAATCTGCACATAAGATAAGATAGAGAGCTGGGAGTTATAAATCAAATGGAGATATAGAAGAAAAACAAGGAGAAGAAGAAGGTGACACCATCTAAAGTTGAGTTCAAGCTCCATCAAGCTCAAGAACAACATCAAGCTTAATTTCATGCTTTGGTGAGTAAATTGTGAGTAATTGTGAGTAATCTAACTCAATTTAGAACACATATAATATGTACTAATGTTTAGTAGAAGTTTGATGTTGTTGTGTTGAAGTTTTCATGACATGCAAGACAAATCCATAAATATGAGAAACTGAAACTCTCAGCAGAACATAGTTTAGTAAAATGAATGTTTTGTCCAGCTCAGAAATCCGAATTAAGCTAGGTTTTTTTGTGGTAAAAGGTAACTCATATATATACAAATAACTCTTCTATAACTTAGTCTAGAAATCATTCCTTCATGGGTGAAATGCATGTACAACGCAGTGTTATAAACCTGGGAAAACAGAAACTTCCAGCAGAATGTAGTTTAGTAAAATGGATGTTTTGAGGAGCTCAAAAATTGGAATTAAGCTAGGTTTTTTTGTGGTAAAATCTAACTCATTTATCTACAAATAACGCTTCTATAGCTCAGTCTAGAAATCATTCCTTCATGGGTGAAATGCATGTACAACGCAGTGTTATAAATATGAGAAACTGAAACTTTCAGCAGAACATAGTTTAGTAAAATGAATGTTTTGTACCGCTCAAAAATGAGAATTAAGCTAGGTGTTTTTGTGAATAAAGATAACTCATTTATCTACAAATAACTCTTCTATAGCTCAGTCTAAAAACCACTCCTTCATAGGTGAAATTCACGTACAATGCAGTGTTATAAATCTGGGACAGAACAGTCCGAGATATAAGAAATGTCTTGTAAAATAAATATTTTGAGTAGGTCAAAAATGTAATTGAAGCTAGATTTTTTTTTTACAAGAAGATATTCCTATTATATACAATGTTTTAGTTTTGAGTTTGATCTACAAAGCAATTTATCATGCCCAAATAAATCATGTTAATTCAGTCAACACAGTGAAAATGTATCTTGGGAGATTGTACAACTTTTTGTATAATGTTTTGTTTATGCATGGTGTTGATTGTTGATGCTAGTTTTTCGGTACATGTGTTGTTATGAAAATCTCGTGCTATGGTAGTGCTATCACGTAGATGAGTATGTTAAGGGTTTCGTCTATGTGTTTATTGGTATTAAATTCACGTTATAAATCCATGAGCTACGTGCTATGTTTTCTATTGTTATGAATATAGTCTAATGACCGTTGAAAGTTCATACCCAAACTATAAATATATTGTATGGCACGATTATTGCGTTGATAAGTGATCGGGAAAGTTTCCATCATAAGTATATTGAGAGGAAAACGGAATATCGGAGGTATAACGAAATATTAACAGTTATAAATGGATGATATTAATGAACTAAACTACGAAACGTGCGAACGCGTAAAATAATGATAAAACCTTCGATAACAGATTTAATGCGAATAAGGGACATTGGGCCTCGTTTCTAGTCGTGTGACTACCGGTCAAAGTTGATTCGTGAACTTTCGTGTCGTGTTTGGATATTTCTTGCAAAATTGGTCTTTCGGTAATTCCATGGTGTCGATTGGTGAGTTATGTTTTGTTCCTTGATCTGAGGATCGGCATGACGTGTTCGGTCAAGTGCGGATGACCTGAGGATCGTCGTGACGTGTTCGATCAAGTGGTTGATTATTTTTCCGCACCCTTGGACTGAGGATCGGCATGACGTATTCGGTTATGTACGGGTGACCTGAGGATCGGCATGACGTGTTCGTCCAAGTGATTATTAATTTCCCGTACCCTTGGTCTGAGGATCGGCATGACGTGTTCGGTAACGTGCGGGCGACCTGAGGATCGGCATGACGTGTTCGGTAACGTGCGGGCGACCTGAGGATCGGCATGACGTGTTCGACCAAGAGATTGTTAATGTCTCGCACACTTATGCCATTTGGGCGACAGTTTGAGTGCCAGTTGGGCGACAATTAACTATTCATTGTTGAGTGTTGTACTTCCTTGACCAGTAAATGCGTTTGGAGTTAAGTCTTCTTTCAGTCAATGTCATTGGTCAATTCAGTTCTGGGTTAAGTTTCAAAAGGAATGATTGGGTTTAAATAAGACATGGTTTTGAGAATAAGAAAAGACGAACAAGACATAGTATCGAGAATAAGAAATGATGAACGAGATATGGTTTCGAGAAATAAGAAGAGATGAAGAATAACTTACCTTAAGTGGTGGTAACCTTAAGGGGGCCCTCACTTAGCTTAACCGCTAATGGCTTTTCATGCCGCTAGACCTTCCACGTCCAGCCTTTGCAGGTCCAGACGGAGCCGACTGCTATCAAGATGTTGACTTTACTACTGAAGATTATGCTGATGAAGATTACTACGAGGAAGGCTACGGTTTCGCCAGTTGAAGACTTTGGAGCTTTTCTTTTGTTATAGTTCTGTTACTATTATGTTAGTGATGTAATAGTTTAGCTGGTCTTGTAATATGTATCTTTTTGATATCTTTTTGGCCTGTAATATACTACTGATGTAAGACTTGGATGTTTTAAATTTCTGCTTCGGCTGAACTTAGTCACTTTCCCATATCACATTATTGTTATAAGCATGTTTGGACAATCAGGTGACACTCACAACCAGTCACGTGTCTACGAACCCATAAAGGAAATTTATTTTTCCCTATTTTTGGTACTTCGGGGCGTGACAAAATAACTCTTCTATAGCTCAGTCTAGAAATCAATCCTCCATGGGTGAAATGCATGTACAACGCAGTGTTATGAATCTGGGAAACAGAAACTTTCAGCAGAATGTAGTTTAGTAAAATCAACGTTTTGAGCAGCTCAAAAATTAGAATTAAGCTAGGTTTTTTGGTGGAGAAAGCTAACTCATTTATCTACAAATAACTCTTCTACAAACTGGTCTAAAAATGACCCCTTCATAGGTAAAATTCACGTATAACACATTGCTAAAAATCTGGGACAGAACAGTCCGAGATATAAGAAATGTCTTGTAAAATAAATATTTTGAGTAGCTCAAAAATGTAATTGAAGCTAGATTTTTTTTGTACATGAAGATGATCCAAATACCTATAGTGTTATAGTTTTGAGTTTAATCTACTAAGCAATTTATCATGCCCAAATAAATCATGTTAATTCAATCAACACAGTGAAAATATATCCTGGCAGATTGTACAGCTTTTTGTAAGACGTTTTGTTTATGCATGGTGTTGATTGTTGATACTAGTTTTTCGGTACCTGTGTTGTTATGAAAATCTTATGCTATGGTAGTGCTATCGCGTAGATGAGCATGTTAAGGGTTTCATCTATATGTTTATTGGTATTAAATCCATGTTAGAAATCCATGAGCTACGTGCTATGTTTTCCCATTGTTATGAATATAGTTTAATGACCATTGGAAAGTTCATACCCAAACTATAAGTATGTTGTATGGCACGATTATTGCGTTGGTGAGTGATTGGAAAAGTTTCCATCGTAAGCATATTGAGAGGTAAACGAAATGTCAAACGTAAAGCGAAATACTGATGGTTATAAATGGATGATATTAATGAACTAAACTACGAAACGTACGAACGTGTAAAATAACGATAAAACCTTCAATGACAGATTTATGCGAATAAGGGACATTGGGTCTCGTTTCTAGTCGTGTGACTACCGGTCAAAGTTGATTCGTGAACTTTCGTGTCGTGTTTGGATATTTCTTGCAAAGTTGGTCTTTCGGTAATTCCATAGAGTCGATTGGAGAGTTATGTTTGTGTTCGGTCAAGTGCGGATGACCTGAGGATCGTCATGATGTGTTCGATCAAGTAGTTGATTATTTTTCCGCAGCCTTGGACTGAGGATCGGCATGACGAGTTCGGTTATGTACGGGTGACCTGAGGATCGGCATGACGTGTTCGTCTAAGTGATTGTTAATGTCTCGTACCCTTGGTTTGAGGATCGGCATGACGTGTTTGGTAACGTGCGGTTGACCTGAAGATCGGCATGACGTGTTAGACCAAGAGATTGTTAATATCCCGCACACTTGTTCTGAGGATCATCAGTGATGTGTTCAATCAAGCGATTCATTGTCGAGTGTTGTTCCTTCTTGACCGATAAATGCGTTTGGAGTTAAGTCTTCTTTCAATCAATGTCATTGGTCAGTTCAGTTGTGGGTTAAGTTTCGAAGGGAATGATTGGGTTTAAACAAGGTATAGTTTTGAGAATAAGAAAAGATTAACGAGACATAGTTAAGAATAAGAAGAAATGAAGAATAACTTACCTTAAGTGGTGGTAGCCTTAATGGGACCCTCACTTAGCTTGACCGCTAACGGCTTTTCATGCCGCTGGACCTTCCACGTCTAGCCTTTGCAGGTCCAGACGTAGTTGATTGCTATCAAGATACGGGCTTTACTACTGAAGAGTATGCTGGTGAAGATTACTACGAGGAAGGCTACGGTTTCGCCAGCTGAAGACTTTGGAGCTTTTCTTTTGTCATAGTTCTGTTATTATTATGTTAGTGATGTAATAGTTTAGCTGGTCTTGTAATATGTAACTTTTGGATATCTTTTTGGTCTGTAATATACTACTGATGTAAAACTTTGATGTTTTAAATTTCTGCTTCTGCTGAACTTAGTCACTTTCCCATATCACATTATTGTTATCATCATGTTTGGACAATGAGGTGACACTCTCAACCAGTCACGTGTCTACGAACCCATAAAGGAAATTCATTTTTTCCCTATTTTTGGTACTTTGGGGCGTGACACAAGTACACACACACACACACACATTTCTTCATATTTCTTCATCTAGATCATCTAGATCTTGTGTGAGTACACTTACTCACTCTTAAACATGTTTTATATAGTTATATATAAGATCTAAGTCCATGCATGTGACATGCAATGAGAATCAAAGCTTAAAAATGTGCTGCTAAAACTGTCACTATTCTGAACTGCTTAACCTGAGCACTCGGACCAAGTGCGAGCACTCGAGCCCAATGTCTTTCCTAGGCATCAACATAATTCATCTTTGGTTGGCACGGAGTGTCTCACACTAAACTAGGATTGCGGCACACTCCGTCTTTCCTAGGCAAGAACTATTCGACAACTTGATATCACAATTCAATTAAGCACCATTACATGTAAATAACCCATACAAGCACAACAAATATAGTTTATTGAGCACATCACATTCAAAATAGATCTAAGATAAGAGTAAACTTTGAAAGCAATGATTTAATCAATAGAAGTACAATTTTATTATTCAAAATCCTCGAAACATGTAATCATCATCCATACATAATAAATCAAGAAGAAAAAGATAAATAACACCCTATTACTTGGCTAGGTTTCATTGAAACCCTAGATATCGGTCTAGGCGGCCATAGAATCAAAGATTGGCAAGAGGTTGATGGAGGAGGTCATGGGAATCCTTAGTCTTCTTCTTCTTCTCCTTGCTTCTCGCTCTTCAATGGCTGAAGTTTTAGTTATTGAATGATGTGTATATTATTGTGTAACCCCAAAATCGAATTAGAATAGGATATATACAGATTTTGGAAGGATTATGATGCTCCCATAAACCTAGTTGGATTGAAACAGCTGTTTTTACATTTCGGGACGTGTTCGGTGAATTTTGCTCGCATTGGGCTCTTCAGTACCTCGAAATACACATTATTGACTTTTTCAAGGGGTCGCTCGCGCGGGTCACTCCAGCAAGATGCCCATTTTCTAACTTTTTTTAGATTTTCTCAGCTTTGCGCGATGATTATCTCTGGAGAAATTTCTCAAATCCAAAGTCTTCATTGTCAAAAATGCAATTTACTGAGGTTGGCACTATCTCTAACTTTCACCGGAATTACCTTTCGAGCACAGAATGTCTTCCAAAGCAATTAATCATTGGATTTTAGTACATTTTCACGTTAAAGCTCCAAAACCTACAAAACATAGAATACTTATTAAAAAAATTAATAAATAAATGAAGTGGGCTAACAAAACGTAAATTAAGGACTATAAACGGGAACTATTCGTCGCCGATCACACACCCAAACCTACACTTTGCTAGTCCTCAAGCAAAGAAAAACATAAAAATAAAACTGAAGTACAATTAAATATCCTAACTCACTGTCACAGGCAACGCGATTGCATTTAGCATATGCAACAAGCCTTTTAAACCCCTAGGTGTCCCTAGTAGGACGAGTGAAGTCTCATGAGGGTTCTCATCGAATAAGACACCCATAACCATATTTTATAAATTTATACATGAAAAGTTTTATTAAAACAAAAAACATTTAATACTCCTTATTATAAACAACGATTCGAAATAGAATAACGAACAAGAAGAAATGGAACCAAACGTCCACTTACGTCATGAAAAACAATCCCAAGCACATGCATCGTATAAATCAATAGAGTTTCTTATAAAATTGCATGTGTGTGATGTGGTAGTCAAATGAACACGCGCATGTCATGAACTTGGAATATAACTCGGATAACCATCCAACTATGCTTCAACTACGAATCTCACAATGTTAATTACACTCTCAAATGAAATGTTCAGAACATGTGTAATCTCTCTAATATATGGGAGCAAAGGAAATATGTTTTCAAAACGAGAAGTGCTCACATATGACTCGAAAAAGACGCATGACACGAAAGAATAGTAGTCTCATGGATAAGATGCCAACAGTAAAAAAAAATTGATCGTTACCATGTTTTAATCCCCCTCCCCTTTTTTACATATCCAAACCATGTTTTTTAGGATCAAATAGGACTTTTCAAAGGTTTTAACATGGCTCAGGCAATGAAAAATGATAGAAATGACTACTTAAGTAGTTTTAGAGTGGCATTGTAAGGCATGTTCGATTTCTTTCGTCATCTCTTCTACCAACTTTCATCTTTTCATCCTCCTCTTTCATTTTTCTTTTATTTCTTTCCTCTTCTTTTATTTCTTTTCTTCTTTCAACCTTTTACTTTTTCCTTTTCGTTGCTTTTTGAATAATTATTCATTGAAGTACAAGGCAACTACCCCAACAGTGTCTTATTTTCTTTTCCTCTTGAATCAACGCATCACCTTATTACCACTAAAAGTTGATCAATCTTTCAGTGGTAAACTCCAAGTTAGCCAAGTTGGAGCAAAAAAAAGGATCATGGTGATTAAAGAACGAGAGGCACTTTAAAGGCTCAAAGGGCCGACTAAGGATATAATATCTTTTATCTGGGTTAGGTCAAATGGTAAAAAGGGTGAAAAACAAAGATGGCCTAAAATCACATCCTAGGGTGATGTGGTTCTTTAACGTTTATAACAGAAGATTATTTTGTATGGTAACAAATATTTTAACTTGACTATCAACAAAAATAAGAATAATGAGACTAAACAATGAGTTAATGCGTTATTTCAATGAAATTTGACAAACACAAAATGTATTTATAACCCTCTAAAAAGAAAAGACAGGCTCAAAAGCTCACTGGGTTTAGTCTCCACACTATGTGTTATCTAGAAATCCAAATCATATCATAGTTCACATCAAACATGTATTCAAGCGACTACGTGTAGTGCATAGGTTTGTGTGCAAATCTATGATAAAAAACTACGATTTGAACGATACATATCCTAAACGTTGCATCATGACTTCAGCAAATGTGTAACCATATCTTCTCATGTTTACCATTCTATAACAATCCAAGTTACATAACAAGAAGTATCGACTCGAGATTGCAAAAATGTCGATAACATCGTTTATTTAAGCACAAGTATTGAAATTTTTCTAAAAAATCGGTGCATAATAATGTGCATGTGAGTGCATACCCCCAAACCTAAACCTTTCATTGTCCCCAATGAAACAATAACATGAAAGAAAGAAGAGTACGTAAGGAAGGAACCACATTACCTCGATCTCAGTAATCACAAACCAGGTGAACATATATGAATATAGTGATAAAGTTCAATTGCTCTAAATGGAGCAACGATAGCTAATAGAAATATATATATGCAATGTAAGCCGTGGTGTACTTGTTGAGAAACTAAACTAAAACCGAAAGACTCAACGAAAATCAAAAAGAACAAGCACAAACAAAACTAGCAAAATAAAGGACTCGATCTAAAAGGGGCCTAAGAGAGCAAACAGAAAGGAGAAAAATCCATAAGGATTGGGATTGAGAAGAAGAGAACAAATGAGAAAAACACAAAACTACCCCCTTCGCGTGCGCGGATTGCACGAGCGACCCATCGTGCAAGGAAATACTGAGGCTTGTTTTTCAGAAACAGTAAAAAAAAACCTAAGGCATAGGCTCATGGGTGCGAGCTGCGCGGGTGAAAACATGATCGCGTGAGCGATATAGTGCTCGATAAATTACTAAGAGTTGTTTTATTTATACAAAAAAACTTCAAAATTTTCGCGTGTGCGGACCGAGTGAGCGAGTAGCCCATTTTTCTCTATTATTTCTTAGAAAGTTAAATGGATTCAAAATAATAAGTCTACGACCCCCAAACCTATCCAAAACTCTAAAAGACTGACTCAAAATGACCAAAAAGTGTACAAAAATGAGGGAACAAAACGATTAAAGTTTGGGTTGCCTCCCAAGAAGCACTGTCTTTCATGTCTTCAGTTAGACCGTGCTACACTCAAGACTTATGGAGGTAGAAACTCGGACTTTGTGCCCCTATTAACAAGAGGAAGACCGTAGTTGAAAATAGAAATGATATCTTTATGAGTTAATTCATTCGTTGGTTCCTCATGTTCATGTTCAAATCGATTTTTCACCTTCTGAGTAAATTCATCATTCGGATATGGGTTATTAGGGTTTTTTTGTTCATTGTGCATTATATCCTTCTCGGTACTCATGCTTTTTATATTATTGGGTCCATTATCTTATCTGATACGTCCAGGATTATTCTACAAAAGCCAAACCGCCACGTCAGCAGCAAAGGACCCGGACTATCTAGAATGGGCGTCTGGGGCCTACGCTCCCGAGGTCATCAACCATTACTGCTCGGGATGTTTACACAGCCCGGACATGGGGCGCAGCAGATCCCCACGAGGCGCAGCCCAGGCCGAGCCTGTCAGCAGTTTCCTTATCTGGTCAGAACTCAATTAAAGAAGAGCCAACAGTTTCCAAAACCACTTAGGGAACTCTCCTCAATTTATGTAGAATTAATTGCGATCAGACTAGGGTTCCAAATCTGATATACTTGCCATGTATAGGTGGACTCTTACGGTTATAAAAGAGACCACCTACCCTCTTTAGAGGGATGGCCTTCTTAACCTAAAGAATAGCAGCTTTACTTATTATTATGCATACACCCGACCAGTTTTACTGGTAGTGCCGCCCTAACTGTTGGCTCACCAGGCCCGCCGGTGATCTTCTAGTGAAGCGCTCTGACGCATCACGTGGATGTAGGTCACCTCATTAACGGGGCCGAACCACATATAATTTGTTTTCTCCATATCTCTCTCCCTAAATCTCTCTGATACCAATTTTAGGCATCATCAGCTTGGCGCCGTCTGTGGGAAACGATAGATTTCTCCTAAAAACAAATCTCTTAGCTGATAGCCATGGCGCCGAAGAAGACAAAGAAGGCCCCTGCCCAGACAAGTCGGGCAGAGTCACCGTCCGGGCAGCCGACTGCCTCTGTGACACCCGAGCAGGTTACCGCGGCTCTCACGCAACTCCTGGAGGGCCAGCAACAGACACAGTAGCAGATAGAAGCGCTGCTGGCCTGACAGGAGAAGCCCCAGAGTGATAAGGATTAACCTCAGAAGAGTACGCATGATCCGGAGCCGACCAGGACCTGAAGGCGTGCTTACACTGATCCTTTATCTCCATCAATTGTGGAATGGCTCGAGAAAGACGAATGCAGCAAGGTGCCCGAGTGGACCCGCCGTCGCACCCGAACCAATTCCTGCCGGGCCGGAGATGCTCAGGACATCATCAATAGCAGATGTGCTACGAGAGGGGAAGGGCCAAAGCAAACACCCTGGGACTAGGCTAAGTACCCCCCGGCCAGGAGCCATGGGGACCTTAGGCACGTGATAGCCCGGAGTCGGAGCCAGGTCCGATCCCCGAGGATGACGCACTTCGAGGAAGAGGCCTCGTCAACCGATTCGCCAACTTGTCACTCAGATAAAGACCGAGAGTCTGATAAAAAAGGTGTCAAGGCGCAGATCGAGAAGCTACAAAAGCAAATTGAGAAACTAACCCGGAAAGCAAACCGTGATTATATAAATACCGAAACAGAGTCGCCTTATACAGCCCGAATCACCGGGTACCCCGTTCCAAGGAAATTCAAACAATCGCATCTCAACTCCTATGACGGTACGGGGAGCCTAGTTGATCATGTCCGGTCTTACAAAGCTCAGATGGCACTGGTAACCGGCGTTAATGAGCTACTGTGCCTGGCCTTCCCCAGCACCCTTAGAGGGCTCGCCGCACAGTGGTTCCATTCCCTTAAACCCCAAACGGTGGGCGACTTCAAAACCCTGAGTAAGCTCTTCATCGGCCAGTTCGTGGGAATGCTTGATCGGTCGCTGCTTGATACCCAATTACTGACCGTCAAGCAGCGCAAGGGGGAATCCCTGAAGGATTACGTCGATCATTTCAACCAACAGAGGTTGCAAATCCATAACCTGAATGAGACGATCTCAATCACGGCCTTCTGCTCAGGGGTTCAGCACACCAAGGTGGCCACGTCTTTCCATAATGACCGACCAAAAACCCTGGTGGAGCTCTCCGAGAGAGTTGGGAAATACATTGATACAGAGGATTTCCTAAAGGCTAAGCGTGCCAGCCTTGCGGGAGGCGAGTCCCCGAGGGCCAAGCGAAAGTGAGACAATTCTGAAAAGGGCCCGAGAAAGAAGCTTAAGCCGGATCAGCAGAAGAGTGATCGGGACCAGGCCCCAATGACCTTCACGCCACTTTCCTGGCCTATTCATGAAGTTATGGCAGCCGCCGACGCCAGGAGGCTCCTGCAAGAACCAACAAAGCTAAAAATCCCCCCCGGGAAAAGGAACTGAGATAAATATTGCCGGTATCATAAGGACCATGGCCACGACATAGAAGATTGCTTCAAACTCAAGATGGCCATCGAAAGACTGATCGAGCAGGGCCACCTTACCGAGTTTGTCGCGACAGACAGACGTCCTAGGCCCGACAATCAAGCCCCCGTGCAGTTGCAACCGCTCGGGCAAATCCATGTCATTTCAGGAGGAACCTCGGGTGGAGGGGACTGACAGTCGGCCCGGAAGAGGCATGCCCAGGCATCCCGATCGGATGTCTGGCATATCCAATCCACCGACTCTTAACCAATCGATGTATTAACATTCTCCTCTGACGATGTTGGGGACATCCACTGCCCCCATGATGACCCTCTGGTTGTGACGATCTCTGTAGCCAACTACACCGTGAAAAGGGTGTTGGTGGACACCGGTAGCTCCTCCAACATTCTCTTCGCCATCGTATTTGACCAGTTGGGGATATCGAGGGATAGGCTCCGTCCGGTGGCCACGCCGTTGGTAGGATTCAACGGATCGAGCATACAGCCGTTCGGTACCATCAAACTACCAGTTCTGATGGGAATCTATCCCCAGTAAGTCTTAGTGATGGCTAACTTTATGATTGTTGAAGCTCCCTCGACCTACAACGTGATCCTCGGGAGACCGACACTCAATAAAGCTCGAGCAGTTGTATCAACGTACAGCCTATTGGTGAAGTTCCCGACCCCGAACTGTCCCGGGAGCTTGGGTGGAGACCAAGTCGCTGCTCGAAACTATTATGTCAGTTCCTTGCGCAGGGAGGCCGTGGCGGAAATGTTAAATGTTCAAGAACTAGACCCGAGGGATGCCAAATATGGAGTGGGCCTAGTCGACCAGCTCGAGCAAGTGGTCTTGAGTCCCGAGGCACCCGATTGGGTTGTTAGTATTGGTGTCCTCCTTGAACTGGTCCTAAAAGGAAAGTTAGTCCATTTTTTGCAGCATAACCAGGACATCTTCGCCTGGAGTCACGAAGACATGCCGGGGATAGACCCCCGGGTTATTTCTCACCGCCTCAATGTTGATCCGGATCACCGGCCAGTCAAACAGAAGAGAAGGGGCATGGCCCCAGAGAGGCAGACCGCCTTGCATGAAGAGATTGGAAAGCTCTTAAAGGCAAAGTCCATCCGAGAAGTCTACTACCCCGACTGGTTGGCAAACGTAGTGATAGTTAAGAAAAGCAGCGGGAAGTGGAGAATGTGTGTAGACTTCACCGACCTCAACAAAGCTTGCCCCAAGGATGGCTATCCGCTGCCTAGGATAGACCTCCTTGTGGACGCCACGGCCGGCCTTTCGCTCCTCTCATTCATGGACGTATATTCGAGGTACAACCAGATTCGCATGTACCCCGGGGACGAGGAAAAGACCTTCTTTATCACGAACCAGGGGGCATACTGCTACAAGGTGATGCCCTTCGGCCTAAAAAATGCCAGGGTAACTTACCAACTCCTAGTCAACCTCATGTTTAAGGATGTAATCGGGAAATCTATGGAGGTATATGTTGATGATCTATTGGTTAAAAGCCGAGACGAAACCGACCATCTCGAGCATTTGGCCAGGGCTTTCAGTATCTTATGAAAGTACCAGATGAGGTTGAACCCGACCAAATGCACCTTCGGCGTCTCATCCGATAAATTCTTGGGACATCTGGTCAGCAGGCGGGGAATCGAGGCTAACCCCGAGAAGATCTAAGCTATCATGAATATGCGGTCACCCCGGTCGACCAAGGAAGTTCAGACCTTGGCCGGGCGGGTCGCCGCACTGAACAGATTTGTATCTAGAGCTACCGATCGCTGCCTTCCTTTCTTTAAAATCCTCCGCAAGGCCTTTCAGTGGTTGGAAGAGTGCGAGGAGACGTTTCAAGAGCTCAAAAAGTACCTAACATCGCTCCCGCTGCTCTCCACACCTATCCCGAACGAAGAGCTATTCTTATACCTAGCGGTGTCCCCTTCGGCGGTAAGCTCGGCCCTCGTCCGGGAAGAGCACGGGATTCAATTCCCGGTCTATTATACCAGTCGGGCGCTCCAAGGCGCCGAAACCAGATACTCTCGGGTCGAGAAGCTCGCCTTCGCACTCGTCACCTCTGCCGGGAGACTCCGTCCGTACTTCCAGGCCCATGTCATCGTGGTCCTCACAGACCAACCTCTTCGAAGGATCTTGAGCAGGCCCAAGATGTCCGGAAGGCTCGTTAAATGGGCTTTGGAGTTAGAAGAATTTGAAGTGGTCTACCGACCCCAGATGGTGATCAAAGGATAAGCTGTAGCTGACTTCCTCGTTGAGTTCACATACCCGGAGGATCCAATAGAAGAGCTCAACCCGCCACCCGTACTGCCCAGGATATAGTCAGATATCCCATCCTGGACACTGTACGTGGATGGGTCTTCCAACAAACAGGGCAGTGGGGCAGGGATCATCCTGACCACACCGGATGGGATCTAGCTCGTACGCGCTTAGGTTTGGATTCCAAGCCTCTAATAATGAGGCTGAGTACGAAGCCCTGCTAGTCGGATTACAAATGGCAACTTCAATGGGTGCACTGCAGATTCAGGGGTACAGTGACTCCCAGATCGTGGTAAATCAAGTCAACCAAGAATATGAGGCTCAGGAGGATAACATGATAGCTTACCTAGCCCTCGTCCGAACAATTTCAAAGACACTCCAGGGTTTCTCTGTCACGCAGATTCTAAGGGAAGAGAACACTAGGGCTGACCTGTTAGCCCGCCTTGCTTCATCTTTCGAGTCAGACTTGCCCGGGATAAGGATAGAGTACCTACCCGAGCCAAGTATGATCAACTCAGAATGCATGGAGGTAGAACCGGTCACCCCAGAACCGAGCTGGATGGACCCAATCATGGCCTTTCTGGCCACAGGTATGTTACCAGACGGAAAGGAAGAAGCCCGCCGGGTTAAATACCAAGCGGCAAGGTACCACATTATTGATGGCATTCTCTACAAAAGAGGATTTTCTATACCGTACCTCCGTTGTGTTCACCCTGGACAGGTCCAAGCAGTGCTGTGCGAAATCCATGAAGGAGTATGTGGGAACCACGTCGGAGGTCGGGCACTCTCACATAAAGCTTTGTTACAAGGTTACTATTGGTCGACCATGGCCAAAGACTCTCAGGAATACTTTAAGAGGTGTGATACGTGCCAAAGATTTTCTCCTATAATCAACCGTCCGGGAGAACCTCAGACGTCGATCCTTAGCCCCTAGCCGTTCGCCCAGTGGGGCATTGATATCGTTGGTCCTCTTCCGATGGGAAAAGGACAAGTCAAGTTTGCCGTCATAGCTGTGGACTACTTCACCAAGTGGGCGGAAGCCGAACCCTTAGCAACAATCACCGAAAAAAGAATGGAAAGCTTTGTGGAGAGGAACATCCTTAGCAGAATCGGTGTCCCCCGGGTTCTGGTTAGTGACAACATTAGACAATTTGACACCCCGGTATTCAGGCAGTTCTGCTCAGACTATGGGATATCCAATCACTACTCATCCCCCTAGCACCCCCAGGCTAATGGCCAAGCCGAGGTGACCAACCGGACTATTCTTCATTCGATCAAAACAAGGCTTGAAAGCGCCAAAGGACTCTGGTCAGAGGAATTACCGACCCTCCTATGGGCCTACCGCATTACACCCTAAGCGGCAACAAGGGAAACGCTATTCTCTCTAACCTACGGCTTTGAGGCGGTGGTCCCCAAGAAACTCAGGTTAACTACCCACCGGGTAGCAAATTTCAGCGAGCTAGGCAACGAAGATGCCCTCAGGGTGGAACTTGATTTAGTGGAAGAGAAAAGAGACCGGGCATATTTGAAAGTGGCAGCCTACAAGGAGAGGGTCTCCCGATACTACAACAGCAAGGTTAGACTCCGTAGTTTCCAGGTGGGGGACCTCATTCTGAAGGCGGTAAACCAGTCTACAAAAGTCCTGAGCCATGGGAAGTTGGGACCGAACTGGGAAGGTCCATACATGGTTACCCAGATCAACCGTCTGGGCACATACTGGTTACAGACCCTAGACGGGCATGATCTTTCTCACCCTTGGAACGTGCAGCACCTCCGCAAGTACTACCAGTAAAGCGAAGGGATAAGAGATATGGCACTAGTTAGGAAATTTTGTAGCTCTGTTTGAACAGTTTTACAAATTTTGAAATAAATAAATTTTTCCTCTATTTTTACTCTAGTGATTCCTATAAGGGCTATAGCCAAAAGCCCTCGGGATCATTCCTGAGGCACAAAAGACCTTGGCTCAAATCCAAGGCACAAAACAAAAAAGACCTCGAGCAAACACCCGAGGCAAAGACCTCGGGCCTAAACCCAAGGCGTAAGACCTTGGCTCAAAACCAAGGCGCAAAGACCCCGGGCCTAACCCCGAGGCACCGGCTTCGCTTAGGTCCAACCAGCGACGGGGGCAAACCCCCTAGGTGGTTGATGATGGCAAGCTTCAAAGGACCTTGCAACTACCCACATTCCAGGTCGGTTTCCTACGGTCCCTCCCTCCTAGACACCTGCCTTAGCAAAATGCTTGGGGGGCAGGGGGATACTAGACCAAAGTAGGAAATCACACCAGTCACTAACAGGGCTAGGAACCCTAACATCCTAAGTACCTTCCGTGACCAGAGGAAAACCGCCCAGATAGTAAAACAGGATAAATTCCTATAATACACCGGACGGTACCTTTCAAACAGGTTAAAAAGACCAGTCGTCCTACCAGTTATGATCCAAAACCATTTGCTAAGGCAAGGAGTTAGATCGGTCAATTAAAAACAAAAACCAGTCAGGAATTGGCAAACTCAGGCACACAAAGTACAAAAACTATAAATAATTGATGAAAAAGTGGCCTCCAAGGACCTTTTCATTAATTAAACAGTAAGTACAGAGCCTGGGGGGCAGTTGTAGTAGCCACCCCCAACAAAAAACAACACCACAAAAAAAAAAACCAAGTGACCCTTACACTAGACGTCGTCGACGTCAACACCCGTAACATACCCACCGGCCGGCACCTCGTCGGCAGCAGCAGTGGCCTCATCTTCATCCTGAGCCAGCTCCTTCCAGAAGTCGGAATTAGCCCAGGAGTACACCGAGAAGTCCCAATCCGAATGGTCCGCGGTGGCCCGAGCGGTCAGGTCAGCATAACCCTTCAGGAAGCCCGCTTCAAACTCTTCCTCGGCTTCCTTGGCTTCGGCCTCCTGAGCGAAAGTGACCTCAGCCAGGGTCCCCGTCAGAACTTCAGCTTCCTTCTCGGCGGCCACTCTCCCGGCCTCTGCTTTGGCAACCTTAGACTCCGAGGCCTTCCGAGCAGCCCGCTCGGTTGAGATGGTGTCCCGGGCCTCCTCCAGCTCAAGGGCCAAAGCTCTGGCCTTCTCTTCTGCCACGGAAAGAGCAAACCCCGTGGACTACCGAGCAGCCTTCTCCTCTTCCAGGACAGCCCCAGCAGCGGCCAATTTTTTGGCCATCCCGGGCAGGGTGGCCTCAGCCCCCGCTGCCAAATAGCCAATCTGCAGGAAAAGCCCCAAAAGTATAAGCTTCCTGGATAGAGAAGGAAAAACAAAAAAAAGTATGTAAAAAACTTACCATATGGCTGATGCTGTACAACCAGCCGACCATGGCCTCGGGGCCCAGCAAGGAGCACTTGTCAACCTAGCTCTGTAGCAGCCCGGGCCAGACTCGCCCTGTAACAGCGTCCGCCGTCTCCACCGCCGGTATTGTAGATGGCTCTGCGCGAGGTCCCGGGAGTGTTGGTTCGTCCAAGGTCGGGAACGATACGCCGGCCGGTGTGATGGTAGGCGGAAGCTCTGGTGAGACAACAACGGTAACCCCGAGCTTTGAGGTCCCGACTGCTTCCTTATCAGCCTGGATGGTGATTCCCCAGGAAATTCTTTTAAGCTTCTGACCCTCGACAGGGTCCTGCTTCTTCCTCTTCATCCCTGCCTAGGCAAGCAGGACTGCCTCCTTCTACTTCAAAGCCGCTGCATTTTTTGGGGCCATCTCTGTCAAGCAATCAAGGACGATTCAGTCATGGATGGGATCAAACAAATAGTAAAGTTAAAGGGGAAGGATTGCAGAATGTACCGGGGATAATGGGGTCAAAGACTGGGACCTCAAAACGATGGTTGGCCTTGTATGAGGTCTTCAATGCTCCCGACCGGGTCAGAAGCTTGTTGATGTCAGTAGGGTCCTCAATCAAGGACAATATCCTCGCGTGGCACTCGTCCGGAAGCCCGGGCAGACTGACCGATCCCTCTGCATGACAAAGAGTAGTTAAATTAGGTAATCACAGCAAAAGTAAAGCAAAAACGCAAGAAGGGGCAAGCAGGGCTTACTCCTCAACTCTCCGGCCCAAGAGATCCTCAACTGAATGCCCGACGCCTCATCGCAGAGCCAGAGGGAGGACGCTTGGAAGAATTTCTTCTTCCACCCTCTGTTGTTGCTCGGACAGTTCACTATTATCTTTTTCCCATACCGGGATCCTAGGGAGAAGAAGCCGGCCTCCCCGTGCACCTTGAACGACCGGTGATCCCAGAAGAATTCCTGTAGGGTGAGCTCGTATCCTAAGGCCTGGGGCCACAGGGAGATGGTCCCCATTAAAAATCTCCACCCATTCGGGGCGAGCTGCCCGGTGAGATCCCAAGATATATGAGTACATCCCGTGCGGTGAGATGTAGGGGAAGACGCAGGCCCGCCATAAGGGCGTCCTCATACAGGGTAACAAAGCCCGTTTGGTGTAGGTGAGCCCCACCATCGTGTACCCCCAAGGAAAACTGGTCGGGAATATCGTACCTTTCCCTGATCCGAGTAAGATCGGGGGAACATAAGGTACTGACAATCCCTGCGCATGAAAAGTCGATGCCCGGGCTGTTCGAAACCGACTCCTTTCTGTCCTGCCTCCCGGACGCCGAAGCAATGGTCAGGTTATGGCCCCCCTCGCCATCGAACATCCTGACGGGAATCATACCCTCACTATGCTGGTCTGACGGGGATAAAGAAGGTGGGTCTATGCTGGTATCAGGGGTCCCAGAGCGGGACTGCTCATCATCTGACCGGGAGGAAGAGTTGAACCCTGAGTGACACATCCTTACTCTACCCAAGACTGGAAAAGAAAATAATTGGCAGCTCAAATAGGGGTCAGGAACCCTGAATCTGATATATAAGGGGGGTAGGGTCACAAGCCTAAAGGGGAGAGAGTGAAGGGCCTTCAATGTAAGGTAACACTCACCCAAAACTGTCCTAGGACAACCCATTCAATCCAATCGACTTAACGTACCTCCTAATCTAAAGAAAAAGCTGAACCTAAGAAGGAAGAAGTCCCACTCCTGCTCTAGCCCTAGGGGGTTCTTTTCCTCCAACCTCGTTCAGAAAAGAAAAATAGGAAAAGAGATGGAAGGGAACAGCGAATGGAGATTGGATAATGAAGACTTACAAGAAAAAAAGGGCGGAGGACGATTGTTCGGGACGATTTCTCTGGAACTTTTGCTCTTAGAATCGCTCGGTTGTCTCTATCAATTGGCAATAGGAATGGCAGAAATGGACAAGGGTTTCTTATATAGAGAGCACCGACGACCCAGATCGAGCTAGATCCAAAGGTTGAGCGTCAATCCTGCCAAAATTGCCCGATAATTGTCTCCTCGGGCATACAAAATGTTGCCTCAAAAGACGTGCGCAATAAATGCTCAACGTGATGGCCCGGTTACTCTGTGACTATTCGGTTACGCTCACACCAATCTCGTTGGATCCTAATTGGACCCATGACCAACCGAAACATGGCGGGTAGCGGGCCCATACCGTACATGACTACCGGTCAATTTGGGACTCGGCTAACCGATGCGACCGGCCATACCTCGGGAGAGGTCCCGGCTCTCTTACCGGACGGTTCCTCGGAAGCAGTCTTATTTTTCAAACTTCTTCTGATGGGACATCATATCAACTTTGAAAATCGGGGGCAGCTGATACGTCCAGAAATATTTTACAAAAGCCAAACCGCCACATCAGCAGCGAAGGACCCGGACTATCCAGAATGGGCGCCTGGGGCCTACACTCCTGAGGTCATCAACCGTTACCGCTCGGGATGTTTACACAGCCCGGATATGGGGCACAGCAGCTCCCCACGAGGCGCAGCCCAGGCCGAGCCTGTCAGCAGTTTCCTTATCTAGTCAGAACTCAATTAAGGAAGAGCCAACAGTTTCCTAAACCACTTAGGGAACTCTCCTCAATTTGTGTAGAATTAATTGCGATCAGATTAGGGTTCCAAATTTGATATACTTGTCATGTATAGGTGGACTCTTACGGTTATAAAAGAGACCACCTACCCTCTTTAGAGGGATGGCCTTCTTAACCTAAAGAATAGCAGCTTTACTTATTATTACGCATGCACCCGACCAATTTTACTGGTAGTGTCGCCCTAACTGTTGGCTCACCAGGCCCACTGGTAATCTGCTAGTGAAGCGCTCTGACGCACCACGTGGACGTAGGTCACCTCATTAACGGGGTCGAACCATATACAATTTGTTTTCTCCATATCTCTCTCCCTAAATCTCTTTGATACCAATTTTAGGCATCATCATTGTCTAACCTCACTCTCCGCCACAGATGGGTAATCATCATCATTGGGAGGTTGATCAACAATGTTAAATACATTTAATTCAAGGTTCATATTCCCAAATGACACTTTCATTATCCCCGTTTGACAATTGACACGAGCGTTGGCTGTGGCTAAGAATGGACGACCAAGAATGACAGGGGTGTGTTTCCTAACATCTAACACCGGTTCAGTGTCAAGGACCATGAAATCGACGGGATATTAACATTTGTCGACTTTGACCAAGACATCTTCAATAATTCCTCCAGGGATCTTGATGGAACGATCTGCTAATTGTAAGGTAGCGGTCGTGGGTTTAAGTTCACCTAGACCTAGTTGTTTATAAACGAGTAAGGTAGGAGATTAACACTTGATCCTAAGTCAAGGAGAGCCCGATGAATGATAGTGTCACCTATGACACATGAAATCGTTGGTGTTTCGGGATCCTTATACTTTGGAGGAGTATGTTGGAGGATTAAACTTAATTTTTTTGTGAGGATGACCTTTTTCGGAGTATGACTGCGTAACTTGCGGTTTTGAGTGCGTAGGTCTTTAAGGCACTTAGAGTATGCGAAAATTTATTTTGTAACATTGAGGAATGGGATATTAACTTTCACTTGTTTAAACACCTCGAGTATATCTTTAGTTTTTTATCCTTTCTTTGAAAGATGTGACGGTTCCTTAATGTTTGGTGGGAATGGCATTTTCGGAACATAATTATTTGGGACCGGTTCATTTTCTTTCCTAATTTGACTCGTGTCTTCACCCTTCTCTTGATTTGAATTAATGTTCACATCTTTTAAATCATCTCTCGGAATCTCTATAACTTCTTCCTCTTGTGTAGTCATCCTAGTCGAGACGGCATTTACTTGCTCACTCGTACCCCCAATGTCATATTGTCCCTTTGGGTTTTGAATAGTTTAACTAGGCAACTTACCCTCGTTTCATCGACACACCGCATTAGCTAGTTGTCCCATTTGGGACTCAAGCTTTGCAATAGATTATGTGTGAGAGTGAACTATTTGTGCTTGTGCTTGTGCTTGTGCTTGCACTTGCATTTCAATATTCTTAAGGGGCGCCATTACTTTCAGTAAACTTTTCAAAGATGCCAACACCTTTTCCTCAAAATCGTTATCCTTGGAGGGTTATGATTAGGAGGGGGTATTGGTATTGACTTTGTTGAAATTGGGGCCGGTAGGTGATCTTGTCAGAATCAAGATGTAAAAAGTATACTTTACTTTTCTAAAGATTTGTAGTGTGAAAGTAAAGGTCGAACCCACAGAGATTGATTACTACAGCTTTTAATTTTAAAACCTAAGTCTACTTAATTAAGAAAAACGGATTTGATTTGGTTTTTATTTAAACTAAGAACATAAAAATAAATCTAAACTATGAAAGCAATTTAAATAGTTGTTTTAAATAATGTTTAAGGGAACCTAGGATTGCAAATCCACCACTAGCTTCATAATAGGCATATTTATGAATTACTTTAGCTTATTACGTTGGATGAATATGGGGAATTGTAGCTACAAGCCCAATTCCTCCGACAAGAAGATAATCATGGTTCAAGCACCAACATAATCCATCTGCGGATAGCACGAATTATCTCACACTAAACTAGGGTTGTGATCTAATCCGTCTAACCTAGGCATGGACTATTCAGATACTTGATAGCACGAATCAATAAAGCACCATCACATGTAAACAATCTAAACAAGCACAGCAAGAATAGATCGTTGAGCACATCACAGTCAAAATAGATCTAAGACAAGAATAAATTCTGAAAGCAATGATTTAATCAATATAAGTACGATTTATTTATAAAAATCCTCTAAACATGTGACTGTCATCCTTACATAATAAAACTAAAATAAAAGCATAAATAAAACCCTATTACTCGTCTAGGGCTTCATTGAAACCCTAGATCGATGATCTAAGCTGCCATAGGAGTAGAGATCGGCAAGTAGTTGATGGAGGAGGCCATGGAAATCCTTGGTCTTCTTCTTCTTCTCCTTGCTTCTCCCTCTTCAAGGGCTGGAAGTGTGTGTATATGGCTGTATATGAATGTGTATAATAGTTGCCAACCCCCTAATTGAGTAAATTTGGAGTTTATATAGAGTTTGTACAAGCTTTGGAAGGCTTCCTAACCCGAAATGAACTGAAACGCATGTAATTTACAGTCTGGACGTCGTTCAGCAGTCTCGTTTGCACAGGAGTCTTCAGTATACTGAAATACGCAACTTAGGTTTTTGGACATATCGCGCGAGCGGGTCGCGCGAGCGCGACATTTGGACCTTCGCGCGCGCGGATCGCGCGAGCGATTCTGGGGTTCTCGCGCGAGCGGATCGCGCGAGCGATTTCTCGGATTTCGCGCGCGCGACTTGGATTTTTCAGCTTCTTCAACTATGCTTTTTCACCCTGTTTAGCCTGGTTTAGTTGATTTCTTCCAAAACCTGTCAGAAACTAGAAAACAGAGTAAAAATATACAAAAACAGGATAAAATGTACTAACAAATGCGCGTTAAAGGCATATAATTAGGATTAGTTCTCTCCCGATCACACCCCCAAACCTACATTTTGCTAGTCCTCGAGCAAAACTAAAATAAAAACTACTAAGAAAAATCTATTCCATTTTCGTATGGATCACGATTGCATTTAGCGTATGCAACAAGCCTTTTAAACCCCTAGGTGTCCCTAGTCGGACGAGTGAAGTCTCGTGAGGGTTCTCATCAACAAGTTACCCACAACCATCTTTATTAACTTAAAATTTAAAAAGTTTTATTAAAAACGAAAAACATACTATTCAATACTCCTTATTATACAACAAAGATTTGAAATAGGATAACGAACATAAAGAAATAGAATCAAACGTCTACATACATCATGAAGAACACTCTCAAGCACATGCATCGTATAAATCAATAGAGTTTCTCATAAAATCGCACGTGTGTGATGAGGTAGTCAAGTGAACACGCGCTTGTCATAAACTTGGAATATAACTCGGATGACCATCTAACTATGTCTTGACTACGAATCTCACAATGTCAATTACACTCTAAAATGAAACACTCAGAAACATGTGTAATTTTTCTAATATATGTGAGTAAAGGAAATATGTTTTCAAAACGATAAATGCTCACATATGACTCGAAAAAGACGCATGACACAAAAGAACTGTTGTCTCATGGATAAGATGCCAACAATCAAAAGAAATTAATCATTACCATGTTTTAATCCCCTCCCATCATTTATATATCAAAACCATGTTTTCCTAGGATCAAATAGGACTTTTTCACAGGTTGTAATGTGGCTCAGATAATGAAAAATGATAGAACGGATTCATTAGGTAGTTTTCAGAATGGCATTGTAAGGCATGTTCAATTTCTTTCATTCATTTCTTCTACCAACTTCATCTTTTTCATTCTCTTCTTTTCCATATTTCTTTTCAATTTTTTTTTTATTTTTTTCATTTTTTTTATCAACCTTCTTCTTCTTTATTTTTTTCAATCTTTTCCTTTCCTTTCGTTGCTTTTTGCATAAGTAATCATCAAAATACAAAGCAACTATCCCAATAGCATCTTATTTTCTTCTTCTTCTTATACAACACATCGCCTTATCAACACTAAAAGGTGACGAATCTTTCAGTGGTGAACTCCAAGTTGGTCAAGTTGGAGCAAAAACAGGATAATGGTAATTTAAGAAAAAGATGGCATTTTAATGGCTCAAAGGGCGAACTAAGGAAAATTATCATTTATCGATCGGCAGTAAACAAAGAGGGCCTAAAATCATGTCCTAGGGTGATATGGTTCTTCAATATTTACGACGGAAGATTATTTAGCATGGTAACAAATATTTTAACTTGACTATCAACCAAAACAAGAATAATGAGACTAAACAACAAATAGATGCGCTATTTCAATGAAATTCGACAAACACAATGTATTTATAACCCTCTAAAAAGAAAAGATAGGCTCAAAAGCTCACTGGGCTTAGTCTTCACCTTGTGTTATCTAGAAATCCGAATCATATTATAGTTCACAACCAACATGTATTCAAGTGACTACGTGCAGTGCATAAGTTTATGTGCAAATCTATGATATAAAACTACGATTCAAACAATACATAACCTAAAACATTTCAACATGACTTTAGTAAATATTTAACCACATCTTCCCTTGTTTACCATTCTATAACAATTCAAAGTTATTGAACAAGAAGTATCAAATTGATATTGCAAAAACATTAGTACTATCGTTTATTTAAACACACTTTTTGAAAAATTTTAAAATTTTAGCATATAATAATGTGCATGTGTGATTGTATACCCCCAAACCTAAACCTTTCATTGTCCCCAATGAAACAATAAAACGAAAGAAAGGAGAGTACATAAGGAAGGAACGATAGTATCTCGATCTTGACAAGCATAGAACAGGTGAACACAAAGGAATATGGCAATAAAATTCAATGTTACCTGTGAATACTCGGTAAACGAAAAGAAACTAACAAAACAATATGAAAAGTAAATGAAACCAAAATAGAACATGTAAATCTAAAAACTAAGTTAAACTAAACTAAACTAGCAAAAGGAAAAGAAATAAAACGAAAAACTATAAATGTAATAAGGAAAACAACGACCAACTCGAACTAAACTGAAACAAATAAACAAAAACAGAAAAGAAACACAAATAAAATAGGCAGGGAGAAAGATATAGAAAACAAAAGAGAAAAACAGGAAAATGAGGGAATCGCGCGAGCGGCCGTCGCGCGCGCGAATTCCCAGGATTTTTTTTTTTTTTTAATCAATGTCCGCGCGAGCGAGGTACCTCGCGCCCGCGATTCCAGGCGCGAGGAGAACCTGAGGCACCATATAAGAAAAAGAAAAGAAAAATGTTAAGGGGCAAACTCGCGCCAGCGGGCCGCGCGAGCGACATCTCGCGCGAGCGGGCCGCGCGCGCGAGTTTGGTTTTCTCCATTTTTTAACTAACATTATGTATATATTATTAAAATAAATTAATTCTAACCCCCAAACCTGTCCAGAATATCCAAAACAGACTAAAATCACCCAAAAACAAAGAAAAACGAACGAAATAAAGCTTGGGTTGCCTCCCAAGAAGCGCTTTCTTTTACGTCTTTAGCTAGACCATTCTAGCTCAAGATTCAAGGAGGCTGAAAATCAGAATTTGTGCCCAATAGGATATCAGGAAGAGCTCGGTGGTAAGCAGAAATAACATCGCTTTGAATTAAATCGATTGACGGTTTGTCATTATGTTCGAATCGATTTCTTACCTTTCGAGTAGATTCCGCATTAGGGTCCACGGGATTAGGATTCATCCACTCATCATCGTCCGCTATATTGTTTTCCCCACTCACATTTATTTCTTTGGTAGGCTCAATATTCCGTTTTACCTCACTACCCTCCACACCTAAGTCATCGTCGTCTTTAGGAGGTTGATCAGCCGCATTAAAAACATTTAATTTTAATTTTATATTCCCGAACGACACTTTCATTACCCCCGTCCGACAGTTAACACGTGCGTTAGCAGTTGCTAAGAATGGACGACCAAGAATGACAGGAGTATGTTTCCTAGCATCTAGCACCGGTTCGGTGTCAAGGACCATAAAATCAACGGGATAGAAACATTGATCAACTTTTACTAGCACGTCTTCGACGATTCCTCTAGGTATTTTGACAGAACGATCCGCTAACTGAATAGTAGCGGCCGTAGGCTTGAGTTCACCTAAACCTAATTGTTTATAGACATGATAGGGTAAAAGGTTAACACTCGCTCCTAAGTCAAGGAGAGCCCGATGAATGATAGTGTCACCTATGACACATGAAATCGTAGGCGTACCTGGATCTTTATATTTTGGAGGAGCGTGTTGGAATATAGAGCTTACTTTTTCCGTGAGAAAGACCTTTTTAGGAGTATGACTCCGTATTTTGCGTTTTTGTGTACAAAGGTCTTTTAGACATTTAGCATAAGCGGGAATTTGTTTTATAGCATCGAGGAAAGGAATATTTATTTTGACTTGTTTAAACACCTCGAGTATATCCTCAACCTTAGACTTTTTATTTGTAAGATTAGACGGCTCCTCAACATTCGGTGGATATGGTAACTTTGGAATATAATTTGTTGGGACCGGTTCATTGTCTTTTCTATTTTGATTCACGTCCTCACCCCTCTCTTTATTAGAGTTGATATTCATATCTTTCACACTCTCATTCGGAATTTCTATTACCTCTTCTTCTCGTGTAGTCAACCTAGTTGAGACAGCGTTTACTTGCTCATTCGACCCCTTAACCTCATATTGTCCCTTAGGGTTTTGAATTGTTTGACTAGGCAACGTTCCCTCGTTTTTACGACTCACTACAGTAGCTAGTTGTCCCATTTGGGATTCAAGCTTCGCAATGGATTGTGTGTGTGAGTGCACTATCTGTGCTTGTGCCTGTACTTGCGTTTCAATTTTATTAAGGGATGCCAACACCTTTTCCTCAAAAATGTTACCCCTTGAAGGATTCGAATTAGGAGGCGGTTGTTGGTATTGATTAGGTTGAAACTGAGGTCGATACGCATTAGGAAAATTAGTCGCCTCATTAGGGTTATTATTATTATTTTTCCACGAGAAGTTAGGGTGGTTTCTCCATGGCGCATCCGGATTATTAGTAGTTGCATTATAATTAGTTCGTGGGTATTGTTGAATAGAATTAATGTGTTGCTCCACGAATTCCGGAAATTGACTCGTCGATGGACATGCAAGTATCGAATGTGAAGGATCAGAACATAATGCACAAATTTCATGAGCGGGTGGGGCTGTCGTTTGGTTCATTGTTAAAAGTCGGTCAAGTTTGTTAGATAGTTCTTTTATTTCAATTGATTGACTTGACTCGAATTTTACATCCCTCTTAGGTTGATTCAGATATCCTTCCGAACGGACAGACACCGTTTGGTGCATCGAATTCTCGCTTAACGTTTCAAACATTTTCCAGGCCTCGTCGGCGCTTTTGTGTAGGAAGGTTCCCGCACAAACGGCATCGACGGTGTTCCTAACAGAGGGAATAAGCCCCTCATAAAAGACCTGAACAAGTTGCCACTTAGGAACCTGATGATGTGGACACGAGCGTAGTAATTCTTTAAATTTTTCCCACGTGTCGTAAAGTGATTCCCCATCTTGCAATACAAAATTGGTTATTGATTTTCTTATCTGGTTCATACGCATAATCGGGAAAAACTTTTGTAAAAATGCGGTGTGTAAGTGTTCCCATGTTCTAATAGTGTTTGGCTCCAAAGATTGGAGCCAATATTTAGCTTTGTCCTTTAATGAGAATGGAAAGAGCCGCATTTTTAATTCATCATCAGTAAGATTTTGAATTTTCAAAGTAGAACATATATCTTGAAAATCTCCTAAGTGTTTATATGGATCTTCATTTAAACGGCCATGGAAAGATGGAAGCAGCGAGATGGTAGACGACTTAATCTCAAAGTGAGATGCCGTCGCCTCCGGTAATTCAATACATGTTTGTGGTGTGTAAGTCGTCGGAATAAAGTAATCTTTAAGTGGAGGAGGTGGTGGTATATTAGGATTATTCATATTAGCTCCGTTGTTATTTTGGTTGTTGTCGTTATTATTTCCAATGTCTGCCATTTTAATTGGTTCTATGTTATTAAAGCGTGGTTTCTTTAGTTTTTGAAGAGTACTACGTATTTCAGATTCAAATAAAGACGTTGGTTTTGGTGTCAAATCGTCGTCTATTACAAACCTAGTTCCAGAAGTTAAGTTTGAAGACTTGTTAAGTCTTAATGTACGTTCAAGTTCAGAGTCTAAAGGTTGTAATTCCGGTTTGTTTGAACGTGTACCTAACATAACCTAAAAGAAAAGAAAAGAAATTAAAAACAAAGACTGACTCAACTAAAAAAAAAAACAAATAGCAAGCAATCACGCAACTAAGATAACAAGCACTCAACTACTATGATGCATGAATATTATCCTGTAATGCAATGACCGCGTCAAGCCCCGCGCCCCGGGTTTCCTAGCTAATGCAGTGCAATTAACCTTAAACTAATGCAAATAGTGCGTCACAGCGCCCTGACTTACAGCGGTTTAAAGCGAATTTCCAAAGGAAGCAACTTATTTAATTTTTATTTATTTTATTTGCGTAAGCTCCTTTGATGTAATTAGCTGCTCCACTCGGAAACGTTGACTACAAAATAAAAGAAAAAGTTAGTAACTAAAAACAAAAATAGAAAATAAGAAAAATAAACACTAATCTAATATTTACGAATTAACTAAACTACGATTATAAAACTAAGAGTAGTAATGCAATCCCCGACAACGGCGCCAAAAATTGATCTTGTCAGAATCAAGATGTAAAAAGTATACTTTACTTTTCTAAAGATTTGTAGTGTGAAAGTAAAGGTCGAACCCACAGAGATTGATTACTACAGCTTTTAATTTTAAAACCTAAGTCTACTTAATTAAGAAAAACGGATTTGATTTGGTTTTTATTTAAACTAAGAACATAAAAATAAATCTAAACTATGAAAGCAATTTAAATAGTTGTTTTAAATAATGTTTAAGGGAACCTAGGATTGCAAATCCACCACTAGCTTCATAATAGGCATATTTATGAATTACTTTAGCTTATTACGTTGGATGAATATGGGGAATTGTAGCTACAAGCCCAATTCCTCCGACAAGAAGATAATCATGGTTCAAGCACCAACATAATCCATCTGCGGATAGCACGAATTATCTCACACTAAACTAGGGTTGTGATCTAATCCGTCTAACCTAGGCATGGACTATTCGGATACTTGATAGCACGAATCAATAAAGCACCATCACATGTAAACAATCTAAACAAGCACAGCAAGAATAGATCGTTGAGCACATCACAGTCAAAATAGATCTAAGACAAGAATAAATTCTGAAAGCAATGATTTAATCAATATAAGTACGATTTATTTATAAAAATCCTCTAAACATGTGACTGTCATCCTTACATAATAAAACTAAAATAAAAGCATAAATAAAACCCTATTACTCGTCTAGGGCTTCATTGAAACCCTAGATCGATGATCTAAGCTGCCATAGGAGTAGAGATCGGCAAGTAGTTGATGGAGGAGGCCATGGAAATCCTTGGTCTTCTTCTTCTTCTCCTTGCTTCTCCCTCTTCAAGGGCTGGAAGTGTGTGTATATGGCTGTATATGAATGTGTATAATAGTTGCCAACCCCCTAATTGAGTAAATTTGGAGTTTATATAGAGTTTGTACAAGCTTTGGAAGGCTTCCTAACCCGAAACGAACTGAAACGCATGTAATTTACAGTCTGGACGTCGTTCAGCAGTCTCGTTTGCACAGGAGTCTTCAGTATACTGAAATACGCAACTTTGGTTTTTGGACATATCGCGCGAGCGGGTCGCGCGAGCGCGACATTTGGACCTTCGCGCGCGCGGATCGCGCGAGCGATTCTGGGGTTCTCGCGCGAGCGGATCGCGCGAGAGATTTCTCGGATTTCGCGGGCGCGGGTCGCGCGCGTGACTTGGATTTTTCAGCTTCTTCAACTATGCTTTTTCACCCTGTTTAGCCTGGTTTAGTTGATTTCTTCCAAAACCTGTCAGAAACTAGAAAATAGAGTAAAAATATACAAAAACAGGATAAAATGTACTAACAAATGCGCGTTAAAGGCATATAATTAGGATTAGTTCTCTCCCGATCAGTAGGTATTAGGAAAATTAGTCGTCTCATTATTATTATTATTGGATCTCCATGAGAAGTTAGGATGACTTCTCTATGGGGCATCCAGATTATTTGTCACAGGATTATAATTATTTTGTGGGAGTTATTGAATAGAGTATATGTGTTGCTCTACAAATTCTAGAAATTGAGACGCGGATGGGCATGCAAGTGTAGAATTTGAAGGGTCGGAGCATATTTGATAAATTTCGTAAGAGGGTGAGCCAGATGTTTGGTTCATCATCATAAATCAGTCAAGTTTTTTAGATAGTTCTTGAAATTCAATTGAGCGACTTGACTCGAACCACTCCTCTCGCTTAGGTTGAGGGGGAAGACACCCCTCAGGACGTACTGACATGGGTTGATGCATCAAATTTTCACTTAACATTTTAAAAATTTTCCATGCCTCATCGGGGCTTTTGTGTAGGAAAGTGCCCGCACAAACAGTATCGACGATATTACGAACTAAGAGAACAAGTCCCTCGTAGAAGATCTGCACCAATTGCCACTTGGGAGTTTGATGATGTGGGCAAGAGCGCAATAATTCTTTAAATTTTTCCCAAGTGTCATAGAGCGTTTCCCCATCTTGCATCACAAAGTTCAATATGGATTTTCTTATTTGATAAGTTCTTGTGATGGGGAAAAGCTTTTGTAAAAATGTGATATGTAATGCTTCCCATGTTCTAATAGTGTTTGGCTCAAGAGATTGGAGCCAATACTTAGCTTTATCTTTTAAGAAGAATGGGAAGAGACGCAATTTTAATTCATCATCAGTTAGATTTTGGATTTTCAATATAGGGCATATGTCTTGGAACTCTCCTAAGTGATGATAAGAATCTTCTTTAATACGATCATGGAATGAAAGGAGTAGCGCAATGGTAGATGACTTTATGTCAAAGTGAGATGCTGTCACCTCTGGTAATTCGATATATGCTAGTGGCGTGTAGGCTGTAGGAATGAAATAATCTTTTAAGGAAGGCGGTTGAGGTATATTAGGATTATTTCTGTTATTTTCGAAGTTGGCCATCGGAATCGGTTCTATGTTATTGACGCGTGTTTTCTTTAGTTGTTTAAGTGTATTTTGTATTTCGGACTCAAACAAAGACGACGGTTCGGGGTTAATTCATTGTCTAACATCAACTGAGGTCTAGAAGCTTAGGTTGAGGACCTACTGACTCTTAGGGTACGTTCAAGTTCAGGATCGAAAGAATGTAATTCGAGTTTACTTGAAAGCGTACCAAACATACACTGAAAATGAAACTAAAACAACGACTGAATCAAATAAATACGAAAAGTAACCACCCAAATAAGCCAACAAGCACACAACTACTATGATGTATGAAAGTTTTCCTGTAATGCAATGCTTGCATCAAATCCCAGCGCCCCAGGTTTCCTAGCTAATGTACGTGGAAATCAACCCTTGACTAATGCATATAGTGCGTCTCAGCGACCTGACTTATAGTAGTTTGAAGAGAATTTTAAATGAAGCGATTTAATTGAATTTTTGCTTTTGCTTTTTTTTTTTTTGGAATTTTTTATTTGATTCGCGTAAGCTCCTTTGATGTGCTAAGCTCATCCACTCCGAAACGCTAGAATTTGATGACTTGAGAAACTACAAAACAAAAGGAAAATTTAGTGACTCAAAACAAAATCGAAAAATAAGAAAAAGAAAATCTAATCTAATATTTACGAATTAACTAAAATAAGATTCAAAAAATAAAGGTAGTAATTTGCAATCCCCGACAACGGTGCCAAAAATTGATCTTGTCAAAATCAAGATAAAAAAAGTATACTCTACTTTAAAAGATTTGTAGTGTGGAAGTTGAGGTCGAACCCACAGAGATTGAAATACTAAAGCACTTTAATTTTAAAACCTAAACCTAGTTAATTAAGAAAATATAATTTTGATTTTGATTTTAATTAAACTAAGCAACTAAGGAAATAAATCTAACTATGAAAGCGATTAAAAGTTATTTTCATAAATATGTGTAGTTAACCTAGGACTAGCTTCATAACAAGGGTATTTATGCATTCGATTAGCCTATTATGTTGGATGATAGTGGAGAATCGTAGCTACAAGCCCGATTCCTCTGTCAAGAAGATAATTACGATTCAAGCATCAACATAATTCATCTTTGGTTGGCACAGAGTGTCTCACACTAAACTAGGGTTGCGGCACACGCCGTCTTTCCTAGGCATGAACTATTCGACTACTTGATATCACAATTCAATTAAGCACCATTACATGTAAATAACCCATACAAGCACAACAAATATAGATTATTGAGCACATCACATTCAAAGTAGATCTAAGACAAGAGTAAACTTTGAAAGCAATGATTTAATCAATAGAAGTAAAATTTTATTAATCAAAATCCTCGAAACATGTAATCATCATCCATACATAATTAATCTAAAAGAAAAACATAAATAACACCCTATTACTTGGTTAGGGTTTCATTGAAACCCTAGATATCAGTCTAGATGGCCATAGAATCAAAGATTGGTAAGAGGTTGATGGAGGAGGCCATAGGAATCCTTGGTCTTCTTCTTCTTCTTCTCCCTCTTCAATGGCTGAAGTTTTAGTTGTTGAAGGATGTGTATATTATTGTGTAACCCCAAAATTTAATTAGAATAGGATATATATATATATAGATTTTGGAAGGATTAGGAGGCTCCTATAAATCTAACTGGACTGAAACAACTGTTTTTACGTTTCGGGATGTGTTCAGCAAATTCTGCTCGCATCGGGCTCTTTAGTACCTTGAAATATGCATTTCTGACTTTTTCAAGGGGTCGCTCGAGCGAGATGCCCATTTTCCAACTTTTTCCAGATTTTCTCAGCTTTGCACGATGATATCTCTAGAGAAATTTCTCAAATCCAAAGTTTTCATTGTCAAAAATGTAATTTACCGAGGCTGCCACTGTCTCCAACTTTCACCAGAATCACCTTTTGAGCATAGAATGTCTTCTAAAGCCACTTATCATTGGATTTTAGTGCATTTTCACGTTAATGCTCCAAAACCTACAAAACACATAATACTTATTAAAACAATTAATAACTAAATAAAGTGGGCTAACAAAGCATAATTTAAGGACTATAAATGGGAACTATTCATCGCCGATCAGGCAGATGACAAATTAACCAAGGCCAAATGGAATAAGATTAGGATGACCAAGTAATGAGGCCGTAAGGCAGATGTCAATTAGCCATTGGGCACGATGACAAGAGAATAGATGTCAATTAGCCATTTGGGCACAATGACAAGATGGTAACCCATGACCGGAAATTGGTGATATTCCAGGCCAATGGCAGTCGTACCGGATGAATGCAAGAGTCGTGTTTGTGAAAGAATGAGCATATAGTCCAAAGATTGGATCGGTGATCCAAAGAATCGGGGTGTAAAGATTGAACTTGTGGTTCAAAGCGAAGTATCCGAGTCAGTATGGATTGGGCTATAGTCCCAAAGCGATCAATCAGTTGTTGTCAGTTGTGTTTCAAAGATTTGAGTATTATCATGACGTTTCCTAAACATACGTATTACCTGGAGATTAGAATAATTGAGATTTAAAGACATGTTTTCATAAAAGAAGAGAAAATGGAACGCTTACTTTCTTAACGGATTAACAAGTATTTTCTAAGCCTGTTCAGTGTAGTAGTTTTCCCCACTCAACTTGCAGTAAAGCTGATGACTTTTATGTCCTGAACAATCAAATGTCTTGATCTAGCAGAGGCTGATTACCCAGACGAGGAGTATGCCGAGGAGGGCTATGGCTTCGCGAGCTAGCTGGCGAAAGTGAAGACTTTTGTTATTATCGTTTGTTTAGTATTGGAGGCACTAGGTGCCGGACTTATTAATTGTTATTATGTTGTAGGGCTTTACGCCCAGGATATTATTATCTTTATTTTCCTTTTTTGTGGGTTGTTATAATGGATTTAAGACTCTGATTATGTTTAATATTATGTAAGCCTAGAACCACCATGCTTATTGTTACTACTTCCGTTGATTATTTATCATTGTTTATCTTAGTTCTTCTTGTATAGATAAGCACGCGATCCTTAAACCAGTCACGTATCTACAGGTCCAAAGGTGGAAATTTTAATTTTTCCCTACTTTGCTACGCCAGGGCGTGACAGGGATTTTAGAGCCGTAGGTTTTAGTCATGCTAATTGATTGTCCTACACATTCTGAGCCTTAAGATACCTTGCGCTAGTACTGACTTAAGATAGTTTCATTTTCAGTTCAGCATGGAGCCAGTTTTCATAGAGGATGCGTTTGGAGGATACTTCTTATGTCTCGATCACCTTCATCTCGCTAATCCGGAGCTACATTTATAGAGGATTAGATCACGTGCACATCGTCTAGTTGAGGATGACTTTTGGAGAGCTATACACATCGATGGTGTCCAGGACTTAAAGAGGGTATGTGCTTAGGCTCTGCACTGAGTACTCACTCTCTTACGAGTTGATCAGGAGATGGAGGCTATGCTATGAGATATTCTACATTATCAAGAGATTTTGGCCTGAGTCGCACATATGCCACCAGTTCATGATGCTTAGCTGCCACCACCAGTATAGCCAGCACCTCCAGCACCAGTCGTACCTAAGCCAGAGCAGGACCATGATGACGATGTTGACACTGACCTAGAGGAGGACCCTATGGAGGAGGGTGACGATGATGAGGATGATTCTGATGATGAGCCTAAGAATGAGGGGGGATCACAATGATGATCAGAAGGACGAGCCTGTGGGAGATGAGGATGGAAAGGAGGTTGATCATGATGATGAGCAGGAGGGAGAGCAGGAGGATGACCCTGACGAGGACGAGGATAAGGATGATGGTTAAGAGGGAAAGGTCATGCCTATGGATGATGCCGACGGTGAGGAGATCGAGGGGATTCAGGAGCCCCTGGGTTTTTCTGCAGGACCGGTTCTGCCATAGCATGTTGTTGAGGGAGGTTGGTTACCCGCAGATGACCAGATACCAGATGATCAGCCTGAGGATGATCCAATCTTTGAGATGGTTGACTAGTTTGATTTGTGACTTGACTGGGTGTTAACAAAGGAGATGGATGTTATAGCTGATGAGTTGCCTCCATTCGAGTCAGATGTGGAGGATTTCTGGGATCGGATCCCTAGGATCTAGATTCTCTTTCTATTTTAATTGATCAGGGCATGTAGCCCACTTTCTTTTGCGTACATAATGTATATGATTTTGATGGTAGTGGTATATGTGTAAATGTGATATAAATACCCTTACCATACCATACTATAAATGTTTTTGAGTATATATCAGCAGCATGCTTTTGCCTATTATTATTTCTGAGTGTTCATCCCTACTAGATATTTATGGTTATTGCTTTGAGTGTTGCTTATCTTGCCTTGTGTATTCTTCCTATCCTGCTTCGAGGATTAGTAAGTAATGTTGAGACGGTCATGTAAGTTTTTTTGCTATGGCAGATGGAACGAGGAATGCAAGGAAGCGATGACCCAGGGCCCCTGTTCTTGAAAACATGGATCCTATTGGAGCTTTTGAGACTTTTTTTCAACGCTTAGAGTTTATCGGCGATGATCATAGGAAATCGCAACAATAATAACAACAACAATCACGGTAACAATCACCAAGCTGCCCCATAACTGCCAATCACCAGAGATAAGATACTCGAGAGGTTCAGAGCTCTACGTCCTGATTTATTTGATGGGACTGGCGAAGCCTGGCAGGTAGAGAAATGGATACGGAACATGGATCGTATTTTTGAATGGATGAGGTACGACGAAGAAGAGAAGCGTCGTTTAGCTACATTCTAGCTCACTTGCGCTGCTGACGATTGGTGGGAGTTCGAGAAAGCAACAATGGGAGCTGAAGCGTCGGAGAAAATGACGTGGACGGCATTCAGAGAGAAGTTTTTGGAAAAGTACTTCCCGAAGGAGGAGAAGGACCAAAGGGAATGGGAGTTCATGGACATAACTCAGGGAAACATGACGATGCGCGAGTACACTACCCAATTTGAGAGGTTATCTTGTTTCGCCCAACACTAGATAGACACTCCCCAGAAGAAGATTAAGAGGTACAATAGAGGGTTGAATTCCCATCTATGCCACATGACATTGGGACATCTGAATACGACATTTGAGATCTTCTGGGGTGGAAAAAAATGGATGTCAAGGACTCAAGCTATCGGCTACCTGACCCCCTGTGAGAGGAAAGTTCGTGCCAAGACCCCTGGGCCACTTTTAAGGGACAAAAAGGACTTGGAATGGAGAAAAGAAGTCTCACACGACCTTTCCACTTAATTAACCAACTGCAACACAAGGACAACCTGCTATTATCGGAGGAAAGCTGGGGAATTGCTACAACTGTGGGACACCAGGGCATCTTGCCAAAGACTGTCGGTGCCCAAAGAAGAATCTTCATGCTGACATTGCCTGCTACAACTACGGTAAACCAGGACATGTTACTAGAGATTGTCAAGCACCTATAGGTGGATACTATGGAGAGACCTCTCAAGAAAGGCTCAATGCGATCATTCCTGAAGAAGCCGACTATGAGGAGGAGGAAGCACCGCAGAATATGGAAGGTACTCTCTTGTTACTTGATCATCGAAGTAGAGTGTTGTTTGATATGGGAGCTATAAATTCTTTTATTGCTTCTAGACTTGTTCTGAAGTTGGGATTAGGACCCTAGACGCTCAGGGATGCTCTTAATGCTATTTTGCCCCTAAGAGTAACGGTTAAGTTGAGTATGGTGTCAAGGATTACACTCTAACCATAGAAGGCCGAGTTCCTCCTGCTGATTTGATCATGCTATCGATGAAAGAATTCGATGTAATTCTCAGTATAGATTGGCTTACGAAGTATTGTGCCAAGTCAGATTATGCTAGTAAGTTGATTCTATTCTTAGTGCCATGGAGCAAACTTTTCTATTTTCAGTGTGACCCCTTGGGTGGCATGTTTCTAACTAGACGTCTGGCTGCATAGAAAATTCTAGCGCTGAGAATTCTGTGACCCAGATGCCTGTGGTTCAAGACTTTCCAGAAGCATTCTACGATATCGCTAGACTATCACCAAAGAGGGAGATCGATTTCTGTAGAGAACTGTGTAGAAACCCAGAATTTTTAAAGGGTAATTTGGTAATTTTGGACCAATGTGGGTCTTAAATTGGGACAGTGTATTTTAATTTGATACATATTTGGTATCACTTTTTGGTTAGTGGGTACACATGTGCAATTATATATATTGTGGTTGGGTGTGTTATACACTAAAACCTAACCCATACCCACCCAAACCTAACCCATACCCACCCACACCTAACCCATCAACTTTTTGACTTTGGAGACACAAACCTAAAGCTACACTCAACCTCCCCTTTCTCCCTCATATGGCCGGCCATACCCCTCTCTTTCCTCTCATTTTTTTTCATTTTCTCTATCTATATATCTAATCTCTTTCTTGTTTTGGAAGCATAAAAGCTCCATGGAAACTTAAGCCTTTAATCTCATTTTTGAAGCCTTTCAAGTTAGAGTTGGACCAAGGCTATTAGAGGCTAAGTTGTTCCCCTTGCCAAGAGCTTCCTTTAGGTTCATTCCTTTTCCATTTTGGCTTCATATTTATTGAGTTTCTTGCTTTAGAACTCAAGAGGTAGTTAGTGTTGTTTAGTTTCACCATAGTTATAATTCCTAAATGTGATTTTATTTAACTAGGTGTTGATAGCTTTGGGAATATGCTAATATACATAATTTCTTCTTTGGATCTCTTTGGTGTGGTGTGGGTATTTGCTCAAATACTCAAGAGGTAGATTTCATTGACTAAGTGCACTCCTAGATCTAACTTCATGGTTTGCTATGTGTAGGATTAGATCTATTGCTTGTTAATCTTGCTTAGGATTTCTTACATTTTTATCGATGTGGTTAAATACTCTTATATGCCTAGTTGAGGTTGGTGTTATACCTAAATGTGATTTAGTTACTATGTTTCAAAGATTAAAGATACTACAAGTCTCTTAATTGTTTAAGTTGTTGATTATGCTTTACATGATTTTTCTCCTAATTAATTAGCCTTGGTATCATGAACTACGTTGTGTAATTTCTTGACAATGAAATTCTTAGGAATAACATTGTGGTTGCACAGTCATTGTTGTCACATTTCATAATCGCCAAGTCGGCATATCATTCATGGCATTGGGCTTGGGAGTATTAACCTTGTTAGAATTCCCACGATTAGGGAATGCCTTTTGAATCCCCGTTTGGGGTTATAATTTGATGAAATTTCAGAAGTGGGTGTGAGGTGAGGAAGGTTGTTTGTGATCCTTAAAACATTCAAAAACGCAAGGTCATATTCAGTTAGATACCAGAGATCTTGTATGCTACACTCACGTTACAGTGGCTCGCATCCGGTGTTGAGAATGAGTGGTTATGGAACTTGGTATTGGGAAGTTGCATGGTTTGGACTTACGGATAGTTGCATCGACACGGAGGCAAATCATTGCACCGCATGTCGTAGCATGATTTTAGAAGTAGTAGTACATTTCTTCAATATTTTCTACTGAGTCGTCGTGCTTAATGAATCTATAAAGCCCCTTTTTTCAGGAAATGTTGATTAGGGCAAGGCCCAAAAGTTTGCAATGCGTGGCATCCCATTTGAAGATTCCTTATGAGGAAGTCTTAGATTTTGAAAGGAAAACACTTCTTTGTCACAGCTCATGGTAGGAGCATTGTTCTAGTTGTAATTCATTATCTTATTCGTAGATTGAATTACAAGGATTTATATTTATTTCATAGTAGTTGTAATTGGGCACATGTTTAGCCCTTTCTTTATAGCTCTTTCTATTAGACTTAATGATCTTGTATATTTGGGGATCCTAGTTATCCCCCTCTTAATCTTAATCTTAATCTTGGTAGTTGGATCCTCTAGGATCCTTGTTAAATTATGTTTTTAATACTTGTTAGCAATTCTTAGCCCATGGTTGCCCTATTATGGGAAAATTACTACTTTCAATTTCCTAAGAACTGTTTGGTCATATTCCTTCAAAAACCACTTTAGTGATAAACTTTCAAAGAAAACTTCATTACTTGTTACTTTTCAACCTTTAGAGTTTCTTTATACTTCTTTACAAACTCCTTTCAAAACCAAACTATGTTGGTGGACCCTATTTGTCCCGTTTGGTCCTCGTGGGCCAGCCCTTGACTTATTGACTTTTTTTTGGAATCCACGTAGGATTCCCCTATGCTTCCGCCTTGTGAATTGGTCTACGTTGGACTATTCCATGCTTTACGTTGTATTGTTTAACTCGTTGACCTCGCCCACATGGCTTGGTTTTTGGGGCATTATAGAATGGTATCAGAGCTAACCGGGTTCGAATACCTGGTACTCTGGAGTTAATTGGGTCCATGTGTGACCATGGCATTCTGTTTATTATGTCAACCATGCTTGATTACATGAATCGTCTTCTTTCATTTAAATGATGAGTTGACTATGATAGCGTGTTTATTTGCCTACAGGATTACATGATAACATGCTTAAGTGCTTACGTGTTTATGTGATCATATGCGTATATATCTTGACTATGTGATTTGTGAACATGAGGTGGTTTTTACTTTTCGTTTCACCTAGACGCTATACTCATTAAAACTAGTTTTTGTAATACATCTTGGTGTGACTATCTGATGATGTTTAATGATTGACCATGCAAAGTTAAAAGGTATATACATGAGGGTTTCCTTGTTTGGATTATTTGCTCGACGTACTGCACCTTGTAGGGTTGATAGTTAGGTATTGAACAGTGCCTTACATCGAGTTGTATTATTAAAAGATCTCAATTATTTTTATTGGCCTCATATCACTAGTTGTTTGCATTTTAGTTGTTGAGGAAACATGTGAAATGTTGCATGTCTATATGATGAAATTGTCATCAAATTTCTTTAAGTCGGAAGATGTTATGCGAGCATGCTCAGATGCTAAATGCCTTTGAGATTATGTGCCTATATGCTTTCGTGCATAAATTTTATATGTTTACACTATTGTAACATAATGTATTATTTATCACATACATTACGCAATAGATTTTTATGTTATAAATGAAAAGGATGAAAAGTATGCTTCCTTGCCTTCGGGATTATGTGATAACATGCTAATGTGCTTATGTGATCACTTGTTTCTATATCACTGAATTGTTAAGCATGATAATGATAGCATGTTGAGATAATATTTCATGCTTTATGTGTTTAGAGTAGCTTATACGCGTACTCCTAGATACTTTGATCAGATTTTATAGGTAGAAAATATGGAAGATAAGTTTTAAACTTGTGAAAACCAACATGTTAATATGTTGCTCATTTTTGAAAGCTTATATGTATATGTACTTTTGAAGTACTTAAAAGATGTTTTCTAATCTGACGAATAACTTATTGGTTCTAATAACGCGGCATTACGTGTTGTTAGACGGCTTATATAGGTTGTGTCTTCAGACTCGGGTATTCCTACTTTTCGCGTACATTCTTCGGGTGGCATGGGTTTTATTTCGCACGTGATGCAAAGCCTCTCTAAAGGCTATGTTGATCTTTGTGAGAGTATTCTATCTTGATGGCCCTCGATTGTGGCTGGTAGTCCGTGCATATTTCCTCTGGCTATGAATACTTGTTGTTTATTGATGGAATAGTTCTACCTTCTTAAAGGATTGTCATACTCTTTGTCTTGTGAGAATTTCATTGTTCGGATGTCAATTTGACATTGTAATTACTCTTCCAATTAGATTACGAGTTTCTATCATGTGGTTGGTCGGTTGACCCAAATTTCTGGTAATTGCTTAGATTTTTACAATCAAATTATCGTTTCACTATGTGATCATTGTAGATGATCGAATCCTATCGTATGAATCATAGTGAGGATTCTAGCTTTTGTGAGGAATAGATTGGTACTGTCCCAAGTCTATTAGTTCCTTTATTCGGTGATTTTTATATTTGAGTGAATTCTATGACTCTGAGGATCGTCTCTTCTTTTGAGACTGCGTATCCTCTTGGTTGGTGAAATCTTTTCTATGAGTTGTTTATCGATCGTTATGATTTTTGTTAAGGATTCGATGTTAACATTATATGGTTAACGCTGTGATATTGGTCTTAGAAAACATGTACTTTTTGGTATTTCTTCCCTTGTGAGTAAGTATGGATTCTCGTCTTTATTGTACTTCATGAAAGTAGGCCTATTCTTGATCCTTATTGTCTCTGAGCTCTTGCTAGAGCGTTGTGGTTCCATTGTTCTAAATCTTTTCTTGAAAGCACATTTGTGCCTTGTTGAATCGATTCTCATAATTGAGGGTTGTTGATTTCAAACTAATTCACCCTTAAGTTTTGAACGTGGGTATGTCGTACTGCAGTGTTGTGATGACCTTTTTCTTTGAACTCGTTGATTCTTGAATCGATCTTTCTCGAACAGTTTTGCCTTATTAAATTCTTGGAATTTATTTCGTGGAATTCAAACTTGAGTTGTTGAACACTCGAATCTTTCCCTACGCCTTGAGGGATAGATGTTGGTAGATGATTTATTATTGAGATTCTCAATTTCATTATCTCCGTGAATTCAAGATCATGCCGGTTTTTTTTTTTGGAGTATGGTCTCTTTCGTATTGTAGATCTTTGTTGATTGGTAGCCTTAATTTATTGTTTACTAAGGCTTAAATTTCGATTGTGTTTGATTATACGACTTGAAGGCTTGTATTTATTTTGCAATCGCGTAATCTTCTTTGTTTTGATTACTATGGCCGTTTGCATAGTATTTTATTGTTGGAGTGTGTCAGAGTTTAGTGTAAATCTACATAAGATGTATCCTTTTGCTGTGGTTATAAGGATTGTTTTCCTTATCGATTGATTCTTTCTTTTCTTGAGTGTCGGTGTTTTTGACCATGGACCCGTTTAGATGTTAGAGTACTTGTGAGTTCTCTGATCTTGTTGCCGCATGTTGAACTCAAGCGTACCTTGTCCTTGTTGAGGAATGTTGATGGTATTTTATAACTTGAATTTCCATATTATTTTAGACTTATTGGCAATTGCCTAATTTTGTGGCCTATCGATGTGAACCGTTATTATTTCTTTGACCTTACGATTGATCCATAGGGAGAGATTTTTAGTTAATTCTATGAGTTATCCATTAGAGTGTATTTAGTTTCATCATCTTGATATATTGTTGTTGATGTCATAGTTGACAAGTTTGATTCATGCAATTGGTGCATTCCTTGTTTATTGAGATCTGTGAGCCCTTTGTCCTCACTCTATCGTGAGATTATTCTTTTTGAGCTTTGTTTGAGATCGTTGCGATCTTTTAATTTCATCCTTGCTTTGAGTAGATGAGGATTCTTGGTGATCATTTGTTTTGAGATCACATTCGGTTAGTGTGGCAACTTCTGAAGAGTTGTCTTTATTCTATTGAGAAAATTCGACCATGTTTCCTTGAACACTTTCGTTATTTGTGGTCCATTTGTGATGTGAATTTTTTATAACTCTTGTTCTAGGCGTGACGCCTAGTTTGCGTCCATCTTTCGTGTGACACTTTAAGATCACCCAGTTCGGGAACTTCTAGTTCATTTTGATGGGAATTGGACTTTCAATAGTTGAAAGTTCGGGAGCTTGATATCGTTATGACCATGTGTTTTCTTGTTTTGGTTAAGGCGTAATTCTTTGATATATTTTTGGTTGTCGCGTGCGATTACGAATGTTGGTGAAGTTGGTTTATATCTGTCCGTTCACCTGTTCGATTTATTATTGTCTTGTTGATGGCATCATTGTGTCTTCTTAGACACTTTTCCTTGTGAGACCCTTTGACTTTTGGAAGTGGTATTTCTTTTGCCATATTATTTTGAGACGGGATCTCTCAATTGATCCATCTATTAGTGAAATCATTGTAATTGACTATAGCGACTTTTTTGTTTTGGGATGTGATAATCATTTCTTCTATCGACTTCCTGTTGCCATTGTTGTAGACTTCTGTGTCTATGTTGATCATTGTCTTCTTGTGAGGAGCGATGTATTACAATTAAATCTTTGTGACTCGTACCTCGTATGTGGTTAAGACATAGCTTTGAGTCATTACGGTATTTAGTACCGAGTATATCGTTTGCTTTATGAAGTTTTTCTTGGTTTCATTCTTGAGTGTTTGGACCATTCCTTGGGAGTTGGCCCAATTATTTAGTTTATTTTGGAACTCGTGTCTTGAAACATCATACTTTTGCTTCATATGATGATTCTTTGATAATATATCATTGATCTTCTTTGAGAATCCTGTGTTTAATTGTAATTCGACTCCTGTGTGATATTCACACTTGTGTAATATCTTCCTTCGATTCTTTTACATATCGATTGAAAGTTTATTTCATTTATTCCTTGGGTCTTACGAGTGTTTTCATCATGAGTGGTGGTTGTATAATGTTATTTCCATACTACAAGTTACCCTCTGTTCTTTAGATTAGGTTTCCGGTTGATGATTAGATCATATCTTTTGTTGGTATACATATCCTTTGTATACTTGTTGCTTATTCATTTTTGAGACAAATTCTGAGTATACAAAAGCCCGTTATGTTCTTGTGATCTTGTGTTTCTTTTGAAGGGATCACTTTTGTTTGATTTGATGAATTTGAGACATCCAGTTGTGCTTTGTTTTCATTCAAGTACATTTTTGGTTTATCCAATGAGTTGGAGGTTCATGTCCATTATTATTGCCATTCTTTGAAGTTGAGTCTGTCTTTTAATGTTGAACCTCTTATGACCCTTGCGTTTGTTCCTCAGCACCCTTGGTGTGCTTACTGACTGTTTTATTGAGCTTTCCTTTCCTTTCTGGATTCGATGTGTGAGATGTTTTGTCTTCTCATGTTGTACTAGTGTTCACGTTGTTTTGTGACACTATGGTAATTAGGTGTGGTCGTGGACCGTTCTTTGATTTAGTTCCTTTCGTTCTTGTTCGAAATTCTGGGACATAATTCTTTTAAGGGGGGAAGATTGTAGAAATCCAGAATTTTTAAAGGGTAATTTGGTAATTTTGGACCAATGTGGGTCTTGAATTGGGATAGTGTATTTTAATTTGATACATGTTTGGTATCACTTTTTGGTTAGTGGTTACACATGTGTAATTATATATATTGTGGTTGGGTGTGTTATACCTACCCAAACCTAACCCATACCCACCCACACCTAACCCATACCCACCCACACCTAACCCATCAACTTTTTGACTTTGGAGACACAAACCTAAAGCTACACTCAACCTCCCCTTTCTCCCTCATATGGCTGGCCATACCCCTCTCTTTCCTCTCATTTTCTTTTCATTTTCTCTCTCTATATCTCTTATCTCTTTCTTGTTTTGGAAGCACAAAAGCTCCATAGAATCCTAAGCCTTCAAGCGCATTTTTGAAGCCTTTCAAGTTAGAGTTGGACCAAGGCTATCAGAGGCAAAGTTGTTCCCCTTGCTAAGAGCTTCCTTTAGGTTCATTCCTTTTCCATTTTGGCTTCATATTTATTGAGTTTCTTGCTTTAGAACTCAAAAGGTAGTTTGTGTTGTTTTGTTTCACCATAGTTATAATTCCTAAATGTGATTTTATTTAACTAAGTGTTGATAGCTTTGGGAATATGCTAATGTACATAATTTCTTCTTTGGATCTCTTTGGTGTGGTGTGGGTATTTGCTCAAATACTCAAGAGGTAGATTTCATTGACCAAGTGCACTCCTAGATCTAACTTCATGGTTTGCTATGTGTAGGATTAGACCAATTGCTTGTTAATCTTGCTTAGGATTTCCTACATTTTTATCTATGTGCTTAAATGCTCTTATATGCCTAGTTGAAGTTGGTGTTATACCTAAATGTGATTTAGGTACTATGTTTCAATTAGATTAAAGATACTACAAGTCTCTTAATTGTTTAAGTTGTTGATTATGCTTTACATGATTTTCCTCCTAATTAATTAGCCTTGGTATCATGAACTAAATTGTGTAATTTCTTGATAATGAAATTCTCTGGAATAACACTGTGGTTGCATAGTCATTGTTGTCACATTCATAATCGCCAAGTCGGCATATCATTCATGGCATTGGGATTGGGAGTATGAATCTTGTTAGAATTCCCACGATTGGGGAATGCCTTTTGAATCCCCGTTTGGGGTTGTAATTTGATGAAATTCCGGAAGCGAGTGTGAGGTGAGGAAGGTTGTTTGTGATCCTTAAAACATTTGAAAATGCAAGGTCATATTCGGTTAGCTACCGGAGATCTTGTATGCTACACTCACATTGCAGTGGCTCGCATCTGGTGTTGAGAGTGAGTGGTCATGGAACTTGGTATTGGAACGTCTTACGGATAGTTGCATCGCCACGGAGTCAAACTTAGCATGATTTTAGTAGTAGTACATTTCTTTAATGTTTTATACTGAGCCATCGTGCTTAATGAATCTATAAAGCCCCTTTTTCAGGAAATGTTGATTAGGGCAAGGCCCAAAAGTTTTTGATGCATGGCATCCCATTTGAAGATTCCTTATGAGGAAGTCTTAGATTTCGAAAAGAAAACACTTCTTTGTCACAGCTCATGGTAGGAGCATTGTTCTAGTTGTAATTCATTATCTTATTCGTAGATTGAATTACAAGGATTTATATTTATTTCATAGTAGTTGTAATTGGGCACATGTTTAGCCCTTGCTTTATACCTCTTTCTATTAGACTTAATGATCTTGCATATTTGGAGATCCTAGTTATCCCCCTCTTAATCTTAATCTTGATAGTTGTATCCTCTAGGATCCTTGTTAAATTATGTTTTTAATGCTTGTTAGCAATTCTTAGCCCATGGTTGCCCTATTATGGGAAAATTACTACTTTCAATTTCCTAAGGACCATTTGGTCGTATTCCTTCAAAAACCACTTTAGTGATAAACTTTTGAAGCAAACTTCATTACTTGTTACTTTTCAACCTTTGGAGTTTCTTTATACTTCTTTACAAACTCCTTTCAAAACCAAACTATGTTGGTGGATCCTATTTGAACCATTTGGTCCTCGTGGGTCAGCCCTTGACTTATTGACTTTTCTTTGGAATCCTTATGCTTCCGCCTTATGAATTGGTCCACGTTGGACTATTCTATGCTTTATGTTGTATTGTTTGACTCATTGACCTCGCCCACGTGGCTTGGTTTTTGGGAAGTTACAAACTGGCACCAGGGACATTGCTGATTTCTAAAACCCTGTACCAAATGGCCCCGATGGAGATGCAGGAGTTGAACCGGTAAGTTCAAGAATTGGTAGATTTGGGAATCATTCGACCAAGCACATTGTCTTGGGGAGCGCCAGTGCTATTTGTAAAGAAAAAGGACGGATCGATTCGACTTTGTATAGACTATAGAGAGTTAAACAAGGTCACGATCAAGAATAAGTATCCCCTTCCATAGGTAAATGATTTGTTTGACCAGTTGCAGGGAGCAACAACCTTTTCAAAGATAGACCTTCGATAGAGATACCATCAGTTGCTCGTTCGACTAGAGGATATACTAAAGATGGCTTTTAGAACCAGATGTGGTCATTATGAATTCTTGGTGATGTCGTTTGGACTCACTAATGCCCCTGCGGAGTTTATGGATCTGATGAATCGGGTGTTTTGACCATACTTGGATTAGTTCGTAATTGTGTTTATCGATGATATATTGATCTACTCGAAGGCGAAAGAAGAACATGAGGAACATGTTTGGATGGCATTACAGACCCTCAAGGATCATCAATTATATGCCAAGCTCATCAAGTGTGAATTTTGGATGGAGAAAATTAAATTCTTAGGTCATGTAGTCTCTTTAGAAGGAATTTCAGTAGACTTGTCCAAGACTGACACTATCTTGAATTAGAATAGTCCATCTAATGCCTCGGAGGTGAGAAGTTTCCTCGGACTAGCAGTCTACTGTAGGAGATTCATAGAGGGATTCTCGAGGATAGCCGCACCATTAACCAGTCTGGCCAAGAAGGATTCCAAGTTCAAATGGTTAGACAAGCACGAAGGTGCCTTTCAGGAATTGAAGGAGAGGTTAACCTCAGCACCAGTGCTTACTATACCGACCAGTGGAGAGAGATTTACAATCTATAGTGATGCTTCTTATCAAGGACTCGGATGCGTGGTCATGCAAGAAGGTAAGATAATCGCCTATAGATCACGACAACTAAAACCACATGAGGTAAATTACTTGATGCATGACCTGGAGCTAGTAGCCATTGTTTTTTCTCTCAAGACTTGGAGACATTACTTGTTTGGAGAGAAGTTTAACCTATTCTCTGATCATAAGAGCCTCAAGTATTTATTCTCTCAGAAGGAGCTAAATATGAGGTAGTAACATTGGATGGAATTGTTTAACGATTATAACTTCACTTTGTAATACTACCCTGGTAAAGCAAATGTAGTCGCTGACACTTTAAGTAGGAAACCCCATAGCAAACTCGCTTCTTTGATGATTAGAGAGTAGCAAGCATTGGAGACTTTGACTGAGTTCGATGTTCAAATCGACGATTCGGGAGAAGGAAGATATTTTGGATGCCTTATCATAGAACCAACCCTTATTAGTCAAATTATTGAAGCTCAGAAGAAGAATGAAGGACTGCGACAATAGTTTGAGAAAGCAACAACCAAAGATCCGGAGGAGTGGAGAATTGGACAAGACGGAAGTCTCCGGTGTCGGGATAGACTTTACATGCCAAAGGATGACGGGTTAAGAGAAGAAGTGATGAATGAAGCGAACAGGCAAGATTGACAGTTCATCTAGGGAGTACGAAGATGTAGAAGGATTTGAAGAGAAATTTATGGTGGAAAGGTATGAAGAGGGACATTGCGAAGCACATTTTGAAGTGTTTTACTTGTTAGCGAGTTAAAGCTGAGCATCAGAAGCCGTCGGGACTCTTGCAACCGTTGCCTGTACCAGGATGGAAGTGGGAGCACATCTCTACGGATTTCGTCATGGGATTGCCAAGGACACAACAAAACCATGATGTAATTTGAGTGGTCATGGATTGACTCACAAAGTCAGCACACTTTATTGCGTACAACATGACGTATCCAGTCGAGAGGATGAACCGACTATACCTACAACAGATTGTTCGACTACACGGCGTGCCCGTTTTGATTGTTTTGGATCATGATTTGCGTTTTATAGTCGGATTCAGCGAGAGTCTCCAAGCAGCTATGGGAACCTCACTAAAGTTAAGTTTTGCATTTTATCCCCAGACAGATGGGCAGATAGAGCAGACGATCAAGTCTTGGAAGATATGTTGCGAGCATGCTTAATCGACTTCAAAAGCAGTTGGGAAACCCATTTGCCACTCATTGAATTTTCCTACAATAACAGTTATCACTCAAGCATCGGGATGGCACCGTTTAAAGCGCTATATAAAAGACCATGTCACTCTCCTCTTTATTGGGCAGAAGCTGGAGAACCCAAGCTTTTGGGACCAGATATGGTTCGAGAGACTAACGAGAATATCAACATTGCCAAGGAATAGATGCAAAATAGCCCAGAGCCGACAGAAGAGTTATGTGGACAAGTGCCGGAAAGATTTGGAATTCTGCGTTGGAGATCACATCCTACTAAAGTTTCTCCAGTCAAAGAAGTGGTGAGATTCAGATAGAAGAGAGGAAAGCTTTCGCCTTGCTACATTGGACCATTCGAGATTCTTGAACACGTGGGAAAGGTCACCTATAGGTTAGCACTACTGCCAAAGATGTCTGGAGTTCATAATGTGTTTCATATCAGCATGCTGAGAAAGTACGTGCATGGATCGACGCATAAGATCGACTTTAAAGATATCGAGGTAGACAGCAGAGTGTCTTACACCGAGAGACTAGTGCGAATCTTGGGGAGAGAGATCAAGAAGCTGACGAACAAGGAGATCCCACTGGTAAAAGTGCAATGGAAACATCACGACGAACGCGAAGCTTCATAGGAGATGGAGTCCGTCATGCGAGAGAAGTACCCAGAGTTGTTTAATGAGTCTTAGCTCAAATTTTGGGGACGAAATCTTTTGTTGGGTGGTGGAGAGATGTAACACCAGCCCCTTTATCTGTATATGAATATATTTTGGTATTTTCGTATTCATATATGTTAGTTATGATCGTATATGGATTAACTTTGATGATTAGTTCTAATGAATGTTTATTCCATAACCTTTGAATCCTTAAAACATTAGAAGGATTGTTGAATTAGGATCCCCGAGCGCTCAAGGCACTGGAGCACTCGAGATGGGAGCGCTCAAGATAGCGTGAGCGATCGAGCTTTAAAAGGGATAAAATAACTATTTTGCCCTTGGGTCTCATATTGTCTACAAATACCCACCATTTCTCAGTGTTTTGTGCGTTGGAAACTTTATTTTTCAAAGAGTGTCTTTGAGAAAGAGATTGGGAGTTCATACACACACATACATTTCATACACAAACACACACTCATACATGCTTGTATGTCTCTCATTTCTTGATTAACACATATATGCACATGCATGGATGCTACTATGAGGTCTTGGAGTTGAAAGCTTGAGGATCAAAGAGGATCAAGGCTTTGATCATGCATTGAAGTGGTCTTGAAGCTTATACTTGGAGTTCTTGGAGGATCAAGCACGCGCGCGCACACACACACACACACACACATATACACACACACACACACATTTCTTTATATTTCTTCATCTAGACCATCTAGATCTTGTATGAGTACACTTACTCACTCTTAAACATATTTTATGTAGTTATATATAAGATCTAAGTCCATGCATGTGACATGCATTGAGAATCAAAGCTTAAAAATGTGCTGCTAAAACTGTCACTATTCTGAACTGCTTAACCCTCGCGCTTGAGCCCAATGAACAGGCCAGGCTGAGCAATCAAGAGGCGCGAACGCTCGAGTTTAGCAGAGTTTAAAAGATTAGTTGTTATATGTATATTTAAGATGGTCTATGCTATGTATGATTGTACCATGAGCTATGATAGTTGTACTTTGGGTTGTACATGATATATATGCTTATGTGTGCTTACTATAAGTTGTACCTTATGCTGTTAGTGTAGTATTTTAGTAATGAACACTTTTATAAAAAAAGAGGAAGATGTTTTCTTAACGTAATGTTGCGATTAACCGGCTGAACGTATATGGATAACGAACAATAATGACAAGAATGATAAAGCGGTGTACTTAAATACACGACTTCGAGAATAATGTGCTTTAGCAACTTGTACCATGTGCGTTAGTTATTAATGATGCGGAAGATGCGATAACGTTGATAACAAGAGGTTTGTATCCTTCAGTCAGGTCTCTTGTATTCCATTTGTTTGATTGGTCAGTTCGAGAAAGAGTAAAGAGTTTGAGTTCAGTTATTGAGATGGTTAATAGCCGATGGGCTGACGTCAAGCAAGTGGCCGCTTTGGGCAGATGATGAATTAACCAAGGCCGTAAGGCAGATGTCAATTAGCCATTGGACACGATGACAAGAGAATAGATGTCAATTAGCCATTTGGGCATGATGACAAGATGGTAATCCATGACTGGAAAGCGGCGATATCCCAAGCCAATGGCATTCGTGCCGGATGCATGCAAGAGTCGTGTTTGTGAAAGATTGGGCATATAGTCCAAAGATTGGATTGGTGATCCAAAGAGTCGAGTTATAAAGATTGAACCTATGGTTCAAAGCGAAGTATTTGAGTCAGTATGGATTGGGCTGTAGTTCCAAATTGATCAATCAGTTGTTGTTAGTTGTGTTTCAAAGATTTGAGTATTATCATGAATGTTTCCTAAACGTACGTATTACCTGGAGATTATAACAATCAAGATTTAAAGACATGTTTTCATAAAAGAAGAGAAAATGGAACTCTTACTTTCTTTATGGATTAACAAGTGTTTTTTGAGCCTGTTCACTATAGTAGGTGTACCCACTCAGCTTGCAGTAAAGCTAACGGCTTTCATGTCCTGAACAATCAAACGTCCATATCTTACAGAGGCTGATTACCTAGACGAGGAGTATGCCGAGGAGGGCTATGGCTTCACGAGCTAGCTGGCAGAAGTGAAGACTTTTGTTATTATCTTTTGTTTAGTATTGGAGGCACTAGGTGCCGGACTTATTAAATATTATTATGTTGTAGGGCTTTCCACCCAGGATATTATTATATTTCTCTTCCTTTTCTGTGGGTTATAATAATGGATTTAAGACTCTGATTATGTTTAATATTATGTAATCCTAGAACCACCATGCTTATTGTTACTGCTTCCGTTTATTATTTATCGTTGTTTATCTTGGTTCTTCTTATATGGACAAGCACGCGATCCTTAAACCAGTCACGCATCTACGGGTTCAAAGGTGGAAATTTTAATTTTTCCCTACTTTGCTATGCCGGGCCGTGATAGATGGTATGTGTAATACCCGTATTTTCTATTATCGATAATATAATTTCCAAAAATTTGTTATTAATATTTTCTATAGATGTAAATGAGATTTCGTGAATACTTGACATCCCATGAGTGTTCATACATTTCATATCATAACCCTTTGATCTAAAACAAAACTTCCTTGTTTTTATAAACCCAAGCGCTCAAGCAGCACAAGCGCTCGAGGCCGGAGCGCTCGTGAGGGGTGCGCACTCGAGTTTAAAAATGAGTGAAAAGACCTTTTTACCCCTAGGCTCTCAAATTCTATAAATACCAGCTCATTTTTGTATTTTTTGACGTATGAAATAGAGAGTAGAGAAGGTTTGTGAGGGAGAGCTCTTCATAACTTACACACACATATTGTTCTTGCATGTCCATGGATCCATGATCCATTCACTCTACTACACACAAACACCTACATTTTAACTACCATGATGTTCTAGAGCTGAATCCTTGAAGTATTTCTCAAGCTTTGAAGTTTTATTGCAAGGATAAGCTCAAGTTCATCATCCTCATCTTCATTCTCAACATAATTCATCATCCATTTGGTCTTGTTGGCTTTGTAAGTACTTTAACTCACATACAATGTATATATTTACATATATAATTCGTAAAATGTGTTGCATGTGTTTATTTCTTGAATATCTAGCTTTGGATCATCTTATTCTTGACTTCTTTGTCAAATTTTCATGTTATTCATCATCTAAAAGATTTTGATCATATTGTGAGTATTACATCTCTCACACAATGTGCATGTGTACATATATAAGCAATAAATGTTGGTTATATGTGCTTGATTTAACAAGATTTAGTTCTTGAACATCCTCATCATCTCATGTTTCTAAAGTTCATGTGCAATTTCATGATCCATTTGGTTTTGAACACATTTTGATTAGTATAATTCATGTATAATGTGTATATGGCCATGTATGATTTGTTTTATAAGTTGCATGTGAGTTTAATTAAGAATCTTGGAGTTTTAGTTATTAAATTCATAGTTGTTTTGAATCTGCTAAAATGTACATTGTTCTAAACTGCTAAACCCGAGCGCTCGAGCAAGCGCGAGAGCTCGAGGCTAGAGTGTTCGAGTGGTTCGAGCGCTCAAGCTTGATAGTATTTTGATTCCTTGTTGTTTGCATATTGAAGTTAATTTGGTCTATGCTATGGTTTGTACTATGGATTTTGTTAACTGAACCAAGAGTTGTATATGCTATAGATGATCGAGTTAATTAGTGCTTATTCAGTAGCACCATGTTGGTATGTTGGTTTCTTAACATGTTGAATTCCATATCATAGCTAGTAGTTTGTTATAATCAGTTTAGTGACTTTAATAGTAACGCATTGGGTCGAATCACTAATGATGTAATAAAAAATAATGCACGAATAATGTTCTTAAATGAACAAGTGGGTTAATGGACGTGTGAACATGGTTGTGTTGCATGGTTGTATTAAATAACCTCATCGGCTGTTCTGTAGATGTTTGCATCAGTTATGCGACCTCACGATGTTGATGTCAGTATGTTGTGGTCAGTTATGTTGTGTTGGTGTCGAGTTAGGGCCAATTGTGGGCTTAGTGAGCTATTAGAGGGCCATGTGTGGCTATAATTTGCATTTGAGGGCCATGTATGGCTGTGTGGAAGAATGCGATTGAGTTAGGGCCAATTGTGGGTTAAGCGAGTAATTGAGGGCCATGCGTGGTCGTAAATCGCACTTGAGGGCCATGTGTGGACGTGTGGAAGAATGCGATTGAGTTAGGGCCAATTGTGGGCTAAGCGAGAGCATTAAGGCAGAATTGGGCATGGTGTGTCATGCGACGTATGTGATGGAAGCTAGTACCATCTATTCAATGTTGTTGTTGTCATGGGCAGAAGCTAGTACTTCCAGTTTTGTGGTAGTGTGTGATAGAAGCTAGTAATGTCAAGTTATGAGTTGTTTGCACGGTGGATTTGTGCGTGTTGCGTCACATTATTGTGGTTGCATGGTCAAAAAGAATGTTGTGTGTGCTTTGTAGTATTTCACTCAGCTTTCAGCTAATGAGTGTGTGGCCCTGAACATTCGTGTCCAGCTGCTGTAGTTCCAGGTATTGGAGACGCTGTTTCGGAGAACGCGTATGTCAATGGTGAGCAGGTGGACGAGGAAGGTTGGGGCTTCGCCAGCTGAAGGAGAGCTAGTGATGAAGTCGTTATGTTCCACTAGGGGACTTTTATTTATCTTATATTATGTTGATTGGTGTTGTGATCGGTTGTTTGACCTCTAAACTTCTATTTCTTTTATTTTGGAGGACCGTGATATTTAAGTATGTATACTGAAGTTTGTAAGACTTTGATATTGCTTCCGCTGAATTCAGAATCATTTTTGCTACTATTATTAGTAGCACCATGTTGGTATGTTGGTTTCTTAACATGTTAATTCCATATCATGGCTAGTACTTTGTTATAATCAGTTTAATGACGTTAATAGTAACGTGTCGGGTCAAATCACTAATGATGTAATGAAGTATAATGCACGAATAATGTACTTAAATGAACAAGTGGGTTGATAGACGTGTGAACATGGTTGTGTTGCATGGTTGTGTCAAATAACCTTGTCGGTTGTTCCGTGGATGTTTGCATCACTTATGCGACCTCATGGTGTTGATGTCAGTCGTGTCGTGTTGTGTTTCATGAGGTGTTGTCATCAGTATGTTGTGGTCAGTTGTGTTATGTTGGTGTCTAGTTAGGGCTAATTGTGGGCTAAGTAAGATACTAGGGGGCCATGTGTGGCTGTAATTCACATTTGAGGTCCATATGTGGTCGTGTGGAAGAATACGATTGAGTTAGGGCCAATTATGGGCTAAACGCGTAATTAGAGGGCCATGTGTGTCCATGTAGAAGAATGCGATTGAGTTAGGGCCAATTTTGGGCTAAGCGAGAGTATTAAGGCCGAATTGGGCATGGTGTGTCGTGCGTCGTGTGTGACGGAAGCTAGTACCGTTTGTTTAGTATTGTTGTGGTCGTGGGCAGAAACTAGTACTACCAGTGTTGTGGTCGTGTGTGACAGAAGCTAGTAATATCAAGTTGTGAGTTGTTGACATGGTGGATTCGTGCGTGTTGCATCACATTGTTGTGGTTACATGGTCAAAAAGGACGTTGGGTTTTGGGCGAGAACTTGTGTAACGTCGCGATAACTTTTAAGTGATAATATAAATGGTATATATGTTCATATTATGTGTGCTTTGTAGTATTTCACTCAGCTTTCAACTGATGAGCGTGTGGCCCTAAACATCCGTGTCCAGCTATTGTAGTTTCAGGTATTGGAGATGTTGTTTCGGAGAACGCGTATATCAGTGGTGAAAACGTGGAGGAGGAAGGTTGGGGCTTCAAATGAAGCCGTTCTGTTCCACTGGGGGACTTTTATTTATCGTATATTATGTTGATTGTTGTTGTTATCGGCCGTTTAGTCTCTAAACTTCTGTTTCTTTTATTTTGGAGGATCATGATATTTAAGTATGTATATTGAAGTTTGTAAGACTCTGACATTGCTTCCGCTAAACTTAGAATCATTTCTGCTGCTATCATTACTCTAATATTTTATTTAAGTTGGTGTTTGGACAATCATGCGATCTATAACTTGTTATGAGCCTACGGGTACGATAAGGAAGCTTACTTCCCTTAATTATCACAATGCCAGGGCGTGACAGTATGGCTCGCTCTAGCATCTTAAACTCTTTGTCTGATGTGTTGAAGCAGCAACATCAACCTTTTCGCACTGCCCGTGCTATAATATTGAACCTCGAGGAGATGTTTGGGGAATTGAGCCGAACTGCAAGGCTTAGAGCCTTGGAGTTAGTCATAGACACCAGAATGTTGGAAGGAACTTCAATAAGAGAGCATGTTTTTTTAAAATGGTTACTTATTTCAATGTACTAGAAGTTCTGGGTTCCGATATTGATGGTGAGACTCAAGTTGACATAATCTTGCATTCGTTGCCTTCATCATTCACTCAATTTAAAAGGGTTTTTAAAATAAGTAAAATAGTTTTTTCAACAGTGAATTGATGAGCTCTCTTGAGGCAACGAAGGATATAGTCAAAGAGGAGTCTAATGTTCAGAACATTGGAATGCCTTTATGTTCTAGAACTAAGTCTAAAGGCTCAAGTTTAGGGAAGAAGAAGCAAGGCTCAAGGATAGGTGAGCCTAACCCAACTATTGGGAAGAAGGCAAGACTTGGAAAGGGAAAGGCTAGTGCTGTGTTAAAAGGAAAGTGTTTCAATTGTGGCGTGAGGGGGCATTAGAAAAGGAACTGCATGGAATACTTGACTGTTAAAAAGCAAGGTATGATCCAATCACTAGTTTTTGAAGTAAGTTGAAAAACTGATACTTCGACCACTTGGGGCACTGATTCTAAATTTTTTGATTATATTTGTAATTGTTGCAGGGGATTGGAAAAATAAGAATGTACAGTGATTTGAAGATCTTGTTTGCTTTTGGGATCTGATGCAAGAATTGCTATTAGATTAGTAGTTTTGTATTGTAATAAAACGTATGGAGTTAGATGAATTTCAATTTTGAATTAATGATAATAATTATTCTTTTGATTTTGGTACTGAAATCGTTGATTAAAAGAAAGTGTTCTTTTAATGTGATCTAATAACTTGTCAAGCAAGTATCTCACCTATTTACTCTTGCATGTATTATTTAACGTAGAATTTAAATAACTCATGGGTATATTTTTACCACCTAAAAGATAAAACCTTCAACTAATTCTATAAACCTTTGGTTTTAGAGGCTAGATCATATTAATCTAAAGAGGATAAATAGGGAGTAAAGGATTGGATCCTAAACTCTTTTGGTTGCTAAGGCCACTGCCTATTTGTCAATCCTATTTAGAGGGTAATATGATCAGGTGAATTTTTTTTTTTTGAAATATCACACAACCGAAGGCTTATTAGAATTAGGGCATACTCTTGTATGCAGACCAATAAACATTAGAGTTACAAAATAATTTTGGCTACTCTAGATTTACCTATTGCACCTTCATCCTCAATCTTTTGAAGAAATTCAAAAGGTTTGGAATGAGGAGTTATTGGTAAAAGATTATCATTGCCTTTTGATTTGATCAAAATGGTGAGTATTTGTCTAATGCGTTTATTGACTATACGAGATAAGAATGAGATTCTTTCTCGGTTGTCTGGACTTAGTGCGCCTCCATAGGATAGTGTAGCAGGTAGAAGGAACTATTTTTTTTTAAATATGACTGGGTCATGAGATGAGTTATTTACAGTTATTACTGTTCCTTGAATTTTCTCGATGGAACCACAATGTGTCCAGAGAAAACAAAAGTTGGTTGGGAACCAAGTTTTGCAAATGAAAGATAATATTAAGGAGTAAAGTTATTTATATCTCAAAGCGATCTATAAATCATCTAGAGCTAAAATTTACTACTACTTCATCTGTTCCTGCACCGGTACCTCATCATAGTGGGAGAATTCTCAACATTGCTAAAATCCTCGTGTGCATTGAAGTTTTGTGATGAGGAAGCTCTGGTATGTGATTTGCATAAGTCTACGGACCTAAGCAATCATCCAGAGATAAGGACATCAATTTTGACATATTTGTCAAAATACTTTAGATTCGTCTAAAGTATGGATGTAGCTTAAGTGGAGTGTTATCAACGGTTAAGGTTAATTTTTTTTCAGTATACTTGATATTTGTGATCTCGGTGAGGTGAGCTATAATCTTTGGATTGTGCTCATTCAAGATTGGAAAGTTAAAATAATGAGATTATCTCAAACTTCTATATTGGAAAGTTACTGACAAGATTCAACGTATAACATTTTGAGAAAGGTTATTCACCTTTGAACATAACCTATTGTTCTTTCAAGACTTGTATCTTAGGATGCAAAATGAAAGAGATCGCAAGAAAGGTGTATCATAAGCCTAGGCTATTGATAACCTTATATGTGATGTTAGTTGTGGGATATCTATTATACCGTTGATGTTGTTCACAGATATCAGTACAAATGAAAGTTTAGTTCACTGAACTATCATAAAGTATATATTCTCTAGGGCTTGAGAAAGAACTAGTAGATATATGCTATGTGATGGTGTTTTTGGACAATGTTCGAATTAGTCTTATTGGATATATGTCTGGTGACATCTTTTGTCTAGGGATATAGTATAATATGAAGATGTTCTACTACGGATTGTTTCAGTCGACGATCATCAAGGTCCCTTTACAAAACCTTACGGGTTAAGGATTTTGACAAGTCACATAGACAATGTTGATATTAGTTTTAATACTATATGGAGTTTGTTGGGAATATGCCCTCAAACCAGTTAGTTAGACAATGGAATATTATAATGCATTTATGTATGTTAGTTCATGAGATGAATATTAGACTGAAATCCTTAAACATCATTGTATGTGATTCATTTGTGTTTGCGATTACATATGTGAAATATGAATCACAAATCCTTCTTGTTTCAAATAAGTCACAGTGGATGATAAGTCTGGATAACTTATCAGGTATACACTGTAGCATGATTAACGTCTACGGGGGTAGAATAATGAATTTCATTCATAAGAGTATTTGACTCTTGGTTAATATGCTAGTGCATGCACGTGGTGCATTGTCGGACCTGAGTCAAACTTATTGACACCGAAACGCTGTCACCGTCAATAGGAACTCAAACTTGTACAGGGATACACGTCATTAATCCCGAGATAATTATGGACACAAGTTGTGTGCTTGGTTGCTTTGACTTACCAATCAGTGAGCTCTTGCAAGATCAACACCTGGGTATCTTGGGTAATCAGGTTTACAACGTTGGGAACATATATTGTCAAGATGGAATTCTACGCTCTTCTATAAAACAAAGAGTAAGTATTCCCTCGAGAATGTTACTAGGAGTGATTACCGAGATCTGGCCAGCCTTGTCAACAAAGTGTTTGTTGACATGTTTGGTAATCCAAGCGTCGTGAATAATACTCGAGGAATATACGAATACTGCCTGGTAGAGGGACAACAGTATCATATTATACAAGTTTAGTAATCGTTTTTGTATGTGTGATTTTATTCTTATGCACTGGAGTGTAATTACCATTTTATAGTGGTATTAATGATAATTGATTAACTATTGATTCCTTAGTTAAAGAGTTTGACTAGATGGAATAATAATTAATCGAAGCTAGTAATTAAGAACCTATGGGTCCCACTCTTAGCTCATAAGGATGCTTGGATGTGAAGGAACAATGCAATGGAAAATTTGAAAAAAAGTTGGAGCCAATCGATTGGTGTTCAGATCCAATCGATTGGTGAAGCAATCGATTGCCCTCAAAGGCAATCGATTGGTAAGGCAATCGATTACCACTTTTGGCAATCGATTGGCACTTAAGTTGGTTCAAAAGTTTAAAAATAGAGGAACTGCGGAAAGAATAACAGATGAACGTCTTTTCTTCTCCCAAAAGTTCTAGTATTGGTTGTAGACTTCCCAAACCCTTCCTAAACTTCCCAAGTTTGTTCTAGAGGGGTTTCCACCAAACCCTAGAATCAAAGCACATCCAAGAGACATAAGAGTGATGATCTTTAGCACTGAAAGATCAATAACACACTGGGAGCAAAGACCACTAGCGCCAGGCAACGCTAACAAAAATTAGATCGGATTGCCCAATACTTATCAAAACCTGATGAATTTTGAACATGACGAAGCTGACGTCGAGACGCGGCTGCTGTCAAAATTTGAGGTCCACCGAAGATCATTTAGTACCTCTGTCGAGCACATATTTTTCGGATCAAGGTGATCGGGATTGAAGAGTTCTCGAAATGATTCCACAAATCGCAACGGATCTATAATTACGTCTTTGTATGTATATTGATTGCATGTAATACAAACGAGAAGTAGATCTAGTTTAAATAAAGTTGTTGAACTGTATCCGTTTTCTGCTGTGCACTGAGATCCAATTTTCCCTTCAGATGGGTTGTGCTACACCCTAGTTTTAGGTAGACAATCCATGCCAACCGAAGATGAGTTATACTTAGATTGAACTAGTGATATCCTCTTGTTGATACTAGCGGGCTTGTAGCTATGGTATATCTTAACTATCCAATCGTAAAACCTAAAGTAGGAAGTAAGAGAACCCCAATGCGTTAGTGGTGGATTTGCGACTCTAGATCTCATTCATATACGTTAAAACAGACTTTAAATATTGCATTCATTTACTTAGTCTTAATTTCCTTGCATTCGTAGTTTAGTTCTTAATAGTAAAAGAATTATCAAACCAATCAAACTTCCGTTTTCCATAACTAATTAGATTTAGGTTTTATAAATTAAGGAATAGAAGTAATCGCAGTCTCTGTAGGTTCAACCTCTACTTCCACACTATAAATTCTAATAAGTAGAGCATACTTTTTATGTTGATTTTGGCGAGATCAATTTTTGGCACCGTTGCCGAGGACGGCAATATTTCTGCCTTTAATTTCTAGAATTTTAGTTTAGTTAGTTAGTAAATATATTAGGTTAGCTTTTCTTTTCCATATCTTCCATTTTAGTTTTGAGTCACTGAAATTATCCTTTGCTTTGCAGTTCTTAAGTCATTAAATTCTAGCGGTTTGGAGTGGAGTATGCACTTGTATTAGCTAGGAAACCCGGGGTGCTGGGCTTTGACGCACCACATTGCATAACAGGATAATTGCATGCATCATAGTAGTGTTTTATGCTTCATTTCTTTATTTACGTTGTTTCTTTGCTTATTGGTTTAAGTCAATCCTAGTTTAGAGTTAGTTCTCTTAGTGTATGTTCGGTACCCGGTCAAATCAACCCAAGTTACATCCGCTTAACCACGAACTCGAACGTACTTTAAGAGCCCTTAGGTCATCAACCCAAGGGTCTAGAGCTTCGTTGATGTTAGACGATGAGTCAACTCCTAAACCCTTGTCGTCTTTTCAATCCGAAATACAAAGCACGCTTAAACGATTAAGGAAGACACGAACTGATAATTTAGAACCTATTCCAATGGCCGACTTTGGAAACAATGGTAATAATGGGAATTGAAACAACCCGAATGTACCTTAACCCCCTAATGTACCTCAACCCCTGCCTTTCAAAGACTATTTCACTCCTATGATGTACACAACACCATCGTGCATAGAACTACTGGAGGTGACACCATCTCACTTTAAGATCAAGTCATCGACCATAACACTCCTCCCCTCTTTCCATGGTCGCGTTAAGGAGGATCCATATCACCATTTCGGAGAATTTCAAGATATTTGTGCTACATTGAAAATCCAAAATTTAACTGATGATGAACTTAAATTACGACTTTTATCATTCCTACTAAAAGATAAAGCTAAGTATTGGCTCTAATCTCTCGATCCAAATACTATTAGAACATGGGAAAGGCTACACACCGCGTTCCTACAAAAGTTTTTCCCTATCACACATACTAATCAAATTAGAAAATCTATAATGAACTTTATGATGCAAGATGGGGAAACACTTTCTGATAATTGGGAACAGTTTAAGGAACGTTTACGCTCTTGCCTTCATCATCAAATCCCAAAGTGGCAGTTAGTACAGATCTTTTATTAGGGACTCATTCCCTATGTCTGTAACACCGTCGATGCTGTTTGTGCTAGAACATTCCTTCACAAAAGCGCTGACGAGGCATGGAAAATTTTTGAAACTTTAAGTGACAATTCAATGCTTCAAGCTGTATCTGTACATCCAGAGGGGTGCCTCCCACCTCACCCAAAATGTGAAGAACCTGTTGAGTCAAGGCATTTAATTGAAATTCAATAACTATCTAAGAAACTTGATCAACTAATGATGATGGGCCATATGTATGGCCCACCTCCTTTCTAAATATGCCAAATATGTTCTGATCCGTCTCACTCTACACTGGTATGTCCATCTGCTTCACAATTTCTTAAATTTGTGGAACAACATATCAACGTTGTTCAACAATTACCCCGAAATAATTATAATCCTTCTGGATATAATCCTGACATGCCATGGAGAGGTCACCCAAACTTCTCGTGGAGGTCTAATAATAATGAAGGGCCATATTCGTCCCAAAAACTACCTGTTGAGACAACAAACTTTCCTAACGCATATCGGCCTCAATCTAATCAATACCAACAACCTCCCTTCCGTTCTAATCCTCCAAGGGATAAATCTTTTAAAGAGAGTGTGTTGGCATCTTAAAAAAATTTAGAGACTCAATCTCAGTCACAAGCTTAACTCGTTAACTCCTACACACAATCTATTGCTAAGTTAGAATCCCAAGTGGGACAACAAGCTAACACATTAAATTGACGTAATGAAGGAAAGTTACCGAATCAACCGATTCAGAATCCAAAAGGGTAATATAAAGTAGGTACAACGAGCGATCAAGTAAATGCGGTATCCACAAGAACAACTGCTCGACCGGAGGAGGTTACACCTCCTCATGAACCTAGAAAAGATAAAGGAAAGGAGGTCAATAAAGAACAAGACAGGGATAATAATAATGAAGTCACGAAGGACCCTAGTCCTTTGACACCTAATACATCTAACACATCAAATCCATTAAACTACGTGCCTAGAATGTCGTTCCCACCATGTGTAGATGCCCCGTCTGTTGGGTTTGTGCCCTCAAACCATTACTTTATGTATTAGACGTTAGCATATTAATATATGGATATCAGCTTTGCATTTCATTATGTATGTTTCTTTCATGAGATGATTGTTTAATCCTTAAGTATCATAGTAAGTAATTCGTGTATATATGAGATGCATACAATGAGATATTACTATTCATTGATACTTAGGACTTATCACAGTGGATGATGAGACTGGATATCTCATCAGGTATACATTGTAGCATGATTGACTACCATTGGATGGAGTGATGAATCTCAATCACTAGAGTATAACTCTTAGTTAATATGCTAGTGCTTATAGTGCATTGACGGACCTGAGCTTTCCTATTGACACTTAAGGTTGTCAACAGTCAATAGGAACTCATAACTTGTATAAGTTACGTGTTCTCAATCTTGAGACGATTATGGACACAGACTGTGGATATGACTGCTTTGACTTACCAATCAGTGAGGTCTATAAAAGATCAACACCTGGGTATCTTGGGTATGTCATGTTCATAGGATTGTGAACATATATTGTCAAGATAGAATCTACCCTCTGATTCAGAGTAAGCATTCCCTTGAGTATGTCACCAAGTTGATTACTGAGTACTGCAGTCTTGTTGATAAGAGTTATCAACATGTTTGGTAATCATGAAAGGTGAATGGGACTCAAGGAATTCAAGAAGTAATCATGATTCAGGTTGACAATGACCGTTTATCCGACTACCTGAATATGATTGTGAATGCTGACGGTAGAGGGACATTAGTATAACATACAAGTCTAGTTATCACTTCGAATATGTTCTTTTGCGTTGGAGTTCAATTATTGTTTTATAGTGGAGTAAACGTTAACTGATTAGTCGATCAATTTGCTGATCAAAGAGTTTGGTCATGAGAATTAATCGACTAATCTGAGCCAACAATAAAGAGCCTAAGAGGTCCCACTCTTAGCTCCGCCAGGATGCTTGGAAAGGCACATGAGGATCTTGTCAAGGCAGGTTCGATTGATCGAAGTAATATCGATCGATTGAAGTCTTGACATTTTTTATCGATTGAAGGTGCTTCGATCGATTGAGATCACTTCGATCGGTCGAACGTTAGGTCGGTTCTGGGAATCTATAAATAGGGCAGCTGCGTACTGAATATTTCTAATCGTCATTTTTATACGTAGAAGCTGCAGAAACTATTTAGGTTTCCCAAAACCTTCTCTATTCTCTCTATTAGGGTTCCCACCAACCCTAGCCTCTTTAGGAGCATCCGCAAGAGTCATAAGAGTGAAGACCATCTAGTGGAAGCTGCTGGAAGTTAGAGATTTCAGAATTAGGTTCAAGACACTAAGGTATAACTCTTGTCCCCTATTGTACGCATCTATGGAATTGACGAGTAGTAGATCGTGGGCTACCAACAAGTTTTTGAAACATAATCTTTCCGCTGCGTGTTTAAAATTTTAATTTAAACCTATTTTTCCATCAATTGGTATCAGAGCCACGCTCCTTTGGATCTATAGATGCGTTTTGAAATACTAGTTTTGATTTGCATGTTAATTTTAGAACTGTTTTCAAAATGGCATTGTCACAGATCTGTTTCTGCAGTGTTATCGTAGCAGAATACAAATCTGTGATGGCATAGGATGAAAGGTAGTTTCGATCGATCGAAGTGGTCTTGATCGATCGAACAACATCTGTTCTCAAGCGATCGAACGAGTTTCGATCGATCGATACAGACTTTCTATCCAGGTGTCCTATTCACAGTTTTAAGGGTATTTTAAATTGTATACTTAAATTTTAAATTATTCTGAAAAAATTTTAAATCATTCTATGAAACAGAAAGTTCAAGCAATTGAACAGTGTTCAATCGATCGAAGGTTCGAGCGATCGAACGGTCTTTGATCGATCGAAGTGTCACAGAGAAGTTAGATGATGTTTCAAGTTCTAATTCAGTATGTAAAGAGTTTATATACTGTGTGAATCAATTAAGGGTTCCAATAGTTACATATATCTGTTATATTATGTGGATGCATGTACGACTAATCCTTTTGCAACATGCTTAGTCTGCTATCTCCCATAGCACCAAGATCTGTTTAATTTTGGAAGTTAAATGTTTGAGATTGGTGCATGTTGTAACTTAAATTTGGTTTGGTTTTAAGGCATGTGTAAAGGGCACTGCGACTTCAATCCTACGAAAAGGAAAGACGCACCGGTTTCCCTAGCCTTTTATTTTATTATTGTTTTTCTATTTCTAGATAAATTGTAAGCTTCGAGAGAAGCATAGGACCAATGTAATAGAATTAGAAAATCCATGAAGATGGAGCAAGGAGCCGTTATCCATGAAGATGGAGCTGGAGGCGATCTAACCAAAAGGAGGTTCTATGGAGATAGTGCCATGGGAGATAGAGGCATCGTTTGGATGCTTTTATTTCATTTTAGTTTTTTGTTTTATGTGCTTGTTTTGTGATTTGTATTTAATTATATTGTTACTACTTACATGCACGTAAAACAAGTTTTCTAAAATAAATTTCAAAAACCGTTTTCAACGCATTAGTAAACATTGGATGTTTATGGGTAATGTGTGGAAATAATTTTTCCAAAAAGCAAAATCCTTATTTACTAAATCTAGTAGGAGAGGGTCTTATTAATAACACCCACGATCTTCCATTAACTGTTCATTGTAAGATGAGTGGTGCATTATGTGTCACCTCGCCAGGGGTGATCATTCCATACGGAGGGTACACTACTCATTAGTTACTAGATGTGAACTTCCTATAGATAGGATCAATCAGACATGTTAGAGGGTGACCACCATACGGAGGCGCTACTTGAGACATTTGTGATTGGATCCTAGTTAATGGTACACACTAGCTGTCACACCCGTTCCAAAAATTTATAGTTTTATCATGCATAATTGTAAATTGAGAGGTTATCAATGTTAATTGATAATGGTGGATTGAGGTTGACTGTGAGTCAACGGTAAGGTGTCAATGAGAACACAGGAACATGGCAGTTCATATTGCATAATCATGAGTAAATGACATTTATGTGATTTAAATGTTATTTGACTTTATCTGGTATTTGTTGAATAGTAATTATACCTGTGTAGTATAATTCTGGTAATTTGGATATGATAGTATCATTTTGAGAACTGTGGGGAGAACGTGAGAGATACGTTAATTAAAAAGGTAGGTTGTGTAGAGATTTCACAGAATATAGTTTTCGGACGTTATTTTGGACCCAAACGGAACCTAGTCGAAAACTTTTGAAATTTATAGTTTTCACTCGTAAAGGCATAAAATGGATGTGCGCGAAGTTTCATGGATTAATGAGAAGTTTTGAGAAACTTGCGGGGAGGTAAACACAATTTCAAGAACTTTTGCCTATAAATAGATGAGGATGAGATTCATTCTCATCCAAACTTTCCATAAATATCTAGAGAGAGGAGAGAGAAAGGAGATTTGGAGCCAACGGGCTTTGCGACGCCGATCGACGACCGTTCGTCCGTCAGATTTTCTCCAGATTTCAGATTTGAACTCGTGGAGGTAAGATCTACGTTTTGATACCACTTAGGTCATGTTTGGCCAATTCTTGTAAAAGTATTAATTCTAGACTTTTGGGAAAAACAGGTATAAACTTGTAGGAATTTTCCCAAATTCGAAATCCGACGTTTATTTAGCCTCCTAGTCGATCCTTCAAAGTTTGGGGGAAATCGCACGAGGTATGAAGTTCTAACTTGTGAAATATAGGGAAATACATGTTTTATATTTCGACGACGAAATTGTGATCCGGGCGAAATCCATGTGTTAATTGTAGGCCCGTTAATTATGCACGCGCTAAATTGTGAAAAGCATGTCTAAATTTATGCGAGCACGTTAAGTTGTCTATGTGGGTCAAAGGGGAGTCTTATACAAATTCATGCCGGAGTAAGCTTCTCGATGTTTGAGAATTTAGTAGCGACGGCTACTGTGCATGGTTGATAGACTTGGACTTGCCATGGCACTTGTGGATACAATGGTTGATAGACTTGGACTTGCCATTGGTATCGCGGTTTAAGGCTTGGACTTGCCGCTACCGGATGAATGCGTATTTTTCTTCCTAGAGACTATTGTATGATTTATGAGATTAAAGCATGTTTCATCATATATTGTACATGTTAGACTTGTACGCTCAGCATATAGCTGAGCAGTGGAGATGTACTCCATTGCAGGTAAGAAGAAGGATAAGAAGAAGCACGATGAGTGAGGCCGATGAACGCCGGGGATAGCACTTGTATATGTTTTTGTTTTAAATCCTAAACTTGTGTAAGGATTGGTAATATGTTGTAATAGAACCATAGATTAGTTCTATAGTATTGTAATCTTGTAATTGAACATCTGTAGTTATGTTTTAATACGTTAAAAATCAGTTGTGGTTGTGGTTGTTGTTGGTTTTGGGTAGCAGGACTTGTAAATTTTCAGTACAGGCTGCCCAGCAGGGGAGCAGTCGACTGGACCCAGGGTCAGTCGTCCAGTCGACTGGACCTCGTGGGATTGAGACACTGTAAGGGAATTATATAAAAGCAGTCGACTGGACCCCTTGGACAGTCGACTGAACACTGTTAATTTTGGCTACTGCTTCTTAGAATATAAAAGCAGTCGACTGGTTTCAGAAAGCAGTCGACTGGACCTCTGTTGAGATTTAGGGTTTTAGTTTCTGCCAGGCACAGTCGACTGGACCCTAGTACAGTCGACTGGGCAGTCGACTGAACCTCTGTGTTCAAAACTGTTTTCTTTTGAAGTGCTTTCCTTTGGCCAAAACTTTTTATAACTCTGTTTTCAATGGTTTTTACAACCTCAGAGGGTAATGTTCCCTAAGTTTTAATACCCAAGATTGTTTTAAAGTTCTTTCCGCTGCGTATATTTATATGATCGTTTGGATGAGCCTTAGTGGTATGCCACGTGTCCTATTTCCACGCGTAGTGGGATGGGTCGTGACACTAGCTAAGCAATGGATAAGGGATCCCACACGGGGCATTATTCAGAAACTTAGAGATCAAATAGGTTCGGGAGTCATAACTTATTTTACAAGAGTTGCATAGCGGACAAGTCATGATTAATCCAAAGATCAAACATTGACCACCACACAGAGGCTTTACTCTTTCCTTTTGATATTCCAGCGACTTTGTTTTTAAATAAGAGTTTTAAGGATTCTTTTATTTCAAACTGCCAAAACTGATATTCACATTTATTTTGTTTCATTTTCAGTAATCATAATGTCTGGATCTGCATTTAGTCCACTTGCCACCATACTCACTCAAAACAAGTTAACTGAAAACAATTACACTGAATGGAAACGTAACCTTGATATCGTATTAATTGCGGAGGATCACATATATGTCCTCACCACCCCAAGCCCTAAAGAACCCGCGGCAAATGCTTCGGCTGCTGCCAGACGCGAGTTCGACAAATGGAAGAAGTTGAATGGAATGGCTCGTTGCTACATTCTGGTCTCAATGACTGGCGTGTTGCAACACCAATTCCAATCGAATGATTCTGCCAGTGACATTATCACGTCCCTGAAAAAGACGTTTAGGGAGCATGGCAGGCCTGCTAGACAGGTAGCCATGCAGAAGATAATGAGTGCAAAGATGTCGGAAGGGACTCCAGTCAAGGAACATGTTTTAAAAATGATTGGTTATTTAAACGAGCTGGAAACCCTAGGTGCCAACATCGATGCACAGACCCAAGTTGATATGATCCTCAACTCGATGTCGCCTTCATTCACTCAATTTAAACTTAATTATAATATGAATCAAATGGATTTCTCAATGAGCGAATTAATGAGTTCTTTACTGGCAGCGGAAGGGGTGATCAAGCCTGGGGTCAACGTTTTGAACATTGAGAAAAGCGCTTCCTCTTCCCGATCTACGCCGAAAGGAAAGAAAGGGAAGAAGAAGGCTAGCACTGGTGGTTCAAGTGTTGGACTGGTCCCTAAGATTGCAAAATCTAAGGGAAAAGGTAAGGGCAAAGGGAAGGTAGGTGGCTAAGGCAAAGGAAAGTATTTCCAATGCGGCGACAAGGGCCACTGGAAGAGGAACTGTCTAGAATTTTTAGCTGCAAGAGTACAAGGTATGATTGAATCATATATGATTGAAGTAAGTTTTATAACAGATACTTCAAACACTTGGTGCATTGATTCTGGTTCGACTAACCATATCTGTAATTCATTGCAGGGGTTTAGATCAACCAGGAGGTGTAGTGATGGGGAAATCGTACTTGATGATGCCTAAAATTGGTATCGAAGAGGTTGAGAAAGAAAATGTAGAAAAAATAAATTGTGTGTGGTTTGGCCCCGTTAATGAGGTGACCTACATCCACCGGTGTGTCGGAGCGCTTTGCTAGCAGATCATCGGCGGGCCTGGTGAGCCAACAGTATGAGCGGCACTACCAGTAAAACCGACCGGGTGTATGCGTGATAGTGAACAAAGCTACTATTCTCTAGGGTTTGAATTGCCACCCTTCTAAAGGGAGTAGACGACCCCTTTTATAGGAGTAAGAGTCCGCCTTTACATGGTTTGGAATCCTAGAATGATTGCAATTGATTTACACAAATTGAGGAAAGTCCCCTTAGTGGTTTAGGAATCTACTGGCTCTTCCTTAATAGAATTCTGGCCAGATAAGGAAACTGTTTGGAAGGTTCGGTCTGGGCCGCGCCTCCTGGAGAGTTGCTACGCCTCATGCCCGGGCTGTGCGAGCATCCCGAGTGGTGACGACTGATGACCTCGGGGGTGTGGACCCCAAGCTCCCATTTCGGATAGTCCGGGTCCTTCGCTGCTGATGTGGCAGTTTGGCATTAGCAGAATATTTTTGGACGTATCAGCTGCCCCCCATTTTTGAAGTTGATGTGATGTCCCATCAGATGAAGTTTGAAAATTAAGACTGCTTTCGAGGAACCGTTCGATAATAGGCCGGGACTCTGCACAGGGTGGGACCGGTCGGAGTGATCAGCCGGGGTACGGACCGAGCGGTGACCCTGTGGGCCCGAGTCCTTCCTATGCCACGTGTCCACTGGTCACTTGCCTGGTCAGGATCCAACGGTGCCAGCCTGGGAGTAACCAAACCGTTTACGTGGAACCGAACCATCCTGTCATGCATTTAGTGCACGTGTCTTTTAAGGCGACGCTTTACGTGCCCGAGGTGACAATTGTCAGCCACTTCGGGTGGGAAAACATATGAGCCGTTGGATCTGTTTTGATCCGGGTCGTCCATGGTTCCTATATAAAGGATACTTGTCCATTTCTTCAACTCTTTACTGCAGAGACATAGATTACTGAACGGCTTGAGAACAAGATCAATCCCGAGCAAGATTCCCGAGCCCTTTTCTGCGCTAAGCTTTGTAAGTCTTTTTCCCTCAGCTCTAGTTCATCATTTTGTTCCTTCTCTGTCCCCTTCTCTCCTCTTTTTTGAGCGAGATTGGAGAGAGCGAACCCACTTAAGTTAGAGCAAGAGTGGGACTTTTTCTTCCTCAAGTTCTGTTCCTTCTTCCAGGCAGGAGGCACCTTAGGGCAGTTAGAGCGAGCGAGTGTCCCCGGGGTAGTCTTAAGAGAGTGCCACCTGGTGTAAAAGACCCTTTATTCTTTACCTTTTAGGTTAGTGACCCTACCCCCTCTGTACATCAGGCTCGGTGTATCTGATCCATACTCAGGCCGTGTCCTTTTTCCTCACCCGTCCATAGGAATACCAGAAATGGAGCATTCCGACTTCAACTCTGCTTCCCGATCGGAGAGTGAGATGTCCCGGTCGGGTACGTCCAACACCAACTTAGACCCACCTTCAGTTTCCCCCTCAGACCACCAAAGTGAGGGCCAGATTCCCGCCTGAGTGTCCAGTGATGAGTCTGACCAGCAGGCCCCCGTTGCCTCCGTGTCACGGGGTTCCAGCGATGAGGCACCTAGGGAGTCTGATCCCGAGGTAGCATTCGCCTGCGAGTTTATCCGCTCGGCCCTGCATGCCGGGGACCTTGATCGGATCAGGGACAGGTATGCTATCCCTGTCAACAATTCCTTGTTCGTTCACTCTGACGGGGCTTACATTTACCGTCGGGGTTTCGTTACTTTATACGAGGATGCCTTCATGGCTAGTCTTCGTGTCACCCTCCATCTGGTCGCTCGGGACGTTTTGATCTACTTGGGTATAGCTCCCGGGCAGTTAGCCCCGAACGGGTGGAGGTATCTGATGGGGTCTATCTCCCTGTGGCCCCAGATCTTTGGGTATGAACTCACCCTTCAAGAGTTCTTCTGGATCCACCGGCCGTTCCCAGTGCACGGGGAGGCCAGGTTCTTTTCCCTAGGGGATCGATAGGGAAAAAAGATCATTATCAACTGCCCGAGCAACAACAAGGGGTGGAAGAACAAGTTCTTCCAAGTGTCCACCCCTGGGCTTTGTAAGCGAGCCCCTGGGAGTCAACTAATGACCTCCTGGGCGGGAGAGTTAAGGGGTAAGCCCGTCCTGTGTCTTCTCTAGCCTCCTTCCAGGTTTTGTATTGTAGTTTCGAACTAACCATCTTAGTTTGTTTTACAGCGGGATTTATCAATCTCCCGAGTGTTCCAGAGGAGTGCGAGGAGAGAATCAGAGCCCTGGTTGAGCAGCCCGTCAACGTCTGGGATGTACTGACTCGGTCGGGAGACCAAAAGGGTGACCGTCGACCCGACCATCCTGCCGAAGTGCCGATCTTCCCCTCCATCATTCTGGGTAAATGTTTCATCTTTTGTTTTAATTCTGGCTGTCCTTTGCTGCCTTGTTATCCCGGTTACTGACCCCCTGGTTGTTTTTTTTTCTGCAGAGATGGCCCCCAGGAGAGACCCCGAGCGGCTGATGGCTCTGCAAGCTGCTGCTGCCGAGCGGATGGCTGCGGCGGGGAAGAGGTTGGCCGTTGAGGCCTCTAATAGTGAGCACCCACTCAGGCGACTCAGGAGTGGCCTAGCGGCAGCCCAGGCTCTTGGGGAGACGTCAACCCCCCGGGTGGTGGTAGTGGGGAAGACATCCGCACCCGGGCTGAGATTCCCACCGGGACGCCCCTGGAGGAGTCTAGGGAGACCCGAGACAGGGTCAGGCCGTACTTGCTCCCCAGTCAGGTGGAGATGTATGCCGGTATGTCTCCCCAGGTTTTCCAAGGGTGGCTATATAGCATCTCCCATCTGGTAAGTAACCTTTCTGCATCCTCTGATTTCTGTGCATTTTTTGCTCTACTGCCAATAGTGACCGACCGGTTCCCTTTTGATTTGTTACAGGTCGGCTGCATGGCTGTCGGAGCTGAGTCTTTTATGCCGGCCCTTGCCGGGAGGGCCACCATCGTCGAAATCGTCGTGGCTGAGAAAGAGGTTGCCCTGGAGACCAAAGAGAGGGCCTTTTGACCGTAGAGAAAAATAGGGTCAAGGGTCTAGCTTTGAACCTCGGGGAGCCCAGGAAGAGTTGGCGGTGGCCCTGGCGGAGCTGGAGACCGAGCAGGCTGGCCGTGTGGCAGCGGAGGCTCTGGAGAGGGCACTCTTGGACACGACAGCAGCCGCTGGTCCCCCGGGGGAGACCTTTGACGACGGTTTCTTCCTCGGGTACGAGGACTTGAAGTGAAGGTTGGCCCGGGACCACCCGGAGTTGGACACCACTCCTTACCAGGGGGTGGATTCTGACTACTGGGACATGGTTCCCGAGGTCGCCGGAGATGCTGCTGTCGACGTCCAGGGGACCGCTGTCGCGACGGAGGGTGACGCTGCCCCGGTTGGCCAGGAGGGATATGTCGCCCCGGAGGGGCAGGCTATAGGGGAGGCTGAGGAGAGTGTGGATGTCGTTGATGTAGATGACTCCTAGCCTCCCTTCTCTGGGATTCCTGTTTCTCTTTTTTTTTTTTTGTAGTTTTTTTTTTTTGGGAGGCTACTACAACTGCCCCCCAAGCTTTGTACAGTTTTTTATATTAATAAAAAGGTCCTTGAGGCCAACTTTTTCGTTACTCTGTTCTATCAACTGTTTATTATTTCTGTACTGTGCTTGCTTCCCAATACCCGACCGGTTTCTATTGACCGACCTAACTCCTTGCCTTAGCAAATGATTTTGGATCATACCGGTGGGATAACTGGTCTTCTTGACCTGTTTGAAGGTCCCGTCCGGTGTATTATAGGAACATGTCCTGTTTTACTGACCGGACGGTTTCTCTCTGGCCTCTGTAGGTACTTAGGAATGCTAGGATTCCAAGTCCTGTTAGTGACCGGTGTGATTCCCTGTTTTGGTCTAGTATCCCCCTGCCCCCCAAGCATTTTGCTAAGGCGGGTGTCTGAGAGGGAGGGACCGTAGGAAACCGACCTGGAACGTGGGTAGTTGCAGGGTCCTTTGAAGCTTGCCATCATCAGTCACCTAGGGGGTTTGTCCCCGTTGCTAGTTGGACCTAGGCAAAGCTGGTGCCTCGGGATTAGACCCGAGGTCTTTGGTGCCTTGGTTTTGAGCCAAGGTCTTTTGGTTATAGTCCTTAGAGGAATCACTAGAGTAAAAACATATTTTATTTCAAAATTTGTAAGACTGCTCAAACAGAGCTACAAAATTTCCTAACTCGTTCTAGATCTCTTATCCCTTCGCCTTACTAGTAGTACTTGCGGAGGTGCTGCACGTTCCAAGGGTGGGGAAGATCGTACCCGTCTAGGGTTTGCAACCAGTATGTGCCAGGACGAGTGATCTGGGTAACCATGTAAGGGCCCTCCCAATTCGGTCCCAACTTCCCATGACTCGGTACTTTTGTGGACTGGTTTACCACCTTCAGAACGAGGTCCCCCACTTGAAAACTGCGGGGTCTAACCTTGCTATTGTAGTATCGGGAGACCCTCTGCTTGTAAGCTGCCACTTTCAGGTATGCCCGGTCTCTTTTCTCTTCGACCAAGTCGAGTTCCACCCTGATGGCGTCCTCGTTGTCTAGCTCGCTGAAATTCACTACCCTGTGGGTAGGTAACCCAAGTTCCACGGGGACCACCGCCTCAAAGCCGTAGGTTAGAGAGAATGGTGTTTCTCCTGTTGTCGTCTGGGGTGTGGTGCGGTAGGCCCACAGGAGGGTCGGCAATTCCTCTGCCCAAAGTCCTTAGGCACTTTCGAGTCTTATTTTGATTGAATGAAGAATAGTCCGGTTGGTCACCTTGGCTTGGCCATTAGCCTGGGGGTGCTCAGGGGACGAGTAGTGATTGGATATCCCGTAGCCCGAGCAGAACTGGGTGAATACCGGCATGTCAAATTGTCTACCGTTGTCACTAACCAGAACCCGGGGGACGCCGAACCTGCTGAGGATGTTCTTTTCCATGAAGTTTTCCATCTTTTTCTCGGTGATCGTTGCCAAGGGCTCGGCCTCCGCCCACTTGGTGAAGTAATCCACGGCTATGACAGCAAACTTGACCTGTCCTTTTCCCACCGGGAGGGGACCGACTATATCAATGCCCCACTGAGCAAATGGCCAAGGGCTGAGGATTGACTTCTGGAGCTCTCCCGGACGATTGATCATGGGAGAAAACCTTTAGCAGGTATCACACCTCTTGACGTATTCTTGAGAATCTCTGGCCATGGTCGGCCAGTAGTATCCTTACAGTAGGGCTTTGCACGAGAGTGCCCGTCCTCCAATGTGATTCCTGCACACTCCTTCGTGGATTTCTCGCAACACCCCTTGGACCTGTGCAGGATGGACACATCGGAGATATGGTATAGAGAATCCTCTCTTATAGAGGATTCCATCAATAATGTGGTATCTTGCCGCTCGGTATTTAACCCGGCGGACTTCCTCCTTACTATGCGGTAGCGCGCCCATCGTTAGGAACGCCATGATTGGGTCAATCCAGCTAGGCTTTGGGGCTAGCAGTTCTATCTCCATGCATTCTGAGTTGATCACACTTGGCTCGGGTAGGTATTCTATCCTTATCCTGGGCAAGTCAGACTTAGAAGATGAAGCAAGGTGGGCCAACCGGTCGACCCTGGTGTTCTCCTCTCTAGGTATCTGCGTGATGGAGAACCCCTGAAGTTTCTTTGAAATTGCTCTGACAAGGGCTAGATAGGCTACCATATTATCTTCCAGAGCCTCAAACTCTGAGAGTCACTGTACCCATTGGATCTACAGTGCGCCCATTGAGGTTGCCATTTGTAATCCGACCAACAGGGCTTCATACTCGGCCTCGTTATTAGAGGCTTTGAATCCGAACCTAAGCGCGTACTCGAGCTGGATCCCGTCGGGAGTGGTTAGGATGATCCCTGCCCCACTGCCCTATTTGTTGGATGATCCATCAACATAGAGTACCCAGGTCGGGATGTCTGACTGTAACCCGGGCGGTAGGACCGGTGGGTCGAGCTCTTCGACCGGGTCTTCTTGATATGTGAATTCAACAAGGAAGTCCGCTACCGCCTGCCCCTTGATTGCTGTGCGGGGTCTGTAAATCACCTCGAATTCTTCTAACTCCAAAGCCCATTTAACAAGCCGTCCGGACGTCTCAGGCCTGCTCAAGATTCTTCGGAGGGGTTGGTCGGTAAGGACCACGATGATATGGGCCTGGAAATACGGGTGAAGCCTCCGGGCTGAAGTGATGAGGGTAAAGGCGAGCTTTTCAATGCAGGAGTATAAACCGACCAATCAGTTTTTTGGCCAATCGGTTTCTGTCGATTTTTGATTTTTCGATTTTTGTGATCGCCCCTACTTGAATCTCCTAGAATAGGGAGGAGTTGTTGAAATCAACAAGGTTTTTGGAGATTTTGATGCATGAAACCACTCAAAACATCAAGAAATTGCAAGACTTTGGCACCTTAGAAAAGAAAGGTGATGCATTGGAGATGAGATAAATGAAGAACAAAAGGAAAAATGGGTTTTTTATCCCATGTTTGGTGTTGGCGGTTTCCAAGAAGGTGTAGAGAGCCGCCATTTACTGTTCACTTCCTGCCATTTCCCCATTTACTCTATATTCGCGTTTTGGCCCCCCGGGACTCTTGTTTTGACCCCGAATTGGTCCGATCTTGATATATATGCCTTAAGAGTGTTTGAAACTTGTTGGAATTGGTCTAAAGGACCTTGGAGATTTAAATCTTGGTTAAAAACCATTCAGAATTGAAGAAAAGTCCCTAGATGCGAAGAATCGAGGGCACCGCAGCTTGAAAACAGCTGAGAATTTATGATTTGCAGCGAACTCCCGCAGATTGGGGTTGACTATGTCTTATCTTAGAAAATGGATATTTTGGTCTACTATCACTCGAGAACTACATCCATAAAGGATTTTTTGGGTACACAAAAGATGAATCTGAATACAGAATCTTCGAAACCATGATCAAGATATTCAGAAAGGGTCAGAATAAGCCCGACGTGTTGCAAGAATGTTTGAGCCGCCCGAAGCACCAATATGAATCTCAAATTGAACCAGCAGGGCCTCTAGAATATGAGCCTTTTTACTTACATCTTAGAAATCACATATACCTCCCCAGCAGAGAACTTTCAGAAATCATATATCATAATTACCTCCAGAAGTAAGGTATATCTCGGGTATCTCTCAGAAATCGTGTATTAGAATTACCTCTAGAAGTGAGGTATCTCTCAGAAATCATGTATCAGAATTGCCTCCAGAAGTAAGGTATCTCTCAGAAATCATATATCATAATTACTTCCAGAAGTAAGGTATATCTCAGGTATCTCTCAGAAATCATGTACCAGAATTGCCTCCAGAAGTAAGGCATCTCACAGAAATCGCATATCTCAGAAATCGTGTATCAGGGTTGCCTCCAGAAGTAAGGTATCTCTCAGAAATCGTGTATCAGGGTTGCCTCCAGAAGTAAGGTATCTCTCAGAAATCGTGTATCAGGGTTGCCTCCAGAAGAAGGGTTTCTCTCAGAATCATGTATCAAAATTACCTCCAGAGGAAGGGTAGATCTCAGCATCGTGTACCAGGGTTGCCTCCAGAAGTAGGGTTTCTCTCAGAATTCATATATCTCTCAGAGTTAGTGCATCAGAATAGAAGATTTGTCCCCAGCAGAAGGACCTATTTTTTTTTTAAAAAAAAAAAAAAGAAGATTTGTCTCCAGCAGAAAGACCTGTTTCAGAAAAAACAGAAGGTTTATCTCCAGCAGAAAGACATGTTTTAGAAGATTTCTCTCCAGACCTGTGACAAAAGATTTGTCCCCAGCAGAAGGACCTATTTCAAGAAGATTCATCCAGTTACAGAAAGTTTGTCCCCAGCAAAAGGACTCTTCATCAGCAAAAGTCTAGAGGTTTGGACTCTTCATCAGCAATTGTCCAGAGGTTAGGACTCTTCTTCAGCAATTGTCCAGAGGTTAGGACTCTTCCAGAGGTTAGGACTCTTCATCAACAATCGTCCAGAGTTTAGGACTCTTCATCAGCAATCGTCCAAAGGTTAGGACTCTTCATTAGCAATCGTCCAGAGTTTAGGACTCTTCATCAGCAATCGTCCAAAGGTTAGGACTCTTCATCAGCAATCATCCAGGGGTTAGGACTCTTCATCAGCAATTATCCAGAGGTTAGGACTATCATCAGCAATCATCCAGAGGTTAGGACACTACATCAGCAATCATCTAGGGGTTAGGACTCTACATCAATAATTGTCCAGAGGTTAGGACTCTTCATCAGCAATTGTCCAGAGGTTAGGACTCTACATCAGCAATCATCCAGGGGTTAGGACTCTACCTCAACAATTGTCCAGAGGTTAGGACTCTACATCAGCAATTGTCCAGAGGTTAGGACTCTACATCAGCAATTGTCCAGGGGTTAGGACTCTACATCAGCAATCATCCAGGTGTTAGGACTCTACATTAGTAATCGTACAGGGGTTAGGATACTTCATTAGTCATCCGAGTTTAATAAGGCATTATTTCAGAGATCGTCCAGGCTTAAGGACACGTTTTATCAGAAGTTATTTGACATGATTCAGAATTTATCCAAGATACTTCGCTATTCAAAAGTCATCAGAGATATAGATGATACCTACAAACCTCAGACTCAGAAGAAAGACTCCGAGAATCATCCAAGATATAGATAGCACACTTCTCTTTAGACATATTCGCTATGAGAGTGAGACGTTGCATCCCTTGTATTAGATTTTGCATCTAGGGAACCCTTGAGGACGAATTCCTCTAGCACGTGCACATTCACATTTGCATACTGCATTAGCATCCTAGGATGGAAGCATTTAATCTGTATTGTTGTTTGTGTGTTTTTTTTTTGTCTCCTCGTGCATTTGAACTACACCCTAGTCTGATTTCTAGAAAGGATACGTAGGCAGCTCCAGCGGAGCATGACCAGCAGCAGCTTCGACTTAGTAGCGTCAACCCAGCATTGCATTGTATTTCTGTATTCGTAATTTCTTGATTTTCTTAGATTTTGAATTTCTTGATTTTTACGGACTTTTGTTTTTCCTAAAACCTCTCAGTATGTTCATTGGGTGCCTTCTAGCTTTGGCATTCACTTGTAGTTCACGTTCTTCACAACAAGCTCTACCAAAGAGGGGCAAACTGTAGACACCCAATTTTGACCACACTGATAGGATTTAGGGTGGACAACGTCTTGGAGGATTCAATGATGAAAAGTACCCTGTGGAAGGTACTGGATTCCACACAATCAAAAGATCAAACTTCAGAAAGTGACTTAAAGCTCAGAAAAGCCCTTTTCCATGCATAAATCCTGGTTTTGTCAAAATCGTCTTTCAGAATTCATATTCACTCAGGATTATATGAATATTAAGTGTTCTAAATGCAGTATTCTAGGTATCTAGAGATTATCAAAGAAAAACTCAAAATTGATTCACATTGAAAAGTTATTTTGATAAAGGAGTTGTTTAATTTCAAAAAGACGACGAAAGTTGCGGAGGACTTCCGGACTTCAATTGGCCTTCAATTCTCATTTCAAATCCTCCTGGAATATTTTTATACTAAAATTCAACTCAACAGCTTTCCAATGGTACATAAATGGATGATTTTTGACACCAAAAAGCTTTTTTACAGAAATCTGGAAAAGCAGTGCATGTAATTTTTAAAACAGGGCGTAAAGGCACCAAGGGACCAAGAAAAGTAGGTGGTGGGTCCCATAAAGGGGGTGGTAGTTCCCCCCTAAACTGCCACCTATATGTGGTGTTCTCCATCGCCTTTTTTTGGTTCCAGACCCTTCCAAGAGGTTCTCATTGCGAGGAAACTGCCCAGAAACTGCGTTTAGGCACTGAAATGGGCATTTTAGCCCTTTTCTGAACTCTAAAATCTCTATTATAACCCTAAAACTTAAGAATTAAGTTTTCAAAACTCTACATATAGATTCCTTGCATCTCATATGAGAGGATCTTGAATAATCTTGAATTATCTTGAATACCCTTTGAATATCCTAGAGATACCATAGCATATACTTACAAGATGTACAAGAATGTACCTAGAATTCAAGAGATTTCTAGAGAGAGAGAATAGTGAATTATGAATGGAATTCCCTTAAAACTAATCTCAAGATAATTAGATTAGAGAATTAGAGAATAAACTTAACATCAATTGCCTCCCTTAACTTCCACCATGGATGAGTGCTTGAAGAACTTGAAGAACACTTGAAGAAGAAGATCCTTTAAATCAACTATGAATAAACAATTGAGAATCATCCAAGAGGTAAACATCACAATTCATCTCTAATTCTTACTTTTATATAGAGATCTATAAGACTTGGATCTAGTTTTATTTTGTTTTCTTTGTTAGAACACTCATCATCTTCTTCTCTCATTCTTCACACACTCACAAAGCTATATCCAAGCCTTCTTTGATTTTGTTGATAATTCATGATTAGAGATTGATTTTCACTTTGATTTTCAATTTTGATTTCATTCTTCTATTTAGCAATCGGATGCACATGCAATACAAGAGAGAGGCATTACATGTTTTCTTTCTTTCGCTTTTTGCGACTCCTCTTGAGTCAACCCAATGTAAGTCTTCTTGTTTCCTTTTGCATATCATGGCACATTTCCTTTATTTGCATCGGTTCCGGGCGGGACTAGCCACTGCAAGTATACCTCTCTCTTGTATTGCATGTGTATCCGATTTCTACTTGATTTAATCTCTTGAAATGATTTTCATTAGATGTTCTTTTTTCCATGTATAAATTATCTAGTATGTTTGAGGAAACAACACCTATTATGAATTAACAAGGATATTTGAATCAAGGCCTACCATTAAGTAGGGAGAGGAGGGGGTGTTGTAGTCCTACTCGGGCTCCTTCCCCTCTCGTACCAAGACCCCCTAACTTTGTTTCTAGTGATGAAGGGCGAGTAACCTTATTCAATTTTGAGTGAGTCAAATTTGGTTTCCTAATTCCCGATAAAAATTAGGTGGCGACTTTGTCTCTAAGATTGCATGATGAGTTCTAGTTCCTCAAGTGTGCTCCTTGGATCCGTCTCGGGACACTGTCAAAGAACGACAAAACCCCGCCCGCGTGTGTCCACAGGCACAATCATCTTTAAGCAGACAGCAACTTTCTTATTCTTATTACATCTCCAACTAGCACATACAAGCTTCCATCACCCAACAGATCAGTCAAATCTTTCTCAGCAGGTGGTGCAGGCAGGAACAAATCTTCACACTCGGTGAACTACTGCTAGTGGATGATTTCAAACCCATGCTTCATGGAATTTGCAGTTTCATCATACCACAGCTCCAAAAACCCCCACAGAAAGGGAAGTCTTCTCCTTCCTCTATGAAGTGCCCATTCAGAACTTTTGACCCTGAGGCAGCCATTAGTTCTCTTCCTTTTCCCTCAGCCAAAGGATATCCAAGCCCAACTTTGTCTTTTTGCTCGTGGAAATTAGGAAATTTTGTTATAACTTCTGGCAGTGACCCAATCCCATCCCAGGAAAGTAGTTCATTTTTCTTATCATGTGAGCCACATTGGGATTGGCCTATTGATCAAAGTATAGCGGGGGTTCTTTGGGAATCCAGCTTTGCCCTATCTCCTCCCCTATTTCTTCAACAACTTGTGTCACACCTTGGTGTTCCGATAATTAAGGGAAGTAAGCTTCCTTTTCGGACCCGTAGGCTCGTAACAAGTTACAGAACGCAAGATTGTCCAAATACTACTGAAATAAAATATCAGAGTAATAATAACAGCGGAAATGTTCTAAGTTTAGTGGAAGCAACATCAGAGTCTTACAAGTCCCATGTTACATACTTATATTACAATGATCCCAAATTCAAAAAAACAATAGAAGTCTTGAAGGCCAAACAGCTGAAAACAACAACATAAAAGATAGATAATAAAAGTTCCCAGTGGGAATAAAGCGGCTTCAGCAACATGAATGCCACTTCAACTGGCAAAGCCTCAACCTTCCTCGTCCATGTTCTCATCTCCATGGTACTTGTCCAGCAGAACAGCATCTCCAATACCTGGAACTACAGCAACTAGACACGGATGTCCAGGGCTACACATACTACAAACCAAACACAATATGAAGATATACACTATTTACGTTATCACTTGGAAGTTATGCAATTTCTCGCCCAAAACCCAACGTTCTTTCTGACTATGAGACTTCAACAATGCAACACAACACGCAAAAATCACCATGCCAACAACGCACATAGTGACAATATTAGCTTCTATCCACTCATGACCACAACACTAGCAATACTAGCTTCTACCCATAACCACAACAACATTGAACCGAAGGTACTAGCTTACGTCCCAAATAATACACAACATCACAAGCCCAATTTGGCCATAACACAACTCCTAGCCCAATTCAGCCCTAACACAACACCAAGCCCAATTCGGCCACAACACAACACAGCCCAATTCGGCCCTAACTCTATTATCCTAGCCCAATTCGGCCTTAACTCGACAACGCACAACACACAACGTAACTCAGACTTCCACATTCACACAACAGAGCTGACGATAAAACTGATGAGGTCATACGACTGATACAAACGCACATAGAATCATTGTCGAGGTCATCCAACTCAAACATGCAACATGATCATGTCTTACACACCTAACAACATGCTTATTCATTTAAGTGCATTATTCTTACATAATATTATCGTTATATCGTTATTGATCCGACCCGACGCATTACCATAAATCGTAAAAAAAATTGATCATAATGAATTATAGCAGAGATATGAATTCAACATGTTAAGTGTGTTATCATAACAGGAATAGTCAAAAGTTACATCTAAGTTCATTTAGGCATGGTACTACTAAGAAAGCATATAGTACAACTTCAGGATTGACAAGCACGTTCTTATATAATATATACAATTTCAGTTCAACTAACCATGATCAGGGAAGGCACATAACACAACCATATTAACTTCAACATATAACCTAGCAAGGTATTCAAATACTATCAAGCTCGAGCGCTCTGGTCACTCGAGCACTCCGAGCTTGAGTAATCACGCTTCTTGAGCACTTGCACTTAGCAGATTTCTAGTAGTTTTGTTTATTTATTAACATAACTACAACTTTCATAATAGAATCACTAAATCTTGACACCAAAACATACATGCAACTTATAAAGCAGATTATTCATGCTCATATACACATTATTCATGAATTAGTGATCAACAATCAAATGGATGATGAAATTTATGTGGACTTGAAAATTGATGATGATCATGATGTTCTAGAGCTAGATTTGCTAAATCAATGACATACAACTAGTTTAATAGATTATAACATGTATATATAGACATTGTAGGTGAGTTGTAATACTCACAAAAAGATCAAAACTAACTAGATGAGGAAATTCATATAAACAGGAGAAAGAGATGGAGATGGGGATGATCTAAAGCTAAATCTTATTAAATCAATCACATACAATACATTTTACAGATTATTTATGTATAACTACATACTATGTGTGAGTTGCAATACTCACAACATGATCAAAGCTCAAATGAATGAAGAAAATGTTGAGAATGAGGATGAAGTTGATGAATATGGATGTTGATCAACAAAAAAACTCTAGATACAAGCTCCAATGCCAACAATCCTCCTTCTATACTTGATACCCCAGCATCTAGGCCCTTATTGTACGCAATATGAGTGAATGGATCATGAATTTGAAGATATGCAAGTGAATTTGATGGGTGCTTGTGTATAAACTTCAAGTATTCTCCCTCACAACTCACTCTGACTGAAGGCTCTATTTTGTAAACGAAAAATGCAAAAAATGACCTGTTATATATTGAATTTTCAAGCCCAAGGGTAAAAAGGTACTTTCACAACTTTTTAGGCTTGAGCGCTCATGCTAGCTCGAGCACTCGGGTTTGCAAAATAAAGAAAGGTTTGTTTTGTTTTAAAGAATTTATGCTATGCAATGTATGAACATCCATGTAATGACAAGCATTCACGAAATACCATTTACATATATAGAAAATATTAATATCATATATCTAAAAATTACATTATTGATAATATCAAAATATGAGTGTTACACCTCTCCACCACCTACACAAGGATTTCGTCCCCGAAATCTGAGCTAACTCAAGTCAAACAACTTTGGAAACTTAACGCGCATCTCAGACTCCAACTCTTATGAAGCTTTCTCTATGTTGTGGTGAATCCACAAAACCTTCACAAACAAAATCTCTTTGTTCCTCAGCTTCTTGATCTCTCTGTCCAAAATTTCCATCGGTCTCTCTTGATATGATGCATTATCATTCACTTCCATGTCTCTAAAATCGATCACATATAGCGTAGCACCCTGGTGATACTCTTTTAGCATACTAACGTGAAAGACATTATGAACTCTTGACATCTTCAGTGGAAATGCCAGTCTGTAGGTGACCTTGCCTACACACTCCAAAATCTAAAATAGTCTAATGTACGAGGCGACAACTTCCTTCTCTTCTATCCAAACCTCACCATACCTCGAATAGGAAATACTTTGAGCAAGACATGCTCTCCCATACTAAATTCCTTGTCTCAGCAGTGCAAGTCTGCATAGCTCTTGTGTCTGTCTTGTGCTGCCTTCATCTTTTCTTTGACAATTACAATCTTCTCATTGGTTTCTCGAACCAAATCTCGGTGTAGAAGTTTTCCATCTCCAACTTCTGCCCAACACAACGGTGATCTGCAAGGTCTTTCATACAACGCTTTTAAAGGTGTCATTCCTATACTCGAATGGTAGCTGTTGTTGTAGGAAAATTTTATCAACGACAAATGAGTTTCCCACAAGCTTTTGAAGTCTAGCACGCAAGCTCGGAGCATATCTTCCATTACTTGGTTCGTTCGTTCTATCTACCCATCGGTTTGAGGAAGAAAAGCAGAACTCAGTCTTAACGAAGTTCCTATAGCCGTCTGAAGACTTTCCCAAAACTCTGGTGTTAATCGAGAATCGTGGTCTGACACAATAGTGACTGGCACACCATCCAATCTCATAATCTGCTACAGATACAATCGGCTCAATTTCTCCACTGAGTAAGTCATTATAAGCGATGAAATGAGTTGACATAGTGAGTCTATCCGCAATCACCCAAATGGAATCCTAGTTCTACTGAGATCGCGGCAATCCTACCAGAAAATCCATTATGATGTGCTCCCACTTCCACTGCTGAATTGGCAATGGCTGCAAAAGTCCCATAGGCTTCGGGTGTCCTGCTTTAACTTACTGACAAGTCAAGCATTCTGAAATAGACTTGGCAACTTCTCTCTTCATGCCATCCCACTAGAAAGTCCTCTTCAAATCTTTGCACATCTTTGTCCCTCCAGGTGTACATTAGTCTTGATCTATGTGCTTCTTCCAAAATATCCTCCCTGATATTATCTAAATCTGGCACTACAAGTCTGTTCTTGAATCTAAATCCTCCGTCGTTCCCAATACTCCAATTGGTTAGATCCTTGGCTGTCTTCCTGTCAAACCACTGGTGTAGTCCAACGTCTTTTTGTTAAGCCTCTATGATCCGGTCGACGAGTGTAGCTTAAACTACCAAACATCCCAATAATCATCTTTGCTTTGATCCCACAGGCTGAACTCCAAACTTTTCCATTGTCGTCTCAAGAGCTTGCCACTCTCTAATCATAAGCAAAGCAACAGTGCTGTGAGGCTTTCAGCTTAAAGCATCTGCGACTACATTTTCCTTACCAGGATGGTATTACAAAGTAAAGTCATAGTCTTTCAACAACTCCATCCACCGTCTCTGCCTCATGTTAAGCTCCTTCTGCGAAAATAAATATTTCAAGCTCTTATGATCGAAAAACAGAACAAACTGCTCTCCAAATAGATAGTGTCTCCATGTCTTGAGTGTAAACACAATGGCTGTCAACTCCAAATCATGAGTCAGGTAGTTCTTCTCATGTGACTTCAGTTACCTATATCCATAAGCAATAACTCTCCCATCCTGCATGAGTACGCACCATAAAGCTTGATACGAAGCATCGTTGTAGATAACAAATCTCTCTCCACTTCTCGGAATAGCTAGCACTGGTGTAGAAGTCAATTTCTCTTTCAACTCCTGAAAGGCGCGTCCATGCTTATCTTTCCATTCAAACTTGGTCTCCTTCTTCGTCAGACTAGTGAATGGGACTCCAATCTTGGAAAATCATTCCACAAAGCAACGATAATACCCAGCTAACCCAAGAAAACTTCTAATCTCTGAAGCATTTCTAGGTCGGCTCCAATTCAACATGGCATCGGTCTTCGCGGAATCCACTGAAATACCTTCCTGAGAAACAACATGTCCTAAGAACTTAACTTCCTTGAGCCAAAATTTGCACTTGTTGAACTTGGCGACAAGTTGGTTGTCACTAAGGGTCTATAAGGCAATCCTCAATTACTGTTTATGCTCTTCCATAGTCTTCGAGTAGATCAAGATGTCATCAATAAAAACAATAACAAACTGGTCTAGATAGTGTCTGAATTTCTGATTCATCAAATCCATGAACACCACTAGGGCATTGGTCAAACCAAATGGCATAACCAGGAACTCATATTGCCCATACCTTGAGCGAAAAGCTATCTTTGACACATCTTCTTCTCGAACAAGTAATTGATGAAACCTTGATCGCATATCAATCTTTAAAAACACTGTAACTCCTTGCAACTGATCAAACATATCGTCTATCTATGGTAGTGGGTACTTGTTCTTTATCGTAACCTTGTTTAACTCCCTATAGTCTATGCAGAGTCGCATCAATCCATCCTTCTTCTTAACAAACAACACCGGTGCTCCCCATGGTGAAGTGCTAGGTTGGATGAATCCAAGGTTCTCCAACTCTTGAATTTGCTTACTCAGCTCTTACATCTCTGTCGGCACCATACGATACGGGGTCTTCGATATCAGTGTTTTCCCTGGCATTAGCTGAATGCTGAAGTTAATCTCTCGCTTTAGGGGTAAATCAGAGATGTCTTGAAATACGTCTTCAAACTCTTGTACCACTAGAATATGAGTGGTAGTAGTCTTCGAGTTGGTTCCTCTTATCATAGCCAAATGGGTAGTGAGAAATGCATCGCTCAACGGATTATACTAGAAAGTGAACGACTATGTTCCCGGTAACACAAGGAAAGCGTTTTACTAACGCGGTCCAATTTGGAACCAAACTTTGTTAACCAGTCAATTCCTAAGATTGCATCGAACTTTGTCATCGACAACACAATCAAATCTGCAGGTAACTCTCGATCGTCTAAAATCAACGCACACTCTTTGCACACTTTCCCAATTTTATATAGTGACACCTAAGGATGAAACCGCATTCAAAGCTACGTCGAGATTCTGAGTTCTAAACATAATTCCTGTAAGACTCTATATGCTATGAACAAATTAGTGGCTCCAGTATTAAATAAGACTGATGTTGTCACGCCTCAGCGTAGCCAAAATAGGGAAAAAAATTTAAATTTCCATCTTGGACCCTGAGGCACTTGACTGCTTGCATTACCGAATTGTCCATGACCAAATACTAATAATAACAACATAATCCAAAAGGATAAAAACAACATTTGCTTACATGGATATATTACAATAAGAGGCCACAGTACTAGTTAACTATTACATCATAATAGATACATTAGGGTTTCCAATCTCTTGGGCCTTACAAAAACTATTACAAAAGATAAGATAAGTCTTCTTATAGTGCTTGCAGCCAAAACCATTTACAAGATTACAACTACTAGTCTTCTCTCTAACTAGCGTAACCATGATCCTCTTCGGTGCATTCTTCCCCCACACACTCCTCCTGGCCAGCATTACCACCTGTGTACTTGTCACCTGGATAAGCTGGGCATGGGAATGTCCAGCGACATGAACGTCGTCAGCTTATGAAAGCCGAGTGAGAAAACTAAATCAAATGGAACGTATATAGTCACGTATGACAAGAACACGCTTACTAATTTTAATACGGCTTTTAGGACCTTCGTATTCTCGCCATCAAACTAAGACCACTAAAGTACCCCAACTAAGTATTCGAAAAGAATATGAACAACCAACTTGACTCATCTCGACATCCTTAATGCCACAAATATCCATTACAATTATCTAACACCATTTACTAATAGGAATACCTCTCATTAACCATCTCGTCACAAAGAATCAAAGTATTCATCATATCCGTTTCATCACGAAGAATCGAAAGGATACACAACTTTTATAACCGTCACTTCGTCACGAAGACCGTATCCGTTTCGTCAATGAAGGATCGAAAGGATACACAACTTTCACTACCGTCAGTCCGTCACGAAGACCGTATCCGTTTCATCAATGAAGGATCGAAAGGATACACAAATTTCACAATCATCATTTCGCCATAAAGACCGTATTTGTTTCGTCAATGAAGGATTGAAAGGATACACAACTTTCATAATCGTCATTTTGTCACAAAGACCATATCCATTTCCTCAATGAAAGATCGAAAGGATACACAACTTTCACAATTATCATTTCATCACGAAGACCATATCTGTTTTGTCAATGAAGGATTGAAAGGATACACAACTTTTACAACCGTCATTTTGTCACGAAGACCGTATCCATTTCGTCAATGAAGAATCGAAAGGATACACAACTTTTACAATCGTCATTTTGTCATAAAGACCGTATCCATTTCATCAATGAAGGATCAAAAGGATACACAACTTTCACAATCATCATTTCATCATGAAGACCGTATCCATTTCATCAATGAAGGATCGAAAGGATACATAACTTTCACAATCGTCATTTCATCACGAAGACCGTATTCGTTTCGTCAATGAAGGATCAAAAGGATACACAACTTTCACAATCATCATTTTATCACAAAGACCGTATCCGTTTCGTCAATGAAGGATCGAAAGGATACACAACTTTCATAACTATCATTTCGTCACGAAGACCATATCTGTTTCGTCAATGAAGGATCGAAAGGATACACAAGTTTCACAACCCAAAATCATAACCTTTTTCTCACTATCCCGATCTCCGCGGCCTGGTTTACCTAGTCAACACTTAATCTCAGCATCAGCTGCTTTTGACATTACACAGCCGATACTCACGTACACCCGACCACACACGCATCACTCATTATGGTGTTTGGTTCATAAAATGACTTTCAATTATAACCGTCAAGATTTCACTATACGTCCGACATTCTGTTTTATGACTTAATATACTTATGATGGAAACTTACCCAATCACTATCAATGCAATAATCGTGCCATACAACATACTTATAGCTTGGGTATGAACTCTCAATGGTCATCACACTATATTCATAACAACGGAAACATAGCATACAGCTCATGGATCTATAACATGAATTTAATACCAAGAAATATAGGTGATACCCTTGACATACTCATCTATGCGATAGCACTACAATAGCACAAGATATTCATAACAACACAGGTACCGAAAAACATGCATCCTCAATCAACACAATGTATATACAATACATCATAGAAGTAGTTGTGCAATCTACCAGGGTTAATTTCACTATATTGACTAAATTGTTATGATTTATTTGGGCATGATAATTTGCTTTGTAGATCAAACTCAAAACTAGAACATTATAGGTATTTGGATTATCTTCATGTACAAAAATATCTAGCTTCATTTGGGTTTTTGAACTACTCAAAACGTTTATTTTACTAAATTACGTTCTGCTGGAAGTTTCTGTTTCCCAGATTTGAAGATTTGTCTTGCATGTTGCATAGAAACCTTAAGATACAGCATCAAACACTTACTAAACATTACTACATACTACATATGTTCTAAAGTTAGTTAGTAAACTCACCTAAACTTGAAATTGAGCTTGTGCTTTGGATTTGAGCTTAAGGAAGCTTGAATTCAACTTCAATGGTGGAAGCTTCTTCTTCTTCTAACTTCTTCACTTCTCTTACTTCTAGGATTCTTCTTGAACTTCTAGAGCTTATAATCATAGCTCCAAAGTTCCCATGGTAGTGTGTGTATAAGTGTATGTGTGTATAGGTGGAAGTGTATACAAGGGAGGGAAATGAATACACTTTGGTTTTCTTCCTAATTCCTCTCTATCTCCATGAAACTCATCTCTTAGTCCCCTCTAATTCCATATATGCAGATTGTAATGTACTAAAAGAACTAAAATGCACATGCATGGAAGTTTATATAATGCAAGACTTATGCTAGGTGTCACATGCATGTATGCATGTTAGGACAAGTGTCCTAAGGGTGGACAAGTGTCCAATGGATGGACAAGTGTTACAAGGGGGGGTGACATGTGACTAGGGGGTTGCATGTGCCAACAAGTAGCTGGCATATGGGGCCTACCTTGAGTTTTGTGCCACTTTCTTATTTTACATGCATAAGTCCCCGTTATACGTGTCAGTCTCGATTTACATGCAAATGGTATTACTTCTAATGTCTGGGTACGGGTACGGTATTAAGTTAAGTCTTATTACGGTCGAGCCGCTGCGGTGCTTACAGTCTAATTAGTAATACTGCAACACGTCAATACCGTCATGCAATTAAAATAATATAATAACCGGTCAAATACGGTAATTCAAAAAACTGATATTATTCTAAGTAGAGGAAAATTACAGGTATTACATATTCTACCACCCATTACAGGATTTCGTCCTTGAAATCAAATCTAACTAGTACTAAACAGAAATGGAAATTTCTCTTGCATCTCCGATTCTAGCTCCCAAGAAGCTTCTCCTTCATCATGGTGCTTCCACTGAATCTTTACTAGCAGAACCTCTTTGTTCCTCAGCTTCTTGATTCCACGATCCATAATTCCTACAGGTCCTTTGATGAATGTAGCATTGTCGTTTACTTTGATATCTTTAAAATTAATCTCGTGTGCCGGGTTGTGAAGGCATATCCTTAGCATACTCACATGGAATACGTTATGAACTCCTGACATCTTTTGTGGTAATGCCAATCTGTAGGCAACTTTTCCCATGCATTCCAAAATTTCAAATGGTCCAATGTAGCGCAGTGATAGCTTTCCCCTTTTCTGTCCAAACCTTATAATGCCATGAACTGGGAAAACTTTTAATTACACATGAACTCCAACTTTGAATTCCATATCTCGACGTTGTTTGTCTGTGTAGCTTCTTGTATCTTCTTTGCGCTGCTTTCATCTTTTCTTTTTATCCGTCAGTCTGTGGATGAAATGCGAAACTCAACGTCAGAGACGTTCCCATTGCTTTCTGAAGACTCTCCCAAAATCCAGCGGTGAATCTTGAATTTTGTTCTGATATGACTGATACCGATACCCCATGTAATCGCATAACCTATTGCAGGTATTGTTGACTCATCTTCTTGACATGATAGATCATGTTGTCGGCAATTAAATGGGCTGATTTGGTCAGTCGATCAACAACTACCCAAATAGCGTCATGATTCTGCTGAGATCTCGGCATTCCCATAACAAAATCCATGGTGATATGCTCCCATTTCCATTCTGGGATTGGTACCAATTATAGTAATCCTGGACGTCATTGGTGTTCTGCCTTGACTTGCTGACAAGTAGGGCACTTGGCTACATATTCCGCAACCTCTCTCTTCATGCCTTCCCACCAAAAGTTCATTTTTGAGTCTTTGTACATCTTAGTTCTACCAGGGTGTATGGTCATCCTGGACTTATGTGCTTCATCCAGAATGTCTTTCCTCAAACCATCTGTGTCGAGTACACATAACCTGCCCTTGCATCTGAATCCTTCGTCTGATCTAATATTCCATTCGGTCGGATCCTTTACTTTGGCTTTCTCGAACCATTTCCTCAATCCTTCATCCTTATTTTGAGCTTCGAGTATTTGGTTAATGAGGGTTGGCTGCACCATAAGACATCCAAAAGGTCATCCATCACCTGGCCTTGAAGTTTGAATGTTGATTTCTATTAAAGCTTTTAAGGCTTTCCATTCCTTGATTAAAAGTGAGGTGATTAACCTTCAGGGTTTCCTGCTCAGAGCATCTACCACTACATTTGCTTTACTGGGGTGGAACTGCAAGTTAAAGTCGTAATCCTTAAGTAGCTCCATCCAGCGTCGTTGTTTCATGTTTAGTTCCTTTTAAGAGAACAGGTATTTCAAGCTTTTGTGATCCAAAAACAAGTTGAACTTTTCTCCGTAGAGATAGTGCCTCCAAATCTTAAGTGCAAAGACAATTGCAGCCAATTCTAGATCGTGCATAGGGTAGTTCAACTCGTGTGGCTTTAATTGTCTAGATCCATAAGCGATCACTTGACCATTCTGCATAAGTACACATCCTAATCTTTGATACGATGCGTCACTATAGATAGTATACTGTTCACCACTCTTGGGTATAGCTAGCACTGGCGCTGAGGTCAACCTCTCCTTTAGTTCTTGAAAGGCGTGTTCGTGCTTATCCTTCCACTCAAACTTTGAATCCTTCTTAGTTAGTCCGGTTAAAGGAGAAGCAATCCTTGAGAATCCTTCCACAAATCTCCTGTAGTATCCAGCCAATCCGAGGAAACTTCGTACCACTGATGCGTCGGTTGGTCTACTCCAACTAGAAACTGCATCCATCTTTGTTGAGTCTACCGAAATCCCATTCTGTGATACTATATGCCCCAAGAAATTAACTTTTTCAACCAAAACTCACACTTACTGAACTTAGCATAGAGATGATTTTCTCTAAGTGTCTGAAGTGTAATCTATACATGCTTCTCGTGTTCTTATACACTCTTTGAATAAATAAGAGTGTCGTTGATAAACATGATGATGAATTGGTCCAAGAAGGGCCTGAACACCTGATTCATCAAATCCATGAATACCATCAGGGCATTAGTTAATCCAAAAGGCATAACTCGTAATGCCCATATCTTGTTCCAAAAGCTATTTTCGGTATATCTTCTGGTCTGACAAGTAACTGATGGTATCCGGATCGTAAATAAATCTTCAAAAAGGTCATCGCTCCTTGTAGTTGATCGAATAAATCGTCTATCCTGGGAAGGGGTACTTGTTCTTGATGGTGACTTTATTGAATTCTCTATAGTCGATATAGAGTCGGAGATTTCCATCCCTCTTCCTAACAAACAGAACCGAGGCTCCCCAAGGTGACGCGCTCGGTTTAATGAATCCAAGATCTTCTAACTCTTACACTTGCTTCTTCAGCTCTAGCATTTCCATTGGAGCCATAGGGTAAGGGGCCTTGGATAAAGGAGTCGTTCTGGGTACTAACTTAATACAAAAGTCAACCTCGCACTTAGGTAGTAATCTAGAAATGTTCTGAAAGACATCTTCATAGTCTCAAACTATTGGGATCTGAGCGATTGTTAATTCTGAGCTTGTGGTTTCTAGAGCAGTTGAGTGGCTTGTAAGAAAGGTATCATTAGAATAATTGCATTGGAAATTAAAGGGTGGACCTCCTGGTACTGAAAATGTGATCATCTTACTAGCACAATCTAACTTCGCATGATACTTAGTGAGCCAGTCAAATCCTAAGATTACATCGAATTCCTTCATTGATAGAACAATTAAGTCTGCGGGTAGGTTCCTATCCTCCAATGTCAAGGTGCAGTCCTTGAACACTTTTCCTAGATTCACAGTCACTCCCAAAGGTGATACCTCGTTTAGAGCTACCTCAAGTGCTTGGGGTACTAAACCCAATTGTCGTACAATCTCAAAGGCAATAAATGATTTTATAGCACCAATATCAAAAAGCACTTTAACTCGACTAGCATATAATGAGAGGGTACATTCCAAGTTCTGTTGCTCCTTTTCATCGTAGCTAGCTGCCTCATGTATGATAGCATTGAGTTGAGTTCTACCAGCTTGACCTTGATTTGTAGGCCCATGATAATTTCCTTGCAGTGCATTGCATTCTCTACTCATGTGCCCTCTTTTGCCACAGTTGTAACAGATAACCTTATTTCGATCGTTGATCTTGGGGGCTGTGCTATCTCATGCCATATGCCCGGGGGTCCCACAATTGAAACATCCATCCTTGTTGTTCCCGGTAGCGGTGGTTGATACTTGTGGTGCGGGTGGTGATGTGTACTTGTCTTGGGAAGGGGTGGGTTTTGAATTCTTACCACTATTCCATGGACGTTTGTTACCTTGGAAATGAGTCGGTGGTCTCCCTCTCAGTCCATTCCTTAGCGGAGGTGGTCGGTGTACCATTTGCTTTGGGCCTTTGCAGCCATCACTTTCCAAACCTGCCGCCAACCTGACCAATGCCTCAAAGGTTTGATTCAGGTGTCCCAATGTCAGATGTCGAAGGTGCGGATTAAGTCCTCGGTGAAATTTCTTGATCTTCTTTTGAGGGGTCTCAACTATGTAAGGGGCAAAATGGGATAAGCACTCAAATTTTGTTGTATAGTCCCTTACAGTCCTATTTCCTTGAGTCAACTAGATAAATTCCTTCTCTCTCTGGTCCTTTTCATTGTCGGGGAAATACTTCTCCAAAAATTTCTCCCGGAAGGTGGTCCATGTCATCCTTCTTAAAGCTTCTACTCCGATAGTTGCCCTCTCGGCTTCCCACCAATCGGCCGCTGTATAAGTGAGTTGGAAGGTGGCAAGATGGTGCTTCTCTGTCTCAGAGCATTCTATTGATTCAAACAAAAGGTCCATATCCCTCATCTATTGCTCCACTCGTCAAGATTCACCGGTGCCGTCAAACCTATCAGGGCACAATGCTCTAAATCCTTCCATTAGTCTGTCGCGTGTCTGAGGTGGGGGTCTTGGGCGGTTGTCGTTGTTGTTGCCGTTTCCGTTGCCGTGGTTGTTGCCTATATGGTCCAGGCTATAGAAATACGCTAAAGATTCCAGTAGGATCTATTCCTTCGGGAATGGACTCTGGTGGTCCTCCATTGCGATTTCTTCTCGGTCTGCCTGCCATTGTGCTTGTGTGCTTATGTACCTACAGGGATATCTATTGGTTACTCTCCAATCCTAACCAGGGATACTAGATATAAACGATTGAATGTATAGATAGCAATTCTAATACAAGTACATAATACATCAAGTATTCAAATCGTCATGTCGAGCATCATATAAGGGAAACAAGTCTTCATTGACAACTTCAAATATTTACATGGTACAGCATAGTTACAAAAACATTTACATAGGAAAGCGTGCACACTGGACATACACATAGAAAAGGCATACACGTTACTATAAATATGTGTTACATGCCTGAATGCATACTATATACACAAAAGATGTGCTACTAGCCCTAATACAAGTAAAGCTCTAGATCCTGGGAATCCTATCCCAAAATTCCTTCATGTCTAACTCACATGGTGGAGCTTCATCCTGGGTTGGAATCTCCTCAGGTGGAACCCAGTCAAAAATACGGGTCAAACTTATCAACCATCTCATCGTCGTCCTCATCCAAAGGCTCTAGCTCTACGTCCTCAATGTTGTCGTCCAACTCAGGCCCTCCGCCATCCATAACTATCATAGGATTAATATCTTCATATGTGAAAAAGGTCTAACGGTTTATAACTTAAGTGTGTAGGACAATCGGTGTACATGTCTTAACCTAAGGCTCTGATACCAAAAATCTCTATCACGCCCTGGCATAGCCAAAATAGGGAAGAAAAAAAAATTTAAATTTCCATCTTGGACCCTGAGGCACGTGACTGCTTGCATTACCGAATTGTCCATGACCAAATACTAATAATAACAACGTAATCCTAAAAGATAAAAAACAACATTTACTTACATGGATATATTATAATAAGAGGTCATAGTACTAGTTAACAATTACATCATAATAGATACATTAGGGTTTCCAGGCTCTTGGGCCTTACAAAAACTATTACAAAAGATAAGATAAGTCTTCTGATAGTGCTTACAGCCAAAACCATTTACAAGATTACAACTACTAGTCTTCTCTCTAACTAGCATAACCATGATCCTCCTCGATGCATTCTTCCCCTATGCACTCCTCCTGGCCAGCATTACCACCTGTGTACTTGTCACCTGGATAAGTTGGACATGGGAATGTCCAGCGACATGAACGTCGTCAGCTTACAAAAGCCGAGTGAGAAAACTAAATCAAATGGAACGTATATAGTCACGTATGACAAGAATACACTTACTACTTTTAATACGTCTTTTAGGACCTTTGCGTTCTTGCCATTGAACTAAGAGCACTAACGTACCTGACTAACTATTCAAAAAGTATACGAACAACCAACTTGACTCATCTCGACATCCTTAATGCCACAACTATCCATTACTATTATCTGACACCATTTACTAACAAGAATACCTCTCATTAACCATCTCATCATGAAGAATCGAAGTATTCATCATGTCGGTTTTGTCATGAAGAATCGAAAGGATACACAACTTTCACAACCGTCATTTCGTCACGAACACCGTATCTGTGTCATTAATGAAGGATCGAAAGGATACACAACTTTCACAATTGTCATTCCATCACGAAGACCGTATCCGTTTTATCAATGAAGGATTGAAAGGATACATAACTTTCACAATCGTCATTTCATCACGAAGACCGTATCCATTTCATCAATGAAGGATCGAAAGGATACACAACTTTCACAATCGTCATTTCATCATGAAGACTGTATCCGTTTCGTCAATGAAGGATCGAAAGGATACACAACTTTCACAACCGTCATTTTGTCACGAAGACCGTATCCGTTTCATCAATGAAGGATCAAAAGGATACATAACTTTCATAATCGTCATTTCGTCACAAAGACCGTATCTGTTTAGTCATTGAAGGATCAAAAGAAACAACTTTCACAATCATCATTTCGTCACGAAGACCGTATCCGTTCCGTCAATGAAGGATCGAAAGGATGCACAACTTTCACAATCATCATTTTTTCACGAAGACCGTATCCGTTTCATCAATGAAGGATCGAAAGGATACACAACTTTCACAATCATCATTTCGTCACGAAGACTGTATCTGTTTCATCAATGAAGGATCGAAAGGATACACAACTTTTACAATCGTCATTTCGTCACGAAGACCGTATCTGTTTTGTCAATGAAAGATCGAAAGGATACACAACTTTTATAACCCCACAACCATAACCTTTTTCTCACTATCCCGACCTCTACGGCCTAGTTTACCTAGTCGACACTTAATCTCAGCATAAGCTACTTCCGACATTACACAGCTGATACTCACATATACCCGACCACGCACGCATCACTCATTATGGAGTTTGGTTCATAAAATGACTTTCAATTATAACCCCCCAAGATTTCACTATATGTTCGCCATTTTGTTTTACGACTTAATATACTTACGATGGAAACTTACCCAATCACTATCAACGCAATAATTGTGCCATACAACATACTTATAGCTTGGGTATGAACTCTCAATGGTCATTACACTATATTCATAACAACAGAAACATAGCATGTAGCCTATGGATCTATAACATGGATTTGATACCAATAAACATATAGATGAAACCCTTGACATACTCCTCAATCAACACAATGTATATACAATACATCATATAAGTAGTACAATCTGCCAGGATTAATTTCACTGTGTTGACTGAATTGTTATGATTTATTTGGGCATGATAATTTTATTTGTAGATCAAACTCAAAACTAGAACATTATAGGTATTTGGATTATCTTCATGTACAAAAATAATCTAGCTTCATTTGGGTTTTTGAGCTGCTCAAAGTGTTTATTTTACTAAACTACGTTCTGCTGGAAGTTTTTGTTTCCCAGATTTGAAGATTTGCCTTGCATGTTGCATAGAAACCTCAAGACACAACATCAAACACTTACTAAACATTACTACATACTATATATGTTCTAAAGTGAGTTAGTAAACTCTCCTAAACTTAAAATTGAGCATGGGCTTTGAATTTGAGCTTAAGGAAGCTTCTTCTTCTTCACTTCTCTTACTTCTAGGATTCTTCTTGAACTTCCAGAGCTTATAATCATAGCTCCTAAGTTCCCATGGTAGTGTGTGTATAAGTGTATATGTGTATAGGTGGAAGTGTATACAAGGGAGGGAAATGAATACACTTTGGTTTTCTTCCTAATTCCTCTCTATCTCCATGAAACTCATCTCTTAGTCCCCTCTAATTCCATATATGCAGATTGTAATGTACTAAAAGAACTAAAATGCACATGCATGAAATTTTAGATAATGCAAGTCTTATGGTAGGTGTCACATGCATGTATGCATGTTAGGACAAGTGTCCTAGGGATGGACAAGTGTCCAATGGATGGACAAGTGTTACAAGGGGGGTGACATGTGTCTAGGGGGTTGCATGTGCCACCAAGTGGCCGGCCATGTGGGGCCTACTTTTGGTTTCATGCCACTTTCTCATTTTTCATGCATAAGTCCCTGTTATAGGTGTCAGTCTCTATTTACGTGCAAATGGTATTACTTCTAATGTCCGGGTACTGGTACGGTATTAAGTTAAGTCTTATTACGGTCGAGCCGATGCGGTGCTTACAGTCTAATTAGTAATACTAAAACCGTCAATACCGTCACGTAATTAATAATACAATAACCGGTCAAATACGGGAATTCAGAAAACTGATATTATTATAAGTAGAGGAAAATTACAGGTATTACAGATGTGCAACTATTATAGAGGGTGGGCGTACCTTTGAGATTTTGTTGGTCAATGGCATCGAACCCTGCTCCTCCTAGAATAATAGCGTTGACACACGCTTGATTGACTGGGGTTGCTGGTCCAGTCTCTACTTACTGGCAGTAATAGTAGTCTCTGTTGACATGGCCCTTCTTGTCACAGAAGAAACAAACAAGGTCTTGTCGCTTGTTACTCCTGGGTATTATGCAATCCCTTGACAAATGTCCCGGTATTCTGTAATTGAAGCATACACTCGGATTGAATCCTTGTGTAGGCGCTCCTAATGCAAGTGTTGTGCCAAGCAGTTGAGCTTGTGCCGACGGAGGATTGGGAACTTGTCCTCTTAGATCGTTCCATTATCTCTTTACTCCAACATTACAGTGCGAGTTCGGGTGGCCACGGTTGGGGCGACTTGCTGCCCTGAATGCAAACTGCTTCTGCTGCTGGTTCCCATACATAGTCTCCAAATTAGAGGCTAACTCCACTAGATTCTCAAATGGCTGCATCACAGAACTCATGGCATGGCATTGAATAGTCATCACTAGTCCACACAGATATTTCTTGTTCTTATTCTCTAGAGTATCCACTAGGTGTGGGGCAAAATGAGATAACCTTTCAAACGCGATTGTATACTCCTGAACAGTCTTAGTTCCTTGGGCCAGGTCCATGAATTCTTTCTCCTTCTTATCTCTCTTAAACGCAGGAAAATACTTGCGAAGAAACATGGTCTTGAACTCTACCCAATTCAAATGTCTTATAGCTTCCTCTCCTAAAGTGCCCCCCTGAGCTTTACACCATTCTGTAGTAGAATAAGTGAACTAAAACTCCGCAAACCTCTTCTTGTCAACGTCTGTACAAGACAAAGCCTTAAAACATGACTCCATCTCTCTAATCCACTATTCAGCATTCAATGCTCTTGACACGCCATCAAATTTCTCTAGACGTAAGGCCCTGAATCTCTCCAACATCTTATCTCCTACGGGTCTCAATGGAGGTGGCAGCAGACAATGATGCGAATCTGGCTGATCGCCAATGTGCTCTAACCTTTGGAGAAATCTCTTAAAAACTCCTTTGGGGTCTAGTCCATCGGGTACTGGTTTAGCTAGTCCAGCTCCATTACGGTTATTGCGAGTCCCTCTAACCATCTTGACTCTGCACACAAGTATACATAGACACAATTACTTCTCAAATTGAACTAATGCCTTTAGGAGATAGTTCAGAGATGGTCACTACCCAAAATCGATTATAATTATATTCACATACACATGCTATTATACTCATGGGATGCAATCACATACGCAGGTGTCGAGAAATGGAATGTTAGATGCAACATGATGAAATCATATAAAAATATAAGTCATGGTACGCAACTTAAGATGAAAAGTGGCTCCAGAAGTCTTCGTCGAATCAGCGGCGTAACTAACTAAATGTCATTCTACCGAAAGAAAGCTTACAGTTCATAGCTTAACATAGGACAATCACGAACACAACAAAACCTAGTGCTTTGATACCAAACATTCCCTATCACGCCCTGGGGTTGCAATAATTAAGGGAAGTAGTGGGAGGATTATTAGCCAGCCTGATAGGTACATGTTCTTAGGAGAAGTTTTTGAAGCTGTCTCCATAGAATCTGAATCTGATCCTGCCACATATGAAGAGGCAATGGCTGATGTTGATTCAGATCATTGGGTTAAAGCTATGAAGGTTGAATTAGAATCTATGGATTCTAATCAGGTCTGGGATCTTGTAGAACTTCCAGCCAATATTAAACCCATTGGTTGTAAGTGGGTCTACAAGAGGAAAAGAGCATCTGATGGAAAGGTTGAGACCTATAAGGCTAGGCTTATAGCGAAAGGTTATACTCAGAGGGAGGGGATTGACTATGAGGAAACCTTCTCGCCGGTGGCCATGCTCAAGTCCATCAGGATACTCCTATCCATTGATGCATGCCTAGATTATGAGATCTGGCAGATGGACATCAAGACTGCATTCTTGAATGGCAATCTTGAGGAGGACATCTATACGCAACAACCAGAAGGGTTTATAGCTGGTAGGAAAGATAACTTGGTATGCAAGCTGCAAAAATCCATTTATGGGCTTAAGCAGGCATCTAGAAGTTGGAACATCCGATTTGACCAAGCGGTCAAGTCATTTGGTTTTATACAAAATCTGGATGAACCTTGTGTATACAAGAAGTGTGAAGGAAAAGTGGTGGCTTTTCTTGCGCTTTACGTTGACGACATTCTAATCATTGGAAATGATGTAGCGGCATTGTCAACGGTCAAGGTTTGGCTAGCTAGTACTTTCGATATGAAGGATCTAGGAGAAGCGAGCTATATTTTAGGGATAAAGCTCTTTCGGGATCGCAAGCGAAAGATAATGGGATTATCTCAAGCTGGTTATATCGATAAAGTGTTAACTAGGTTTTCAATGGATAATTCGAAGAAAGGTTTGTTACCTTTCAGGCATGGTTTAGCGTTCTCCAAGGACCAGTGTCCTAAGACACAGGAGGAGAGGAATCACATGGCAGGAATTCCATATGCTTCGGCAGTTGGAAGTCTCATGTATGCGATGTTATGCACTAGACCAGATATCTGTTTTGCCGTTGGCATGGTTAGCAGGTATCAATCGAATCTGGGTCCAGAGCACTGGACAGCCGTTAAGCACATTCTTAAGTACTTGAGAAGGACTAAAGATTACATGCTTATGTACGGCGGTAGTGAGTTAATTCCAGTAGGATATACTGACTCGGACTTTATGTCAGATAAAGATTCGAGGAAGTCAACATCCGGACATCTCTTTACCTTGGGAGGTGGTGCTGTTAGTTGGAGGAGCATTAAGCAGAAATGCATTGCAGACTCAACTACAGAAGGTGAGTATGTGGCTGCTTATGAAGCCGCAAAGGAAGCTCTTTGGCTTTAGAAGTTCCTTATAGAGCTTGAGGTGGTACCAGCGTCATTGTCAACTATTACACTTTACTGTGATAATAGTGGGGAAGTGGCTCAGTCCAAGGAGCCAAGGAACCACGGGAAGGGAAAGCACATAGAGCGGAAATATCATCTTATCCGAGATATTGTTCAACGTGGAGATGTGACTGTCACCAAGATTGCCACCGCTGACAATCTTGCTGATCCGTTTACAAAGGCCTTGCCACAGAAGGTCTTTGATCGTCATCTAGATAGTCTAGGTCTTAGATGTAGTTCTAAATGGTTATGAGTGCAAGTGGGAGTTTGTTGGGTTTGTACCCTCAAACCATTACTTTATATATGAGACATTGACATTTTAATATATGGATATCAGCTTTACATTTAGTTATGTATGTTTCTTTCATGAGATGATTGTTATCCTTAAGTATCATAGTAAGTAATTCGTGAATGTATGAGATACATACAAGTGAGATACGAATTACTATTCTTTGTTACTTAGAATGTGTCATAGTGGATGATGAGACTGGATATCTCATTAGGTTTACACTATAGCATGATTAACTACCATTGGATGGAGTGATTAATCTCAATCACTAGAGTATAACTCTTAGTTAACATGCTAGTGCTTATAGTGCATTGACGGACCTGAGTTTTCCTATTGACACTCAAGACTGTCAATCAGTCGATAGGAACTCATAACTTGTATAAGGTACGTGTTCTTAATCTTGAGACGATTATGAACACAGACTGTGGATATGGCTGCTTTGACTTACCAATCAGTGAGGTCTATAGAAGATCAACACCTGGGTATCTTGGGTATGTCACGTTCATAGGGTTATGAACATATATGATGGAAAAACCGGTTTAAATTAATTTTTAAACGCGCAGCGGAAATAATCAAGTTATAAAACGTTTGGTATCCCAGGATCTACTACTCGTCAATTCCATAGATGCGTACAAGAGGGGACAAGAGTTATACCTTAGTGTCTTGAACCCAATTCTGATTTTCTTCTCCTTAGTGATGCAGCAGCCTCCACTAGGTTGTCTTCACCCTTATGTCTCCTGCGGATGCTTCCCGGAGAGACTAGAGATGGTGGGATCTCTAATAGAGAGGAAGGCGAATTGATCGACTAATCAGTTAACGTTTACTCCACTATAAAATGATAACTGAACTCCAACGCAAAAGAACATATCTGAAGCGATAACTAGACTTGTATGTTGTACTAATGTCCCTCTACCTTCAGCATTCGTAATCATATTCAGGTAGTCGGATAACTATTACTGTCAACCTGAATCATGATTACTTCTTGTATTCCTTGAGTCCCATTCACCTCTCATGATTACCAAACATGTTGATAACTCTTATCAACAAGACTGCAGTACTCAGTAATCGATTTGGTGACATTCTCAAGGGAATGCTTACTCTGAAACAGAGGGTAGATTCTATCTTGACAATATATGTTCACAACCCTATGGACATGACATACCCAAGATACCCAGGTGTTGATCTTCTATAGACCTCACTGATTGGTAAGTCAAAGCAGTCATATCCACAGTCTGTGTTCATATTCATCTCAAGATTGAGAACACGTACCTTATACAAGTTATGAGTTCCTATTGACTGTTGACAGCCTTGAGCGTCAATAGGAAACTCAGGTCCGTCAATGCACTATAAGCACTAGCATATCAACTAAGAGCTACACTCTAGTGATTGAGATTAATCACTCCATCCAATGGTAGTTAATTATGCTACAGTGTAGACCTGATGAGGTATCCAATCTCATCATCCACTGCGACATATTCTAAGTATCAAAGAATAGTAATTCGTATCTCACTTGTATGCATCTCATACACACACGAATTACTTACTATGATACTTAAGGATTAACAATCATCTCATGAAATGAACATACATAATGAAATGTAAAGCCGATATCCATATATTAAAATGTCAATGTCTCATACATAAAGTAATGGTTTGAGGGAACAGACCCAACAAACTCCCACTTGCACTCACAACCATACAGGATTATATCTGAGACCTAGACTATCTAGATGACGATCAAAGACCTTCTGTGGCAAGGCCTTTGTAAATGGATCAGCAAGATTGTCAGCGATGGCAATCTTGGTGACAGTCACATCTCCACGTTGAACAATATCTCGGATAAGATGATATTTCCGCTCTACGTGCTTTCCCTTTCCGTGGTTCCTTGGCTCCTTGGACTGAGCCACTGCCCCACTATTATCACAATAAAGCGTAATAGGCAACAGCGACGCTGGTACCACCTCGAGTTCCATAAGGAACTTCTTGAGCCAAACAGCTTCCTTTGCGGCTTCACAAGCAGCCACATACTCAGCTTCTGTAGTTGAGACTGCAATGCATTTCTGCTTAATGCTCCTCCAACTAACAGCACCACTTCCCAAGGTAAAGAGATGACCGGACGTCGACTTCCTCGAATCTTTATCTGACATAAAGTCCGAGTCAGTATATCCTACTGGAATTAACTCACTACCGCCATACATAAGCATGTAATCTTTAGTTCTTCTCAAGTACTTAAGAATGTGCTTAACGGCTGTCCAGTGCTCTGGACCAGGATTCGATTGATATCTACTAACCATGCCAATGGCAAAGCAGATATCTGGTCTAGTGCATAACATCGCATACATGAGACTTCCAATTGCCGAAGCATATGGAATTCCTGCCATGCGATTCCTCTCCTCCTGTGTCTTTGGACACTGGTCCTTGGAGAACGCTAAACCATGCCTGAAAGGTAACAAACCTTTCTTCGAATTATCCATTGAAAACCTAGTTAGCACCTTATCGATATAACCAGCTTGATATAATCCCATTATCTTTCGCTTGCGATCCCGAAAGAGCTTTATCCCAAGAATATAGCTCGCCTCTCCTAGATCTTTCATATTGAAAGTACTAGCTAGCCAAACCTTGACTATTGATAATGCCGCTACATCATTCCCAATGAGTAGAATATCGTCAACGTAAAGCACAAGAAAGGCCACCACTTTTCCTTCACACTTCTTGTATACACAAGGTTCATCCAGATTCTGTATGAAACCAAACGACTTGACCGCTTGGTCAAATCGGATGTTCCAACTCCTGGATGCCTGCTTAAGCCCATAAATGGACTTTTACAGCTTGCATACCAAGTTACTTTTCCGACCAGCTATGAACCCTTCTGGTTGTTGCATGTAGATGTCCTCCTCAAGATTGCCATTTAAGAATGCAGTCTTGACGTCCATCTGCCAGATCTCATAATCTAGGCATGCAGCAATGGATAAGAGTATTCTGATGGACTTGAGCATGGCTACCGGCGAGAAGGTTTCCTCATAGTCAATGCCCTCCCTCTGAGTATAACCTTTCGCTACAAGCCTAGCCTTAAAGGTCTCAACCTTTCCATCAGATCCTCTTTTCCTCTTGTAGACCCACTTACAACCAATGGGTTTAATATTGGCTGGAAGTTCTACAAGATCCCAGACCTTATTAGAATCCATAGATTCTAATTCAGCCTTCATAGCTTTAACCTAATGTTCTGAATCAACATCAGCCATTGCCTCTTCATATGTGGGAGGATCAGATTCAGATTCTATGGAGACAGCTTCAAAAACTTCTCCTAAGAACATGTATCTATCAGGATGGCTGATAATCCTCCCACTACGACGAGGTACCGGTGCAGAAATAGGTGAAGAAGTGTTTTCTTGATTTACATCGTTATTAACTGCAGGTTGGACTGAGAGCTCTCCTTCTATTTCTCTCAGATCTATCCTTCCCTTAGGTTTATGGTTCATGATATAATCATCCTCTAAGAAAACAGCATTTGTACTAACAAACACTTTCTGTTCTCTTGGATCATAAAAATACCATCCATAAGTACCCTTTGGATACCCTACAAAATAATATACTTCTGATCTAGAATCCAACTTGCTCATCTTTCCTTTCAGCACATGTGCCGGACACCCCCATATCCGGAGATGTTGCAAAGAAGGCTTACGCCCAATCCACATCTCCCGTGGTGTCCTGGGAACAGATTTGCTTGGCACTAGATTTAGTATGTATGCAGCGGTTTCCAAAGCATAACCCCAAAGGAATAATGGCAATTCTGAATAACTCATCATTGACCTAGTCATGTCTAAAAGAGTCCGGTTCCTTCTCTCCGCTACACCATTCTGCTGAGGCATGCCAGGTGCAGTCAACTGTGATAGAATCCCATTCTGTACAAGGTGATCAATAAACTCATTAGAGAAGTACTCGCCACCTCGATCAGATCGAATGGCTTTGATATGTGAGCCCAATTGCTTCTCCACTTCAGCCCTAAACTCTTTGAACTTTTCAAAGGCTTCAGACTTGTGCTGCATTAGGTACACATATCCATACCTAGAGTGGTCATCAGTAAATGTTATAAAATACTCATAACCACCCCTTGCTCTAATATTTATTGGTCCACACACATCAGTATGAACTAATTCCAACAATGCATTGGTTCTATTGCCCTTTGCGGGAAAGGGCCTTTTGGTCATCTTACCCTCTAAACAAGACTCACAGACTTCCATTGGTTCAAGAACCAAATCGCCTAAGACCCCTTCTTTGACTAGTCTGCCAATCCTATTTAGATTGATATGGCCAAGCCTCATATGCCAAAGCCTTGTTGGATTAGTGGAAGGTTCTTTTCTTATAGATGGTATAGTTACCATTGAGTTATTAAGTTCCAAGCAAGAATCTTTAGAAATATTGGGAGTGATCACATACAAACCATTTGATTTAACACCAGAACATATAAAAGAACTATTTCTTTTAATAACAACTTCAGTTCCAAAATGAAAAGAATAACCATTATTCGATAAATTAGAAACTGAAATTAAATTACGTCTCATTGAAGGGACGTAAAGTACATCTGATAAAATCAAAACTTTATTGTCTAGAAATTCTAAAACTACGACTCCTATAGCAACCGCAGAAACGGTTGCGCTAGAACCTAGAGTAAGTACGATTTCCCCATCACTGCACCTCCTGGTTGATCTGAACCCCTGCAATGAATTACAGATATGGTTAGTCGCACCAGAATCAATGCACCAAGTGTTTGAAGTATCCGTAATAAAACTTACTTCAATCACATGTGATTCAATCATACCTTGAACTCTTGTAGCTAAGAATTCTGGACAGTTCCTCTTCCAGTGGCCCTTCTCACCGCATTGGAAACACTTTCCTTTGCCTTGGCCACCCACCTTCCCTTTGCCCTTACCTTTTCCCTTAGATTTTGCAATCTTTGGGACCGGTCCAACACTTGGACCACCAGTGCCAGCCTTCTTCTTCCCTTTCTTTCCTCTCGGTGTAGATCAGGAAGAGGAAGCGCTTTTCTCAACGTTCAAGACGTTGACCCCAGGTTTGATCACCCCTTTCGCTGCCAAAAGAGAACTCATCAATTCGCTCATTGAAAAATTCATTTGATTCATATTATAGTTAAGTTTAAATTGAGCGAATGAAGGCGACAACGAATTGAGGATCACATCAACTTGGGTCTGTGCATCGATGTTGGCACCTAGGGTCTCCAGCTCGTTTAAATAACCAATCATTTTTAAAACATGTTCCTTGACTGGAGTCCCTTCCGACATCTTTGCACTCATTATCTTTTGCATGGCTACCTGTCTGGCAGGCCTGCCATGCTCCCCAAACATCTTTTTCAGGGATGTGATAATGTCACTGGCAGAATCATTCGATTGGAATTGGTGTTGCAACACACCAGCCATTGAGGCCAGAATATAGCAACGAGCCATTCTATTCGACTTCTTCCATTTGTCGAACTCGCGTCTGGCAGCTGCCGAGGCATTTGCCACGGGTTCTTCGGGGCATGGGGTGGTGAGGACATATATGTGATCCTCCGCAGTTAACACGATGTCAAGGTTACGTTTCCATTCAGTGTAGTTATTTCCAGTTAACTTGTTTTGAGTGAGTATGGTGGCAAGTGGACTAAAAGCAGATCCAGACATTATGATTACTGAAAATCAAACAAACAAAATAAATATGGATATCAGAATTAGACAGTTTAAAATAAAAGAATCCTTAAAAACTCTTATTTTAAAACAAAGTCGCCAGAATATCGAAACAAAAGAATAAAGCCTCCGTGTGGTGGTCGATTTTCGATTTTTCGATTAATCAAGACTTGTCCGCTATGCAACTCTTGCAAAACAAGTTATGACTCCCGAACCCTTTTGATCTCTAAGTTTCTGAATAATGCCCCGTGTGGGATCCCTTATCCATAGCTTAGCTAGTGTGTACCATTAACTAAGATCCAATCACAACCGTCTCAAGTAGCGCCTCCGTGTGGTGGTCACCCTCTAACACGTCTGATTGATCTTATCAAAAGAAGTTCACATCTAGTAACCAATAAGTAATGCACCCTCCGTATGAAATGATCACCCCTGGCGAGGTGACAGAGAATGCACGACTCATCTTACAGTGAACCGTTAATGGAAGATCGTGGGTGTCAAAATAAGACCCTCTCCCACTAGATTTGGTAAATTAAGGATTTTGCTTTTAAAGGAAAAATTTGTTTTTACACACTACCCATAAACATCCAATGTTTACTAATGTGTTGAAAACGATTTTTGAATTTTATTTTAGAAAACTTGTTTTAAGTGCATGCAACAATGTATTATACGCCAATCACAAACCAAGCACATAAAACAAAAAACTAAAATGAAATATAGGCATTCAAACAATGCCTCTATCTCCCATGGCTCTATCTCCATAGAATCACCTCTTGGTTTGATCGCCTCCGACTCCATCTTCATGGATAACGGCTCCTTGCTCCATCTTCATGGAATTTCTAATTCTATTACATTGGTCCTATGCTTCTTTCGAAGCTTACAATTTATCTAGAAAATAGAAATTGCAACAACAAAAAAATAAAAATAAAAAAAGGCTAGGGAAACCGGTGCGACTTTCCTTTTCGTAGGATTGAAGTCGCAGCGCCCTTTACACATGCCTTAAAACCAAACCAATAATAAATTACAACATGCACCAATCTCAAACCATTTAAATACAAAATTTAAAAGTCTTGGTGCCATGGGAGATAGTGACTAAACTAGCTGCAAAAGGATTAGTAGTACACGCATCCACACATACATGTAATATTGGAATACTTAATTGATTCACATAGTATATAAACTCTTTACATACTGAATTAGAACTTAAAACAGCATCTTACTTCTCTGTCACAGTTCGATCGATCGAAGACCGTTCGATCGCTCGAACCTTCGATCGATTGAACATTGTTCAATCGCTTGAACATTCTATTTCACAGAATGATTTAAAAAATTACAGAATACTAAAAAATTAAAGCTTTTCATTTCAAAACACTTTAAAACTGTGAAACAGAGAACCTGACAAAGAATCTATCTCGATCGATCTAACTTTATTCGATCGATCGAATACCAGAAGGTTTCGATCGATCGAAGTCTGTTCGATCGCTCGAGTACAGAGGATGTTCGATCGATCGAACCCGCCTTGCATCCCATGCAATCACAGATTTGTATTCTGTTGCGATAACACTACAGAAACAAATCTGTGACAATGCCGTCTCGAAAACAGTTCTAAAATCAACATGCAAATCAAAATAAGTGTTCCAAAACGCATCTATAAATCCAAACAAGCGTGGCTCTAATACCAATTCATGGAAAACCGGTTTAAATTAATTTTTAAACGCGCAGCGGAAATAATCAAGTTATAAAACGTTTGGTATCCCAGGATCTACTACTCGTCAATTCCATAGATGCGTACAAGAGGGGACAAGAGTTATACCTTAGTGTCTTGAACCCAATTCTGATTTTCTTCTCCTTGGTGATGCAGCAACTTCCACTAGGTTGTCTTCACCCTTATGTCTCCTGCGGATGCTTCCCGGAGAGACTAGAGATGGTGGGATCTCTAATAGAGAGGAAGGCGAAGGTTTTGGGGCTCTAAAACAGTTTCAGCAGCGTCTGGTTAATAAAAACGACGAACTTCTTTTCCAGAACGCAGCTGCCCTATTTATAGATTCCCAGAACCGACCTAATCTTCAATCGATCGAAGTGACTTCGATCGATCGAACCATTCTCGATCGATCGAACCTGCCATGACTTCAATCGATCGAACATACTTCAATCGATCGAACTTGTCTTGACAGTTTCCTTAAGTGTTTCTCCAAGTATCCTGACGGAGCTAAGAGTGGGACCTCCTAGGTTCTTTATTGTTGGCTCAGATCAGTCGATTAATTCCCATGACCAAACTCTTTGATCAGCAAATTGATCGACTAATCAGTTAACGTTTACTCCACTATAAAACGATAACTCAACTCCAACGCAAAAGAAGATATCCGAAGCGATAACTAGACTTGTATGTTGTACTAATGTCCCTCTACCTTCAGCATTCGTAATCATATTCAGGTAGTCGGATAACTATTAGTGTCAACCTGAATCATGATTACTTCTTGTATTCCTTGAGTCCCATTCACCTCTCATGATTACCAAACATGTTGATAACTCTTATCAACAAGACTGCAGTACTCAGTAATCGATTTGGTGACATTCTCAAGGGAATGCTTACTCTGAAACAGAGGGTAGATTCTATCTTGACAATATATGTTCACAACCCTATGGACATGACATACCCAAGATACCCAGGTGTTGATCTTCTATAGACCTCACTGATTGGTAAGTCAAAGCAGTCATATCCACAGTCTGTGTTCATATTCGTCTGAAGATTGAGAACACGTACCTTATACAAGTTATGAGTTCCTATTGACTGTTGACAGCCTTGAGCGTCAATAGGAAACTCAGGTCCGTCAATGCACTATAAGCACTAGCATATCAACTAAGAGCTACACTCTAGTGATTGAGATTAATCACTCCATCCAATGGTAGTTAATTATGCTACAGTGTAGACCTGATAAGATATCCAATCTCATCATCCACTGCGACATATTCTAAGTATCAAAGAATAGTAATTCGTATCTCACTTGTATTCATCTCATACACACACGAATTACTTACTATGATACTTAAGGATTAACAATCATCTCATGAAATGAACATACATAATGAAATGTAAAGCCGATATCCATATATTAAAATGTCAATGTCTCATACATAAAGTAATGGTTTGAGGGCACAGACCCAACAATATATTATCAAGACAGAATCTACCCTCTGTTTCAGAGTAAGCATTCCCTTGAGAATTTCACCAAGTTGATTACTGAGTACTGCAGTCTTGTTGATAAGAGTTATCAACATGTTTGGTAATCATGAGAGGTGAATGGGACTCAAGGAATACAAGAAGTAATCATGATTCAGGTTGACAGTAACAGTTATCCGACTACCTGAATATGATTACGAATGCTGAAGGTAGAGGGACATTAGTACAACATACAAGTCTAGTTATCGCTTTGGATATGTTCTTTTGCGTTGGAGTTCAGTTATCGTTTTATAGTGGAGTAAACATTAACTGACCAGTTAGTTAGTTTGCTGATCAAAGAGTTTGGTCACGGTAATTAACAAACTGGTTTGAGCCAACAATAAAGAGCCTAGGAGGTTCCACTCTTAGCTCCGCCAGGATACTTGGAAAGACACATGAGGAAGTTGTCAAGACAAGTTCGATCGATTGAAGTATGTTCGATCGATTGAAGTCTTGGCAGTCTCGATCGATCGAGAATGGTTCGATCGATCGAAGGTTCGATCGATCGAAGATCTTCAATCGCTCGAAGTCTAGGTCGGTTCTGGAAATCTATAAATAGGGCAGCTGCGTTCTGGAAAAAGAGTTCGTCGTTTTTATTAACCAGGCGCTGCAGAAACTATTTTAGTCTTCCTAAACCTTCCTATCCTCAATATTAGAGATCCCACCATCTCTAGTCTATCGGCAGGCATCCACAGGAGACATAAGGGTGAAGACAACCTAGTGGACGTTGTTGCATCACCAAGGTTGAAGATATCAGAATTGGGTTCAAGACACGAAGGTATAATCTTGTCCCCTCTTGTGCGCATCTATAGAATTAGTGAGTAGTAGATCCTGGGATACCAATCAGTTATTATAACTGAATCTTTTCCGCTGCGTGTTTAAAATAATTTTTAAACCGGTTTTTCCTACACCCAGTACATCATGAAGTCCTAATTCCTAACACATAAATCAGACATATAGTCCCATACCACACGAGCTATCAAATCCTAACACACAGTCCTAACGTTTCGGCCAACCCACCCTGATATGTTATGGTCAACATACCCTGATATAATACAGTACGCAGCCCAGGCATACTATAGCACTCAGCTCTGCTATACCATAGCACTCAGCTTTACCATATAGCAACACTCAACTCCGCTATACTATTACGACATGCAGTCCTGATATGCTACTATGGTACGCAACTCCGATATGCTACTACAGCACGCAGTCCCAATATGCTACTACACTTAGCCCTGATATACTAAACTCGACACAAAGTCCCATATCACATAACCTCCCAAATCTGACACGCAGTCCAACTCTGTCATCCATAAAACCTGACACGTAGTCCAACTTTTATTATACATAAAACCTGACATATAGTCCCAATCCTATCCTAGAACTTTAGGATCCCATACCTGTCATCATACGATCTTCACGACAGCATTCATACTCATAATTGTAAACAATATCGACCTCGACGGTCGATAGACCCACAATCATGCACGTCGACTTCTCATTCCCATTTGCCACATTATATCATCATCGTACAAATGGTTCCACTATTTAATGCATTAAGCTCATTATTCAACGTGTGTATTATTCCAATATTTTATCACCTTGTCACTTATTACCCCATAGTCGTATCATGAAAGTCTAGATCAATAATTAAACGATTAAACCCCTTATATAATAAACAAAAGAAATAATCTATGTTCTGCAATTGCCAATCGATTGGGACAGGGTCTAATCGATTGGGGTAAAGCAAGTAACAATCGATTGGGAAACTTGGCAATCGATTGGATCCAAAATAATGACAATCGATTGCAAACTCTGGTAATCAATTAGAAACTACCAAAGGCAATCGATTGGAAAACTACCCAATCGATTGGGTCCAGACTGATGGCAATCGATTGGTATAAAAGCCAATCGATTGGGACTTCGTCTTCTCCAGTGAAAAAATAGTCCAGCATAAATAACATCCTTAGGACGTATTAACTACATCTAACCCCAACTAAAACTTGTAAAAACATCATATAAAGGTAACCAAGTGAGTTGGACTCACCTAAGGGTATATTTGGCTTGCGTAGAGCTTATGGAGCTCAAAGATTTCTCTCTCCTCTCTCTTCTTCTTCTTTCTGTCTCAGTCTCTCCTCTCTGTCTCCTTCTTTCTGTCCTTCTTTCCTTCTCCTTCTCTTCTTTGGTGAGAGATAGTGTGTGTGTTTATGTATATATATTTATATGGGTGTGTGTGTATAAATATATATATATAAGTGTATGTATATATAAAAATATCTCTCTCTCTAACTCTCTCAGGGTTCAGAACCCTCACACACACATAAACATAACATATATATAGGCAAAGGGTAGGGGAGGTGGCAACTCTCGTCCAATCGATTGGGGTCAGTGGCAATCGATTGGCATCAGATATTTGATGGTAATCAATTGGATAGGAGGGCAATAGATTGGGATAGTACCATGTAATAGATTCAGGTCGGCAGGATGGTAACTGATTGGAAAATAAGGAAATCGATTGGGAATTATGCCAATCGATTGGGGTCTAAAGTTTAGCAAAGACAAGGATGAGTCCAGGGGTTTTATTTATATATACAAAAATATAATGAAAATACAGGGCATTACATATACACACATTGTAGGTGAGTTGTAATACTCACAAAAGATCAAAACTAACTAGATGATGAAATTCATATAAACATGAGAAAGAGATGGAGATAGGGATGATCTAAAGCTAAACATTATTAAATCAATCACATGCAACATATTTTATAGATTATCATGTATAATTACGTCCTATATGTGAGTTGTAATACTCGCAAGATGATCAAAGCTCAAATGAATGAAGAAAATGTTGAGAATGAGGATGAAGATGATGAATATGGATGTTGATCACCAAAAAAACTCTACATCCAAGCTCCAATGCCATCAATCCTCCTTCTATACTTGACACCCAGCATCTAGGACCTCATTGTATGTAGTATGAGTGAATAGATCATGAATTTGAAGACATGCAAGTGAATTTGATGGGTGTTTGTGCATAAACTTCAAGAACTCTCCCTCACAACTCTCTCTAACTGAAGGCTCTATTTTGTAAATGAAAAAATGTAGAAAATGATATGCTATTTATAGAATTTTCAAGCCCAGTGGCAAAAAGGCCCTTTCATAACTTTTTAGGCTCAAGCGCTCACGCTAGCTCGAGCGCTTGGGTTTGCAAAATAAAGATAGGTTTGTTTTGTTTTAAACAATTTATGCTATGCAATGTATGAAAATCCATGTAATGACAAGCATTCACGAAATATCATTTACATGTATAGAAATATTAATAACATATATCCAAAAATTATATTATTGATATACGACGCAGGATATCCTAGTATACCTCGAAGTGGTTGTCTTCCATTAAACACTGTTATCTGATTCAGCATATTCATGGCTACCTCCACTTATTGCAGGAGCGATCCCTTTAGGACGGCCATTTTTGTCAATCCCCCAAAACCTTAACGGGGCTACATTGATATCATAAAATCTTACTTCAGCCACATGGGATTCTACCAGGAATGGCTTCGTATCAATCGCAACAATTTCTGGTTCATCTTCTTCTTCTTTCCAAAAAATCAGGCATTGATGTAGAATAGATGGCATACACCATGCTGTGTGAATCCAATCTCATCCTAAGAACGCATTGTAGTGAGAGTGGTGTTGACCACAAAGAATGCCGTTAGAGCAGTCCTACTTTCAATAGACACAGTGATTGGGAGCACTCCTTTTGGTTATACTGATGCCCCTGAAAAATCCACGCGACATTAGCGTCGATGAGGTCATCATTAGTATTTTGCAACTTTTTAAGCATGTGTAAAGGTAATAAATTGACGGAAGCCCCATTATCCACTAAAACTTTGGATACTAGAATGCCATCAAAATTAGCCTTGACGTATAATGGCCATAAGTGTCTAGCCATTCCAGCATTTGTCTTATCAAACACAATGGCCATATTCTATTTTGAATCAGAGATCGGTATATTTTGCATCATTGGCTTAGGTGATTTGACCTCTTCGGTGATGAGCACCATGGGTTCTGACTCATCTTCAACATCTTCCTCTAAACCATCAGGTTTCTATACTTGTGCAATAAATGCAGATGACATTGTGTACACCATGTTGTCATACAGATAAGGCAACGATTTTCCTAAACGGAACATTTCATCATTTGTGAGATGACCTGTATTGTCATCCTTTGACCGTTCTGAATCCACTAAATTGATTGGATGTTGAGCATCAGTCTTAGCTGGGCTGTCAGTAAGGCCTTCATCACCCTGCATCATCACTTCAAATTCTGACAGATCCAAATTTTTTGATTCTGAAGACTGATGATTTGCCCTTTCTAAGTTGCCTTATCTTGTTTGTTCATCAAAATCCGATATCACCCACCTCTGTTGTTGCTACCTTTCCTTCCTCGTTACCATGATTTACTTCAACCTTCCGTACCCAATAATTAAACCTGCCTTCAAACCTTCTCACGAGTGGTTGTTTATTCTTCTGGGCAGCCTTCTTAAGCAGCATACGCCTCTTTTGAGTTCTGGTCAAGAAAGGTGAATCGTGGTATTGAGCAAATTTAGGATGTTGAACGTACATCCATCATCCATCTTATGGTATAGGAAGAAGTACCATTCTTGGTTTAGTATTTGGATAAGGTGTTGACTCTGATCTTCTCTTCTGACCCTGGTTGACTAGCCCCTTGGTTTTGGTCTGTGTGTAGGACTTCCTGGCATGATCAGGCTTATTGTATGACATTTTTGCCACTTTTTCAGACTAACTGTCATTCAATATGACTTGAAATCCTCCAGGACATTGAACCATCTTACCCTGCTTGCTTCTTTCCCGAGACATTCTCTCATCTTCTTCAAAATCACGATTTTGGTTATGGAGTGGTACTGCCAAGACTTCTGCGCAACTAATGCAGAGAACTAGCTGTTCACTTGCCTCTGCCAATTCGTGTAATATGACCATCTTAACATCACATACGAATCATAAAGATTGGCAGCATGGTAATAAACCCCTGCTCTGGTCTCAAAAGGTGGTGCCTCCATATTCAAACCCTTGGGCTTAGAAACCACACTTTTTTATTTTTCCACCATTGGATGAAGAAGCTTGAACATGTGGTTTTGACTTGGCTGGCCTTATCATGCTGGTAAAATTTGCTGAAACCATATTGACATGCACCTCAGCCGCGAACGGATTCTTGTCAACTTGTTGAGCAGGCTTATCAGCAGGGAATTTCACAGTCCCATTTTTAATCCATTTTTGGATGGACTCTCAAAAAGTAGTACAATTATTCGTACTATGGGTCCACTTATCATGCCATTTGCAAAATGTCTTACCCATGCTTTCTTCATTTGATGGCAAGGTATGTGTCAATTTGATTTTCTTTTCTTTAACTAGCCAGTCAAAAATCAAATCAGCTCTGGTAATGTCAAAGTCATACTTCTTGCCAGGCTTATTAGTATGATTAGTAGAATTTTTTCCTTGAACTTGGGGAGGTTTACGCAGGACATCGCATATAAATGGCTTTTGAGTCGTTATTTCGGCTGCAGCACATTCAGATTCATTCTCATTATCTGCATCAGCCTGCTCATCATCCTCAATCTCGACTAGATCTGCAGGCTAATGATATCCTATATAATGTACTCCCCTGGTGTTATTTTTCTTTTGGTTTTCCTCATCTACCACCTTCTCCTATCGTGCCACGACATCTACCACATGGCACAAATCTATGAACTATTGACCCAGAAACTGCATTCTAAGTGTTGATTTTAAATTATCTATAGCTAGATGTACATATTCCTCTTCTGGTAACCTAGCCCTACACCTATTTCGGACTGATTTAAACCTAGCAATATACGTGTCCACATTTTTCCCTGGTTTCTGTTTAAGTCTAACCAAATCAGAAATAGTCACATCTAGATCAGTCTGATAAAACTGACTATGAAAATCTTTCCATATCTTGCCAAGTTTGGACTGAGCCTATAAGAAGGTTCATGTACCAAGTGAAGGCAGGTCCAGTGAGTGAATTGGTCAATAATCTCAATTTCAACATATCATTGTGAGATACTTCACCACATTGTGTAGTGAAACGTGCATTGTGTCCTAGTGTAGTCTGACTATCCCCACCAGAGAACAAAGGAAATTCATGTATTCTATAATACCTTAGGAATTCGAACATCCTATCAATGAAATCTGGGTATGGCTTTTGGTATTGAGGACGAATAGGGGCCCTAAACACTACCCTAAACTATTCTCTCAGCTGATAATTGACTTGTTCCCTAACCTTCCCGTGTACCTGTTCTCTGATGGCCTCCACCATTTCATCCTTATTCATCCCTATAGGAATAGGACCATTAAAATCAGGCAGATAGGGAATACGTACGTCATTGCCAGTAGGCTGATGACTTGGAAAACCTGGTGCAGGTATCTGCAGCGCTCCTCCATTGTGCATCATTGGTTGCTAGTGCCCCCCAGTCTGAACTGCTAGCTGATAGTGCCCACCAGTCTACACTACTGGCTGATAGTGCCCCCCAGTCTATATTGCTGACTGATAGTGTCTGCCAGCCTACGTGACCTGCTGATGGTAACCCCCAGTCTGACACGTTTGTGATTAGGGTACACTCGCCATAGGATCGCCTGGCTAGGTCGCCTGTCCCATATTAGGCATTACTGGTTGTGCAGACGGCCCACAGGGTGGTAACGAAGGTATCTGAGGCTGAGTCCATTCGTAGAATCCAGACTGATGGACTGGGACATCATTTGCCCCACTTGGAAACTAGTATGAGACCTTGTATTAGTACCCGTCAACCCTCGATGACCTTCAAGAGATCTTGAACCCTGACCAATCTGACTCGGAACTGGCTGGTTACTAGAACTTGATGCATGGTCAAACATACCAGACCCAGGGTGATTGAGGAAAACCGGGACTACAAAGCGGTTTAGAAGCTTAACATTTCCATAACTCAGCTGCGGGGCCTGAGTAATGGGGACTTAAACAGGCTCCCTGTGAGCGCTAGTTTTCATGGATGATGTTGGGTCCAATTTCTCTATCATGTATGACATCTGATGGTCAAAACTCTTCGTAATTTCATCTCCCATCTTTTGCATCATATATATGAATGGTTTCACTATCGTGGATGTTGCTGCAAGTTGGCTTGGAGCCAATCATGTAGAGTGCTATCCAGACTGAAACGTATTGCGGCTGCATAATCCTTCAGAATTTGTTTATCTCAACCAACAGCAGAGGCCTTGAACTCTTCTGGCTGAGGCTGAAGTGATTCATGGCTGCCAGTACGAGATTGATCACTGGTGTTGCCATGAGTTCCTTCTTCAACGTTATCTTCCATAGTTGGTGCATCTGTCTCTGGTTGCACAGCTATCCCCCTGTCTTTTCCCAAATTCTTCTTCGGGGGCATGGTGAATTACCATATACCCATACAGGTCCCACCGGGCGTGCCAAAAATTGTGTGGCAGGAAATTTATAATTATATGAATGCGGGTGTGCCAGACAAATGTCCACTAAGATTAGGAACAATTTAACGAAATAAGACGAAAGAGAAAGAGGAATGAAATCTCTCCAAATGAATTCTACTTGCTTTAACCAAATATTAAAGACTTTAAACGCGAGAAATACCAATAATGAACGAAGAAATAACATAAAGGAATTTCTATTAAATCTCTTACAACCAAGATTCAATCAGAAGTGAGAATTCATCTTCAAACTGGAATTGAGCTATTAACCTACTCCTAAAAACATGTAAGTAAATTGAAATTGAAATTGACAAAGGAAAGGAAATAACATTCGAGAAATATAAAGATGCTAAGTGTTTTTGCTTGATCGGGGATCCTTTCTCTCTACCATTCTTCGTCTTTATATAGATCACATTGATAACCGCTGCCCAGAAGTTGTGAGAAACCGTCCACTATATCCATGATTTGGGCATAGTGGTTCCTCGTCCAAAACGATCTTCATTTTACACGTGTCATTAGCCTACATCAGAGTAACTGCCAATAACCGTTCCACCATTGACATGGCAGACACATTGGATTATGGTGTTCGTTACATTGCATTAGCCTACCTTTTCCATCAGACTGTTTTCCCATTCATTCCACGTGCAAAACTCAATTGGATTTAGTGGGCCCATTAATAATTTTCATTTTATGGTGCAAACAATAACATAAGGTTACTAAACTATTACATCGGAGTACACAAAGTATGAAAGAACTTAAGTCTTAAGGCAACCTATGCTAATTACAAAACATAAATGGAAAGTACAGTCTATCCTGGTCTTCAGTTGGCGTAGACATAGTCAGCTGCATAGTAGTCTTCTTCTGTCGGTCCTTCCTCAGGATAGCCTCCACCAGTGTTGTTTTCCTTCCCGTAGTAGTCCTCGCAAGTTAGTACTTCTCCTGCATTGTCATAACCGGGAAAGGCTGGACATAGAATATCCATGTCAATTACGCCATCAGTTTATGAAAGTCGAGTGAGTGAAATACTAAAAAGGTATCGCAATTATGAATTGATTACAAGAATGAGACGTTATAAATATAATCAGGGTATTACTTATGCAAAGACTAACCAGGCTCTATCGATTGACGAATACACTTGACAATAATACTCTATGGATACACCATTGAGCCGTCTATTGCTTTTAAGGGCATATGCAAAGCTCACAACTTTTAAGGACAAAGTATGAGTAAAGTATATCATCCTATTGCCACGACTTGTGCATCAACCAGTGTCCCCAGCTCACTACCTTTTAAGGGCATATTCACAGCTCACCCGCTTTTCAAGGCAAATTATGGATCACCGGCCTATCTTAGGGCTACTGGTCACTGTCCGTAGCTTTTAAGGGTATATTCAAAGCTCATCACATTTCATGGACACTACATTGTTCAGTCCCCAGCTTTTAAGGGCATATTCACAGCTCACCGCATTCAAGGACACAACGCTGACCAATACCCACCCATGCACAATTCATAACTGTTACCAGACCTACACAGTTCCAAACCCAGACTAACTCTCGAAACTCCCATGGGCTAACCATACTGGATGCAATAAATAATGACCGATTTGATTCATGACAAGTTCGATAATAACGCCATTAATACATGTTATTACGCCACGACGTCTTGTCATCTCTTCCATTACTACGGTATCGCATATAGGAATCATAGTACAATATTTAAACATCTAAGCAGTTCATAATATTAACTAACAGAATAATCCACATTCTGTAGCTACCAATTGATTGGGGTGAAAGCAGTAACAATCGATTGGTAAAACTTCCAATCGATTGGGCCTTAACTAATACCAATCAATTGGGAAAGATTCCAATCGATTGGGTCACAATATATGCCAATCGATTGGGTAAAATGCCAATCGATTTGGACTTCTTCTTCCCAAGAACACGCAGTTCAAAAACTGAAATTCAGGAATGACTTTTGTGCATTTTTCCTTCTTTTGAAAACATGTAAAAACTCATAAAAAGTTACTAAGTGAGTATAGAACTCACGTAGGGTGTGTTTCGACGTGTGGTGTGTTTGAAAAAATCTTGGGAAGCTTTAATGGTGGTCTCCTCTTTCTCTCTCTTCTTCTGTGCCTCTTTCTTTCTTTCTTTCTTTCTCTCTTCTGTTTCTGTTCTCGTTTCCTTCTTCTTTCTCTTCTTCTTCTCTCTCGGGAGTGTGTGTATATGAGGGTATGTATGAATGTGTGTGTGTGTATATATATATATGAGTGTGTACATATATATATATAACAATCTCTCTCTCTCTCTCTCTCTCTCTCTCTCTCTCTGCCAAACAAACCCAAAACCACAAAATCCATACATATATATATAGAATTAGGAATGGACAAGTGTCAATACCCCATACAAACTTGGAGCCCAAGTTCAGCTGAGTCCTATCGATTGGGGTCAAGTCCAATCGATTGGTGGCATATATTTATACACCAATTGATTGGTATAAGTCCAATTAATGGGGTAGAGGCGGTCAAGTGGCTATCGATTGGACAATTGATAGGTAAAGAGGTCCAATCAATTGGTGAGTACTTCACACTATAGATCAAGGCAGTAATACAGAGTCTCATTTATATTAATAAGCATATAAAATACATCGAAAAAAATACGGGTATTACAGTTTCATCAGGGATTTGAGAGATTTGTAGTGCGGGTCAGAAGTTGGTTTTGCTTATTATCTTTATATAGTTTCTTACTTCTGTATGCTTGTACTGGTTTATTTTGGAATCTGCTTTTAATGAAATATTACTCTCGCAATTAAAAAAGAGAGAGAGAGAGAGAGAGAGTAAATTTTTATCTCAAATCTAAAACAAAATATTTTAATGTATAGCGAAGATTAAAATGAACAAAATCATGTAACAAGAATTAGTAAAAATGTATTCTGCAAATGCTAGAATATGTTGGGAGCTACATGTTCACAGAGAGGAATATCATTGCACATAAAAATGCTAGATTTGCTATCCATTTGAAGGAAGAGGTTTTTTTGGCAAAAAGCCATTTTCCCTTTTGAGTTCAGATGTTTGCTTTACATGATTGTAAGGTTGATATATAGCTCATTGATAACTTAATATATTTTCATCTTTTTGTTTGATGAAAAAAAAATGCTAGAATATGGTTAATAATCCTTTTTGTTGTATTCGATTCATAATTCTTACTTTTGGGACAAAAAGTATCACAAATAAATTAATGATTGTGTTACTAGACTGGATATAATACATTCTTGCCAATTGTTATTTTAGTTCTTTTTTTTTTCCCACAATCCAGTTAGAATTTCTTCTTCTTTTCCTTGCCATTTTTTCTTTCTTTCTTTTCCTTTTTTCCACAAAGAATAAAAACATTTCAATAACTTCAAATTAATTTTAATGAATACCTGATTAATATTATTTTGAGATATTCTTTACATTCATCTCTAGTTACTTTCACATCATTTGTATTTTATTACTTCGAAAACTTAGAATTATAACAAGTTTCTTGTAGGTGAACCAGTCAAGTATTGCACAAAACGCATCTAAAATATGTACACCCATTTTTTTTTCGCCCCCTTTTGGCACACTACTTGACAGAATCATATTCACTTGACAAAATAAAACGCTTTTAAAATATGTACACCCAGTTCTACCCCCCCCTCCCTGTTTTTTCTTTCTTTCTCCCAAATAGTTGATTTAGTTATCAAACATTAATTGCTCATTTGTGCGTCCCATAAATTTCAATGAAGAAAATTTATTAAGCATTTTAATGTGAAAATATATCATATCGAGAATATGACCCTATGGAAAAAAATTATACTAATGAAAGAAAGTCGCAAGTTGCGCTTAAAATGATCATAAGATCACCCTCTACGAAAACCACATGAATTGCATAAGACGGAAAATCATGAAGTCGTGAACTTCTTTATTTTTCCTCAATGACCTGACTCGCTGGCATTTTTGGATAAGAACACGGACTTTTTGATTAACAATCAACAGCATCAAACTCAAAGTTAGAATACTTGTGAACAGTAGTATTGTTTTGAGACTTCCCAAACAGCCCCTCAATTTTTCTCAAGTCTCTTAAAAAGTATACGTAACAAGCATACATCCAAAATCCTAACATGAATACTTTGGATTACAAATGTTTTACCTAGTGTCACGGGATTGACTACCGTATGGAGAGCAAACTTTCGAAATCTTGAAACAAGAATGATCTCAAATTAATAAACACAAGTCACACAACATCTGTACAGATGAGCTCTAAAACTGTAACATCATAAATTTTTGTATTCTGATTCCAAAGACCAAAATCCATAATGACGGGTATTCATTCTAGTGTCCCAATATTTGATCTGATAAGGGAGGAAGATATTGCTTCCATGTATCGCTGAGATCTGTTTTCATGGTGGTTCCGTTACTGAAATTAGAACATACACTTCCACCAATGTTGTACCGCAAGATCAGACTTTCGTTGTTGATTTTCGATGGTGTAGAATCGTTGATCATCCAAGAGGAGGGGAGCTTGAGATATCTGCTGTATAGTGCTAGCAAAATTGCTGGGTTTGGACTATTCCTGCATATTTACCAATTGAAGGTGAATGGTTAGTATGGTAAGATTACAGACTACCAGAATCAGATGAACTTGCAAGTTGCAACCAATTACTATTATGTTTACTGCCAAAGCATGGTGCTGTGCAACTCGGGATTGGGCTTGAGTTTAGGTCTGTCCAGGCTTGGCTCGAGTTTTAGCAATGTCTGTCTCGATTATGTAGCCCCAACACTTCAACTTGGGTATCGTATCCGTGTTGGACACGGGGAGTGGACACAGCATGGTGGCCTCTCATTGGAAATGTACTTAAATTTTGGAGGTAAAAGTCTTAATATAATGAAATCAGAGATAAGTGATTGGTTTCCTTGGAATTTACGAAACAAGAGTGGACACGACACTGTATACTATACATATAATTGAGAAATATAATTTTTTTATTCACCGCATGCTAGACGTGTCCTACTTTTTTCGGATTTGCCATATCACCATGTACATGGTTGCTCAAGCCCATCTGTAGTATTTGGGATAGGGATGGGGATAGGGCTCGGGTTCGGGCTGGGGTGGTTGTTTAATGCCTTTGCATAGGTCCGTCCCCAAATTCATAGAAGGTTTCCTAGCCTGCTCCCAAGTTTGGGCATTGTTAACCCACTGAGTTGTAGCACTAGTCACTAACTGCATAGAACAAATATCAAATACACATGACACAAACTAGGGCTGTGACTCGGGCGGACTGGGCTTGATTTTACATGTGACCAGGCTTGGCCCGAGTTTTAGTGGAGTCTACCCAAGCCGAAGCCGAGCCTGACTTCAGTGCGACCAACCCAGCCCAAGCCCGCCCATAGTTCTAGGACCAAAGTCCGAGCCCGACTTGTGATAGAGAAGTCAATAGAGTCCCAAGCCTGGTTTTTGGTTTAGATCTTAGGAACAAGTATCATCTACCAATTTCATTTTCCAATAAAATCTAACCATATATATATATATATATATATTTCTTTTTGCTAAAAAGACTCTATGATTAGCCTAAATAAAAAGGCTGCCCAAGCCTGAGCAAAATTCGGGTTGAGCTCGAGCTTGCCCGCCCAAGTTGCAACCCTAACATAAATGGATTAGACTACATGGGAAATGTAAATCGTAGCCGATCGGTAGCTGGATATTGCAATCTCAAATCCCAGTTTTCTTGCTTTTGGCAAGTCAAAACGGTGATTTTGGTAACATGGTATCACAAACCAATGGTATCCATCCATCTGTCCCTGTTCCTAGGGAAAACTTATCTCTTTGTAAGCACAAGTCTAAGACTATGTTTGGTCACAGATTTAGTGATGGAAAAGAAAAAAGAAAAAAACAAAGAGGAAAGCATTTTCCCTTGTTCGGTTAACAAGGAAAACGGTATAAGTATAGGAAGGAAAAGAATATAATTTGGGTAACAAATTTACCATTTTAAATTGTGCGAGTCATTTCCCTACCTTTTTTTCTTACATTACAACTATATTTTGGAAAGTAATGTTATTTTAAGCTTGAAGGTAAACACTACACACCGGCAACCATGTGTACTTCTAGACTACCAAAGCTAGTCCGTGTAACATGTATTGGCAATGCTTAGAGACGACTATTTACATGCTATGTTACCCAGACTCGGCTGCGTGTGTCGGGTGTGGATATGAATCCAGGAGTTAGGCTCGGTAGACCCCCAATATTTTAGGATAAGGGGACTCGGTCATAAAGGATCCTGTTAAGTTACCGACTACTCCAAAAGCTTAAGTTGTTAGAGAATGGGCCCAACAATGCAGATCAAGCTTCAACACTCTCCCCACATGCAACCCCGACTTGCACGTGGAGAGCAAACAAACCAAACTCCATCATAGTGGAGACAAATAACAAAGAGCAAATATGGACAACAAAGTGTAGAGTTTTATAATTAAAGAGAAAGAAATTGTATTCATCTAACTTGTCACATTTATCACAATCAAGAGCCTTTACATAGGCATCAACCATTTATGGTTATCAATAATACAAATTTAAATTCAAATCCTTCCTAATATTCATAATATAACCCAAATCTGTTCTAATCAAATCATATCACAATATCTCCAAATCATATCATATCTTTCCAAATATTTCATTCTTCCATATCTTCCAACACTCCCCCTCAAGTTGGCACACGGATACTTGTTGAAGTGTCCAACTTGCACACGAATATAGAAGACAATCTTATACTGAACTATCCTCTTTAAAACTCCACCTTGTAGACTGTTGTAGCGGCCCCTCTTAGGTAGTCTCTCGTCCATGTGCAGCTCCTCTTAGGTGGTCTCGTCATACAAGCATCCAAAACTCCAAAATCACATGGAGAGAGGTGAGAAGTGCCCACGGAAACAACCATCGTGTGACACATAAATAGAGGTAGTTGTCTTGTCTTCAACACTCCCCCTCAAGTTGAAGGGGGGCTGTGTGTTCAAAGACACCAATCCGTGCAGTATAGCGGGTCCCTCTTCGAGTGGTCTCGTGGCGGTCTCGTCACCCGTGTGATATAGCGGGCCCCCTCCTCGGGGTCCCGTCACCCAGTCCTGCCTCCTTATATTCTCCCCCTCAAACTGAAGTTGGGAGTGAACACGAACACCGAAGTTTGGAAGATTAAAGAAAAAACATTTAAGCCCAAAGCCAAACATGGCTTAAAAAAAATCTGAAATTTTTGGAAAATTTAGGGCTATTCTGTAATTTCCAGAAAATTGTGGGGCAAATCTGTAAAACCTGGAAAAACCATGGGGTGTTTTGTAAATATAGAAAATGTTTGGGGCAGAATTGTAAATTTAAAAAATCTGGGGCTTATTTGTAAAATCAGGATATTTTTGGGGCTGTATTTGAAAATACCAAAAAAAATATTTTGAGATGGAATAAGGTGTCCCCCACGTTTGTTTGTAAAACCTAAAAAAAAAGGAAAAGAAAAGGAATGCCAACAGCATTCCCTTTTATTATTTTTTTTTTCTTGTATGAAGACATTGAAGAGGCCATATTTCTCTCATTCTCCCTTGTTCTCTCTCTCCATCTCACTCCCTTCTCATGGAAGAAAGTTTTTGTTTTAGAAAAATATAGCCCAGGGCCACGCCGGACCTCCAGGCCACCACCAGCCTGTGCTGACTCCGGTCGAGGCCTCACCACCAGTCTACCACCAGACCAACGGCCCCCTATCATGGCCATTGTCGGAGCTTTGCGACCACCTGAAATGACAGCCGGAGCTTTAAGTTCTCGGCCCTTTTGTGGTCGACTATTCAGACGTCCCCCTGTTAGAGAATGGGCTAAACAATGTATATCAAGCTTCAACAGATCCAAAATTTTGCACTTTACACCCCTATAGTTTGGGTGTGATGGCACCTTGGTCCCTGTAGTTTCAATTTTGTCACATTGGTCCTTATAGTTTCAGTTTAAGTTCAATGTAGTACATTCACAAAAAAAATTTGACAAATTTTGACAGAGATATGTCAAATAATGCATACGTGAGGTATTATTAGGGGCATAATGGTAAATTTATTTAGAGAAATTACACTTTACACACCTATATTGAACCTAAATCTATCAAAAGTTGTAAGCAAATTTTATGAATGGACTATATTGAACCTAAAATACAACTGTAAGGACTAAAATGATAAAATTGAAATTATAGGGACCAAAGTGAAATCACACCCAAACTATAAGGGTGATTACTATTTTACACACAATTCTGATAAAGTATAAATATTTTTTGGAAAAGTAGCTCTACTTAGAGGTCTATAAATGTCAACGCTGGGTAAATGTATACAATATTCTGACGACCTAAATTTGATAACAAGACCTTTAGTCTAGAAATTGTTTCTCTTTAGATTATAATATTGATTGATTCAAAATAAGTCCAAATCTATCTTGTTCATTAACATCTCGGAAATATTCCGCCACGGTTAGGGCAGTCAAACCAACTCTCATACGAGCTCCCGCGGTTCATTCATCTGACCGAAAACTAGAGCCACTTTTGATTCTACAATATTTTGTTCATTAATCACTCTGGATTCTTTGATTTCCATGTAAAGATCATTTCCTTCACGAGTACGTTCACCTACTCCACCAAATACAGATACACCCCCACGAGCTTAGGCAATATTGTTAATCAATTCCATAATGAGTACTTCTTTTACCCACTCCTGCTCCCCCGAATAGTCTGATTTTTCCTCCATGACGATAAGGGGACTTTCATCGAATACGGCTCCTAAGTGATAAAAGAAATTTTGATTACCTTCCTCGCGTATGTATAAGATCGAATCCATTCGATTTCTAAAAAGGATTACTAATCCTTAACTTTTCGAGGAATCCTTCATCAGTGGTTGTGAATGACGGATGTATATAAGTCTTTTGTGCACCAACTATGAAGCACGGATACGGGTACGCCGACACGGACACGATACGACACCGGTACGTCGATACGTTAAATCCTAAAAAATGACGACGACACGGCAGGGATACGTATAATTTTTTAAAAAAATTAAGTTTAATTTTAAGTTCATTCTTATGTTTTTCAGAAATATTATTAAAATATTATCTACAGAACGTTCACTTCACATTTTTCAAGCGTTGTTGTTTAATATTTACAAAATGAAGAGAGTGAGATGGTCAAAGAAGATAGAGAGATAGATGAGATCGGACAAAGAGGGTCTTGAGAGACTAATGTCGGGAGAACGTGAGGAGATAAGTGATGTAATGCTTGACAAAATCAACTCCGTTTGGTTTTCAAAATGTTAAAAAAAACTAACAAAATACAGCTTTTTGGTCAAAAAAGAGTTACCCTCCATGTCCCTTGAAGTGTCCCGCCGTGTGTCGGTGATGTGTCCGCCTATATTGCATAACAGAAACAAGACACGTATTTTCCGCGTCTGATATGTGTCGGAGGTGTGTCGGGCGAGTGTCGGTTTCCGGTACGTGTCGGACACGGGCACAAAGCCCTTTTCGGACGTGTCGGTGCTTCCTAGTGCACCAAAGCCAAAATAAATAGCTTCCAATTTCCATCATCTTGTTTTTCAATAAAAAAAAAATTTGTTGCACAGCTGGATTTATTTTTCTATTTTTTATTTGAAAAGATAAGTATTCACAGCTCATAGTTCACCTAGTCATCTTAGCATGAGAGAGAGAGAGAGAGAGAGAGAGAGAAGAGTGTCGCGTTTTTCAACAAAAACAAAATGCTGTGCAGCTCATTTTTTTGGGGGGAAAGGCAAGAATGCACAACTCCTATTTCACGTGAAAAGGAGAAAGAGGGAATAGCATGAACATTCGTCACTGTTCATCTTGTCATAAAAGAAGGTAAGAGAGGGGTAAAGGAAGCAAGGCATAGCAAGCCATGTCCGGCATGGTACGAAACAAAGTCTGACACATATTCTGTGTCGCGATCCTTGTCATACCCACGTCGACACTGACACGGCATCTTTTATGCCAAGTCCGGGTAACATAGTTTACATGAACACATATCTTGAACAATGCTCTAATGGTCAAATTAGAGAGAGAGAGAGAGAAGTATACAGAGAAGAGAAGGGAAGAAGAACAAGAAAAGGCAGGGGAGGGGAGGGGGGAGAGAGACAAACTTTCAACCATTCTAATAAACTCTTCTTCAGGAGGCTGCCCTTGTTTTAAATTAGGAATGCTTAGTTCTGGCATTCTGAAACCCTAAAAACAGTATAACACCTCTTAGAAATCATACCACCTACTATAGTAATGAAGTTGGACTCTCTCCTAAGACAATAAATACAGCAATAACTAAACACCAGTCCTCAAGCAATAAAAGATATGATTTTAAAAAAAAAAAAGATTTAGCAATCCTAAACCTATTTTCCTAATTCCTCACCTTCTACCTTACACCCAAGCAATGTCAATTCCATCAACCAAATTCTTGTACACCTAAGCAATTGTATTGCTCCTATTCACCTTAAGTGTATACTTAAGCAGTAAAATCTAGTCCCTGACTAGCATAATTCACCATGTACCAAACAATAGTAATGCTAGGTGTACACAACTTTTGTACACACTTTTGCACACAAATGCTTTAAATGTATGTACATTGTGCTGTTTGAATTTTTCACACTTTTCTGTGCACCACTTATACAGCACAGGGTACATGCATTTAAAGCATTTGTGTGCAAAAGTGTGTGCAAATTTGTGTACACCTAGCATTACTCACCAAACAAACCTCTAAAATAAAAACGCGTATAGCCAAAATTTACTATGCTCCTACATAGAACCACACAAAAACTGAAGCATAAGAAGCTATTGAGCACGGTTGCGGACATGGGACATAGATACAACACGATAAGACATGACGACAGGATAAATCTTAAAAGCGTAGGATACAAACACTTATAGGACACAACGATACAGAGTTACAAAGTTTTCTAATTGTTTACACGATATACCATGTTGTGCCTACTACTGTTTCCTAAAAATTTCAAATGAACCCTTTATTTCTCTCTCATTTAATTATTCAAACTTTTACCCCAAGATTTTGAAAACATTTTCAAAGGAACCACCTACGGTGTCCACTCCCATGTCCGGCCGTGTGTCGGATGCGCATTCGTCGTCTGTCTATTAAAACACGTTTTCTCGCTATCAGGGACATGTCAGGGCATGTCCGAGGTGTGTCGGTGTCCGACATGGACATTTCACCCAAATAAAACTGTCCATGCTACATAGACAGGAAGCCCAAGACTTCCAAACAAATTTTGAGACAAGTAGGTACATATCAGAAATAAGAAGGGTAAGTGTGAAACCTTCCACTTCTATTTAAAACTTTACTCCACCACATGATAGCTTCCATAATATCCTTTTCCAGTCTAATTGCATCGATCAGAACCAGACTCAAGTCAGGCATGCAAGTATCTTTTGCATACGGGTTTGTAGATACCCAAGGTTTGGCAGCTGATCTCTGAATGGCATCTAACACATCTGGATTAACATAGCCATATAGTCTCTTAAAGCAGTCCTCAGCACTTGCAAGACCATGATTGTTCAAGTTCACTTCAAGCAGTTCTTCTACCGCTCCCTGCAATAGCACAAGTAAGATCTGTAGTAGTTTTTCCCTCTCTTTTTTGACAAGTAAAAATAGTGCCTTGATTCTCCAATGTCTAAAATTAACTGAAGAGCCAATTGTCCAAGGAGACCTTGCCCAAATTTATTAGTCAGGCCCAATGGGCACAGCCCAGTCACTAAAACTAATTTTGGTTTTTCATCAAAATTGGAACGAAAGAATCCGAGAAAGTGGTTGATGGCCTAGTAACATAAATTTGTAGATTGATATGGTAAATAATCGTCCAAAGTACACTCCGCGACCGAGATGTGTCGCCAGAGTCATCTTGACATCGTTGGTCGCCAAGTAGACACCGTGACCCAATACATAAATATAGCAATAGGACTTCTTGTTTGTACCATGATATTGAGAAAATTACAATAAAAACACCAAAAATGTGGAGTATTTTATTTTATCATTTGGTGTCTAATATTCAGTGTTATTAGAAGGACTAGATTGTAATTTTCCTTTTCTCTTTCTTATCATCTGTTAATAAAATAATAGAGAGGAGCAGTTTTGTCCTCTCTAGGCTTGGTGGAAATAGTGTTCAACAAGGTATCAGAGCCACCCGTACTAGGGTTTTCCACCACCACGATCCACCACATCACCACCAGCTACACCACCCCACATCAACTTCCATCATCTATGCCGACACCATAGCCCTCGCCGACCTCCACTTGCACCCACAAACCTGAGCCGACAATACCCACACCCTCCAACACCTGGCCGAACCCACAAACTCCATCATAGCCCTCACCGACCTCATACACACCCTCCCTGCCATCGCCAAACCCATATACACCCTCACTGCCTTCGCTGAACCCAAACACACCCTCACTGCCCTCGTCGATCCTACCCAGTGCTCCATAGCCCTAGTCGGTCACCCACAAACCCTCACTGACCTTGCGTTGCTGCCTCCCCTTAGCCATTCAATTCCATTGTTAGATCTGGCTAGATTTCACTAAACACTTCTCTCCCTATACAATCCATTGTTTCTTCAATTAACAGGAAAGCTAATCATTTTGCTGGGCTAACTGAAACTTCCCGTGATTGAGCCTAGGTTTGTAATCAGACCAATGATTTGTCCATAGATTGGACGGTTGACGACTGGGTTTACCTTTTATTGCCGTGTGTGATTGTTCAGACCAAGAGTTCTCTCCAATATGTCAAAAGAAGGTTGGATAACCGAGTCATCCCCAACCACTTCTGGAGTTGTGAGTTCTCCTATAGGTAATGAGAAGCATTCCCTCCTTACCGAGAACCCTGGTTTAAAAATCACCATTGTCATATTCAATGGAGAAAATTATCTCTTTTGGTCTTAGTCTGCCACCTTCTGGCTCCGTAGTAGAGCGAAGTTTGGCCATGTTGATAGCACGACCAAGGCACCTAGTCGTGAGGATCCCACTTATGCCAAGTGAGAAGTCGATAATTATCTTGTGATGAGTTGGCTTGTTCATTCTATGGAGCCTACAATTGCAGGTTTTTTTTTAGAGAAATGGAAACTGCACAAGACATCTGAGATACTTTAGCTCAGGCGAATGGTCGGAAAGGGATTGGCTCAGGTTTATGAACTTCGTCGCAGTATTGAAGCAGAAGTTCAAGGTGAGCGTACTATTCTTCAATACTATACCACTCTATCCACGATGTGGATACGTCTTGATCACCTAAAGAATTATCGCCCAGTTTGTCCTATGGATGCCGCTAGCTTTAAAGATTACATTGAGAGTGAGCGAATCTTTAAGTTTTAAGTCGGTCTCAATTCAGAGTTTGATCAAGTGAGGAGTCAAGTACTTGGACTACAGCCTTTACCGTCACTTAGAGAAGCATTTGCATATGTTCAGAACGAGGAGAGTCGCCGTTCAGCCATGCTTTCCCCTATTTCTAGTACGTCTCTATGGATGTCACATTCCATGAGACACACTCCTACTTTCAGTCTCCACAGTCACCTCTTCAGAGGGAGAGAGAGAGAGTAAGGAAGAGTTCCATGTTGCTATTATATGCAACGAGGAGGGAGTTGAAACTGAGGGAGTACCAGAAGTAAGGGAAATGAGGGAGAAGGGGAGCCCAGGGAGAGAGAGGAAGAAAACAGGGAGAAGAGTGAGGGAGAAAGAGAAAGAGTTGCTGACATGCTCAAAGAACAAGGAGAGAAAACGATTTGGGGCATCAAACATGGAAGCTATTCCTTTCCCTCTACTACAGCCAATCACTTCTGGTGTTGATGATGATCAAAGTATTTCAAATTCCCCAACTCATACTTCTGACTCTAATGATGATTTAGACATTCCTATTGCTCATCGAAAGGGCACTAGGACATGTACTAAACATCCTCTTTCTAATTTTGTTTCATACTCTCGTTTGTCCCCATCCTATAGAGCCTTTGTGTCCAAACTTTCCTTGATTTCTATTCCTAACCATGTCCAGGAAGCTATGTCTGATCCTAAATAGAAGTCTGCCATGGTTGAAGTTCTGTTGTGAAAGGCGGGCGTAGATAGTGAGCCTTGCCTAAGGCTGGGTGAGGCCCCTTCAAGCAGACACATTCTAGGCTAGCACAAAAACGATTGAATGACTTGGTTTTTGTTAAGCAGAACCGAGCTTTGAGGCGACAGTACGAGATACGTGACACCATTGATCCCATCTCATTGAAGGATATAGATGACAGTAATGAGTTGTTGCTTGGGAGGATGGACGGAGATGTGGATGAAGATGCCGAAAATGATCGTTTGTATGATGATGATTTGTTGACGTGGGGTGATATTTCTAGAGCTGCAGGGGTTGGAGAGCGTAGATTTACGACTCGAGCAAGTTCAAGCAATAGATCATCAACAAGGGCAAGGGCAACTACTTCTCCAGTTGTAGCTTTAGATGACGAGGAAGAGACCAATTCAGAAGAGACCGAAAAGGAAGATGATGAGGGTTACAAATCCAATGATGGCGAAGATGATGAATTGTTTCTTGATGAGGACTGAAGAGGATCGTTGAAACTTTTAGATTCTAGAATCCTAGATACCTTTTCATATTTGGAGACTTGGAGTTTAGACTATGCAGCAATATTATTACTACTACTACTACTACTACTACTATTATTATTATTATTATTATTATTATTATTATCATTATTAGTATTATTATTTTGTTAACTAGACATGTGGTTGACTTGCACTTGCTTAGTAATGTATTTTTATTGAATATTGAGTAATACTACACTTTTAATAGTGTGGAAATGCATCTTTTTGTTATTTTTCTCTTAAATGTTGTATGTGGCCTATGTAGGATTCAAACCTACAACCTTTGCGCTTTTGCACAACGCTTTAACCAGTTGCGCTTATAGGCCAAAGTGTTCATTAATGATGATTTAATATCTTTAACTTGTATATAATAATGTAAAATCAGATTATAATCATCTAAAATCATATTTTAGATAAGCTATTCACATGTAAAATCATGTAAAAGTGCACCTCACTTCGCTCGGGCAGGTGCCTCGGATTGCGCCTCTCACCTAGGATCCAGGGGGCTTTTGCGCCTTAAATATCCTTGGGTTGAAGAGATGAAAGCACTTTCTGAAAATGGCACTTGGGAATTAGCAGAATTAATTCGAGGGAAGAAGACAGTGGGGTGCAAGTGGGTGTTCACTCTGAAACACAAAGCTAATGGGACGATTGAGAGGTACAAAGCCATGTTAGTGGCTAAGGGGTTTACGCAGACTTATGGAGTGGACTACCAAGAGACATTTACTCCAGTGGCCAAAATGAGTTCTATCAGATTTTTGCTCACTTGCATCAAATTTGGATTGGTCATTACATCAGTTTGATGTAAAGAATGCTTTCTTACATGGTGACTTAGAGGAAAAAGTGTACATGGATGTTCCCCCAGGTTTTGAGGATATCAAGACTAGAAGGAAAGTGTCGTCTTCGGAAGTCATTGTATAGACTCAAGCAGTCACCTAGACCGTGGTTTGATCGTTTTTCACAAGCTATGCTCAAATATAGGTTCAGACAGAGCCCAGGTGATCATACCCTTTTTTTAAGCACTCTTCGGGAGGTAAAGTCACAACTTTGATCGTCTATGTTGATGATATTGTTCTAACTGGAGATGATCTGGAAGAGATGGGGAAGTTGAAAAATTACCTAGCTAAAGAAATTGAGATTAAGGATTTGGGAAACTTAAAAGTATTTCTTGGGAATAGAGGTGGCAAGGTCCTTGAGGCTTGATGGGATATTTATATCACAGAGACAGTATGTGCTGGACTTACTAAAGGAAACGGGGATGTTGGGTAGCAAGGCAGCTGATACACCTATGGATCCTAATTTAAAACTTGGGGATGACTCAAGTGGCGAACCAGTGGATAAAGGTAGATATCAGAGAATAGTAGGTAAATTGATTTATCTATCTGACACCAGACCAGACATTGCTTTCGCAGTGAGTGTGGTAAGTCAGTTTATGCATTCTCCAAGACAAGTTTATCTTGATGCAGTCTTTCGTATTTTAAGGTACCTCAAGTCGGCACCAAGGAAAGGTTTGTACTTTGGTAAGCATGGTCACAATCAAGTTGAGGTCTATACCGGTGCAGATTAGGCAGGCAGTGACCGACAGGAGGTCAACCATATTGAGAGATATTATATTATTTTGACCTTACTACTAGTTTATGTTGTTCCCTTATTCAAGGGTACTCTTGTAATTATGTTAATTTGATTATTGTTTAATAAAATGAGAGAGAGCAACGATATTGCTCTCCAAGCTTTCTGAAAAACTCAACATGGTATTAGAGCAACCCTAATAGGGATCTCGATCCTTCCACCAACCACCACCACTGCTGTCACCACCCATATACCAACAACCACCACTGCTGTCGCCACCCATATACACCAAAACCACCCCAGCCGCAACCCATAAACACCAGAACCACCCCAGCCGCAACCCACAGCAACCCAGCATCACTCGGCGCACCACCAGAGCCCTTCCCCAGTCTCGCCGCACTCCTCTGGCCACTACCCAGCCTCGCCGCAACTACCAGTTCACCTCCCAGTCTCACTGCACCCTCCTGGACCAATACCCAGCCTCACCGAAACCCCAAAGTTCCTCTCTAACCTAGATACACCTCATCCTGGCCTAAATACCCATTATTGAACCTTCCTTCCCTATTCTTTACCACAGCCAATACACTGGACTGATTTCTATAAACCTATATTCCTGTCTTCTTCAAAAAAAATTCTAAACCCTAGGGTGAACTCCACCATAATTGGGGCATTCTGATCGCAATCCGTCTTTTCTTCTCCTTCGGTCCGTTTTCGGACCTAATGATTTGTCCATAGATTGGACAATAGCACCGAAGTGGTGCATGTGAAGCTAGGAGTGTCTTGATTTCATCATTGTTGATTGTGTATGTTCCCTTTTGATATGGCGAAGGACGATTTGACTCAAAAGACTGCCAAAGTTGCAAGTTCTCCTGTAGGTAATGAGAGAATCATTACTGAGAACCCTGGGTCCAAGATCACCATGGTGCTTCTGAATGGTGAAAATTATTTATCCTGGTCAGTCAGCCACGTTTTGGCTCAAAAAAAGGTCTAAATTTGGTTATGTTAATGGCACACTCAAGGCTCCTAGCATTGAAGATCCTACTAATGCAAAGTGGGAAGTGGACAATTTTTGGGTTATGAGTTGGCTTACACATTCCATGGAGCCCGAGATTGCTGATGGGTTCTTCGAGATGGAGAATGCCAAGGATATCAGGGATACACTTGCAGAGACATATTCTCGTAAAGGGAATGTGGCTTAAATCTACAAGTTAAGGAGAGCTATTGAAGCAGAAGTACAGGGGGATCGCTCTACTTTGCAATATTTTACTGCATTGGGAACTCTTTGGAAACGCATTGATCATCTGACTACCCATCGCCCAGTCTGTCCTATAGATGCTGCTAGCTTCAAGACTTACATTAAGAGTGAGAGGATATTTAAATTTTAAGCAGGCCTTAATCCCGAACTTGACCCGGTTCGGAGCAGGAGTCTTGGCATGGAGACACTTCCGACGGTGAGGGAAGCTTTTGCTCATGTTCAGAATGAAGAGAGTCGCTGATTAGCCATGCTTCCTCAACCCTCAGCTTACAGGTCTGCCTTGATTTCCTCTGGTCATCGTGGTGGTAAGACACCTGTACCTCATAATGATTACAATACTGAAGTGGGTGATGACAAGGATAAGCTATGGTGTGACTATTGTAATCGTCCTAAACATACTTGGGATAAGTGCTGGAGCCTCCACGGTCTTCCTCCGATGTCAAGTAGTCGTGGTGGTCGTGGGGGCCGTCGTGGTGGACGTGGTGGCCGAGGTAGTGGACCTTGTGCAAACTTATCTAATGGATTAGATTCGTCTCATCAGGAGGAGGTATCTACTCCAACTACTTCATCTGGACCTAGCACCATCAGCAATACTGATATGGAGACTCTACGATGTATAATGGCTCAGTTGGATCCTCCCACTAGTGCCTCGGCTTCTTTTGCCCATAAAGGTAATTGTGCTAATTTATCTAGTGCTTCATTTTTTACTTCTCAACAACCATGGATAGTTGATTCGGGAGCTTCCGATCATATGACTGGTCTTTTCAATGTTTTATCTACTTATAACCCATGTTCAGGGAAAGAGAACGTTCGAACCATAGATGGTACACCTTCCATAATTTCTGGTAAAGGTGTTGTTAATGTTTTTAGTGGACTTGCCTTCACCTCAGTTTTTCATGTTCTAAATTTTTCGACTAACCTGATTTTCATTAGTCGAATTACCCGGGATCTCGATTGTTGTGTAACTTTCTTCCCATTTCACTGTGTCTTTCAGGATATCTCCACGAAGAAGACGATTGGCAGTGGTAGAGCGGAGAATGGTCTTTATTTTATGTTTGCCTGATGGAGTTACAAATGGGAAGTTCATGAAAGTTGCTCACAACACACAGAGAGAGATTATTCCCTAGGAGACATGGCTGTGGCACCAGAGATTAGGACATCCTTCTTTTTATTTACTTCGTTTTTTATTTCCCTCTCTAGCTCCAAACAAAAATGTTTATGAAATTTCTTGTGAAGCATGTCAACTTGGAAAATACTATCGTGCTACCTTTAACTCTAGTATTAATAAAAGTACAATTCCATTTTCTATTATTCATACCGATGTATGGGGTCCTTCGCTATCTCTACTTTGAATGGTTATAAATGGTTTCACTTTTATTGATGATTGCACTCGCACAACGTGGGTTTATTTGATGACAGAGAAAAGTGCTGTTTTTTCTCTCTTTTAAGTCTTTTCACAAGATGATTTGTACTCGGTTTAAAACCTGTGAAGGTTGTTAGATCAGATGGCCGGGGGGGGTGTGGGATATATATATATATATGATGGTCTTATCCATTACTTCTCTAAACATGGTATAATTCATCAAACATCATGCACTAATACACCCCAACAGAATGGAGTAGCTGAGAGAAAAATCGTCACTTATTAGAGTCGGCTATATCAATGAAGTTCTCGATGCACGATAGACAACCCTATCGCTAAGGCCTCATATTCTGAACTGTTATTAGAGCATGGAAACTCAAATTTAAACGAGAAAGATTCTCCTAAGTCGTATTGGGGTGAAGCAGTCTTAATTGCTGCATACCTAATCAATCGTCTTCCCATCCGTGTACTTGGTAAGAAAGCTCCCATTGAACTTCTTACTAATCCTTCTTCCCTTTTTCCTATTCTTCTGATAGTCTTTGGTTGTGTGCGTTTTGTCCACAATCATTCTCCATCTCGTACTAAATTAGACCCTCATGCCCTTAAATGTGTCTTTGTTGGCTATTCCCCAACACTAAAAGGATACAAGTGTTACCACCACCACACCCCCCTCCCCCCTTCTCCTGTAAATGGTCTGTCTCTTGATGTCACCTTAGATGAACGTCCGTCCTATTTCTCTTGTTCCCAGCCATCTCTTCGGGGGGAGAGCAGGTTATGGGAAGAGATGTCTGGAGCAACATTTCCATTTATAGGAGGAGAGAGAGAGAGAGAGAGAGAGAGAGAAGGGAGGAAGAAGGAGAGAAAGAAAGAGAGGAAGAAGTAAGAGAGGAAGAAGCCAGAAGGAGGGAAAGAAAGAGAAAAAAGAGACGAGGGAAGAGAAGAAAATACAGAGGGAATTGGAAGAGATAAGACAAAGGAGCTATTAACTTATTCAAAAAATAAGGGGAGAAAAAGGTTTGGGGCAACAGAAGAAAGGACCGTTTCTCCAATACCACTACAATTGCCTTCTTCAATGGAGGAGGATCCAGGTATTTCTCCAGTTCCTACTAATATTTCTCCTACTCCTATGTCTACTACTCCTCTTTCTAGTTTTCCCTCTCCGGATGAGTTAGACATTGCTCTTCGCAAGGGCACTAGAGAATGTACTAAACATCCCATCTCAAACTTTGTTTCCTACACCCATTTGTCTTCATCTTATAGGGCATTTGTGTCCAAACTCGATTCTATTTCTATCCCTAATCATGTACAGGAAGCTCTCGCTGATACTAAGTGGAAATTGGCTATGGTTGAAAAGATGAAAGCACTTAGGAAAAATGGCACATGGGAATTAGCAGAATTACCTCGGGAAAAAGGACAGTTGGGTACAAGTTGGTGCTCACGGTGAAGCATAGAGCAGATGGAACAGTGGAAAGGTATAAAGCCAGATTGGTAGCCAAAGGCTACACTCAGACCTATGGGGTAGACTATCAGGAGACGTTTGCACCTGTAGCAAAGATGAACTCTATCAGAATATTGTTATCCCTAGCAGCAACCTTAGAGTGGCCTTTGCATCAGTTTGATGTGAAGAATGTGTTTCTCCATGGAAACGTGGAACATGAAGTCTACATGGACATTCCCCCCGGGTTCGAGGATGACAAAACGAGAGGGAAGGTATGTCGCCTCAGGAAATCCTTATATGATCTAAAATAGTCTCCCAGAGCTTGGTTTGATAGGTTTTCTCAAGCCATGATCAGGGATGGTTTCAAACAGAGTCAAGGTGATCATACTCTTTTTAATAAGCACTCGTCACAGGGGAAAGAGACTGCTTTAATTGTCTACGTAGATGATATTATTCTCACAGGTAATGATGTTGAAGAGATGAAGTGTTTGAAATCATACCTTGCTAAGGAATTTGATAGGGGTGTGTTTTGGAACGGAAATTCCGATTCCGACCGATTTCGATCCGAAAATTTCCGATTTTGGCAAGTAAAAATACATTCCGAATTCCGAAATTCCGAATTCCGAAAATTCCGAAAAATTTCAGATCGGAATCGGAATTTTTTTCAGAATTCCGAAAATTCCGAAAATTCCGAAAATATGCCGAAAATATTCCGAAAAGTATATTCCAAAAAAATTCTGAAATATTCCGAAAAAATTCCGAAAAATTCCGAAAAAATTCTGAAAAATTCCGAAATTACCTTACACTACTTGTCCCACATCGGTTAGCCATGAAAAAGGATAAGGAATGTGAGTCTATAAATTAGTCCCAACTTGATCCACATTAGTCCAAGCACTAAGCTTGTATCGAAAAATTCCGAAAATTTCTGAAAGTTTTCCGAAAATATCCGATTCAGAAAAATTCCGAAAAAAATTCGAAATTTTCCGAAAATGTTCCGATTTCGAAATTTCCGAAATTTCCGAAATTTCGGAATCGGAACAGAAAATGAAAATTCCGAATTTTCTGAATAGGAATCGGAACGCCGAAATAATTTCCGAAAATTTCGGAATTTTTTCCGAAAACCCTATTTCCGATCCGATTCGGCCGAAACACACCCCTAGAATTTGAAATTAAAGATTTGGGAGATTTGAAATATTTCTTGGGAATTGAAGTAGTTGAAAAGGGGAGATACCAGAGGTTAGTAGGAAAATTAATTTATTTGGCACACACCAGACCAAACATTGCATTTGTTGTTAGTGTGGTAAGTCAATTTACACATGATCCAAAGCAAATTCATCTTGATGCGGTGTTTAGAATCATTAGATACCCGAAGTCAGCACCAGGAAAAGGGTTATGTTTTGCTAGACATGGGCACACTTTAATTGAGGCCTATTCTGATGTTGATTGGGCTGGGTCCATTACCGACAGAAAGTCAACCACGGGTTACTGTACATTTGTGGGTGGCAATTTGGTTACTTGGAGGAGCAAGAAACAGTCAATAGTAGCTAGGTCTAGTGCTGAACCAGAGTTCAGAGCTATGGCACAAGGAGTGTTTGAGCTGTTATGGTCCAGATTATACTTTCAGATCTTGGATTTGGGCCGAATGATTCAATGAAGTTATACTGTGATAACAAGGCTGCTATTGAAATTGCTCACAATCCAATTCAACTTAACCGCACGGAACATGTAGAAATTGACGGGCATTTTTTTAAAGAGAAGTTGAATAGTGGTTGCATATGTACACCATTCGTGAATTCTGGAGAACAATTAGCGGATGTTCTTGTTGTATTTCAGAAATAATATTTTTACATGCTTAGAGAGAGTAATCACTCTCTCTCTGTTATTATGTTAAGCCCACTAAGGGGAAAAGAGAGATTATTACAAGCAAGCCCTCATAAAATACTAAAATAGAAAAAACTCTCAACACTCCCCCTCAAACTGGTGCGAAGATATCTCTCATGCCCAGCTTGCTAAGGATCGAATGAAAATGTCTACTAGAAAGACCCTTTGTAAGAACATCGGCTAACTGTTCCTCTGTTCTCACGAAGGGAGTACAAATAATCCTATTATTTAACTTCTCTTTAATAAAGTGCCGATCGATTTCAACATGCTTTGTCCTATCATGCTGAACAGGATTGTGAGCGATGTTGATAGCTGACTTCTTGTCACAATACAACCTCATAGAATCTTTCGGCTTGAATCCAAGATCTTCTAAGATAATCTAAATCCACAACAGTTCACACTAGGGGTGGGCAAATAGTTCGGTTAACCGAAATCTAAACCGAAATTTTTCAGTTCAGTTATTTCAGTTCAGTCATTTCAGTTAAAAACTTCAGTTCGGTTAAAAACCGAACCGAAGTTTAAACTATGGTTCGGTTATCGGTATCGGTTGTCCAAACCGAACCGAACCGAAAAACCGAAGTTTTATTATATATATATATATATATGGGGTGGGGGTATAAGTATAAATTATAATGGTAAAACTAAACCCCACAAAAAAAAACCCTAAGACTAAAGCATTTCAGCGCCGCTGCCTCCCTTCAGTCCTTCACACTTCACACAGTACTCCTCAGTCGGTCAGTCCTCTCTGAGGCTCTGAGCTCTCTCTCCCTCTCGTCTCTCCGAGTCCGGAGTCTCCATCTTCAGTCCCTTGGGCCTTCACCAGTGGCCTGCACATGAGCACAAACAGATCCAAAGAGGCAAAGACCTCTTCGGCTCTTCTCCTTCAGTCCTCTGTCGTCGATCTCTTGACAGGTAAGTGATGCCTCTCCGGCTCTTCTCTGTGTATTTGTTTAATTGTTTTAGTGTTTTGTATCAAAATCAACTATTAATAGAAGTTGATATTCTATCAATTATATGATGTGATAATCATGGACTTGGGGTTGGGGCCTCCTATTTGAAGATAAGTAACTTTAATACAATATCATTTTGTTCCCTTGTAATAACTTTTATCAGTGTTCTTGGAACCATTGGAAACTCAACAATTTTTGACTTTTTTGTTGGCCAAAATATGATAATTAAATCAATGACTTCATCTCAAATTGTTAGGGCAAGTCTCTCTGCCTCTGCTTTTTCTGATATTTACAATGAATTTCACATTTTGAATAATCTAGACCTGTAAATTTGGAGTCCACCTCCTCAATAAGTCATGCTCCCAAATCATTCCAGTTGACTAAACCTAATTGGTTAGAATTTATTGACTTTTGGCTTAACTAAAAAGATGGCCAACTTTGATATAATCACTCCATTTAAGATTCACTCACATCGAAATCAATTACACTTAGACAAAACCATGTTTGTTACATTAGATATACATGGTTTATATGTCTACTAAGAACATTAATCTAAAATTAGAAATAAGTAATGACCTAATCTAGTGTGGACCCATGGGAGTGTGTTTCACTAAATAACTAACACATAGATTCATGTTTGGTGAGTCTTTTGAAGAAGTTAAACCTACCCATATAAGTTGGAGATATTATTAAGTGAGACCTTCACATCATATGGCGACTCAATACTATAGGTATATGTGGCCCCTATTTTTAAGAGGACTAGTTGATGATGTTAAAAGCTTCATATATACTCCGTATTTTATTGGGTCCATTCTCTTAACAACTGAAGCTTTGATATAATCACTCTTATGTAGTCAGTGTTGAACTGTTGAATCATTGATTATGTTTATTTTCCACTCTTTTAGAGTGTTTTTCAGGTTACTAGTTTTTGTGGCAGTCTCTTATTATTAGTGCTATTTACGATTCTACTGACTACTATGTCGGGTGGAAGTGAGAGTGAGCACATAGCAAGTCAAACACCGTCACTCGAAACTGACAGCGTAAATTCATCGAGTGACAAAAAAAGGAAAGACATAGCGCCTAGATCACTTGTTTGGAAACATTTTACTAAGTTCACTGATGTTGGAGGGTTTAGGAAAGCGAAGTGTAACTATTGCGATAAATCATATGCAGCTGATCCAAGAACTTGTGGGACTGCTACTATGAGAAATCACATGAATAGTTGTAAGGCAAACCCATATAATCATGATCGTAGTCAAACAAAGCTTACTGGGTTTCAACAAACTGGAGGTAGTGAAAGTGGGATAAATATTATGGGTACTTGGAGGTTTGAGTGTGAGGCTGCTAGGAAGGCACTAGGTCAAATGTTAATTACTGATGAGCTCCCATTTAGTTTTGTTGATCGACCTGGGTTTAAGCACTTTGTCTCAGTTGCATTACCCCCTGACTTCTGTGTTCCATCACGTAGGACTATCAACAGAGATTGCTATGATCTCTATATGCAAGAGAAGTCAAAATTGAAAATGTTGATGAAGGAACCAAATAGGAGGGTTTGTCTCACCACAGATACTTGGTCATCCGTGCAAAGAATAAACTATATGGTTCTCACTGCACACTTTATTGATAATAATTGGACTTTGCATAAAAAGATCTTAAATTTTTGTCCAATTATAAGTCATAAAGGTGAGGACATTGGTATTGCTGTGGAGAAATGCTTACTTGATTGGGGTATTGATAAAGTTCTTACGATTACTGTTGACAATGCTAGTTCTAATGATGTGGCAATTTCATACTTGAGGAGGCGATTTGATACTTGGGGTACAAATGTGGTAGGTGGAAAGCATCTCCACATGAGGTGTGTAGCACATATCATAAACCTTGTGGTTGTTGATGGCGTTAAAGAAGTAGGTGATTCTGTTGCTCGGGTTCGTGGGGCGGTTAGATTTATAAGGCAATCACCAGCTAGATTGAGAAGATTTAAAGAGTGTGTTGAATTTGAAAAGATTGAGAGTAAGAGATTGTTGTGTCTTGATGTTCCTACTAGGTGGAACTCCACATATTTGATGTTGGATACAGCTGAGAAGTTTGAGAGGGCCTTTGAGAGGTATAGTATGCAAGATTCAAATTATAAATCAGATCTTTCAAATAGTGATGGAAAAGGGGTGCCAAGTGAGGAAGATTGGGTTAAGGTTAGGCGTTTAGTTCGATTTTTAGAGCATTTTTATAACCTAACATTAAGGATCTCTGGCTCCTTATATGTTACATCCAATTCATTTCTTAGTGAAATTAGTGAGCTTTATTGTTTGTTAAAAATGTGGCAATGTAGTGATGATTTTGAATTCAGTTACATGGCAACAAAGATGAAAGCTAAGTATGACAAGTATTGGGGAGACCCAGAAAAGATGAATTTGTTGATTTTTATTGCTATGGTGTTAGATCCTCGTCATAAGTTAGGGTTTTTGGAGTTTGTTGTTCTCCAAATGTACGGGGAAGGTGTGGGACAATGCATGAGAAAGTTGGTGAGAGATGGAATATATCAAATGTTTGATGAGTACAAGAGGTTTAACGCACCGAAATCCACTACATCTTCCTCTTCCCAAACATCCGTTGGCCGATCTCATGTGATAACTAATGTGGAGCCTCAAAAAAGAAGGAAAACCTTAATGCAGGAGGAGTACGACAAGTATAAATTTGAAAGTGGGAATTTGGATGCTAAATCGGAATTGGATAGGTATCTTGGTGAGGCTGCCGAGGATGATGATGATGACTTTAACATCTTGACTTGGTGGAAGGTCAATTCACCTCGATTTCCTATCCTTGCACAGATGGCCCGTGATGTGTTGGCAGTTCCTATCTCTACAGTGGCTTCCGAGTCAGCATTTAGTACTGGAGGGCGTATTCTTGATGCATTTAGGAGCTCATTGACTCCGAGGATAGTACAGGCCATTGTGTGTACTCAAGATTGGTTGCGTCCCCAATTTCGGCCGGTTAGTGTTGAGGAGGATTTAGAAAATCTTGAGAAGATCGAGGAAGGTAATCAAAATTATCAAATTCTTGTTTTAGATTTTTTTAGTTGGTACTTCGTACTTATATTATATGTGCTAATTAATTTTAATTTGTAAATCTTTTCTATTTGTAGATTTGTTGAAGATTGCACATGACTCGAACAACATACTAGATCTTTGATCGATGGTTGTTGACAATCTTGAATGCAAAGGACTGAAAGGAGTTAGAAATTTGCAAACTTCATTGTTGGTATTTGCAAACTTTCTTGAATGGTGATTGGTGATGTATTTGTAAACTTCATACTTCTAGTAAGTAGTTGGTATTTGGTAATTTGTATTGAATTACTTTTTGTAATTTTGTATTTTCATCCATTGTTGTAGACTTTGTTGGATGTTTTATTTTTCGTGCACATTATTATCTTTGTGTGTGTTCTATAAGGACTAAATGGAGTTGGAACTTGGAAATATATTATTATGTTTAATTGTTTTGTTGTTAACAGGTGTAAATGAATGGTGAATTGTGAAATGCCCAACTTGTATTGGGACTTGGGAGTTGGAAACTTGAAACTTGGAAATATGTGATTGTGTTTAATGTTAGCAGGTTCTCCAGGTACAAATGAAAACAGAAATGTCGACAGAGACATAATCTATTGTATTTGTGAATTGGAAATATGTTCATGTTATATTATTGTTTTTTTTTTAATTTATTTGTATGGTGTAGTATGTAGTATGTGATTTGTGTTTGGAAAATTGGAAACATGCCACTTCAAAAAAAAATTGGAAAAATGCCACTCAAAAAAAAAAAAAAGTGTAAATAAAAATAAGGGTAAAAAGTTCAGTTAACCGAAGTTTTAAAACCGAACCGAACTATAATTTCAGTCACCGAACCGAACTAACCGAAATAATATTTGGTCAGTTATCAGTTGACCAGTTGCCAAACCGAACCGAATAAAACCGAACCGAACTTCTACAAACCGAACCGAATTAACCGTTTGCCCACCCCTAGTTCACACACTCCTTGTACCATGGCTCGAAACTCTGCCTCTGCACTCGACCTTGCCACCACTGATTGCTTTTTGCTCCTCCAAGTGACAAGGTCACCACCTACAAAGGAGCAATATCCTATAGTAGATCTCCTGTCAGTTACAGACCCAGCCCAATCGGCAGCAGTATAAGCTTCAACTTGAGTGTGACCATTTTTTCCAAAGAACAACCCTTTCCTGGAGCTGACTTGAGGTATCTTATAATCCGAAAAACAGCAATAAGATGATTCTTTCTAGGAGAGTGCATGAATTGACTAACCATACTCACAGCGAATGCAATGTCTGGCCTGGTATGTGAGAGATAAATCAGTCTGCCTACTAGCCTCTGATATCTACCCTTATCCACTAACTCTTCATTAGGATCATCACCAAGCTTCAAATTAGGATCCATTGGAGTATCAGTAGCCTTACTCCCAAGCATGCCAGTCTCCTCTAACAAGTCTAAAACATACTTTCGCTGTGAAATAAAAATTCCCTCTCGTGATCGAGCAACTTCTATTCCCAAGAAGTATCTTAAATCCCCCAAATCCTTGATTTCGAATTCTTTAGCAAGATATGCTTTCAGCTGCTCCATTCCCTCTAAGTTATTCCCTGTGAGGACAATATCGTCCGCATAGACAATCAAGGCAGTCAACTTACCCCTTAAAGAATGCTTTATGAAGAGAGTATGATCTCCTTGACTCTGTTTGAATCCATACTTGACCATAGCTTGTGAGAATCTATCAAACCATGCTCTAGGTGATTGCTTGAGCCCATATAGTGACTTCCTGAGGCGACAAACTTTTCCTTTGTATTGGTATCCTCGAAACCTGGAGGAACATCCATATACACTTCTTCTTCTAAGTCAACGTGTAAAAAAGCGTTCTTAACATCGAACTGATGTAAAGGCCACTCCAGATTTGCTGCAAGAGACAACAGAATCCTAATAGAACTCATCTTGGCTACTGGAGCAAAAGTCTCATGATAGTCAACTCCATAGGTTTGAGTGAACCACTTAGCCACCAGCCTGGCTTTGTACCTCTCAACTGTCCCATCTGCTTTGTGTTTCACAGTGAACACCCACTTGCATCCTACTGTCTTCTTCCCTCGAGATAACTCTGCTAATTCCCAAGTACCACTTTTTGATAGTGCTTTCATCTCTTCAACCATGGCGGACTTCCACTTAGGATCAGAAAGAGCTTCCTAGACATGGTTAGGAATAGGAATACAGGAAAGTTTGGACACAAAAGCTTTATAGGATGGAGACAAACGAGAATATGAAACAAAATTAGACAAAGGGTGTTTAGTACATGCTCTAGTGCCCTTCCGATGAGCAATAGGAATGTCTAAATCATCATTAGAATCAGGGACTTCAGGAGATTGAGTAATCGAACTTGACATACCTAGACCATCATCACTAGAAGTGATCGACTGTAGTGGAGGGAAATAAGTAGCTTCCATTTCTGATGCCCCAAACTTTTCTCTCCTTATTCTTTGAGTATGTCAGTAACTCTTTCTCAATCCTCCTGTTACTAGTTTCCCTTACTCCCACACTCTTCTCTTTATTTTCTCCCTCATCTTTCTTTTCTACTCCCTCTCCCTCTTCTCCTGCACTCTCCTCTTTATTTTCGCCCTCATCATTCCTTTTTTCTACTCCCTTACTTTCAAATTCCTCATCATTGCACATAATAGAAACATGCATCTCTTCCTCACACTTTTCATCCCCCTGAAGAGGTGACTGCAGAGACTGTGGAGACTGAAAGTAAGAATGTGTCTCATGGAAAGTAACATCCATAGAGACATACCACTTACGAGAAGGGGGATGATAGCACTTGTATCCCTTCTGTGTGGGTGAATAACCAAGGAAGACACATCTAAGAGCACGAGGGTCTAATTTTTTCCGAGACAGGGAGTGGTTGTGAACAAAGCAAACACACCCAAAAACTCTAGGAGGGATAGCAAATATAGATGGGGGTTGAAGAAGAACTTCAATGGGAGATTTCTTACCAAGAACACGAGTGGGCAATCTATTGATGAGATAGGCAGCTGTCAACACTACCTCTCCCCAATAGGACTTTGGAACCTGCATAGAAAACATCATAGACCGGGCAGTTTCCAACAGATGGCGATTCTTACGCTCGGCAACTCCATTCTGTTGAGGAGTATTAGTACAGGAAGTTTGGTGAAGCATCCCATGATCAGAGAAATAGGTTTTAAGACCGCTATAAATGTATTCCCCCCTTTGTCAGAACGAACAATTTTGACAACAGTGCTAAATTGGGTGCAAACCATTTTGTGAAATGTTTTAAAAATCGAAAACACTTCACTCTTATCCTTCATTAAATACACCCAAGTGGTACGAGATAAATCATCAATAAACGTAACAAACCATTTATAACCATTCACAGAAGAAATATGAGAGGGACCCCACATATCAGTATGAACAATATGGAAAGGAATTGTACTTTTATTCAAACTTAAATTAAAAGTGGCACGATGATGCTTGCCAAGTTCACATGCCTGACAAAAAACATCATAAAGATTCCTATAGTTTATTAGTGACGGAAACAAATGACTAAGAAGAAAAAAAGATGGATGTCCTAGTCTTTGGTGCCACAGCCAAGCCTCTCCAGAAATAGTCTCACTTGAAGTATTATGAGCACTCTGGATCACACTTCCACCCTTAGCATCACTGGGCATCAGAAAATAGAGTCCATTTGCTTCCCTACCACTGCCAATCATCTTCTTTGTGGAGAGGTCCTGAAAAACACAATAAGATGGGAAGAAAGTTACACAACAATTAAGGTCACGAGTTATTCGACTAATTGAAATAAGATTAGTTGAGAAACTAGGAACATGAAGGACCGAAGATAAAGTTAGTGTATTAGAAGCATGAATGACACTTTTACCAGAAATTGAAGAAAGATTACCATCGGCTGTTCGTACTTATCTTTACCTGAGCAAGGGTCATAAGTGGAAAAAACAGTGGACTGACCAGTCATATGATCAGAAGCCCCAGAGTCTATAATCCACGGTTGTTGAGAATGAGCATTTAAAGCACTAGTGAAATTAGCAACATTACCTGTGTGGGTAAAAGACGGAGAAGAGCTAGTGGGAGCGTCCAATTGTGCCATAATTCGCCTTAGTGTCTCCATATCAATGTTGTTGATACTTTGAGTAGGAGAAGGAGATGGAGCATCCTCTGGAGGGAAAGAATCGGGTGCAGTTGACAAGTGGCCAGCCCTATGTCCAGTCCCCCTGCCACCACCTCGACCACCAGCTCGTCTGCCCCCTCTTCCTTTTGTCAAAGGAGGACGGCCATGTAGTTGCCAGCATGTCTGTCGGGTATGATATGGTCGATTACAGTAGTCACAGAATTGCTTGCTCTTGTCCTCGGTGACCTCCTCTGTCTGGGTCTTGGGAGGATAAAAACCTTTGCCCCTTCATTGATTGGAGGAGACCAAAGCTGACCTGTCGGTAGAGATAGGGGAAAGCATAGCCACCCGACGACTCTCCTCATTCTAAACATAAGCGAATGCTTCCCGCAGAGAAGGTAGTGGCTCCATTCCAAGGACCCTGCTCCTGACCTGATCAAACTTAGAATTGAGTCCAGCTAAGAACTTGAAGATCTTTTCACTCTCAATATACTCTTTAAAGCTTGCTGCATCCGTAGGACAAACCGGACGATGATTCTTCAGATGATCGAGACGTTTCCACATCGTGGAAAGAGAGGTATAATATTGAAGAATTGTGCGCTCACCTTGAACCTCAGCCTCAATACTTCTGCGAAGTTCATAAACTTGAGCCACATTCCCTTGCCGGGCATAAGTCTGAGCAAGGTGCAGTATCCATCTCCAAGAAAAAATCAGCAATTGAAGGCTCCATAGAATGAACAAGCGAACTCATAACGAGATAATTGTCCGTCTCCCACTTAGCATATGTGGGAACCTCACGACTAGGTGCCTTGAGCGTGCCATCAACATAGCCAAACTTTGCTCTGCTGCGGAGCCAAAAAGTGGCAGATTGGGACCAAGAGAGATAATTTTCACCATTGAATAGAACAGTGGTGATTTTTGAACCTGGGTTCTCAGTAATGATAGAATGCCTCTCACCACCTAACTGAGAACTCCCTGACGATTTCGTCAAATCCTCTTTTGACATATTGAAGATGACTCTTGGTCTGAGAGATCACACCCGGCAATGAAGGTAAACCTAGTCGTCACTTGTTCAGTCTATGAACAAATCATGGGTCCGACTGCGGACCAAGAAAAAAGATAGTGAAAAAGTTGTGTTCAGTTCAGCACACTTTAAAGGGTCAGATCTGAACTAAGGTTGAAGATTGATGAAGGTTGAAAGAACAAAAATGAACTTCAGGCCAGAATGATGTTGGTGAGGGCTGGTGTGGTCTTGGGTGGGTTCGGCTAGGGCAGAGGGAGGCCCTAGTGATTCTCGACTATGGCAGTGGGGTGCGGCGCAGCACCTAGCAGTCCAGGGTGGACTGCGGCGTGGTCAAGGAAGGTGGTGGTGGAGTTGGCGAGGGTTGTGGGGGGATGGAGGTGATCGGCGAAGGTGGTGTGGTGGTGGTTGTAGCGGCGCAAGGTGGTGGTTGGTGTGGAGATGATGAAATCCTAACTAAGGTGGCTCTGATACGATGTTGTATTTCAGAGATAATATTTTTACAGGCTTAGAGAGAGTAATCACTCTCTCTCTCTCTGTTATTATATTAAGCCCACTAAGGGGAAAAGAGAAATTATTACAAGCAAGCCCTCATAAAATACTAAAATGGAAAAAACTCTCAACAGTTCTGACTAAAAGTCTTGCTAGTCGACCATTTCACTATTTCTTAGCAAGCTGGGCATGAGAGATATCTTCGCACCAGCTTGAGGGGGAGTGTTGAGAGATATTTTATTATTTTGCCCTTAGTATTAGTTTATGTTGTTCCCTTATTCAAGGGCACTCTTGTAATTATGTTATTTTGATTATTGTTTGTTGGAATATATATTTATTATGGTCAAACTTAGTCATGGACTGATTAGGAATCGATTTATTGTAATTGATTTTAGCTGTCTATTTCCTTTTCTTTTCTTTCCTTTTCTTTTCTTTATTTCCTTTTTCTACTTTTCCTAGCTTGTATATATAGATACACAATGTGAATGAATAAATCAACGATTATTCTTCCATCTTTCTTCTTGGTATCAGAGCCACAACAAAACACCAAACCCTAGCTCCCCACCACCAGCCGCCGCCACCCACAGCCTCTCCTAGGCTCGCCGCACCACCTCCCAGCCCCAGCCCACCTCGGCGCAGCCCCCTAACCTCTAGCCGAGGGTCCCACAAGCCCCCCAGGGCTCCGGCGCACCTCCCAGCACCCCACCGAGGCCTTTGTGCCTCTTCGACAGCCTCTACGCTGTCCTCCGCCCCTTTGTGGGCATCTCCTGCATCCCTGTGATGCATTAGAGCCTTAGTGCTCCTTCTCATCTCTCTTTCAGACCATTATTTGGTCTCCGGTTGCCCCATCTGTGCTCCACCTATTCTGGGCAGCCCTCCATCTTCTCGATTTTCCAAAATTGTGTTTGTTTTCTCTTGGGTTCAGACACTCCAGTATGGCTAACGACGGAAAAAATACTGATCTTGTTCCAGCTATTACTCCTGCTCGTCCAGATCTGTCTCTTTCTCAACACACCCCTGCTCAACGGGCTACTAGTGTGTTGTTGAGTGGAAGGAACTTTGTTGCATAGTCCCGTTCTTTCCATCTCTATCTTGGAGGCAAAGGCAAGTCTGGATGGATTCTAGGCACTGTACCCAAACCAGCGCTCTCTAATCCTACATTTGCTTAGTGGGATATTGATAACTGCACCATTCTGGGGTGGTTGTTTAACTCTATGGAAGATCGGATTTATCATATGTTCATGTTTCATGATACTGTTTCCAGCCTATGGACCTCTCTGACTCAAATGTATGCTCATGAGTGCAATGATTCTTTTATCTTCAAACTTTATCGGGATGTTGCACACGCTTCTCAGGCTACATTAGGTCTTTCTGTTGCTGATTATTTTGGCTACCTTCAGTCCCGTTCGGAGAACTGGCTCGGTATGAGCCTCTCAATGAATTTCTGACTGAATATTATTGCTCTCCGACATCTCAATCGCCATCACACCTACCAGTTCTTAATGGGTCTAAAACCCGAGTTCGAATCTCTCCGAACTCAGATTTTAAACACATCCCCTGCGCCCTCTTTATTTGAGGCTTTTGCTACTATTGATGGAGATGAGAGACGTCGTCACTTGCTTCAGCCTCCGGCTTTACCTGAGCCACCTCAGGTGCCTAATCAGATGGCTCTTGCTGCCCCGTCGGGCCCATTCACCCGACCTCCTGGATCTGGTAACCGCTCTTTCTGCACTCACTGTGGTAATCTTGGTTACGTTAAGGATCGTTGCTTCAAACTCCATCCTGAACTTCGTGAGAAAGGTACCCGGAATAAAGGAAAGGGTCCATATTGCACTGTTGCTATGGTTTTCAACTCCAAACTCAGATGGGCCAACTTCAATCTCAACTAGGGTCATTACTTCGGCAAGATTCTCATTCTGGCACCACTCCCACTGCTACTTTGGCTTCAAGTACTCCTTCTACCGCATGGATTCTGGATTCTGGTGTCATTGATCATATGACTGGTAAGTTGTCGTTGTTTTCTTCCCCTTTGGTTCCCATCTCCCAGTCTGTGCGTATTGCAGATGGGTCCACTATCTATGTCAAAAGTAAAGGCGATGTTTGCCTCTCTCCTTATATCTTTTTATCTTCTGTTCTTCATGTCCCTAGTTTTCCGTATAATCTTCTTTCCGTTAGTCGTCTTGCAAAATCTCTTAATTGTGAAATTGTGTTCTTACCAGATTGTTGTCATTTGCAGGACCGGATTTCGAAGAAGATTTTTGGCAAGGGTATAAGCGGGATGGCCTTTACTATTTTGGTGATCCACCTGGCGGGAGTTTAAGTTTGTCATCTTCGAGTCTTCAGGCGTCTGTTTTGCCTGAATCTTCTAAGTCTTCTAGTTTTTCTTTAGAGTCAATAAAATTGTGGCACGCCAGGGTATTGTTCCTTTGTTGGGGGGAACCTTGCTACGTGGAGAAGCAAAACACAGCCCGTAGTGGCTCGATCCAGTGCTGAAGCAAAGTTCAGAGCTATGGCACAAGGAGTATGCGAGTTATTATGAATTCAAATTATTCTTTCTGATCTGGGTTTTAAGCCTGAAGACTCGATGAAGTTGTATAGTGATAGTAAGGCTACTACTACCATTGCTCACAATCCTATTCAACATGACAGGACTAAACATGTGGAAATTGATCGTCACTTTATTAGAGAGAAGTTGAACAGTGAAGTATTTGCACTCCATTTGTGAAATCCGGAGAACATCCGGAGAACAGTTAGCTGATGTGTTCACTAAGAGTCTTATTAGTAGGTCTTTCCACTTCATTCTTAGCAAGCTGGGTTTGAGAGATATCTTTGTTGAGAGTTGTTTATTATATTATTATTATTGTTGCTTATTTTTATGTTTTAAGGTTTAGTGGGGTTCTCTATGTAATTACTTTTTATGACACATTGAATATATAAAAGAAAGGGAAGACATGTTGTCTTCCTAAGTTTGCCCTAATCTTTTTCTACAATCTTCGCACCAGCTTGAGGGGGAGTGTTGAGTATTTTATTTTATTATTTGGTGTCTAATGTATTTAAGTGTTATTAGAAGGACTAGATTGTAATTTTCCTTTTCTCTTTCTTATCATCTGTTAATAAAATAATAGAGAGGAATATCTTTTTCCTCTCTAAGTTAGGTGGAAATAGTATTCAACAGAAAATACTGATTCGATCGTGTCCGTCTAGCTTATTTTACAAATACAATATATTCGAGGTTGTTTTTGAAAACTACAACTACTTTATCATGTTATCCTGCCGTAGACTTGTTGAGTACTGATTATATTTAAGAATTAGACAATATTACAAGTTGTTGCCGGTTTACATGGATAAATTTTGTTATTCTTATTGGTTTTTATATTTTCATTTTCAAAAGATTCTTTGAATCTCAATTCTCCATATCATTGGATATCACTCGATACAGCGAAGCGGTGACTGAGTCATAGCATCATTTTCATGTCTGATGACTCTGATCTCAATTTTGTGTTCCCTTTATCTGATGATCTTAAAGTCCTTTTTTCCTTCTTTAATGTTTCCAGAAGTGAGCAATGGTTTGAAATTACTCTTTAATATAGAGCTGGCAATGAAAACCCAAAACCGCGAGCCGCCCAAGATGAGCCCGAAACAAATTTCGGGCCTGTGAAATATCATTGACGGGCTATTGTTGGTCAAGGCGGTATAATTAGTTGGGTAAGGCAAGCCCGATAAGAGCCAGCTCTCATTTATCATACCTATATTAAGCCAAAATCCCTAATGCACCTTTTTCTCAATCTGAACCATCTCAGTCGCACTCTTCTCTCTCTCTCTCCTCTTTCTCTCTCTCTCTATATCATCTTTATGGGTAACCATTTCTCTTCTCCTAATTACTTCTTTGACTTCATGCAATCTCAAGGCTCTCACAAAGATGGATTTTTTCTAATGCAATGTTTTCAAGGGCAAGCTTACAGTTTGTGATTGCACAATACAACACTCAATCCTTTTATAGTCATGTGGATTTCGTATATTTTCTGTTGGAATATTCAGTCAAAACCCATAATCTTGTTGATTACGGGCTTTTAGGGATTTGATTGAGATTTGATTTCTGGATTGTAATCTGTCATTTATTGTCCTTTATTTTCCTTGATTATCTTTCCTTTTTATAGTTGCCATAGCTTGTATATAAATAGGTGTTATACAGTATGAATAAAATCATCTCTTTAACCCCTCAACCTAATTCTATTTGGTATCAGAGCAAACACCAACCCTAACCCCTTTCCACCACCTTCGGCCACCCATCAACCACCTTACCTCCCTGCGCCGCTACCCCCACCCTTCACCACAGCCCTCGCCGACCATCCTCCACCCCTCAGCCACCTTCGCCGACACCACCAGCCACCACCTCCACTCTCGGCGACCCCTCCCAGGCCCACCGCAAGCCACCCAGCCACTCTCGGCTCTTCCACCAGCCTTGTAGGCCTTCAGCTCTCTTGCGGCAGCCTCTCCTGCTGCCGCCTGCCCCTCTGTGGGCCTCCTTTGCATCCGTGTGATGCGCTAGAGCCCTAGTGCTCTCTTCTCCCTCACTTTGGGCTACCGATTGTTCTCCGGTTGCCCCGTTTGTGCTCCGATTATTCCGGACTGCTCGTGATCTTCCTGTATCCCTTGTGCCATCCACATCCAATCACATCATGACTGACAAAGACTCTGCTCTTGCTGCTCCTGCTCGTCCGGATCTTTCTCTCTCTCAGCACACCCCTGCTCATCGGGTTACTAGTGTGTTGTTGACTGGGCGTAATTTTGCTGCATGGTCTCGCTCATTTCGCCTTTATCTTGGGGGTAAAGGCCAGTCAGGTTGGATTTTGGGCACAGAACCAAAGCCCACAGGGCCAGGTCCCGCCTTAGCTCAGTGGGATATTGACAACTGTACCATTCTGGGATGGTTGTTCAACTCCATGGAAGATCGTATTTACCACATGTTCATGTTCCATGACACTGTTCATAGTCTATGGATGTCTTTGACTCAGATGTATGCTCATGAGTGCAACGATTCTCGCATCTATGAGCTCTATCGGGAGGTTTCTCAGGCTTCTCAGGCAATTTTGGGTCTCTCAGTTGCTGATTACTTTGGCTTTCTTCAGTCCCGGTGGGAGGAACTTGCCCAGTATGAACCACTTAGTGACTTTCCTGCCGAAGCTGCCACTATCGCTCTTCGTCGTCTCAATCGCCAGCACACCTACCAGTTTCTAATGGGCTTAAAACCTGAGTTTGAATCTCTTCGAACTCAGATTTTAAACACTACTCCTATGCCTTCTTTATTTGAAGCATTTGCTACTATTGATGGTGATGAGCGTCGTCGTCGCTTACTTCAACCTCCAGCCTTACCCGAGTCGTCTCCAGTGCCTGATCAGATGGCATTTGCCGCCACCACGGGCTCAGCCACTCGTCCTCCGGGTTCGGGTAATCGCCCTTTCTGCACTCATTGCAATACTCTGGGTCACGTGAAGGACAGGTGTTTTAAGCTTCACCCTGAATTGCGAGAGAAATATGCTCGCAATAAAGGGAAGACCCCATCTCGCACTGCGGCTATTGCAGAAGCTACTCCTACACCAGATCTCCTCCAACTCCAGACACAAATGGGACAGCTCCAGGCTCAGTTAGGATCTCTTCTTCAGCAAGGTTCTCATTCTGGCACCACTCCCACTGCTACTCTGGCCTCAGGTACTCCTACTACTGCCCTCCATGTTAGATCTGGAAATCCCTCTTGGATTCTGGATTCCGGTGCCAATGAACATATGACTGGTGAGTCATCCTTATTCTCTTTCTCTAGTGCCCCCAAATTCCGGACTGTCTGTATTGCTGATGGCTCTATTCTTAATGTTAAGAGTACAGGCAATGTGTGTCTATCCCCTAATATTACCCTATCATCTGTGCTTCATATCCCCACCTTCTCTCATAATCTCATATCTGTTAGCCGTCTTGCTAAATCTCTCAATTGTGCCGTCGTTTTCTTACCCGGTTGTTGTTTCTTGCAGGACCGGATTTCGAAGAAGATTTTTGGCAGGGGACATGAGCGGGATGGTCTATATTACTTTGGGGATCCTCCTGGCGGGAATATGTCGTCTTCTGGTCTTCAGGCTTCTGTTTTGCCTGAATCTGAGTCTTTTAATTTTTCTTTGGAGTCTTTACATTTGTGGCACGCCCGATTGGGCCATGCAAACTTTAAATATCTCTGTCAACTTTTTCCCTTATTAAATAAAGCCTGCCAGAAGTTTAAATTTCATTGTGTGGTGTGTGAATTATCAAAGCATACTCGTTCTAGTTATATACCCCGCATGCATCGTGCACCGTGTGTTTTTGACATTATTCATTCTGATGTATGGGGGCCTTCCCCTGTTACTGCTATGTCCGGATATCGTTACTATGTAACTTTTATTGATGACTATTCTAGATGTACTTGGGTTTATCTATTAAAGAAAAAATCTGAGGTTTTTTCCTTGTTTTCCAATTTGTTGACCATGGTTAAAACTCAATTTAAAACTGTTGTTCGCAATCTCCGTTCTGACAATGGTCAGGAATACATTACAAACGAGTTTCAGGCCGAACTTAATAAGCAAGGTATCCTTCAACAACTCACTTGTCCCTACACCCCAGAGCAAAATGGTGTGGCAGAACGAAAGAACCGCTCTATCATGTCTGTTGTTAGGTGTCTTCTCTGTGGGATGAATGTTCCGAAATATTTCTGGCATATGGCCGTCCTTACAGCGACGTTTCTCCTCAACCGAACTCCTAGTCGCCTCTTACAAGGAAAAGCACCTCTGCAACTGTTGCAGCCCGAGAAAACCCTCTTTCCGATTCTTCCTCGTGTCTTTGGATGCACCTGTTTTGTCCAGAATCGCAGTCCTACTCGCACTAAATTGGACGATAAGGCTGTCAGATGCATCTTTCTCGGCTATTCCACTATGTCAAAAGGTTATAGATGTTATGATCCTAGCACTCGTCATATGTATCACTCTATGGATGTAACCTTTCTGGAGGATACTCCTTTTTTTGCAAGATCTCCGGATATCCCTAATTCACCTCTTCCTGAATGTCCAGAGGATCCAAGTTTGCTTCCGCGTCCAGTCCCTCTGTTTGAGCCTCCTCTGGAAAATTCTGTCACTCTCCCTCCTGTTGTTACCACTACTCCTACTCAGGTATATTCCCGCCGTCCTCTTGCTCAGACTCCCATGCCGATATCTTTGCCGGAATTTGGTAATGCTTCTTCTCCTTTACCTTCTAGATATCCCTCTAGAATTCGTCGGCCTCCTAATCGTTATGGTTATTCTGACAGTACTAATCATCCTATTGCGCAGTTTGTTTCTTATCAGGGACTTTCAGGTTCCTATTCCTCTTTTCTTAGTCAGGTTGATGCCACTTCCATCCCTCGGTCTGTTCCTGAAGCCCTTCAGGATCCTCAGTGGGTGGCAGCCATGCAGATGGAAATGGATGCCCTTCAGCGTAACCAGACTTGGGAACTTGTTGAACTCCCTAAGGGCGAGAAAACTGTTGGCTGCAAATGGGTTTTCAGTATTAAATATCAGGCAGATGGTACTATTGAAAGATATAAGGCTCGCCTTGTTGCTAAGGGGTTTACTCAGATCCCTGGCAAAGACTTCAGTGCCACTTTTGCGCCAGTGGCCAAGTTAACTTCTGTTCGCCTTATTATCTCTTTGGCTGCTTCTCATTCTTGGCCTTTACATCAAATGGACATAAAAAATGCATTCCTGAATGGCGATCTGGATGAAACTATCTACATGGACCCCCCTCCGGGTTTTCGGGCTGAGGGGGAGTATTCAGGCAAAGTTTGTCGTCTACGAAAATCTTTGTATGGGTTGAAGCAATCACCTCGGGCATGGTTCAATCGCTTCAGTAATGTTATTATATCTTTGGGCTTCACTCGGTGTCATTCTGATCACACCTGCTTCACACATCGGCGTCCTAATGGCCGGTCTGTGATTGTTCTGGTATATGTTGATGATATTATCATTACAGGTGATGATGCTCCGGGTATTATAAAAGTCAAGAAGGCTCTGGGTCAGTTTTTTGATGTTAAGGACTTGGGCTCTCTTCGGTACTTTCTTGGGATAGAGGTTGCCCGTTCTCGTCAAGGAATCTCATTATCTCAAAGGAAGTATGCTCTGGATCTCCTTAAAGATACTGGAATGATGGGATGTCGCCCAGCTTCTACTCCAATGGATCCAAATCATAAATTGTCAAACGAGTCTGGAGAACTCTTATCCGATGCATCAGAATATCAGCGTCTTGTTGGTCGCCTTATTTATTTAACTAACACCCGTCCCGATATCACATTTGCGGTAAGTGTTGTGAGCCAATTCATGCATGAGCCTCGGACATCTCATCTTGATGCGGTTCACCATATTCTTCGGTACCTCAAGTCTTGTCCATGTCTCGGGTTATTCTACTCTGCAGGAACCCAATCAGGAATGTCTTGCTTTACTGATGCAGATTATGCTGGATCCAAGAGTGATCGTCGATCCACGACTGGTTTCTGTACTTTTTATGGCAATCATCTTCTCTCGTGGAAAAGTAAGAAACAAGCAGTGGTATCTCGTTCTTCTGCCGAAGCAGAATATAGGGCTATGGCCCAGGGAACATGTGAACTGCTATGGTTACGATCAATATTGAAAGAGTTAGGGTATCCAATTGTGGGCTCGTCTATTTTATTCTGTGATAATAAGTCTGCACTCATGCTAGCCTCCGACTCTGTTCTTCACGAACGTACCAAGCATATTGAAGTTGATGTTCACTTTATCAGAGAGAAAGTTCGTGCTGGAATTATCATCCCAGAGTTTGTGCCTTCATCTAATCAAACAGCTGACATGTTTACAAAGTCTGTTGGCCCTTCTCTCCTGAAGTCATCTTTAGTCAAGCTAGGTCTTCTGGATATCTTCGCTCCAGTTCCAGCTTGAGGGGGAGTGTTGGAATATTCAGTCAAAACCCATAATCTTGTTGATTACGGCTTTTAGGGATTTGATTGAGATTTGATTTCTGGATTGTAATCTGTCATTTATTGTCCTTTATTTTCCTTGATTATCTTTCCTTTTTATAGTTGCCATAGCTTGTATATAAATAGGTGTTATACAGTATGAATAAAATCATCTCTTTAACCCCTCAACCTAATTCTATTTTTTCGTTAGTTTTTTTATTAAATCTGTTAGGTTTTTTTTCCTTTATTTTATAGGTTTCTTGATTTCTTGGTATAAACAATAACTTGCTTTGGCCTTTTTGGAGTATTTGTGCAAAGCCACCAAATTTTTATTAGTTTGGCAGAATATTTTTTTAGTTTGTCAAATTTAGATTTTCAAATGTTAAGTCATTTTTCGTTTTTAAATTAGAAAGTTGGCAGAAAAGCATTTGCCCTATGCATGTCTATGATGGCTTAAGCATTTGACATCTTTAATTTTTATTTGTTTCTTTTGTTCTTTTTCTTTTTAGCCAAACCTATGATGCACTAACACTTGGTAGTTCTTCAAAGTGCTTCTTGAGTTCTTTGTGGGTTTCGGGTGCGGGAGGGACACGTTTGAGGGGTGTGGCAGGGCACTTTTTTTAAAAAAAAAAAGTTTAAAACAGATTTTGATCAACTGAGGTCCAAAAAACAAATAGTACAAAATAAAAAAAATTTAAAAAACCCTAGTTATACTAAACATTAAACTGACGACACACTTCCACAGCAAACACAGAGAAGAAAAGGTTGATCGACCTTCCTCGACACTCAGACGGCTCTCGCCTCTCAGGTTCCTCTCTCTCTCTCTCTCTTAGCACGCACAGGTTCATTTGTGGTCAGGTCAGGTCAGGCCCATGAGGAACCGAAAACCTCGACGCACAGGTTCTAGGAATCGAAGCATCAATCTGGCATTTTTTTTTCCAGATTTTTGTGCTTCCTAATTTCAAATGTTTGTTACTTTTGTCAATTTTATGTTAGTTTTGTGATTTTTGTTTTCTTTGGTATCAATACTTTGAAGTTTGAACTTATACCCTTAATTATAGTGCTAGTTTACACGACTGAAAAAATGAATTCTGAGAATGTAAATTTGACTGCTTAGAACTCTAGTTTAGATACCGATGATGATAGTAATTTCCCTCTTTGGAGATATGTCACAAAGTTGGGGAAAAAAAAAAAGGAGGGGGGGGGAGAGGGGGTTGAAGGTGGAAATGTGAAATTTCGATGCAATTTTTGTAACAAAGAGTTAGTGGGATCATATCTTCGAGCAAAGTCGCACTTGTTGAAAATTCCTGGCAATGGAATAGCGGTATGCACAAAAAAATCTTTGGAGCTAAAAGCTGAATTCTTAAAGCTTGTCCAAGAAGCTGAGAATAGGTCTAAGGTCTGTCCAAGTGCCAGTTCCATCTTCTGGTGTAAGCCAAGGTCCAATCAGAGCCATGGGACCGTTGGGAACAACGGGAAGTGTTGATCCTAAGAAGAGAAAAGTGTCGGCAATTGAAAAATACTCTCATTCACTAATCCCATTTATGATTTGCTTCAATTGGCCGACACGGATAAGCCAGCTTTGCATTTAATGTATGAAATGTGGGATTCAATGATTGAAAAGGTGAGAAAGGCAATATATCGGAATAAGCTAAAGGATGAAAGTGAGGAGTCAACATTTTATAATGTTGTGTATGAAATTCTAACCAAAAGATGGACAAAAAGTAACACGCCACTTCAATGCATGGCGCATGCATTGAATCCAAGGTAACTTATACCATAAAGTTCCTTAACTTATACCATAATGTTCCTTAACTTATTCCATTAAGTTCCTTAACTTATTTCTTGATTTATAACCTAGATATTATAGCAAATAATGGCTTGATGGAGCTCCTGGCCGTGTTCCTCCACACAAAGATGATGAAATTTCTAAAGGCTGGGTCACAAGTTTGAGGAGATATTTTCCAAATAACAAGGATAGGAAAAAAGTCGATTCTAAATATGACAGCTTGGCATATAGAGGGAGTCTAGATCCAAAGGCTTGGTAGTCATTCTATGGTGCTTCTGCGCCCTTACTACAGAACATAGCTTTAAATCTTCTTGGACAACCATGTTCGTCATCTTGTTCGAAGAGGAATTGGAGCACCTTCTCTTTCATCCATTCAACGAGAAGGAACAAGATTCAACCACAGCGTGCAGAAGATTTAGTCTTTGTACACACAAATTTTCGTCTCCTTTCAAGACAAAATGATAATTATATGAAAGGGGAGACTAAGATGTGGGATGTTGCTGGAGATACTTTTGATCCTCTTGATGGTGCTGGAGAACTTGAGATAGCAAATCTCTCACTGGATGACCCAGATATGGAGGTCGAGCTTTGTGCTGAACATGATGATGATGTTGTGCAAGTTGGACAAAATTAGTAGTTTATGTTTTTAATAGTTTGCTTGAATGATGTTATTGTTGTGCAACCGTGCAAGACTGTAATGTTAATGTTTACTATGAACTGTTTTATTCTTATTTTCTTCCATTACATTGTTTTTCGTAGAATAGTAGTTTATGTGTTGCGTATGTAGCCTTTATGTTTATGAGTTTATTGCTTGTTTGTTGTTATTATGTCTTAATTAGGAAAAAAAAAATTAAAACAAGTGTGTAGTGTTGGAATGGTTCATATACAGTAAAATATAAAAATATATTTTTTAATAGTTTATATAAGTATCCCACAGCACGTGCACTCTTGATTTTGGAAAAATTGCCGAACTCCCCGCACTAGCTTCCGTGCTTCTTAGGGCCAAAAGGCCTATCTAGTATTGGCAGAATGGCCTGAGAGAAGAGAAGAGAAGAGAAGAGAAGGGAGAGAGAGAGAGAGAGAGAGAGAGAGGGAAAAAAAAAAGATCATATGTACCCTGCCCGAGCCGACCCGACTACAGCCCGAACCCGACCCACCCTGTCCCGCCCGTTTGCCAGTCCTACTCTTTATGAAACATTATTTAAAGCTTTCAGGAGACTTAAACTCAGCAAAATGAATTGGCTGAAGTAATAGTGGTGATGGCCTTGCTACGAGTCTATGACAACTTTACTATAGCTAGTTGGCAACTTTGACTGGGAATTTTGAACTTACTTTAAAAAAACAAAAATAGAATAAAAACTAAATGGCTTGTACTTACAGAAAATAAAAATAAAAATGGCCGGTAACAGCGGGAAGTGTTGAACAGACCTAAAAAGTAAATTAGAAGAACAAACCAATCAAGTACAATGTAGAAACCAACCTTCACAATCACATTTGGAGAGACATATATGAACTTGCTCAATAAAGGATGGAGAATTGGGATGACAAAAGGAGCTATTTCATCAAAAGAAGGAATGACGTATCCTCCCGCAGAATAAGCTTTCATAATTTCTTCCTTAACTTTCTCTTGCCTGTATTTTCACAACAACATCAGCAAACAAAGAGATAAATAGATGGACTTCGTAAAAAGGAAAGGCTTACACTCAGCTTGTTTCGACGTAAAATGTTTTACGCTGAAAAATATTTTTCATGTAAAACGTTTTATATGGAGAAAAAAAAAATTCCTTGTTATTTTCCAGTGTTTGGTTGACACATGAAATATATTTTCCAAGTAACAAATCGACCACTTTTAAGCACTTTGATAAGGACAAAATAGTTTTACAATTTTACTTGTAGTAATACTAGAATATAGGGAAGGAGCATTCACAAGCAAGAATACATCTGTGCGTTTACGTAACATATGTATGTATATGCATGCACAAATATGTGCCTATACGCATTATACTTAGAATAACATACATACATTTTGATTAATTGAGCATTTCATTTTAAGTCTTCTTCAGGAAAATGACTTGAAGAACTTTTTTCCGCAAACCATTATCAGCATTTTAAGCCAATTTCATTTTCCTGAAATTCTTCGAAAACATTTTACAGACAACCAAACACCGGCATATGCGGAAAATATTTCCGGAAAATGTCTTACATTACAAACAGAGCGGTTCCCATCAACAAATACAGAGCTGATAAATGAAGTTATTACTGGGGAAAAGCTTACCCAATAATTTCAAGGTTTGAATGTGGAAATAACACTTTCAGCTTATAATAGGATACCATGTCATCATTCCCGCCAGGGATGAAGAAATGAAAAGAAACCCGTTCTGGATACCTGACAGCCACATAGTAGACCATTTGTCAACAAAAGAGCAGGCAAGTGACGGAAAATATTAAAAAATAATTCGTACAACAGGCCACTTGAAATCGATAATTGGGTATAATGGAGAAAAGAACTCCTTCTATCTCTATTCTTCAACTCATGCATCTCAACAAGTGTCATTGCAGATACTAAATATTAGAAGAATTTTTTAATTACATTTTACCCCCTGTGGTTAGGCCCATTTTCACTTTAATCCCCTGTGGTTCAAAAGTGAACACTTAACCCTCTATGGTTTTGGACTAAAGTGAAACTATTAAGATTTCTGTCAAAATAGCCCCACAGCGGGATTAAATGTTAAAATTAGTCCCACATAGGTGTTAGAAATAGCTTAGTCATTTCTTTTATTTTAATTTATGTTTAGTCTAAGAACACAACTTTCTTCTTATTCTTAATAATACAAAAAGAGTGGAATACATTGTTCAACCCTAAGTTTGACCTAACAGATTGTCAACATGGTATCAGAGCCATACCAACACACCACCACCTAACCCTAGCTACCACCACCTGCGCCAACCCCATCTCCACCACCACAGCCTGCGGCGGTCACATCTCCTTCACCACAGCCTGCGCCAGCCCTCTCTCCTCCACCACAGTTTGCACCGACCCCAACCCCAGCCCAGCCGAAGCCTACCCAGGCCAGCCCCAGCCCAGTCCATCCGACACTCCCTGCACCAGCTGAAGCCTACCTAGGCCTTTCCAGCACCAGCCGACACCTACCAGGCCTCTCCAACACCAGCCGACCCCTTCCAGACCCAACAACACCAGCAGATTGTCCTATGCCATCCTAAAGTTGTCTGCCACCTTTAAATTCTTCGAACCCTAAACTCTTGTCTTCTTTTTCTCTCCCTCACATCATTCTACAGCCTTGGTTTTGATCAGAGTTTAATTTCGCCGTATTTTCTAGTCCCTTTATTGACCATTGATCAGCTAATGACTGATCCTTGATATGATTTGAGGTCGTGCTTGGCTAGAGTCCGTGGTATCACTCCCATCTTCTTCGCTTTTTGTGTGATTATTGTGGGTGTCACCTTTGCGTGTTGGAACTATGGCCGACGATAAGAATAAGAGTCCGTCATCTGGAAGTTCCCAACAGCCTCAGATTGCGAGCCCGTTAGTTGCTCCACTGGACAACCCATACCTAAAAATCACCACCCCCTTGTTCAATGGCCAGAATTATTTGTGTGGAATTCTGAAATATCCTTTGGAGATTGTTAAGTTACCAACTACTCCAAAAGCTTAAGCTATTAGAGAATGGGCCCAACAATGTATATCAAGCTTCAACACCCTCCCTTCACGTGCAACCCCGACTTGCACGTGGAGAGCAAACAAACCAAACTCCATCATAGTGGAGACAAATAACAAAGTGCAAATATGCACAACAAATCGGGGATGGAGAGTCGAACACAGGACCTCCCACAAACAAGGCTTTGATACCATGTTAAGTTACCAACTACTCCAAAAGCTTAAGCTATTAGAGAATGGGCCCAACAATGTATATCAAGCTTCAACAGAGATAATATCCCTTCGGATAAGATTTCAATCAACTAGGATTAATTGTGATTTTATCTTGTGATTTGATTTTGATCTTATTTCCTTTTTTTTCTTCTTTCCTTTCTTTTCTTTTCTTTCCTTAACTTGTAACCAAGTCTGTGTTACATAGAATGAATGAAAGATATAAGAAAATAGAGTTTTCCTCTCTATAATTTCCATATGGTATCGGAGCCAATCTGTACCTATCATAATCTGCATGGTGAAATACGGAATGGCCACCAAGGATACAACCTCTACCTCCACCTCAGACAGCCAGGAGGTTATCTCTTCCAACATCAATGACGGATCGGAAGGCCTAGTTATGCCTATTACCGAGCATAAGTTAATTGAGAAAAATTACCTGTAGTATGCTATTCATATGTGGGAAAGGAAAAGACGACTACCTCACCGGGGCAGCCATCGCTCCATCAGCAGAAGATCCAAATACAAGGCATGGAAATCTGAAAATAGCATGGTGATGTCATGGTTAATCAATTCCATGACCAAAGAAATAAGAGAGGACTTCATGTACTACAAGACAGCCAAGGAGATTTGGGATGCAACAAGGGACACCTACTCAGATAACGAATATACCTCCAAATTATTTGAGGTAAAAGGTATCCTGAATGATCTCCGACAAGGTGATCTTATTGTCACTCAATATTTCAATACTCTAAATAGGTATTGGCAGCAACTAGATCTCTTTGATGATGCTAAACTTGGTTGTCCAGAATGTAGTCTTAACTATAAAAAGATTGTTGAGAAAGAAAGAAACTTTAAATTCTTATTTAGTCTTAACAAAAATCTAGATGAAGTAAGAGGAAGAATCCTTGGTATTAAACCTCTTCCTTCAATCAGAGAAACTTTTTCTGAGGTTAGAAGAGAGGAAAGCAGGAAGAAGGTTATGATGGGAAACCAAGTCCCATCAATCCCGAATGAAGGCGCTGCCCTTGTAATCCGCGGCGCTAACCGTTAGATATTAGATTTTATTTTATTTTATTTTATAACTGTCAAGGACACTATTGCAATATTGTGCTTTACTCTCTTAATAATATATATACCTAGGTTAATCAACTGATTAACCTAAGCTTCACAAAATACTTTGTTAACATGGTATCAGAGCCACCTAACACCATACCCTAACACCCACCACCACTGTAGAACACCACCACCACCCACCATCTCCTGCGCACCTACCACCACCTGCAGAACATCATCACCACCCACCACCTCCTGCGCCACTCCCCTCCTACCCACATACACCTTTGCCACAACCCCCCTGGCCTCCAGTGGCCTGCGCCGCAAACCCCAAATACCAACAGACCTCATCCGCACCCTCCTCTTCTATCTCCTAGCCTCGCCGAGTCCCACCCACCACCAATCATACCCAGTCGAGCCCCATACAACCCCAATCCATCCCATCCGAGTCCATCCACTCCAACCCTAGCCCATTCGAACCCCATAAACCATATTTCAACACCTCTGATTGTTCTATGATGATTTGAATCTGCTACACCACTTATATATCTTGTTTTTTATTTTTCGTTTCACTTCTTCACCCTCACATCATTACAAAGTCTTCGTTGATTGCAGTTTAAGCCTCGTTTTTTTTTTGGGTTCTCTTATGGACCCCAGATCAGCATCTTGCCGGTCTGTATGCTTAAAAGTCCCGAGTTGGTTCCCTACCTTCGTTAATTTTTTTTTTAGGTGTGATCATTGTGGGTGTTTCCTTTGCTTGTTGGCACCATGGTAGACGATAAGATTACGTCACCTGGAGATGCTCAACAACCTCAGATGAGCCAGTTAGTTGCTCTCCAGGACAACCCAACTCTTAAAATCACGACAACTCTTAAAATCACGTCACCTGGAGATGCTGGTTTTGCTAAATGGAAGGTTGAGAATGCTCTTGTTAGGGCATGGCTAATTCATTCTATGGTACCCGAAATTGGTGAAGGCTTCGTGGGCATGACCACAGCCCATGATATTTGGGATACCATTGCTCATACCTACTCCCGTAAGGAAAATTATGCTCAGGAGTTTCAGTTGTCTAGGGTGATTGATAGCTCAGAGCAGGGGACTATGACAGTTATTCAGTACTACACTTTTCTCACTACCCAGTGGAAATGTGTTGATCATCTTCAGGACTATCATCCGGCTTGTCCTCAGGACGTTATTGGGTATCAGAAAGTTCTAGAGAAGCAACGGGTATTCAAGTTTCTTCAAGGGCTTAATTCCGAGTATGATTCTATTCGTAGTAGGGTACTTGGGATGAATACTCTTCCCACGCTTTGGGAAGCATATGCTTTGGTCCAGAACGAGGAGAGTCGTCGTTCTGCTATGCTTCCAGTTACCTCTACCGAACGCTCTGCCCTTGTTTCTGCTCCTTCTCCTCCAGAGGGCCCTCCACAACCTCATGGTACACCTTCTTTGGGTGGGTCTGAATCTTTGGAGAAGTTGCAGAAATGGTGTGATTATTGCAATCGTCGGGGACATGTTCAGGCTACTTGTTGGAGTCTTCATGGACGTCCGCCTAGGACACGTGGAGGTCGCTCTGGCAGTCGTGGGGGACGCGGCGGCCGTGGAGGGAAATCTCGTACTCACCATACTGAGGTCATTGATGTTACAGACTCCAGGTCCACAGCTCAGTCGGGCATATCTCCATCAGCCCCTTTATCTACCACGGAGTATGAGGATGCTTTGCAGGGATTAGATGCTCTTCGCAACCTGATGACTCGTCGCTCTCCGTCTACTTCCAAAGGTGCTTCCACTTCATTTGCCCAGACAGTAACTTAGTACACTCTGCCACAGCATGTTTGTCTCACTCATCGCTCCCTTGGATATTGATTCTGGTGTTTCAGATCATTCGTCTAGTTCATCCGATTTATTTTCTGTGTATACTCCTTCAAGTCAAGAGAAAATTCGTATCGGCGATGGCACCTTTTCTTCTGTTTCGGGAGAGCGTGTCATTCATGCCACTTCATCTCTTCCTCTCTCTCTGTTTTACATGTTTCCGAGTTTCACTTCTAACCTTTTATCTATTAGTCGTATCACTCATGATCTTAATTGTAGTGTAACCTTTTTTCCTTCCTATTGTGTTTTTCAGGACCTTATCACTCGAGGACGATTGGCAGTGGTAGAGAGGAGCATTGTCTTTACCTGTTGGATATAGGAACCAAAGGAGCGCACCACACTACAGTTTCTGAGAATAAGTCTACAAACATTTGGCTTTGCCATAAGAGAATGGGCCACCACTCCTTTTATTTACTTGGGCACTTATTTCCGTCTTTACTTGTTAATAAAGATGTTTCAGAATATTCATGTGAGTCATGTGAACTAGGGAAACATCACTAGGCATCTTTTGCACCGAGTATTAATAAAAGCTTAGCTCCTTTTACTTTGGTCCATTCTGATGTATGGGGTCCTTCGCGTATTTTGTCTTTAAAAGGTTATCGTTGGTTTGTTAACTTTGTTGACAATTATTCACGAACCACATGGATTTACCAGATGAAAAACAAAAATGAAGTTTTTTCCATTTTCCAGAACTTCTATCAAATGGTGTTGACACAATTTGGAAAGGAATTCAGATACTACGTTCTGATCAAGGGGGAGAATACATAGATTCGGGTCTAGGAAATTTTTTTGTTTCCAAAGGGATTATTCATCAGATGTCTTGCACTGTCACCCCACAACAAAATGGGGTAGCAGAACGCAAGAATCGTCATTTACTTAATGTCGCTCGTTCTATGCTTTTCACGGCTAATGCCCCTAAATCATATTGGGGTGATGCGGTTCTTACGGCTGCATACCTCATTAATAGACTGCCCACTCAGGTTCTCCAAAAAGGGGCTCCCATTGAACTCTTATCTGAATCTTCTTCTTCCTTTTTTCCTATTCCTCCTCGGGACTTTAGGTGTGTCTGTTTTGTTCACAATCACTCACCTACTCGTGGGAAGTTAGACCCTCGGGCTCTTAAGTGTGTCTTTGTGGGATACTCTCCTACCCAGAAAGGCTACAAATGCTATCATCATGAGTCTAGAAAATGGTATGTGTCTATGGATGTCACTTTTCATGAGTCTGTTCCTTTTTTTGGGCATGCCAAGTCACCTCTTCAGGGGGAGAAGCAGAGTGAAGAGATTCTTGGTACTTTACCGGAAATTCCTGTTATCCCTGATAGTGTGTCACCTCAGAAAGAGAAGGAAAAACTCGAAATGTGGAAGTAGAGGAGGTGCTGGAAGTAGAGCCAAGTACTCCTAAAACAGGGAGAGTAGTTCCCAAAGGAAAAGGAATTGTTGGTTTATTCCAAGGGTACATGGAGTAAGAGAAGAAACAAAGAGGGTGAGACCAATGCTCCTATTCCTCTACTGCCATCTACTCCAACTGGTGAGGCTCCAACTGACCACCTTGATTGTGATTCAGGTAATCTAAATAACTCCTTACCTGTTGAGTCTAGTAACCTTAATGTTCCTATTGCTTTCCATAAGGATGTTAGATCTTGTAATCAATACCCTATTTCAAATTTTGTGTCCTACTCACACTTATCCTCTACTTACCGTGCATTTCTTTCAAGTATTGCCTCTATTGCTGTACCTAATCATGTACAGGATACTCTCAATGATCCCAAGTGGAAACATGCCATGGATGAGGAGATGAATGCTCTCCACAAGAATGGCACTTGGGAGTTGACTAAGTTACCTATGGGAAAAAGAACTGTGGGGTGCAAGTGGGTGTATACAGTGAAGCACAGAGCAGATGGCTCCGTTGAGAGGTCTAAAGCCCGTCTCGTTGCCAAAGGATTCACCTAGACTTATGGGGTGGATTATCAGGAGACATTTGCACTGGTGGCTAAGATGAATTCTGTCAGGATCCTTCTATCTCTAGTAGCTAACCGAGAATGGCCAATGCACCAGTTTGACGTTAAAAATGCCGTTTTACATGGTGACTTTGAAGAAGAGGTGTACATGGACATTCCTCCTGGATTTGAGAATCACAAAACAGAAGGGAAGGTGTGTAGGTTAAAAAAAGGCCTTGTATGGCCTTAAACAGTCTCCGAGGGCATGGTTCGAGAGGTTCACACAGGCTATGTACAAGTATCAGTCATGACGGCAGTAAGAGAGAACAACTCCAAATCAAGAGGAATGGACAGCCGGTTGACAACGACAGACTTAGACGGGGTAACCAGAGACATGGTTACCCGACGAGAGGACGAGAGTGGACGGAAAGCCCTAGGACATAACTCACATGCCCGAGAAGGGCAAAAGATGCAGCCGAGGGGCTGCTAGACCAAGCCGAGAGGCTTGGGAGCTGCGCCGCAGGAGAGGGGTTTATGGTAGGCTGCGGCTAGGGTTGGGGGGGTGGGTGGGCTGCGCCGAAAGGGAAGGGGGGCTGGTAGGCTGCGGCTAGGGTTGTGGCAGGCTGCGGCTAGGTTGGGTGGTGATTCCGGTGGTGGTGGCTTGTTGTTTGTGGTGGTTAGGGTTAGGACCACTTGCTCTGATACCAAAAAGAATTTGGAGAAGGGATAATTTTATTACTGTACATCCCAAGTATATGTAGCATTACTGTCTCATGGATTCCTTCCCCTAGTGGCAGCTTTATTACCTCCCATACTTAAGATTTTCTTAGAGAAGCTCAACCTCGGGTGCCTTGGCACCATTTGGCTTGGTTCCCTGGGAACTTTCCTAGATATAGCTTTATTGTGTGGCTTGCTATGCTTAACAAGTTATCTACCCAAGATAGGATTTGGACGTATACTCCGGGCCCTCTTGCTTGTTTTTTTTGCCACAAAAACTTGGAAAACCATGATCATTTGTTTTTTACTTGTGATTATTCTTCCTTTGTTTGGCAGGAAATTATAAGCAGGTTCAACATGGACGGGTCCCCTCTGAACTGGAATTCCCTTATTTTGTGGGCTGCTAGCAAATGGAAATCAAAGAAACCTAAAGATATCATGCCTCGAATGTGTATTGGGGCAACCATCTATGCTCTTTGGAGAGAGAGGAATGCCAGAATCTTCAGACTAGAAGGGAAGCCTAGAGAGAAGATCTCTAAAGACATTGTTATCATTATTCACGCTCAAGTTCAAATCCGGTGGGCCAGAGATCCTAAAGTTCAGGAATATCTTGAGTTATGGAGTTACTCCGGAAGCTTTGTTTAGCATGTTGTATGCTATGGTTTTTGTGAGCTTATTGTACTTCAGCCTAAGCTGATTTCTTCTCATTCGGGTTTTTGTTTTATTTGATGGGATGGTCCTTTTTCTTGGTCTAGACTTAGAAAGGGAACCATCCCCCGTCGCTTAGGTCCTTTCCTTTGCTTTTTCTTGCGCTTTTTGTATATCCTGGGGTATGCCCCTTGCAGTTTTGTAGTGCCGGTTGGCTTTTTCGTCAATTAACCATATTCCGAAGAAAAAAAAAAAAAAAAAGGAAATAAAATAACTAAGAAAGGAAAAGAAATTATTCTACTTAAATGTGGTCAACATGACCCCTAAATAAGAACATAAAAATCGGGATAAAATCCCATAATTTCAACAGAAACGGACATAACTTTTTCTAGAAATTTTGAAATCATGCACTGCTTTCCAACCTAGACTCAAACAGCTATCTTTTAGTATAAAATCCAACTCAAAATTTCAAATTCCTATTTTACCCCTGGGGGCTAATCAATTGTAAATGCGATTTAAATGGGAGTTTAAAAGCTTATTTTTGAACATTAATAGTATAAGGTCAGGCCTTGTGGCATGCCACGTGCCCTCATGCCATACTTAGTGGATTTGGGTCGTGATAGGGGGTCAAGTGTTAATATTTTTGGCCAATATTAGGATTTTCATATGAGGGAAATCTTAGCAATTTCACTTTAGTCCGAAACCATAAGGGGGTTAAGTGTTCACTTTAGAAGCATAGTGGGTAAGGTGAAAATTGCCCTAACCATAGGGGGTAAAATGTAATTAACCCAAGGAAAAAAAAAAACAGAAACGAATTCCAAGTTTGTTTAGGTCCATCATAAGAAAATACAAACTTATTCAAAGCCAATACACAGCTATCTATAGTTCTATAAAAAAATAAATAAACAAATAAATAAAAGGAACAATTTAGGGCCCACATGGTAACATTTTTTTTTTAAATTCAAAACACAAACTGAAAACATGTTAACAAATATTGATGTCAAAGAATGGTGATAGAAACATGAAACTGAGTTTGCCAATAAAATTGTAAATTCCTACTGGAGATACACCATACATACATGTGTGTGTATATATATATATGCATATATATATATAGAGAGAGAGAGAGAGCTGTAGAGAGAGTATGTGTACAGAAAGATGTTGGTGACTTTAATTGCCAGAAAGAGAAAGAGAGATGTATCTGTTAAGTACTTGGAAGTTCAGACCACTTTGTAACTTGACAGAGTTCCATTCAGCAAGTATGGGTTAAGAGTAATGTCATTAAATTTTGTGCAGTTATAGGATTTGAGGACGGAACCTCATTAAAAGTACAACATGCTGCATTGGTGGTTTTCGTTTTCAAAGTTTGAAAAATAAATAAATAAATAATCCGTTCCAAGTTTTTCCCTATATTTTGACAACACTTTTCCAAAAAAAAAAAAAAAAAAAAGAAACCAAAACAATTTGCCAAATGCGTTCTAGTTTTGGTTTTGAAAAAAATAAACCAAAACCAAAAACCGAAAAACAACAACATTACCGAACGGGCCCTTAAACACTCCGAAATATAAAAGACAAACTCTAGTACCCAAAACTATTATCCAGCCAGTAGGAATACCACTTAAAACCATTACTAAAAATTAATTAACTTGAAATCCTAATTTCTAATCCAAATGCTAGTGAAATGGAAGGCAAAAGCAAATTTTAGATATGACGGATATAACCTCCATGACTGGATTCATATTACAGAAAGAACCTGGGGAAACCCAAAAAAATAAAAATAAAATAAAATAAAAAAAAAGGCAAACATTTCAAACAAACCTTGAGCTTGATAAAGTTGAGTTAGCTAGAACGGCAAGCATTCGGAGGTCCAGGCAGTTCATCCATGACACAATGTGTGTCATTCCATGCTCTCCATCGGGAGTTGTAATGTGACCAGCATTTTCATCATTTGAACCCCTAGAGTTAATAGACTGCAGATAGTATTAAGGGTTGACTAAAAAAAAATAAATAAATAAATAAAAATAAAAATAAAAAAAGAAGAAGAAAGGAAAAAGAAACCCAGAAGTCGATACAACAATACTGATTAAAAGAAGGTATGGAAAATACGAAATAAAATATGCTCCAACAATAGGCATGATTAAGATTTACCATGGAAACAATTTATTTAATACTGTGGAATTGTATATTACGTTAAATGGAAGAAAGTAAGGAAAAAAACAAATAAGGGGAGAGAACAAGAGATTTAAATTGTTTGGCCAAAGGCCTACGTGCACGAGAGCTAACATGTATTCACTATATTGCTCAACTAAAATAATACAATGGTGATGCCTATATTAATAGGCATAAAGAACCTTCAAGATAGAGATAATACGTTTCATCTATCCTTATCTCTTTACTAGATAGATATTCAACATAGCGAACTAGGAGCTCCAATAGGATCATTGTCTCTAACAAACAGGTCATAATGGTATCATCTATACCATTATGGAAAAGGGAACCGAGGTTGTTGATGGTATCATCTATACCATTATGGAAAAGGGAACCGAGGTTGTTGATGCTTATATACTTCCTAAAGTGAGTTCTTTGACTTTGATGAAACCCTTATCATCGACAACATTGAAGTAACTTCATGAATATTCAATTGAATCATGTTGTGTTGATCAACTTGTACTTTGAAATTTGGCAAATATAAAAATAAACCCAAGTTTCCAAAAGGACCTCTGTCTTTTTCGATATAGAAGTAGAATTTTTTCATTGTGCTTTTAGAAATCACTTAAGAACTAACTGTTAGGGATATATACTAAAAGCCATGCTTTATGCAGTTGATTTATTATTCATTTAATAAAATCAGTTATTCCATTTTTATGAGAATCTGTGTGGGGCAATGTTTGTATTATATTATTTATTTAATATCATGCATGTGTGTCTCTCATTCTACATAGTAGGTGGTTTGGTGTGTAGAGTTCGGCTTACACACGGAAGATCAGACCATCAGATCTTGTAGAATGTAAGATTTTGGTTTACAGTCTTAGATGGATTGGACACACCATCGGTAGGACTGCAGCATGGTGTTATAGTAGGTTTGTCTTAACTACAAGAAACAGTATAGTTTCAACTCACTATGCTGGTACACTTTTGTGTATTAAACAAGACCGACTTGGGGTAATTATCTTTATACTGACTTATAAGATAATTAATACCTCATGGCTATTATGAGTGCTTATGCTCTAAATCCTAAGTTAATTTATAGACACGTACATTTGATATTTACACTTTGATCCCTAAAAGGGTGAGATCCTTAAATGGGTCAATATCTCATTGGATTGGGTGACAATATTGATTGTGTGGTGGATATAAATTAATGATGGAATCCATGTCTCAATTTTTGGGATTCATGATATCCCCTTGAGAAAGCTTATAAGTTTTGATTATGTCAAACCCTACAGGTGGATTTTGTATCCGACATATCAGATAAGTTAAGCAGAGGATCTCAAGGAATTTTAAGAGATTATTTAAATGTGATTGTCAGTAATTATATTTAATTAATGGATATATGTAATCTTAACGTGGAGAGATAATAAGCATTTAATAACATGGAGCTCCGAGCTCGAAATATATTTTTGAGATAAGGGTAGGAGTGCAATTATAATTCTTTAGTGGTATGAATTATAATTTATGGAAATAGGAATCTGATTCAGTTCGAATTGGGGTTTCCTAATTCCATAAGGAAGCCTATTCCTTATTGACTTCTTATGGTCCCAATCGTAGCCTATATATATGCTGTTTTGGCTCTCTTCTCAGTATTATAACTCGAAATAGAAAAGAGAGCGTAAAAAGGGCGAGCAGAAAACTAAAAGGATTTCGATAGAACCCACACTCAGTTCGATATTCTGGCAGCAGAGGAATACGGTAGAAGATCGTGAGCTGTTATCGAGCCCCTGTTCTCGATTCGTCTACTACAGCAATCCGTTTTGCAGTTCAAGGTAACCCTAGTTCCGTCATTGTAGGGTTATTGTAGCTTTCACGTAAAATTTTGCAATACCAACTTATACGCACTGTCAACAAATTCTGGGAACGCAGTTTCCTAACACTAACTACCTCTATACTTTACTACCACGTCCACAAATTACTGTCTACGTATGGATAACTAGTTATGGTACTTTAGAATGTTGTAGCTGATTGTGGTATATGAAGCAAACACGGCTACATGGGCACGACAACACAGCAAATCCTTAAAAAAAAAAATTCGTACCCGACACGGCAGGAATAGTGTTCGCGAAGTGTCATCTCCTTGTGTTGGACACGACATGACACGTTACCTTCTTTAGAAGTATCCGTGCTTACTAGGTTGTGGTAATCCAAACACCTATGCACTAGCTGCCTTTACTGGATAGCCTATAAAGCAGTGTCTTCTTATTCAATAATTTATCACCAGCGAGCGGGGGCAGCATGGTCAATTATACATTCATTAAAAAAGGGACTGAATGTGTCCATGTTCACGAAAATAACAAACTCGGCTTCAAAGAGGAAAAGGAGGAGGAGGTGGTGGAAGATTAAGAATAAGAAGAAAATGACACTGCTGATGAAATTAAAAATACCAAGGACACCGTCATGATAAAAACTAATCATCTCCTTTTGCATTGTAGGGTGGCTAAGGATGTTTGGGTGTTTATTGGGTAATGCCCAATATTGTTCTATCTCGACTTACTTGCAAGAAACGGGGTGTCGTTCAACATGGGTGTATAGATATGGCGCATGGTTCTACATTGTCTGATGTGGTGTCTATGGCTGGTTTGTAACAGACAAACTTTGGAGGACACCAAAGAAACTCAGCACAGATTGAAGAATATTTTTCTAGACACTTCATATTTTTGGAGTAACGGCCACGGGAAGGCTCGTGTTGGAGTTACCACTTCTCTAGAATTTTTAGAGGCTATGATTGTATCGACTAAGCTCCGCTTGAGCTCTTTATGTACATGGCAGTGTGCATTTTAAACATTACCTTATCAAAACATAAAATTACTAACAGAAATAAACAAATGAATATCAAATTTCAAAGAGAGGAGGAGCAAGAAGAAGAAGATGATGTCAACAAAACAATTGTTGGTTCTTACATTGCCACACGATTCCATTGCCACGTGGAACTCTCTGGGTAAGGTCCCATTTCCCACTCATACTCCACCCCCAATTGATTAGTTTGGGTGTCTCTAGCTTAATGCTAGGAAACACCAAAACGGATGTGTCTGAAACACCTCCGACACTGACACCCATCTCGGTCGACACTGCGATACACCATTATCTCGGATTGTACTGGCCAATACGGCGATACTACAAGCGATGTGACATCGTTTGGGGACAAGATTTTGCTGGGTGTGTATATCGGTGCGGTCCCCCTTGATACCGATATGGCTCGGTGTCGTTCGATACTTCTAACCCTACCTATTGGTTCCCAACTTAGAGAAGAGAAAGAGAAAGAGAAAAGCCTCATTGTGGAGATAATCAATGTTTTACATTTGAAATTTTGTGATAGTTTCATACTTGATTAGTATTTAGGTGTTATTCTAAGGGAGACTAACTTTGTGAAGCATCGTAGAGACAACTTACTAATTGACCAATTGAGCTAAGAGCATTTGCAAAGCCTTTTCCGTTTGGTTCACTTTTTGTTATATATACATATATATATATATAATTCCAAAATGGCAAAGACTTTACCGGCCGGCGGGGAACACTTTTTGTTAAAAAAACAAAACTCAAAAACAAACCAAACGGCAAAGGCTTTGCCAGCCGATGGCGGGACGACATTGCCTTTGCCGGCTGAGTGGGAAACGGCAATAGCTTTGACGTTTGGCTTATAGTCAAGCGAATTTAGCCAAATGGTAAACTTAAATTCCGCTACTATACAGGTTATAAACTTACTATTTAACTTACACCGTTGTGAGATGCTATATAGTAACTGCCCTAGGTTCCTATACAGAATTAACACCATTGCACATGCTCTAATAGGTTAAGTTATACATTACTTTGATGTTTTTCTTAACTACATTTAATTTACAAAGCACGCCTTACTTCGCCCAGAGCCTCAGGCTCACGCTTTTTTCTGGGCCTTGCACCTAGGCCCCAGGAGGCATTTGCGCCCAAGTGCGCCTTGCACTTTTAATAACACCTTCTTATAGAGATCCGCTCACCTTCCCAAATCCCAATATATAACTATACCTCATGGTTTATACTTAATTGGTGCTTCAACAAATCTTGTGGGGGCGGACCATAGGTAGCCACTATAGCTTGGTGAATGATCATTATGCTGCTCTCATGCATACCATTATCTCTAAGGCTTTGTTTGGTTCGCAGATTTATTGAACAAAAACAAGAAGAAAAACTAGTTGCTTTTGTACTTGCCCTTGTGTTTTCTTCCAAGATTAAATAACAATTGAAGTCAAGAATTTTCAAAATATTATTGCAAATTAAATACTAGTTGTGAATTTACTTTTTACGGAATCAAAAACATTATATCAATCTCCAGCCTTTTTCTGTTTTCCAATAAGCAAAAAGAAGGTTAACTCAAATTGGGAAATTTTAACAAATATTGATATTGATAACAACGAGAGAGTATCAACATACAGATGAGGAAATATTGGAATCAAAAGGAACCCATTTTCTGAAAGGGTCAGATGGGTCTCGAAAATGGGTTGCTGGCATGAACTGTAGTAATCCAAGAATTAGGATCAATCCCAACGCCAGGAACTGAGAAATGGGTCTTGGATTCGGTGCCTGATCCACAGCTGGTCGGATGGATCCGGTTGATAGTATCGGGTGGTTACCAGATTGAACGGGTCTTCTGTGAGCCACAGAACTTGAGGAGAAGAAAGAAGAAGACATTGACTCTCTCTCTCTCTCAGTCTCTCTCTCCTCAAGAGAGGAGGGGTAACGAAAATTGAAATTGAATCATCTATACTACTAATATCTTTTCTTTTCTTTTCTTTTCTTTTTTTTTTTTAATCTTTTCTTCTTTCTTTTTTTCTTCTTTTTTTTTACATGGGCTGGGATCTATGCATTGGAGTGGATTATAAATACCAAACTTTTTGACACTTGAGTTATGTCAATCTATGTCATCTATACTAATATTTATACTAATATAGAACTATAGCGAGAACCATTCCTTCGAGCATTGTCCGCTGCCCCGCACCAGAACCCTGAAGTATGTTTCAACTATGAAGTACCCGGGCATATTGCTCAGTACTGCCCAAATCCCAGAGTCGATCGCCGGACGAACCGTTGTTGCCACAATTGCGGTAGATGAGGTTATTTGAGCAAGGACTGTAGATCAACTTACGAAGGGTATTATGGACCGTCAACTCAGAGATTCCCATAACAAGTTTAGATGAATGCCATCATACCCAAGAAAGCAGGATTCAACGCAGAGGAGCAACAAAATCTAGAAGGTACACTTGCGTTAACCGACTGATAAGTTAGAATATTATTTGATGATGAGTAATAATGGGGCACAAACAAGTTTCACAAACACTTATAAACACACTCTATCTCTCTCCTAGGTGGCATTGTGGGGTTCGCAGAATTTCAGTAGACCCCACAGTGCTGCCTAGGAGAGAAATAGAGTGTGTTTGTAAGTGTTTGTGAAACTTGTTTGTGCCCCTAGCATTGTTGTTCGATGATAGTGCATTCTATTATTTTATTGCTATTAAGGTTTTTTTTTTCAGGATCTGAGTTTAGTGCCCCAAGCACTTGAGATAATCCTTAATGTAGTTTCACCTTTGAGGAGTAATCATTCAGTTGATTAAGATGCACAATGATTGTCCATTGACCCTAGAATCAGTAACCGCATTAGGTTGTATCGAGCCTTTAGATCTTTGATTTAGATTCATGAGTTAGTACTGATGTTAAGACATCTAATTCAAGCTAGTCCGATTTGCAAACCATACATAGATTGTCTAACTCCCATAGATTGGACCCATTAGAAGCAATGATTAATCAGCAAGGAGTAGCTGCAGATGATAAGATAAGAATAAGCCTCACCATAGAGATTTTGGACAAGGACCGTATTGAGTAATCGTATTCTTTATACAAATTCAACTCTTTATGAGTAAATCTATGCCCTCTCCTACCCATTTCTTGTAAATGAGGTCTTCATATATTCAATAAGCGTTTCTAGTTTTTGAAAATGGTTATTGTAATACCATTCCTTCTGAGAAATTCGAATCTCCTTGAACTTTGGACAATTTCTTCAGTCATCATTCTTTAAGTATACTTGATCATCTTGACTATTGATAATCCATTCGGGATTGAGTTCGATTGCTAGTACTGCAAGTTCATTCTGTTGAGCTTCTTATTCATTAAGCAAATTCTTGCATGTTCATTATCTTTGAAATTAAATCTAAATGAGTTCTTCGTCTTTGTTCATACTAGGAACTCAAGGAACTCATACTTATTTCAGTAAGGTTTCCTTTAGACTATTTCACTTATGAGAATACTCTATTCTTATTTCATATATTAAAAACCTTACATTGTCAATTATTTTCATTACCTGCTAATCTTGAAATGTTATCATCGCTTCCATTGTAATCGATCATTCGATCACTGTTAGATGTACATTCTAATACTGAATGAATCATATTCTTTCTACTATTGTACTTACGTTCGTAGGTACTCATATGCCCTTTGATATTCAACTTCATTCTTTTGTTAGTAAGGCCTCATTTGGATTACTTCAAATATGAAAAGAATTATCTCTTATTTTCGACTCTGAGAGACTTTCGATGTTCGGTTAGTTATTGTACTATCTTTTAATTCCTTGAGATCTGTCTCAGAAAATTCATCATCTGTTGTGAGACTACTCGTCTGATCTTGGTGCAGTCCACAATGACTTAGGAATTCAGGGGAGGTTAAGAATAGGATTTTGTTGTTGCCATAGTCACATATTAGTTGCATGACCTCACATGTTAGTTGAGTGGATGCACAGCCGAGACCTGAAGATAGAAGATAGTGAGATTTGACTTGACTAGACGAGACGTGCAATGTTTTGAGTCGTGCATGAAGCACATAAAGATCCTCTCAACGCTGCAACAGTGGAATTGCCTCCGACAATCAAGAGTCAAATAGGAGGCCAATCAGTACATTATCCTCAGAAGTTAGCCCCATAAGTGTAAACAAAGCATCGATCTAGGACTTGTCGAAAGTCAATAGCAGCCAGCCCGGATGCGTAGATCTAATAATGGAAGAGCACGTGGAGAAGATCACGTCGTTAACTACAAAGGGCTCGTGAGAGCAGAAGCACCTGGGAACTCACGTATCTCTGATTAACGATCGCTTACTATAACGGAGTCAAGTATAGGCATGACAACATTTGAAGCCCTATACCGAAGATAGTGCCAGTCGTCGATTCATCAAGCATAGATCAAAGGTGAAGAATTCCTTGGATGCAGCCCTGTAATACCCTGTATTTTGGTATATTAATAAGACCTAGTATTTCATTTCTATACTCGTATAAACTTTCTCTTCCTTTTGATAAATTTTGATACCAATCGATTGACATATTCCCAATCAATTGACACTTTTCGGATACCAATTGATTGACATATTCCCAATCGATTGCCATTTTACCGACTAAAATTGACTACGTGTCAACATCCCAATCGATTGCCATTTATCCCAATCGATTGCCATTGTTTCCAATCGATTGACTACAAATATCTGTCTCCAATCGATTGACATAAGTACCAATCGATTGGCATAACCTGAGACAAGTTTTCTTCTTTCCCTTAGCTTTGAACGTGTGGCACTCCCATATCTCTATATACATGTCTCATTTATTGGCCTTGGGGTTGTTTTCAGACCATTGAAAGAGAGAGAGAGACATACCTCTTGAGAGATATACATATATCTATCTATATATCTATATTTATACACACCCTCACACATACTCACTGCCCTTGGCAGTTGGAAGGAAGAAAAAGAAGCAGAAAGACGGAGGAGAAGCAAGAGAAGAGAGAGAACCCGACAAGGAGGAAGAAGAAAGAAGGAAGAGAGAGAGAGAGCTTGGAGATTTCAAGCTTAAACACCCATCCAAACGCACCCTAAGTGAGTTCTAACTCACTTGGTCCCTCTATATGAAGTTTATATAAGTTATTATGAAGTTTAGATGGGTTAAATGCATGTAGTGTACATTTATATAAGCTGTTTTTACAATCTGCTGGTGAGGACGAAGTGCCAATCGATTGACATAAATCTCAATCGATTGCCATCAGTCTGGATCCAATCGATTGGATAGAGATCCAATCGATTGACATCCCAATCGATTGAAAATGTTAGCAATCGATTGCCACTATTTAAGACCCAATCGATTGCCTGTTTTCTCAATCGATTGATATAATTTTATACCAATCGATTGGACTTAGTCCCAATTGATTGGCATGATCAGAGCATGATTTTCTTTGCCTATTTATTTTATAAGAGGTTTTGTTGTTCGATTTCCAATACGGACTTCCATTTTACGATTTGGGGGTTATCAGGGATAATGTGACAACACAGATAAGTATGATTAATAACATATGTATAAATCTGACAACGTTAGATACTATGGAATTCTTGTATGAGTTCGATGTCCGTTTTCTTTCATTCAGAGTAGTCAGACCACATTGGGAATTGTCATGTGTCAATGTTAGAATGGAACGTAAGTAGGTTTGATAAGTTCTGGGAATAGTACGGGGATGGACGTTCGGTCATGATATGCTCTTAAAAGCGGTGAGCTGTGCATATGCTCTTAAAAGCGGTGAGCTGGACCAAATAAGTCCTAAGATAGACTAGATGATCTATGATATGCTCTTAAAAGCGGTGAGCTGTGAATATGCTCTTAAAAGCGGTGAGCTGGGATCACTAGTAGATGACGTTAAGTCGTGGCAATAGAATGATATGCCTTATTGGAAATGTTGTGTCCCTAATAAGCGGTGAGCTGTGCATATGCTCTTAAAAGCTGGGGGACGGACTGACGTGGAGTCCATGACATGCGGTGAGCTGTGCATATGCTCTTAAAAGCGGTGGACGAAATGGAGGTGTATCCCTAGAGTTAAACGATTGAGTCAGTTCATGAAATCAGAGTTTGTTAAATGTCGTGATTTGAGTAACAAGACGATAAGGGTCGGTTTACAAGGAACAAGATAATGTTATCTTTATAATAAGATGTTAACCCGCGTTTTCATAAGCTCGTGTTTACTTCAGATAACTGGTACCTCGTTAGTTTATGCTCACTCAGTTCTCAGTAAGCTGACGGCCTTTTATTGCCTGGACTTTCCCCGTCCAGAATATCCTGCCCCTTATTCTGCAGGTAATGACCAGTACACTGATGAGTGTTATCCAGAGGAGGGCCCCACCAATGACATTTACGCCAGGAAGGATTGCTACGCTGAGGACTATCCGTACGCTAGTTGAAGGCTGAAGGAGTTATAACTAGTTTTATATTATTGTTCTGTTAAATCTTTTGTTAACGGGTACTTGGGCATTTGTTGTCTTCAGACCTGTTGTGATCCTGTGGACCATACTCTGATATTTTGTAATAGTTAGCACTGTGTGTTATTCTCAGTTGTTTACTGTTGCTTTTCTTTTAGACTAGTACTGCGTGGTGTGGATTATTAGTGACTTTCACCTGTCATTCCTTATGGACCCATAAAGGAAATTTATTTTTCTCTATTTATGCTGCTCCGGGGCGTGACAGGATTTTTGGTATCAGAGCTCTAGGTTCGGTACTCTAGGTTGTGATACTTTTGTTCACTAAGTATTTCCACACCATCTGGTCCTAGTATGATAGAATTTCTTTGAGATGAGATATGAGTATAAGATAAGTTCGTCTTTCTGACGATAGATAGTTTCCTTTGCAGGATAGCATGGATCCGGAGTCTCACCAGTTTGTGACTGATGCTTATGGAGGACATATTATCCATGGAGATACCGTGGAGCCAGCTGACCCAGAGCTTTATCGTGAGCGTGTGTGCCAGATAGCTAGTCGACATTTAGAAGAAGACATGTGGAGAGCGCTTTATGTGACCAGGAGTACTCACCCGACACAGATGCGCATGGATGCTTACCATACTGCAAGGGTCGGTAGAGACATTTGCCAGGAGATGTTACGACTAGTTTTGAGTAAGCCAGAGATGGATGAGATTGAGTTAAGAGCCATTGTAGCCGGTCCACCAGAGCCTATAACTGTACCAGCAACAGCAGCCCCACCATCACCAGTGCCCGACGTACCCGTCCCAGAGCCTGAGCTGATTGAGGATGAGGAGGATCTAGAGCCTGAGGATGAGCATCCCGATGAGGACATGGAGGGAGATGGAGAGGAGGAGCCGATAGATGACGAGGACCCAGTAGAGGATGAGCATGCAGACGAGGCAGATGATGATGAACCTGAGGATGACCCCGAGGAGCCAGAGTTTGAGCCAGAGGATCCAGTACCAGACCCAGAGGCTATTGAGGCAGACGTAGTAGTAGATGAGGAGGTACCCGACGAGGAGATAGTTGTGCCAGAGGTACCCGTTGTGCTTCAGATACCAGCTGGACCCATTATGCATATGGCAGCCATGGCCGATATGGCAGTAGGATGGATAGCTCAGATGGTAGCACAGCCAGTAGATTTTGTTATGGGAGAGGTGGCTATAGCAGGAGCTTTTGACATAGCTGACGGTTTTGCTGCAGTAGATGTTGATGTCGCTAACCAGGCGATAGCAGACGTGATGGAGGACGATGATGCAGAGATGATAGAGGATTGGGATATAGGGGTAGTAGTCGGGGATCTTGTCGCACCAGTTGAGGATGATCCACTCGAGGAGATGGATATAGACCCAGAGGACGAGGCACCACCAGCAGGATCAAATGCTGACGACTTTTGAGTCAGGATCTGCAGGGTTTAGATTTGGTTAGTTTATATTAGGATATGTTGTCCACCAGTTTTTTTGGAGCTTGAGAGATAGCTATTGACCATAGCTTTGTATAGTATTAGCTGACTTTAGTTGTTGTAACTCTTGTCCCATATGGTACACAGTTTGACTAGTGTGTACTATACGGTACATCTTTTGATATATATATATATATACGAGCAGTACTTTTGTTATTGTTTGGTTGTTGCATTGTGCTGTGTTGTTTAGTAGAATTGTTAGTGTTGCTGTTTCTTGTTCTATCTTGAGTTCGTTTCTACGAGAAGACTTTCAGTTGATCAATATGTCTCTTATAGGCGATATTCGTTAGCATCATGGTAGGACCCCTGAGAAATCACCAAGCACGTAATGGAGCACCTATTCCGGAAGGGATGGATCCGACGGGAATTTTCGAAGCATTTATGCAGAGGATGGAGCATGTGGGGGATACATATAATCACTCCACCCACCAGAGACCTCTTGCACCCCCGCCACCAAGACAGACTGGAGATAAGCTGTTAGCAAATTTTCGTGGGTTACGTCCCGAAAAGTTTGATGGACTAACAGAACCATGGAAAGCAGAACAATGGATAAGAGAGATGGAGTTAATATTTGAAGCATTAGAATGCAACGAACAAGAGAAACGTCGCCTTGCTACGTTTCAGCTCACTTATGCCGCTGCAGATTGGTGGGAAGCTGAGCGAGCCACTATTGGGATCGATGCCGCTAGAGCTATGTCGTGGGAGACATTCAAAGGCAGATTTTTGGATAAGTATTTTCCAGAAGATGAGAGAGATCAACAGGAAAGGAACTTTCTCAATTTGATCCAAGGAGGATGGAATGTACGGGAATACACAACACAGTTCGAGCGTTTATCCAGATTTGCTCAGCATATGATAGACACTCCGCAGAAGAAGGTGAAGAGATTTCACCAAGGACTGAACCCCCACCTCAGACATATGATGGTTGGTCATCTGAACCAGTCGTATGAGGAAATTGTTAGATTTGCTAGAGGATTAGAAAAGGATGCTAATCCAGTACAGCAATCACAGACAAATCGACCTCAGTCGTCACGAGGGTTTCAACAGAGAAATTTCCCTAATCGACCACCGAGAAATACCCAAGGATGGAGACCTCAGGAAAACATTCAAGGAAACAAGAGAATCTGGGAAGGAGCTAGGAAACCTCAGCAAGGTTATAATCGACCCCAGCAAAATCAACAGCAAGAACTACAGCCGCAGGCATTACTAACAGCCCCACCAAGCAATAGTGGAGGATGTTTTAACTGTGGAAAGCCAGGACATATTTCAAGGAACTGCACTGTCTACAGATCAAATCGCAGGCCAGATATCGTCTGTCGCAACTGCAACAAACCAGGACACTTGAGCAAGGATTGTCATGCACCACGAGAAGGATACTACGGGGCACCAGTTCAAGGAATTCAAGGACCTCCAGATCAGGCAAGGATGAATGCTATTATCCCAGAAGAAGCAGGCTTTAATGCTGATGAGCAGCAACATTTGGAAGGTACACTTGTACTCTTTCATAGTCCAGTTAAAGCTTTATTTGATACTGGAGCCGCACGTTCTTTTATTGCTGTTAAGATTGTGCGTCAGTTGGGTTTAGAACCCCAGACACTTGAGTCAACACTGAATGCTGTGTCACCGTTGGGAGTGACAGTTAAGTTGAGTAAAGTGTGTAGAGATTGCCCATTGACTTTGGGAGATAGGAATCTTCTAGCAGACTTGGTAGTTCTGTCGATGTCAGAATTCGATGTTATTCTAGGGATGGATTGGTTAACTAAATATGGTGCCAATTTGGATTGCCCTACTAGGACGATTGTATTTCCAATACAAGGAAAGCCGGCGATCAGATTTCAGTGTCAACCGACAAGCGACCTGTTTCTTACGAGTGGTTTGGCTACGATCATTAGTACGAGTACGGAGCTTACGATGGATCAAATTCCTATTGCACGAGACTTTCTAGATGTATTTCAGGATATTAAAGGACTTCCACCGAAAAGAGAAATAGACTTCTGCGTGGAATTAGTACCTGGTGCATTGCCTATTTCTAAGACTCCATATAGGATGGCACCAACCGAGATGTTGGAACTGAAGAAGCAAGTTCAAGAGCTTGAAGATCTAGGATTTGTTCGTCCAAGTACGTCACCTTGGGGAGCACCAGTTATATTTGTAAAGAAGAAGGAAGGAACACTTCGACTCTGTATAGACTACAGGGAGTTGAACAAGGTTACGATTAAGAATAGATATCCATTACCTCGGATAGATGATCTATTCGACCAGCTACAAGGATCTAGGATCTTTTCCAAGATCGATTTACGTTCAGGATACCACCAATTGTTAGTTCGACCAGAGGATGTATCGAAGACTGCATTCAGGACAAGATATGGGCATTACGAGTTTCTAGTTATGCCTTTTGGATTGACGAATGCGCCAGCAGTATTTATGGACTTGATGAATAGAGTATTCAGACTATATCTGGATAAATTCATTATTGTGTTCATTGATGATATACTGATCTACTCAAAGACAAAAGAGGATCACAAGGAGCATTTACAAGTTGCCTTGCAGACACTTCGAGATAACAAGTTGTATGCAAAGTTCAGCAAGTGTGAGTTTTGGCTACAGGAAGTCAAATTCTTGGGACATGTTATATCTCCGAAAGGTATTTCGGTAGACTCATCTAAGATTGATGCAGCCTTAAGCTGGAACAGACCGACGAATGCGACCGAAGTCAGAAGTTTCCTCGGTTTAGCAGGATATTACAGAAGATTCGTCAAAGGATTTTCCAAGATAGCAGGACCCTTGACAAACTTAACCAGGAAAGAGATGAAGTATGAATGGACAGACAAGCATGAGGGTGCATTTCAGGAGTTAAAAGAAAGATTGACTTCTGCACCAGTACTCGCATTACCTAAGAGTGGAGAAAAGTATGTGATCTACAGTGATGCATCGTACCAAGGACTCGGGTGTGTGCTTATGCAAGATGGAAATGTTATCGTATATGGATCGAGACAATTGAAGGTATATGAGAAAAATTATCCTACGCATGATCTGGAATTAGCAGCAATAGTGTTTGCATTGAAAATTTGGAGACACTATCTCTATGGAGAAAAGTTTGACTTATTTTCCGATCATAAGAGCTTGAAGTATTTGTTCTCTCAAAAGGAGTTGAATATGCGACAACGAAGGTGGATGGAATTACTCAAAGACTATGACTTTTCGTTGCAATACCATCCCGGTAAAGCAAACGTAGTAGCAGACGCTTTGAGCCGTAAACCTCGGCTAGTGATCGCTGCATTTCTAATTAGAGAATGGAGAGCATTAGAAGAAATTGCTGAATTTGATCTTCAGCCAGTGGAGCCAATGAAAGGACAACATTTTGGATGTCTTATGGTACAATCGACTTTGATCAGTCGTATCATAGAGGCTCAACAGACAACAAAGGATTTGAAGTTATGGTTCGCCAAGATGACAGCCAAGGAACCAGAAGTCTGGAATATTAGTACCGATGGAGCTTTACGATGTAAAGATAGACTCTGTGTACCTAATAAAGAAAGTCTCCGAAAAGACATATTGGATGAAGCTCATAAGTCACGGATGACGATTCATCCCGGAAGTACGAAGATGTACAAGGACTTGAAGAGAAATTTCTGGTGGGAAGGAATGAAGCGAGAAGTGGCTGAGTATGTAGCTCAGTGTCTTACTTGTAAACAAGTAAAGGCAGAACATCAGAAACCACCTGGACTTCTACAGCCGTTACCTATTCCTCAATGGAAATGGGAACACATAACCATGGATTTTGTGGTAGGATTGCCAAAGTCACAGCAGAATCACGATGCTATATGGGTAATCGTGGATCGACTTACTAAGACGGCACATTTTATTGCCTATAGCATGACGTATTCAGTAGAACGTTTGAGCCGAATGTATCTACAACACATTGTACGATTACATGGAGTGCCTGTATCTATTGTGTCAGACCGAGATTCGCGTTTTACTGCAGAATTTTGGAAGAGTCTCCAGACAGCGATGGGAACGACATTGAACTTGAGTTCAACTTTTCATCCGCAGACCGATGGACAGACTGAAAGAATTAATCAAGTGATGGAAGATATGTTACGCGCTTGTGTCATTGATTTTGAGAGTTCTTGGGAGATACACTTACCTCTGATTGAGTTCGCCTATAATAATAGTTATCATTCAAGCATAGATATGGCGCCATTCGAAGCTTTGTACGGAAGACCTTGCCGATCGCCGCTATGTTGGACCGAAGTCGGAGATAGTTAACTTCTTGGGCCAGAGATGGTACGAGAAACCAGTGAGAAGATTCAAGTCGTACGTGAGAAGATGAAGACAGCCCAGACCAAATACAAGAGTTATGCTGACAAGCGACGCAAAGACTTGGAGTTTGCCGTTGGAGATCACGTATTACTCAAGGTTTCACCTGTTCGAGGAATCGTCAGATTTGGTCAGAAAAGGGGCAAATTATCGCCACGTTTCATCGGACTATTTGAGATTCTAGAGTGTGTTGGGAAGGTCGCTTATCGCCTTGCATTGCCGTCAAAGATGTCAGGAGTGCACAATATTTTCCACATCAGTATGCTGAGGAAGTGTGTTCACAACCCAGCGCATGAGATCAGCTTTGAAGACATTGAAGTCCACAATAACGCTACATTTAATGAAGGACCTGTTCGTATTCTGGATCGAGGGATCAAGAAACTCAGGAACAAAGAGATTCCGTTAGTCAAAATTCAGTGGAAGCATCATGATGAAGGAGAAGCTTCGTGGGAACTAGAGTCAGAGATGCGCGAGAAGTTTTCGTTTTTATTTTAGATCTTGTTGCTTTTGATTTCGAGGACGAAATCTTTTGTTGAGTGGTGGATGATGTAATACCCTGTATTTTGGTATATTAATAAGACATGGTATTTCATTTCTATAATCGTATAAACTTTCTCTTCCTTTTGATAAATTTTGATACCAATCGATTGACATATTCCCAATCGATTGACACTTTTCGGATACCAATCGATTGACATATTCCCAATCGATTGCCATTTTACCGACTAAAATTGACTACGTGTCAACATCCCAATCGATTGCCATTTATCCCAATCGATTGCCATTGTTTCCAATCGATTGACTACAAATATCTGTCTCCAATCGATTGACATAAGTACCAATCGATTGGCATAACCTGAGACAAGTTTTGTTCTTTCCCTTAGCTTTGAACGTGTGGCACTCCCTGATTTGTGGTGAGAAGTGCATGTTCATAGCGTATTTTATGGTCTGTTATGCATACTTTTATCCCCAAAGTCCCTATATTTAGGTTCATTCTAATAACAATGGTCTTTTTATTGTGTTAATGCTAAAATATATGTTTTTGTATTGTTTTATAGGTATTAGGATGTAAATCAATGAGTGGAGCTAAAGAAAAGTGATTCTGGTGGATAGAACAACATAAGCAGCTGAGAAAACGCCAATTTGGACAATGAAGACTTCAGATTTGGAATATTTTCCCAGAGATATAAAATGTAGATCTTTGAGTTACGGTCGCGTGGCCGCAAACGGGAGGTCAATCCGAGGTCTGAGTGAAAAGTTATGGCCATTCTCCCATCAGTGCGCAGAGCTGTCAAAATCATAGAGTTCAAGCGATTGAAGAAGAGTTCAATCGATCGAACCTTCGATCGATCGAACTAAGCTCGATCGATCGAACTTTATAATCACCCAAAAGTTGCGTAAACTCTGCGGGAAGCCTATATATAAGCCGTTTTGACGCCAGACGAAGGGAGGACGCTCCAGAACGCACAGAACAGCAGTTTAGGGTAGTTTTAGGGTTAGTTTAGGAGTAGATTAGTTTAGTTTGATGTTTTCTTCCTCCTTTTCCATTGTAGATTCAAGATTCAAGTTTGTTTCAAGTTTATTACAAGTTATATTCAGATTTATCCCAGGTTTTTCTGTTCCTTTTCTTTATTTGATTGTTTGTTAATCTAGTTGTTATGATTGCTATGTTTTACTACTTCTACACTAGTTTTGTTATGTTTCTATAGTTTAGACGTTGGGAATATGTGATGAAACATTGATTCCCAACCTCTGCCATGCAATCTTTAGAAACCTTGGGCTCGATCGATCGAAGGTATTTCGATCGATCGAACCAGGGCCATAGTCAAGCGATCGAATGCATTTCGATCGATTGAAGGATGAAGATGTCCGATCGATCGAGAGCGCTTCGATCGATCGAACATGTTAATTCCTGAGATGATTCTTTTAAGTATTCCATGACTTTCTATTTTAGAAATCTATCATCAAATTGTTCCAATAAGCTCAGTTTGTCACAACAGGTTTTAGAACTTAAAGCCTTAAGGCTATTTTCTTCAATGACTTTTGAAAACCACTTTGAATGCTAACACCATTTAGAGTGCAAGTAATTACCATTGTTTTAAACTGTCTTCTAAGTATTTTAAATCACTTGTGATGATGTGGTCCCGGTCATGAAAGGGCTACTGAGTCTTTATCTTTAGAAAAATACGGAATGCTGAAAAGGAATGAACTCCATAGAACATTAATGAATATGCATGGTAGATGGTTAGGATTAATGTGGATTCACGTGTTTCCAACACCTTTAATTTATCTGTTTAATTAATTATGTTTCTATAAGTTTTAGTTTATTATTTAGTTTAATTTAATTAATTAGGATTTGTTAGTACACATCAAATCATTCATTCTTATTTTCTTTTTCTTTAGGTTATAACTTAGTATATATTCTTCCTATTCCTTCCCTGTGGGATCGATCTGGACTTCCAGTACTATATTACTTGCACGATCACCTGCACTTGGGTGTTGCACAAGAGCGCACAACTATTTAGTCGTGTCACTCCCATATCTCTATATATATGTCTCATTTATTGGCCTTGGGGCTGTTTTCAGACCATTGAGAGAGAGAGAGACATACCTCCTGAGAGATATACATATATCTATCTATATATCTATATTTATACACACCCTCACACACACTCACTGCCCTTGGCAGTTGGAAGGAAGAAGAAGAAGCAGAAAGACGGAGGAGAAGCAAGAGAAGAGAGAGAACCCGACAAGGAGGAAGAAGAAAGAAGGAAGAGAGAGAGAGAGAGCTTGGAGATTTCAAGCTTAAACACCCATCCAAACGCACCCTAAGTGAGTTCTAACTCACTTGGTCCCTCTATATGAAGTTTGTATAAGTTATTATGAAGTTTAGATGGGTTAAATGCATGTAGTGTACGTTTATATAAGCTGTTTTTACAATCTGCTGGTGAGGACGAAGTGCCAATCGATTGACATAAATCTCAATCGATTGCCATCAGTCTGGATCCAATCGATTGGATAGAGATCCAATCGATTGACATCCCAATCGATTGAAAATGTTAGCAATCGATTGCCACTATTTAAGACCCAATCGATTGCCTGTTTTCTCAATCGATTGATATGATTTTATACCAATCGATTGGACTTAGTCCCAATCGATTGGCATGATCAGAGCATGATTTTCTTTGCCTATTTATTTTATAAGAGGTTTTGTTGTTCGATTTCCAATACGGACTTCCATTTTACGATTTGGGGGTTATCAGGGATAATGTGACAACACAGATAAGTATGATTAATAACATATGTATAAATCTGACAACGTTAGATACTATGGAATTCTTGTATGAGTTCGATGTCCGTTTTCTTTCATTCAGAGTAGTCAGGCCACATTGGGAATTGTCATGTGTCGATGTTAGAATGGAACGTAAGTAGGTTTGATAAGTTCTGGGAATAGTACGGGGATGGACGTTCGGTCATGATATGCTCTTAAAAGCGGTGAGCTGTGCATATGCTCTTAAAAGCGGTGAGCTGGACCAAATAAGTCCTAAGATAGACTGGATGATCTATGATATGCTCTTAAAAGCGGTGAGCTGTGAATATGCTCTTAAAAGCGGTGAGCTGGGATCACTAGTAGATGACGTTAAGTCGTGGCAATAGAATGATATGCCTTATTGGAAATGTTGTGTCCCTAATAAGCGGTGAGCTGTGCATATGCTCTTAAAAGCTGGGGGACGGACTGACGTGGAGTCCATGACATGCGGTGAGCTGTGCATATGCTCTTAAAAGCGGTGGACGAAATGGAGGTGTATCCCTAGAGTTAAACGATTGAGTCAGTTCATGAAATCAGAGTTTGTTAAATGTCGTGATTTGAGTAACAAGACGATAAGGGTCGGTTTACAAGGAACAAGATAATGTTATCTTTATAATAAGATGTTAACCCGCGTTTTCATAAGCTCGTGTTTACTTCAGATAACTGGTACCTCGTTAGTTTATGCTCACTCAGCTCTCAGTAAGCTGACGACCTTTTATTGCCTGGACTTTCCCCGTCCAGAATATCCTGCCCCTTGTTCTGCAGGTAATGACCAGTACACTGATGAGTGTTATCCAGAGGAGGGCCCCACCAATGACATTTACGCCAGGAAGGATTGCTACGCTGAGGACTATCCGTACGCTAGTTGAAGGCTGAAGGAGTTATAACTAGTTTTATATTATTGTTCTGTTAAACCTTTTGTTAACGGGTACTTGGGCATTTGTTGTCTTCAGACCTGTTGTGATCCTGTGGACCATACTCTGATATTTTGTAATAGTTAGCACTGTGTGTTATTCTCAGTTGTTTACTGTTGCTTTTCTTTTGGACTAGTACTGCGTGGTGTGGATTTTTAGTGACTTTCACCTGTCATTCCTTATGGACCCATAAAGGAAATTTATTTTTCTCTATTTATGCTGCTCCGGGGCGTGACAAGCCCTGTCCAATGATTAGCACGAAGATTGAAGTTGTGAGAGGGAAGATGAGGATAACACAAACTTGATATAAGATGCAATGCAGATCAACGATGCGACGGCTTCGAATTCGCAATGGAAGATCGCACACTACTCAAGTTTCACTAACTCAAGATTCTGGAGGAAGTCGCCTACAGACCTTGTATTGTTAATGAAAATGTCAAGAGTGCCCAAGTTTTCCACATCAGCATATTGAGGAAGTGTGTACGCAACCAAGCGCACGCAAGCTCAACCTTGAAAACAAAAAAAGCGAGCAACAATGAGACGTACCACGAAGGATTAGTGCGGATTATAGCTTGAGGAATGAAGAAGCTGTACATCAAGCGTTTCTTTTTTTTTTCTCATACTACTTCGCTCTTATTTCGAGGACAAAATCTTTAATAAGTGGTGGATGATGTAATACCCTATATTTTTGTATATATATATAAGACATAGTATTAGTTCTTGTATACTTGTATGACCCTTACCCTTCTATTGATAAACTTTGGATACCAATCGATTGGCCTATTTCCCAATCGATTGCCACTTTTGAGATCTCAATCAATTGCCCTGGTATCCAATCGATTGCCATTATAACACCTAGCCCCAATCAATTGCCAATTTTCCCAATCGATTTGTGGCAGCTGAACTTGGCCACCACGTTTGGTTTCGTGTGGCTGTCATTCAAACCCCTCCCCTCTTTCATATATATGTTTGGTTATGTGTTTGAGAGAGAGATATACATATATTCATATATACATACACCCACATACATATATGTAGACACCCCATTTTGCCGGCTATCAGATTTAGGAGACCCATAGCTCGGTGGTTCACAATGATTGAAAAAAAAAGGACTTGAAAAGGACTCATGGAAGTTAGTTTTATCTCACAAAATGCTCAGAAAGTGGTAAAAATGACCAAAATACCCTGAAAGCCCAAACACTCCCAGATTTGGACCAAAAGCTCTGGAAACATGCTACATAATAAGAAAAGTAACAAAATGAGTTTTAAAGCAAAATCGGATGAAATCATCAGCTCTCGAAGACTCTTGGAAGTCCCAGAAGTTCCCAAAAGTCCGTGTTGACCGGTTTGACCAAGTCTGATCACGGTTTGACCAAAATCATCCGAACTCACCCGAAAGTTTTGAGATCATCCTAGATCATGCAAAAAGTACTAAAACGAGTTTTAAAAGAAAATCAAACGAAAATGTCAGTTCCTGGGAGCTCCCAGAGGTTCCTAGAACTTCTTGGAGGTCCTCGGTTTGACCGATTTTGACCTAAACGTTGACTTTAAAACCGGAGCACCGTATCATTTTTTAAATATTTTTTTATGGATACTAGAGGTCAATAGCTTTTCAACGATATATCACACATAATTTTCGGGTTTAAAACGGATTTATTATGAATTTTCGAAGGTGAAAAAGGCGATCAAATCGACTTTTATCACGAATACTGCAAAACTTTTCAAAGTTACCTATCTCCGAACTATTTTTTAGGAAAAGTACACTCCATTACCTTTTCAACAGTATATCACAAGCTCACTTTTCTTTCCAAACATTCTATTTTTCTATCACAGCAGCTTTGGTTGACTTTCAACTTGTTTTCCACAGAACTTTTACAAAAAGAGTGGTCCCAACTCATTTTTTCCCTTTAACTTAAGTGTCTTTGGGTACTTTCTGTATAATATGGGCCTCCAAATGTTTTGTCTTCATTTTCTAAGATTTTTCTATATTTCAGTCGATAGTACGGACTTTATTTCTGAGCAGCGTCTCTTGTTTATATGATTTCTCTCAATCTGTAACTTCAATGTTGATTTGGCTTTTTGATACGTGTTCTAGACACAGTAAGGATGACCTCCATAAAAATTTATGAATTAAAAACATTTCTAACCTCACTTGTCCATTTTTACAAAATCAGTTCACTGTTCTGTCCATTATTCACAACAAGCATATTTTAGTTTTCATTCTTTGATTAGATGTTTACATGCATTCCAAATTAAACTCATGTCTTAGGAATTGATCCATACTACATTTATACATATCCTACAATGACATTCTTCATTCATTCATGCATACTTTAGATTTTTAAATCACTTTAGAAAATCTTTGAACATAAACACACTACTACTTTGCACATTCTAGGATCATACATTGCATCAATGCAAGATTTGGAGTTTTTGTAACTCCTAATCTAAGAAGATTATAAGGAATGACCTTGACCACACATTCATGCTCCCTCCGATAAAATCTTCCTTTCTCATCCGTCCCGGGGATTGAGAGGTCTTCTTTTCTCAAGATTCAACATGCATTCTAGCTTGCTATGCATATTTTTTTATTTCGTTGTTTATTTGTTTTCAAGAACAATCCATGTCCCCTCTTAGATTAGGAAAACTTGATTACTTGATATGTGATTAGATGATTTTTCCTAAGTTTGTGTTGTGTGATCTTTCACTTTACATTGTGTGATACTTGGCTTAGATCTTATGAATGATATCTTATCTTTTGATCTTCCATTTCAAGATTCTTATGAGATGTAATATACTATCATAGTATCAATTGTCAAACCAAAAATAGTACAAGATGATTATTTGGATGCTAATTGAGGCCCATCAAGAGACGGGGTTGAGGGTGTTTTAGTTGCGACAAACGCTCCTCCCTCTCTTGTACCAAAACCCCAAGCCAAGTTCTTTGGTTATGAATGCCCGGTGCCCTTTATCCGTTTGGGTGAGTCAAAATTGGTTTTCTTGGTTCCCGAAAGACCAAGTGGCGACTTTGTATCTGTTTTCACAGACTTTCACTTTTTCAAACATTCCAAAGGAAAATCAATTCCGAAACCCCCGAAAGGAAGGGGTGGACTCCCGGAGGCCGCGTGTCCACAATCTGGCGACTCTGCTAGGGAATTTTATTTTAAAAATCAAAATAATACAGAGGTTTGACTTATAAGAAGCATCCTTAAAATCATCTTTTTTTACTGTGTCGGGTTCACCACATTACACTTCTGCATTTCCCACTCCGACTGTGTCTGAAACGCGACGCTAACATTATTCAGGTCTTGCTGTGCTAGGGCACAAGTCACCGTTGATACTGTACCTTCCAAGGTATATAAAAAAGAGTAAAAACTTCCGTACTGTCTCTCTAACAGTATATTGTAACTCTCATGAATGGACCCTCTTTGACTAAACCTAGCTTTGCACATAGATTCCTGTAGAACCTTTTATAGGACTATTAATTTATCTTTTCGGATAGGACAATGTGATATAACTGTTGTATACCCTGGTGTGATTATCTAAGCTGTCTAGACGCTTATGTGGCATAGAACAGGACCTCTTTCTTATGATTCCCAAGGCAATCACTCACATGTGATCACATTGAGTTGACTTGCCTAGGCACCATGATAAGGATGTATGCTCTGTGTTCACAAAGATATACACCGCGAGCCTTGTTTGTCGGTCCAAAGTCACAGGAGTATGAAAACTTGTTAGACAGTATGATCACCATCATCGCTTGCTCTTATCATATATCCATGTTTCTCCCAGAAATTCTGTCCAAATTTACTTGAAACTCTATCAGATTTCCCATTAATTCCCATAGAATACCAGTTTCCCCCGGAAACTCTGCCTAAATATCCCAGAAATGCCCAAATTTCCCAGAAATACTTGTTTCTCTCAGAAATTCTATTCAAATCTCTCAGAAAATGCCCAAAAAATACCTGTTTCTCCTAGAAACTCTGTCCAAACCTCTCGAAAATGCCCAAAAAATACATGTTTCTCCCAAAAACTCTATCGAAATCACCCAGAAACCACTGTTTCTCCTAGAAACTCTCAGAAGCTCTAGAAATTCCCCTGAATCTCCCAAAATACCCCAGAAATTCCTGTTATTCCTCTGTTGGTGATCATTTTGGAAAATAAAGTTAGCACACTATGTATGGCTAGGACCTTACTTGCTTAACTGCTACGTGATAGAAATAGGAGCATTATGTAGATTAAGGCACGCATCCGCATGCTTGTCTCATCAGTCTGCATACACTATCTCAGTCAGTATGTACACAAGTCAATCCACATTTGGTAACATCACTGTCATTGTCTGTCCAGTCATTACTGTCAGAATCTGATACACTCTTCCTCTCGAATCTGTAGGTCAGTATAGATTCCCAAAGTTAGCAGCTGGGATCCTCCTCCTGGGTCAGAAATTCGGATAATCGTATGGTCAGAATCAGCTCGCCAAGTTATTTTAGCATGAATCGGGAAGAGTTGGAAAATAAGGTCACTGAGTTAGGAGCAATTATAAGCCAGCAATCTGATCGTCTAGCCCAAGTTTTGAGTTTCATGGAAGAACTAAAGCAACAGCAGCCACAATACCCACCAGGGTTCATGCCACCACTTCCACCTTGGTTTGTACCACCTCTCATCACTGTACATGAGAATAATGGGGAATAAGATTGGTTTTATGGGGTCCCGCCACCTGCATATGAGAAAAAGTTCCAAGAGAAGATGGACAAAATTAACAAGCTGAAAAGTGTGTTGAGAAAGAGCAAGGGGATCGATGACTACATACTAGATCTGGAAGGACTTTTTGAGCCTGTTCAGCTGAAACTGCCAGAAAACTTCAAGATGCCTGCCATTGACCGTTTTAACGAAACCGGAAACCCAAAAAGTCATGTAAAGTTGTGCATAAGCATCTTCCAATCAATGGGCTGCACCCATGAGCACATTGCTATGCTGTTCCCACAAACTCTTGCAAAATCTGCACTATCATGGTTCCTAACCTTGAAAACCTCTAAAACTCGAACATGGGAAGATATCGTTCGAGTGTTTGTTGATCACTATTCCTACAATCAAGAGTTGGATGTCACGATCAGGGATTTGGAACCTATTCGGCAAAACAACAATGAATCCTTCGCTGCATTTCTGAGCAGGTGGAGGAATAAAGTGGCCCAAATGACCCATTGTCCAATTGAAAAGGAACAGGTGAGAATGCTAATCTGAAATCTGCAACCGCTCTACCATGAGAAGTTGTTTTATCAGTCCATCTCTACCTTCGACAAGCTATTTGAAGTTAGAACCAGGATCGAAGATGCTATCAGGAAAGGGAAGATTAAGAAAGAAGAGCCGCCAAGCCGGTCAAAGAGGCCCAACTACTCCCGGAACTCCCCGGATGTCAATGCCCTTAGCATCCAACCCATGGCGTATCCGACCCGACCATACCAATCCTTTAACCAAACCAATACCTCCAGCCGTCCCTTCCAGAAAAAGTCTCCCCGCAACTTTGCCAAGCTAGAAATCCCCCTCTCCTCAGCCTTAGACCGCCTCCTCAAGAAAGGCCACTTCCGACTACGCCAACCTCAAAACACCCCACCACCACTAAGTTGTGATATGTCTAAGCACTACACCTACCACCAAGCCCATGGCCATAACACCGATGGTTGTGTGTGCCTTCGCCACGATATCCAAGACCTCATTGACCAAAATATTATCAAGTCACCTCCAAAGCAGCCCCATGTCACCCAAAATCCCTTGCCAAACCACCAAAACGCCAGCCTCATAGAATCTAGCCCTGTATCCCTTAACCCTGCCACTTATATCACCCCCCTAGGACAACCACTATCCCTCATTAACATCCTAGACTTTGTGGAAGTTCATCTGGTTAAAGGAGAAGACGATGAATGGCAGCATCAACTAGATGATGAACAAGATTTGTTCTTCCTAAAAGAACATGATCTAGGGGCAATGGACCTCAAATGGTATGACCCAAGCAATGAAAGTGATGCCTCCATTTAGAATGAGCCGAAAAAGCCATTTGTAAGTGCTGATTATGATTGGTTCAAAGATGATGGAACTGTTGAAGGGCCTACCCCTGCTAAAGTTGATCTCTTGACCAGGTCTGGTCATCACTACCAACTGCCGCAACCTGCCACCAAAGCCATTGAGAAAGGGCCGATCAAGAATAAGGGAAAAGAAAAGATGGAAGAGATCATCGAGGAAGACAATGAGCTGATAAAGCAGTTGAAGAAAACCCAAGCACATCTCACAATGTGGGACCTCATGGTAACTTCCTACAAGCATAGGCAAGCTGTGTTGAACGCCTTAGATGGGATCGAGGTCCTCATTGACGCTGTACCAGAAGATATAATGGCTTTCTTAGGCATACTCACCCCCCAATCCAATCATTACCTTCTCCGATGAGGACCTACCGCCGAAAGGGTCTGCACACAACAAAGCTTTATACATCACTGTCAGGTACAAGGGGCAGCAAGTGCCCTTCTGTCTAGTTGATACAGGTTCCGCCTTGAGTGTTTGTGCTGTAAGAACCACCACCGCCTTGGGGGTCAATATCCTAAACATCACTCCATCCGTTCAATCTGTGAGGGATTATGACAATACCAAGAGAACTGTGATGGGGAATGTTTCTCTCCAAATCCAAGTAGGGTCTTTGGTTTGCATTAAGCTTTTCCAAGTCACGGACATACCCGCCTCATTCAATTGTTGATTGGTAGGCCCTGGTTACATGTCAACAAAGTTGTATCATCCACTGTGCACCAAATGATCAAGTACGTTAATGAAAAAAAGGTAAAAATCATCTTCGGCAATAGTTGGGGAAATGAAGCATTTCCAAGCTACGCTCCTGTCTTTGAAATCCAAATACCCGAACTGGAAGAGGGAAAAATCGGAGGATTCTTCATGGAAGAAGTCCATATGATTGGTGATGAAGACAGGTTCCCTGAGATCCACTCCGCGATTGTCAACATCATCCGCAAAATGAACTACTTCCCTGGAATGGGATTGGGCCGACGTTAACAAGGGATCCGTGAGTGCCCTCATATTGAAGGACAACAAGGCACCTTTGGGTTAGGGTACAAGCCCACTGAAGAAGACATTAAACTGCAAAAGCTATGGAAGAATAAAGTGAGAAGTCTCCCACCATACCGCAAGACCCTGAATGGATAATTCATCAAGGAGGGGGATGATTTCCCCTACTACGAGTTTCTTGAGCCTTGATCCATCAGACCACCGGAAAGAGATATCATGGCCTTGAAATCTTCACTGACTGCGAGGGCCCCTTATCAAGATCCATTCTATCCGGAAGAAGTTGTCAAGACCCCAGAGGAAGACTGGTTGAAGTACCTGGACACCGAAGCTATCGAGAAGATGTGGGAAGAACTTGCTGAAGAAAAGGAAGGAAAGAGGGCCAAGTGCCAAGATGATTAGATCATACCAACTGAGGTGGGTCTGAGCAACCAGGCTGTAGAGTCATCTATTTGTGTCTCCCTATCCCCTGTTACCCCAGAGTTTGTACTTTCGATTATCGAGTCTGTATCAAAGTCGGGCACTGTAGGACCACCACTGTCTGTTCTAATCACTCCACCTGTTATGAATGAAATGAAAGACAATTCTACTTACTCCTCTATGTCTAATAGTTGTGAATGCACAGATCCCTCTGAGGATCTCCCAATCGAACTTAAACAAGTAATTGAAAAACTACTTGCTGATGAAATAACCGAAGATACTTTATCGATTAATCTAGGTGAAAAAGATAATCCATAAATTGTGCAAATTGGCTCCACACTTAATAAAGAAGAAAAAGAAAACCTAACTTTTTTGCTAAAAGAATTCAAAAATGTTTTTGCTTGGTCTTACGAGGACATGCCTGGGATCGACCCTGACATTGTCCAACATCATATTCCCCTTCTCCCCGATTCTAAACCCGTCAAGCAGAAACTAAGGTGCATTAGACCAAAATGAGCACTCAAGGTCAAAGAAGAGGTGGAAAAGCAATTCTAGGTAAGGTTCATCATTGTCACAGAATATCCAGAATGGGTCGCCAACATCGTGCCAGTCCCTAAGAAGGATGGAAAAGTTCACGCGTGCATCAATTTCCATGATCTAAACAAGGCCAGTCCAAAGGATGACTTCCCACTTCCCCACATTGATGTTTTGGTAGATAACACCGCAGTCCATGAGTTATTGTCGTTTATGGATGGTTTCTCAGGGTACGACCAGATTCTAATGGCACTAGAAGACTGGAAAAAGACGACATTCACCACACCATGGGGAACTTACTGTTACAGAATTATGCCTTTCCGGGTCAAGAATGCCGGAGCAACTTACCAAAGAGCCGCTACCACTCTGCTGCATGACATGATTCACAAAGAAGTAGAGGTATACGTAGACAACATGATCGTAAAGTCCAAAGATAGAGAAGGACACTTTGTAGCACTAGAGAAATTCTTTGAAAGATTGCGCAAATACAAGATAAGACTGAATCCAAAGAAATGCACTTTCGGTGTGACCTCTAGGAAGCTTCTGGGTTTTCTCATAAGACAAAGGGGGATAGAAGTAGACCCCTCCAAAATCAAGGCAATTCTAGAGATGGCACATCCACAGAATGAGAAAGAAGTAAAAGGGTTACTCGGGAGAATCCAATTCATCAGCCGCTTCATCTCCAAGCTCACGACTACTTGTGATCCCTTATTCCGGCTACTGAAGAAAGGAGAGAAGTTCCAATGGGATGACCACTGTCAAGCCGCGTTCGACAAAATAAAAACCTACCTCCAAAACCCACCTATCCTTTCACCGCCTACCCCTCATAAGCCTTTTCTTCTTTACCTATCTGTCTCCGAAAATGCCATGGGTTGCATGCTAGCCCATAAAGGAGAAGAGAACCACTCAGAAAAAGCCATATATTACCTTAGTAAGTGATGAGAACATGGCGGCTAGCACAAGGTGGAATGCGGACCCGAACCACGTGCCAATTGGTCCGGTTACAAGGGCGCGAGCAAAGCGGTTCAAGGACAATCTCAATGGGCTGGTTCAACAAATTTGGGTTGAGACTAATCTGAGTGGCCCAAAGGAGGATACTAGTGATCCACAAGGCTAGGTGTCCATGATTCAAGCTCTAGAATAAATTATAGGCTTGCATGCCAACTTAGGGATTTTTTATATTCATTAGTTTCCTTTTATTTTAGTTTTGGGATGAATTATATTGGACCATAATATTTCGTAGGCTTAAAAGGGCCCAACTTTAAGCCTCAGCTATTTAAACAGTTTTAGGGTTTGTAATATTCAGTTTTGATCATTAATAATATTGTGAGAGTTTTCTCTTTGGTTCTTTGAAGAACTATTCGAACTTATCAGATTTACTCTGTGGCGTTCATACCTGGACTTATCAATCGAGTTTTCCATCCTTGATTGTGGCGTCTTCATCCTTTATACCAAGGTTCGCATCTGTTATAGGTGTTGGGTCGCGGTTTCCATTGAATCTGACAGTAGAACGGTCCGAGACATTAATCGTGTTACGGGTTTCGTCACATTATTGGCGGGGTTCGTATCAGTAAGAGGATGACTGGGTATGAGCTCAACTACTCTAACCTTGAAAAAACATGTTGGGCCTTAGTCTGGTGTACTCGCGGACTGAGACACTACATGCTAGCCTTTCCGATTGTGCTCATATCCCGCATGGATCCTCTAAAATACCTTCTCGAAAAACCCGCCCTAACCGGTTGCATATCCCATTGGTTACTTCTACTATTTGAATTCAATATCGAGTATGTAACAAGCAAGTCGGTAAAAGGGAGAACTATAGCAGAGCATCTTGCTGAACACGCCGTTGATTTTGAGGAAAATGGAGATTTCCCTTTCCCGGACGAGAATTTCATGGAAGTTAAAGAAGAGGAGTGAAAGTTGTACTTCGATGGGGCAGCCAACATAAAAGGATACGGAGTAGCGATGATTCTAGTATCACCAAATGGGGACCATACTCCACTGGCAGTCAAGCTCAATTATAACTCCACCAACAATACCGTTGAATTCGAGGAGTGCATTTTGGGGATGGAAGCAGCCATAGAATTGAAGGTTCAGAAATTGGATGTCTTCGGAGATTCAAACCTCATTGTATCACAAGCTAGAGGGGAATGTAGGGTGAATGAAGAAAGGTTGAAACTCTATCTTGATCATCTCAACAAACTCAAGGAACAATTCGAGAGCGTCACATTCTTCTACCTCCCCAGGGAAGAAAACCAACTAGCAGATTCGTTGGCTACCTTGGCCTCCATGATCAAAATCCCCGTAGGAGTCAAAATGATGCCCCTGGTAATCGAGTAAAGATATGAGCCGTCATTCAGTATGATAGCTGCAATCGAAGAAGAAGAAGAAAGAGAAGTGCCATGGTATCAGGATGTATGGGACTTCATAGAAAAAGGAGCGTACCCTCAAGAGTCTATTGAGAAAGACAAAAGGGCTATCAGAAGGTTCGTCGCACAGTTCATCATTTGTGAAGGAAAACTGCTGAAGAAAGGGTATAACGGTCACAACCTGACTTGCTTGTTTGGAAAGAACGCCAGAAGAATGATGGAAGAAATACACGAAGGGGTGTGCAATCCCCACATGAATGGTCACATGCTGGCTAAGAAGATCATAAGACAAGGATACTACTGGACAACATTGGAAAAAGATTGTTGCGAATATGTAAGAAGATGCCACAAGTGCCAGATACATGCAAACATGATGCATGTACCGCCATCTCTGCTCTACAGTATGACTTCCCCATGGCCATTCTCAACTTGGGGAATTGATATCATTGGTGAGATCGTTCCAAAAGCCTCAAATGGGAATCCATACATTCTGGTAGCCATTGACTACTTCACAAAGTGGGTTGAAGCTGTGTCCTACACCAAGTTAGGGGCTAAGGAAGTGGCCAAGTCTATCAAGATAAACCTCATCTGTCGCTATGGAGTCCCCCATGAGATCATATAAGATAACGAAAGCCATTTCAAAGCAGAAGTCAGGGAAATGTTTGTAGAGTACAAAATCACTTATCATAAGTCATCACCATACAAGCTGCAAACCAATGGGGCAATCGAAACCGCAAACAAGAATGTCAAGACTATACTGTAGAAATCGGCCGATACCTATAAAGATTGGCACGAGAAGCTATCGTTTGCACTTTGGGGGTACCGAACATTGATAAGGATATCTACTGGAACAATTCCCTACTCAGTGGTGTATGGGATGGAAGCAGTACTTTCGGTCGAGATAGAATTACCATCGCTGCGAGTGATGGCCGAATGTGAAATCTCGGAATCCGATTGGTCAAGAGAAAGATATGAAGAGTTAGCACTCATAGATATAAAATGCCTCGCGACAGTCGACCATGTCTGAATTTATTAGAAAAGGATAGCCCGCACTTTTAACAAGAAAGTTCGTCCCAGAAAAGTCATCAAAGGTGACCTTGTCCTCAAGGATCTGCCAGCCCCAATCTTCGATCCGCATAGAAAATTCAAACCTAAATGGGTTGGCCCTTATATCGTCAAAACTATCCTTTCTAGAGGAGTAGCCTACTTCATGGACCTCTATAGTGCCGAATTCAAAGAACCAATCAACCTCGACCGCCTCAAAAAGTACTATGCTTGACTTTAACTCAGTTCTTTCCAACCTTGCCTTGAACTATGCTCGACCTGATTCCCATTCGAGGATACGTAGGCAACCTCCTTGGTTCGGTTGTTCCACAAACCAGAAAACAACCCATTTCTTTCCAACCTTGCCTTGAACTACGCTCGACCTGATTCCCATTCGGGGATACGTAGGCAACCTCTTTGGTTCGGTCAACACCATCATAATAAACCCCTCTTCTTTCAAAACCTAGGCTGAACTACGTTGGACCTGATCCCTACTCAGGGGTACGTAGGCAGACCTTAAAAAAAATGGCTCGCTAGGTTGAAAATCCGAATCGACGCCTAGGCAAAAAATTAGAGCTGAATAACAAAAGAGAGAAAAGAGCTCGTTAAGGTCACTCTACTGGTGCCTAGGCTAAAGTTAGGAGCATACGAGAAAAATAAAGTCGGGGTCCTTACCATGACCCAGAAACCACCCTTCATTACTAGGGGCAAACTTCGGTCACCCGCCTCGTTTGCCTAAAACTCTCCTAAACTAGGGAAAAACTTCTGTCATCTACCTCGTTTGCCTCACAAACTAAGGATAAACTTCGGCAACCCACCTCGTTTGCCTCTAAATCACCTAAGCAAGTACCAAGAGTGACATCTAACTGAAACCTCGTAACAAAATGTTTTCAGAAAGCCAAGATGCATGAAATAAGGTTCTCGAAGTAACCTAGGTTCACCGATAAACAAACTTCGAACGTTACAAAAGTGGGAATGATTGAAAAGATAAATTTTTTTTTAAAAGCAATCACAAATATCAAAGACACAAAGAGGAAAAAATAGAATTTGTCAAGCCCGATCTTATTTTTGTGTCTTTATTTCTTCAAAGGTCTTTAGAAATAGGCCTTTACCCGTAAGTCCAACCATTGATAAAAGCAGCAATGGTAACAGCTCTGACTCTAGAAGCAAAGACCCTCTCAGTGAATACATGGGAGACCTCTTGAACCTACTTGTACTGCCAAGCCAACCGACGAGGATGATAGAAAGAAGTCTCCCTCTTACCCATCAACCACACTCTCTGGTGATCCCCAAGGCTTGTAGTTATAGTATGAAGGCCCCAATGCCCCACAATCTAGCAAATGTCTGCCTCAGATAGAGTATTCATCATGCGAACCCAGTCCGCAAAGGTATAGTGAGAATGAAGCACGGCCCTGCGAAAGTAAACCAGCAGCACACGACCTGTCCACAGTTGAAGACGCTAATACAACCAAGCCTATAAAACCAAAGGCGCCTCAGAAAGAAGAAGAGTTCCTTGATTGAAAGCGTTATCCAAACCATTCAGGGTTTCCGCTAGAACCATAGCCATGGGGTTCTTACCCAGTTTCAGTTCAAGGCAAACCTACACCAAAGTACTGGAAGTACTCAAGGATAGGAAATGTGAAGACATGCACAAGATCAGAGCAACTCCCTAGGAAGTATCATACGTGTTGACATTTCTAGGGCTAGCATGATAGATGCAATGATGAGAAAGTCACCCTGAACCAGTCGGCGAGAGACAGTAGTCGAACAGTCAAGATATTCAACTAAGCCGTGAGTAGGGCTAGGGGTATCAGCAAGAGGAAGAATCAAGTCTGAGTCTGGATCAAAGCCGAGGATAGTGTAGACACCCCAATTTTGACCGAACTATTAAACTTAGGGGAGTATTACCTCTAAGATCCGATGATGACAATGTCCGAACTAACCTAGGACTTCCAAAAGGTGATTCAAACTCTTTCGAAAGCTCTTCCAATTTAAAAACAAAAGAAAAAAAGGAGAGAAATTCAGCATGAATCCCGAAAAACAAAGTCAGCAGTTGACCCAGTGAAAAGTCAACGGGTCAAAAGGGAGTCAATCGTAAAATTTCTGAATTTCAAGATGAAAAGTCCCAGTAATTGTTAATTGGGTCTCCTTTATGCTAGAAATGATTTTTAAGAATTTTTAAATGATAGGAATCGTGGTGAAATCGAAAGGCTTTTAAGGAGAATTGTGCAGAAAATCGATATTTTGCCTTCGGAGGGAGAGTTGACTTTTTTTTCTTAAGGATTTTGATTTTCTAGATATTTTTATTGAATCCAAATGGAGGGGATTTCCTTAATTACATTTAATGTCTTAAGTGACATTTACTTAAATGACATAAAATGAAATTAAGGTGCTGAATAGTGTTGAATTGCAGTGCAGCGGCAGTCGGGGTGCACGAACGGCAGTCAGTGAATGCCGGTGCGGCACTCAGAGAGTGCCGCTCCGGCATCCAGTGAGTGCCGCTACGATCTCCGAGTGCCGCGTTTTTGTGACAGCCTGTCCAAAAGTAGGTCGGTTTATACCTTGAAGTGGCGGCGGGAATTAGGGTTTTTTGCTGGGAATTTCCCAAAATAAGCCCTAAAGATTGCCTATATATAGAAGGTGTATATCCCATTACTACAGACTTGGAATATTAGAATGTTAGGATCCCAATGTTGATTCTCCTCCACAATTTTCCAAATTAAGAGAGTAATAGGGAGATTTGGTTTAAAAAAAAGAGCTAAATGAAGAGTTTGATCATCACTTGGAAGGCTTTGAAGAAATCAAGAAGTTGAGGATACTTAGAGGTAAAGACTCTAAAACTAATTAGTATATTTAGTAGCTCAATCACAATATATAGATACTTAGGATCTTTTACACATTTTCAAAACCTCTCTTCCCACCTCATTTCATCACACACCACATATTGTGATTGAGCTTTCATTTCATTAATTTGGATCAAAATAGTTTAGTGTTTGAAGCTTAGTTAAATCTTGAAGTGAACTATGGTCCTTTTCTTTGATTATGTCTAACTCCTTGGGTTTATGAGACTCTCAATGTCTTACTTAAATCCTTGTGTTTAGAATCCTTCAATGTCCTTATGAACTTATGATTCATAAGGAGATTAAAGTTGATTTTGGTACATTGAGTTAATGAGTTCAAAACTTCATCCATAGTTTGAGCTCATTACTTTGAGGTTTTATGAAGTCTCTTATACTTCATTAAAACCTACATATATGTGTGTCTTTAGCCTCCAATGACCATCAAAATGGTAGGAGCAAGGATATGAATCCAAGCTTTTGTCTATAAGTTTGAGTTCATAGTCTTGGGATTTTGTGGAGTTCTTCATACTTCATTAAAATCTTCATGTGTGTGTGTCTTTAGCCTCCAATGACCATCAAAATGGTAGGAGCAAGGATATGAACCCAAACTTTTGTCTATAAGTTTGTCACAGCCCGGTCCCACAATAGCGGAACCGGAGTCCGTGGCACGCCACCGAGGCTAAACCAATTCATTAAAGTTCCCAAAATTAGGTTTGAAGAACACACGCAGCGGAAAACAAAACACATTTTAAAAACCAGAGGTTCAGTCGACTGCGCTGTCGACGGAGGAGGGCAGGGATTTTAATAGCAATTCCAGTCGACTGAAACTGGAGGTCCAGTCGACTGATGCGGGGTCCAGTCGACTGCTGAGGGGTCCAGTCGACTGCTTTTGTTAAAAAAGAAGCAGTAGCTAACAGGCTCAGGGGTTCAGTCGACTGCTCCCCTGGCAGCAGCCCAATCTGCAGAAAACAAGTTTAAAAGCTTCCTCTAACTATCACCAATGATCAACCACTCAATCCAAACTCAAGCCAAACTCAAACCAAAGTAATCCTAGCTGTATTAAAACATTTCTAAAGTAAGATTACAACATGTTACTAACTATTACAATGGTTTAAAATCCATTCTAACATGCCAAATTAAACATGGGTTAAAACAACCAAATTCTTATTACAACATTCCTATTATCCCAAAACTACAAGATTAACATTTCAAGTTGCCTCCCAAGTTAAACTCCCAATCCTCGTGCTCACTTCTCCGATTCCTCGCCAGCATTAACACCTGAAATGGTTATTTGAATAACCACACATATTTTGATTTGTTTAAGCTAAAGCTTAGTGAATAAATCAACATATGTACATGAATGATAAACATGTCTGCATTCACATCTCTACATTTCATACTAGTCGCCGGAGACTCACGTGCCCGTCCATACTCCCAATCCGCGACTCCTCGCCAATAAGTCCACGCGAAAGGGTAAGACCCACGATTCTACAAACAATCGTGCGACCTTAATGCCTATATCGGCTCCACAAAATGGCACGGTGACCACGTGCTCCTTCTGACCCAAATAAGCAACTTAACATGCTCAAATACATATCACCATGCTCGCGGTAATTAAAACATATCACCGTGCTATTGAGCCTACTTATCAATATAAATGCCCAATATGAACTACATAATATATCTCTAGGAATTAATACATGCTATTCAAACATAACATGAATACATGCCAAGAAATCATTCCAAAACATAGTTGAATCACTCACCTCCGAATGACGCTCCTATAATTCGATCCAAAGAAAACCCGTGCACAAAGAACGTGCAGAAGCCCGTCTAGTAAAATTCCTATGGATCAGAATTCCATTTATCAACTTTTATGAAAAATTCTAGAAAATAACTTTTCGGAAAACTTAGCCAAACAGGCCCTAATAGGTATCAAAACGAAGCTATTCCCTCGAGGAGCTCGAATACGAAATCTGGAAGAAAACAAACTGACAGAAGGTCGTCGTTTGGCGTCGCAAAGCTCTAAGCAATCAAATCTCCCTCTAGCCCCCTTTTTGGCCTCCTCTTGAACTTAGGTTAGAAGTTAATGAAATATCTAAGTTCATCTCTATCTATATATAGGCAACATTCTCGGGGAATTACGTTTACCTCCCCACGAGTTTTCATAACTCCTAATCAGTCTCTGAAACTTTCTATACAGCTTATTCACAGCTTTACGAGTGAAACCTCAAAATTATAAAAGTTTTCGACTAAGTTTCGTTTGGTCACTAAAAACGTGAATTTCTATATGACGTTTCTGAAGTTGCTAATTAGCCTACCAAATTAATAGCGTGTTAATTCGTCCTCACCATGATACTAAATCTAACAACAGAAATATATTCTAAAACAGAAAATAATATAGATATTGAAATACACAGGTAAACATTTATTTTCAGATAAACATTTAAAATGTTCTACAGTGACCGTCTCATACTCGGAGAGACTTCACAAACAATAAATCTAAATCACCACAGTCTCAGAGGGTTCTCTAATACAGACACCCAAATCAACTCGTGAGTCAAAACTCACTCAACCATGTGTCATAGGACACGCCACATCACATTATCATGTATGACAATGAAATGCAAAAGCAATAACACGAATGTGGGTGTTATAATACTCTCCCCCTTAAAAGAAGTTTGTCCCCAAACTTATACCTCATGTCTCGAAAAGGTGCGGATACTGAGTACGCATCTCATCTTCTATCTCCCACGTCATCTCTTCCGTAGTTTCGCTACGCCATAACACTTTCACTTTCGATATTACTTTATTTCGTAAGACTTGATCCTTTCGATCCAATATCTCTACCGGATACACAACATACGTTAAATCACTCTGAATCTCATTCGATGTCGGAGTCATCACTTGATCTCTATCTTCCACTAATTGTTTACGTAGCAATGATACATGAAACACGTTATGCACTTGAGCATACTCACTCGGTAATTTCAAACGATAAGCTACGGGTCCAACTCTCCCAATGATCTCAAAAGGTCCTACAAACCTCGGGTTGAGTTTCCCGTATCTACCAAATCTGGTTATTCCCTTTGAAGGTGACACCTTCAAATACACTAAGTCTCCTACATCGAATTCCAACGGCCGTCTGCGCTTATCGGCATAGCTCTTATACCTACTCTGGGCTGTCAGTAATCGTTGTCTAATCACCTTTATCTTATCCGTCGTCTCTTGTACAATTTTCGGCCCTTCAATCTTTCTTTCTCCGACTTCCGTCCAACTAATTGGTGAACGACATACACGACCATATAAAGCTTCATAAGGAGCCATTCCAATACTCGACTGAAAACTGTTGTTATACGCGAACTCAATCAACGGCAAATGGTCTTCCCAATCACCCTAAAAATCAAGTACACATAACCGAAGCATGTCTTCCAAAATCTGAATTACCCTCTCTGATTGGCCATCCGTCTGAGGATGAAAAGCTGTACTAAAGTGCAATTTTGTACCCATTGCTTCTTGCAAGGCTCTCCAAAACTTCGATGTAAAACTACTATCCCTGTCCGAAACGATAGAAATTGGGATACCATGTAGTCTCACAATTTCGCGAATATATAACTTAGCTAACGTCATTGGCTTAGTTGTTCGGAGTGGTAGGAAGTGCGACGACTTCGTTAAACGATCAACAATCACCCAAATAATAGTGTTCGATCTCTTCGACCTCGGAAACCCACTAACAAAATCCATTGTTATGTGCTCCCATTTCCACTCAGCTATCGGTAACGGTTGTAATAATCCCGAGGGTACTTGGCGTTCGGCCTTTACTTGTTGACAACTAGTACAACGCGAAATATAACGTGCTATTTCTCTCTTCATTCCCGGCCACCAATAAACATGTCTCAAGTCTCTATACATCTTGGTGCTTCCCGGGTGAACGGTATACTTTATGTTGTGTGCTTCCTCTAGGATGTTTCGCTTCAACTCTTTCTCACTAGGTACACAAATTCTACCCCTCAATCTCAACACATTGTTCTTAAACGTGAATCCCGGTTGTTTGCCCATTGGAATCTCATCACAAATCTTCTTCAAAGCCACGTCTTGAAGTTGTTTCTCCGTGATCTTGTGAATCAAGAGTGGTTGTGCCACAATCGTCGACATCATTCCACCTTCAATCCTCGGAATCACCTCAAGCTCCATATTCTCCATATCTCGTATCAATTCTTTCTGAGAAGTCAAATCTGATGCGGTATTAGTTGGTACTTTGCGACTAAGAGCATCGGCGACGACATTCGCCTTGCCCGGATGATACTGAATTGACAAGTCATAGTCCTTCATCAACTCTAACCATCTCCTTTGCCTCATGTTCAAATCTCGTTGTGTAAACAGGTACTTCAAACTCTTGTGATCCGTATAAATCTCACATTTCTCTCCGTATAGATAATGACGCCAAATCTTCAATGCAAAAATCACGGCGGCCAATTCTAGATCATGTGTTGGATAATTCTTCTCGTGCGGTCTAAGTTGTCTCGACGCATACGCAATGACTTTATCACCTTGCATAAGAACGCAACCTAAACCTCTATATGAAGCATCACTGTAAATAATAAATCCTTCAGTCCCTGACGGAACGGCTAATATTGGTGCTTTCACTAGTCGACCCTTCAACTCTTGGAAACTTTCTTCACATTCTGGACTCCAAACAAAAGCAATATCTTTCCTCATTAACTGTGTCATCGGCATTGCTATACGCGAAAAATCTTTTACAAATCTCCGATAATACCCAGCTAATCCTAGGAAACTTCTGATGTTTGTCACATTCGTTGGTCTCACCCAGTTGGTAACTGCTTCTATCTTCTGAGGGTCTACAGAAATTCCCTTTGCCGATACTATATGTCCAAGGAAAGCTATCTCGGTCAACCAAAACTCACACTTCTTCAATTTGCCGAATAATCTCTTTTCATGCAATCGTTGTAAAGCTAATCGCAAATGATGCTCGTGATCTTCAACGCTTTTGGAGTAGATTAGGATATCATCTATAAACACAATGACAAACTCGTCTAAGTAATCCTTGAAAATGCGATTCATTAAGTCCATGAAGGCAGCTGGTGCATTAGATACTCCAAACGGCATAACCAAAAATTCAAAGTGACCATATCGAGTCCTGAAAGCTGTCTTCTCAACATCTTCCTCTTTGACTTTCAACTGATGGTAACCGGATCTCAAGTCGATCTTCGAAAATACCTGAGCCCCTTGTAACTGATCAAACAAGTCATCTATTCGCGGCAATGGATACTTGTTCTTGACGGTCAACTTATTCAACTCTCGGTAGTTGATGCACATACGCATTGTTCCATCTTTCTTCTTCACAAACAAGACTGGAGCTCCCCACGACGAAACACTCGGTCGGATAAAACCCTTCTCTAATAGTTCTTCTAACTGAACTTTCAATTCTTTCAACTCTATCGGTGCCATTCGGTACGGTGCTTTGGATACCGGTTGTGACCCTGGTACTACTTCTATTGTGAACTCAAGCTCTCTTTCGATCAATACGTCGGGTAACTCATCGGGAAAAACATCTGGAAATTCTCGAACTACTGAAATGTCTTCTATTAGTGGTCCAAGAACTCGCGTGTCGATAATTGAACATAAGAAACCCGAACAACCCTTCTTCAACATCTTACTTGCTTGAATCGCCGATATCAAGTACGGAGGTACGATTACTCCCTTACCCTGAAAAGTAAACTCTTCTCGCCCTGACGGATAGAAACTAACCCGTTTCTGTTCACAATCGATTCTGGCTTGATTAACCGACAACCAATCCATACCCAAGATAACATCAAAGTAATTCACCATCAACGGAATCAAATCAATGCTCAAGACTTTATCACCTATCTTGATTTCACATGACTTGAATATCGAAGAAGTAACTAGTGGTTCACTACTAGGCAATGATACACACAAGTCATATCCTAGCGGTTCTGACCTAACAGCTAAATGCTTAACAAAGTCACGTGATACAAATGAATGCGTTGAACCAGAATCCATAAATATACGTGCAGGATACGAACAAATAGGAAGAATACCTGATACGACGGTATCATCCGTATTCCCCGGCCTGAGCTGGAAGTATCGTCCTTGTTGTTGCGCGACTCCTTTCCCTTTATCTACTCGAGGTTCTACCCTTGACCCGCTTGGCACACTCGATGCCCCGGTACTCATTCCCGGTTGTCTTTTACTTGGGCAATTCTTCGCTATATGCCCCGGTTGGCCACACTCAAAATATTTCCCTCTTATCTCTGGGTTATAGCTCTTGGCGTTCGAGGTTGTGTTTGGTGTAGTCGAATTTGCGTTCAAAGGACAATTTCTAGACACATGCCCAATTGTTTACAAATATAGCAAGTGATCAATTGATAGCAGGTTCCTCTGTGTCGCAGGTTACATGTTGGACACAACGGTCTCGGGTCCCCTATGAACGTACTCCCTCCTTGGCTACTCATATATGATCCCGAACCTTGCGTAAACGGTTTCTTCGCATTCCCTTGACCCTTACTCCGACTGTCATTTGCTCTCTTCCCTTGTTGTCCCTGTCGATATCTGTCGACACTTTTCTCAGCAATACGGGCAGCTTCCTCAACGAGAGAAACGGTCGGGTGTTGCAATATGTCCACACGGCCACGGATATTCTCTCTAACCCCTTCCTCAAACTTACGAGCTTTATCCCTATCAGTTGGAACGGTAGTTTTCCCAAATCGTAACAAGGCATTGAAACGAGAAACATACTCACCTACGGTCATATCTCCCTGAACCAACCTCGCAAACTCTTGGCGTTTCTGAGCATAAGCAGATTGCGGGAAGAAACATTTGTTGAATTCCTCTTTAAATGCTTCCCACGTAGTTGGTTTCCCTTGTTCAAGCACGTTGTTCCACCAATCCAATGCTTCGCCCATCAACGTATCGGATGCGCACAAAATTTTCTCCTCATCGGTACATATTACCTGACGGAAATGTCTTTCTATGTCCATCATCCAATGATCGGCCAAGTCTATGTCAACCTGTCCATGATACAACGTCGGTTTCTGTTTATGAAACTGTTCCACGATTGTGTGTTGAGGTCGCGGTGTCGATGGTGCATTGACATAACGAATTTCCATTTGTGGAGGCTGAACGTTCATCTGTTCTCTTTCACTTACCGCTTGTATGAAATTTCCCACCATATTCACTATTTGGTCCATCCGCGAATGCGGTGATAATTCTCTTGGTGGATCAGTCATAACATTTCAAATATTTCCCCTGTTGAATTCAATGCATAATGACCATGCATGCTATGCCACAATATAGATATATGTGCACAGTTCATCACAATCAACAAATGCTAATGCATGAAGCATTTCTACAGTGATAACAATTTTCTTTACAATTACACACTCCACTCGACGTCGCTCAGCATATATAACGTCACTCGTTCCCAAGGCTCTAAACTTAAGCTCTGATACCACTAAATGTCACAGTCCGGTCCCACAATAGCGGAACCGGAGTCCGTGGCACGCCACCGAGGCTAAACCAATTCATTAACGTTCCCAAAATTAGGTTTGAAGAACACACGCAGCGGAAAACAAAACACATTTTAAAAACCAGAGGTTTAGTCGACTGCTCAGTCGACTGAGGAGGGCAGGGATTTTAATAGCAATTCCAGTCGACTGAAACTGGAGGTCCAGTCGACTGATGCGGGGTCCAGTCGACTGCTGAGGGGTCCAGTTGACTGCTTTTGTTAAAAAAGAAGCAGTAGCTAACAGGCTCAGGGGTTCAGTCGACTGCTCCCCTGGCAGCAGCCCAATCTGCAGAAAACAAGTTTAAAAGCTTCCTCTAACTATCACCAATAATCAACCACTCAATCCAAACTCAAGCCAAACTCAAACCAAAGTAATCCTAGCTGTATTAAAACATTTCTAAAGTAAGATTACAACATGTTACTAACTATTACAATGGTTTAAAATCCATTCTAACATGCCAAATTAAACATGGGTTAAAACAACCAAATTCTTATTACAACATTCCTATTATCCCAAAACTACAAGATTAACATTTCAAGTTGCCTCCCAAGTTAAACTCCCAATCCTCGTGCTCACTTCTCCGATTCCTCGCCAGCATTAACACCTGAAATGGTTATTTGAATAACCACACATATTTCGATTTGTTTAAGCTAAAGCTTAGTGAATAAATCAACATATGTACATGAATGATAAACATGTCTGCATTCACATCTCTACATTTCATACTAGTCGCCGGAGACTCACGTGCCCGTCCATACTCCCAATCCGCGACTCCTCGCCAATAAGTCCACGCGAAAGGGTAAGACCCACGATTCTACAAACAATCGTGCGACCTTAATGCCTATATCGGCTCCACAAAATGGCACGGTGACCACGTGCTCCTTCTGACCCAAATAAGCAACTTAACATGCTCAAATACATATCACCATGCTCGCGGTAATTAAAACATATCACCGTGCTATTGAGCCTACTTATCAATATAAATGCCCAATATGAACTACACAATATATCTCTAGGAATTAATACATGCTATTCAAACATAACATGAATACATGCCAAGAAATCATTCCAAAACATAGTTGAATCACTCACCTCCGAATGACGCTCCTATAATTCGATCCAAAGAAAACCCGTGCACAAAGAACGTGCAGAAGCCCGTCTAGTAAAATTCCTATGGATCAGAATTCCATTTATCAACTTTTATGAAAAATTCTAGAAAATAACTTTTCGGAAAACTTAGCCAAACAGGCCCTAATAGGTATCAAAACGAAGCTATTCCCTCGAGGAGCTCGAATACGAAATCTGGAAGAAAACAAACTGACAGAAGGTCATCGTTTGGCGTCGCAAAGCTCTAAGCAATCAAATCTCCCTCTAGCCCCCTTTTTGGCCTCCTCTTGAACTTAGGTTAGAAGTTAATGAAATATCTAAGTTCATCTCTATCTATATATAGGCAACATTCTCGGGGAATTACGTTTACCTCCCCACGAGTTTTCATAACTCCTAATCAGTCTCTGAAACTTTCTATACAGCTTATTCACAGCTTTACGAGTGAAACCTCAAAATTATAAAAGTTTTCGACTAAGTTTCGTTTGGTCGCTAAAAACGTGAATTTCTATATGACGTTTCTGAAGTTGCTAATTAGCCTACCAAATTAATAGCGTGTTAATTCATCCTCACCAGGATACTAAATCTAACAACAGAAATATATTCTAAAACAGAAAATAATATAGATATTGAAATACACAGGTAAACATTTATTTTCAGATAAACATTTAAAATGTTCTACAGTGACCGTCTCATACTCGGAGAGACTTCACAAACAATAAATCTAAATCACCACAGTCTTAGAGGGTTCTCTAATACAGACACCCAAATCAACTCGTGAGTCAAAACTCACTCAACCATGTGTCATAGGACACGCCACATCACATTATCATGCATGACAATGAAATCCAAAAGCAATAACACGAATGTGGGTGTTATAAAGTTTGAGTTCATAGTCTTGGGATTTTGTGGAGTTCTTCATACTTCATTAAAATCTTCATGTGTGTGTGTCTTTAGTCTCCAATGACCATCAAATGGTAGGAGAAATGGTTTGAATCTAAACCCATTTCTATGGTTTAGATTCATTATCTTGAGATTTTATGAAGTTCATCCATACTTTAATAAAATCTACAAACATCAAGGTCTTTAGTCTCCAATGACCATCAAGTGATAGGAGAAGTGATTTGAGTTAAGCCCAACATTATGGTTTAATAGTTGAAGTTAACCAACAAAGTTGAACTTGACAAATGAAAACAGTGGGTTCACAAACTGTTTTTGATCAAGGATTTTTAGTTCGAAATCAGACCGTTGGAACTGAATGAAATCAACGGAAAAATGTCTATAACTCAAAGTTCTACCACTGTAATTTTTGTTTTAAGGAAATTTCATGTTTAAAGTGGTTTGGTCATGAGTTTTGTGGAGTAACAATAATCTGTCCAGAATTTCAGAACAGCAAATCAGTTTTAAAATTAATAGATCAGAACCTTAACAAAGTTTCTTTGACTTCAAATATTTTTTTCTATGAGGTTTAATGTGTTAGGAAGATACCCTAAAAAGAACAAAGCGTTTCTGATTTTTTTACTATTTTTAAGAAATCAAACAAAATCTCTGGACAAAGAGTTGTAAGTTTCTGAGTGACGTCTAGTTTTTTTTCATTTCCCAGAGATCTAACCGTTGAAACTTCAATTTTCTTTTTGGGTTATAAACTAGACTCACAGAGGCGTCTTGTGTCCAAAATTCATTGACATCAAACCATGGGAAGTATCATTTTTCTTTTTTTGAGTGTCTGACCTGCTCTCTGGAATTTCCAGAATTCTGTGATAGTTTTAATAAACTTTGAAAATAATGGTTCCAATGATTTTTTCATGACCTAGGGTTTATACCATGCTTTAACAATGATTCAGTAAGCTTAAAACCAGAGGCTAAATGATCCAAATCAATGAATAGTTCATAGCTTCATCTCATCCATATTCATGTGTTCATATGCATTCATCTATGTGGCTTGATGCTAGTTTGCTTTAAATTTAATTACCTTTGATAGATTTAAGCTAAGAGTTTAGGATTGTTATTTAAGATCCAACTTTATATCTTGTATATCATGTGGACTAACCCTTGTTTTGTAGCGCATTTGAGGTACAACTTCTCAACCCTCTTTCTAGTTTATTTGATTCCTTGATTTTATTGATTTTATGACCTCATGTGCGACACCTTAGAATTAGGATTTTTCCTTACATGCATATATGTGGTTAGAGACTCCTTCTAGGATTTTCTTTTATTCGCATGCATTGCACATTTAAGTTTCGTGGCTGGACCCCGGGTAAGTTCTCTAGTTCCCTATTACATATCATAATGCTTGCTAAATGAATTATGTGATTTTGAATGACATCTTATCACTTGCAATCTTATACCCTTTAGACATGCTTGTGTAATGTATACTTATATCTATGCATATCATAATGCTTGCTAATAGTTAATTTGATTAAAAGGATGTTGAGTAGAGGCCTATCGAGAGATAGGATGAGAAGGGGTGTTTTAGTCCGATGGGCTCCTTCCTTTCTCATTCCATAATCCCCGGACCTAGTTTAATCTTTGGTTTCGCAAAAGATCAGTTTGCTTTTAAACGGTCTCTTAATTTCCCTTTTAAAAATTAAGTGGCGACTCTTGGTATGAAATTGTTTTTGAATTTGAATTTGAAAAAGAAGTTTTAAATAGAAAAGCTGTGGGTAAGAGGAAAAATTGCGATATCTACAATCTGGCGACTCTGCTGGGGATCGAACCCAGAATCTCTGGTTTCGCAGACCAGAATTTCTGATTTTGGGTTCATTTCGAGGATTAAACTTGAAAGCATCCTTTTAATCGAATTAATTAATTTTTGTGTGCCCGTTCCATTGCACTTGCATGTCTCTCCAGTCGATTGCACGGAACTATGACCTTGGAGGCTCGGGGCAACCCGGTCGGTCAAGCCATCATGGGACTGTGTGATCACCCTTGATCTTGTACCATGTGCTGGTATATAAAGCATCCTATCGGGTGTGTGTCAAGGGTCCCTTATTTGACCAAAACCCGGCCTTTGCATAATAGCTTCTATAGAACCTTTCAAGTCTTAGGGAATGAATCCTTGATTAGGGTTATGTGCTAGGGAGTGTTGTATGCCCGAAAGGAATTACTTGAGATGATGACGATACTTACTTGATATAGGATGTGTAAACTCTTAATCACTTTTGAGCAATTCCTCTTCATGTCCCATGACATTTGGGAATATGTTAGATGTTGATTATAAGATTACATCTCTTGTATCATGTTTTGCTAAGCATCATTGGCCTTGTATGTATCCAAATTCATGAAAAGTACGGTGATAATCCGATCATGTGATCCTTCTACCCAAAGAATTTTAAATATATCTTTGAAAGCAAACAGATTTTTGCCATCTTTATTTCAAAGTATTTAATTGCTCTTTCAAAAACCTTTGGAGTTTACTTTTTGATTAAAATTTCAAATCGACCCTTGTTGAGGTATTTTCACATTCTCATCTTTGAAGGAAGAACCCGAAAATCTTGGGAATTATTTTAGGAGAAATGCTTTTCAAATGAATTTCAAAGTAAAATTTCAATCCAATTATCTTGGTTAAGGAATGTTTAACATCCTCGTTCTCAAAAGAATTCACGAGAATTGTTTTCAAAAGATTTTATCATCCAAGATATACTTCCCAAAGGAATATCCAACCTTCGAAAGGGTAACGAGGATCACAATGAAAAGAGGAATTGGCGCACTTGACATGGGTGAAGATTTTATGTGTTATGTGTTAGGATTAGGATTTTCTTCTCTTTGGCATTTAGAGTAAGCACACACACACACTTGCATTTCATCTGTGTGCCATGTGTGTGGTGCATGCATTTACCAACATCAAATTATCAAAGCATTGCATGCATGCAGCATACTGATCCACAACATCTTCCTTCTAATTAAGATCAAAATAATTCCTCGAAATTCCTTGCCTCCTAAAAATCGATTCTGCATGCGGGCCTTTTCATGTCGTGAACCTGTAGAAAGAGTGGAACAACCAGATCCCCTAGTGAGGACACTTCTAACCTTTTGGGTTCGTCTTCTTGATTTTAGAGGAAAACATGGACCATCATCTTGAGATTGATCCGCCAATGGCCTTAAGAGATTTGGAGGAGAGAGTGAACAAGCTGCAAGCCACTATTGAGCAACAGAACTTAAGGGTGAATCAATTGGAGAGGGTAACGCTTGAGCTCTATCAGTTACTCAAAAAGCAAGTGGGTTTGAATGAGATAGTGATGAACAGATTGGAGAAGGGAATAATGGATCACCCGGCCGAGCACCAAAATCCACATCCAAGTCCAACCAATCACCAAAGCGCATGTCCAAATCCAACTTATCCCCAGAGTCCATACCCAAGCTCAACCATTCACCAAAGCCCATATCCATGCCCAATCCCAATGAACCAAAGAGTTATTCCAAGCCCACATCTCAACCCAAAAGCCAACTCAAGTTCAAAGTCGAATCCAAAATTAAGCCGAGCCGGCAAGTCAAGAATATTCACCAACCTTGGCATGACATTATCCATGGCCCTTGGTCACCTCATCAAGAGTGGTCACCTCAATCCCCTGGACCTAAGGCCACCATCAAATCCCTTACCTCGCAAATATGACATATCCTTGTACTGCGCCTATCACCAGACTCAAGGCCACAATACCGATTCTTGCTCGAGACTCCGCCATGAGATTCAGGATCTCATTGATCAGAAAATCATCACTCCTCCGCCAAATCCACTGAGTGATCTTTGGCATAATGATCATGACTTACAACTCTTTACTCTCCATCACTGAGCACCCTCAAGGGATTTGCTGCATCCATGAGTGCGCAACAACTAACTAACCCTGGCCCAATCAACAAATATGGAAAAGACATTGATAGCACTTGGTATGAGTCAGATGAATACTGTCCTGCTAAAAATTGGGCCATGAACGTGGATGATATTTCTACACACATGCTGTTGGGGGAAGGCGAACCCGGAGGTTCAAATGATGATAGTGAAGTGATAGTGTTTGGAACTGCTGCTGCTAAAGCAAATGTGGATGCTCTTGGAAATCTAACAAATTGAAAATCATCTATGACACTCCAGTTGAGACCAAGTCAAGTTTAGTCCAGTAATCGAGTCATGTCAAGTAGGAGTCAAGTGTCAAGTCCAGTCGAGTCTTTGAGTCAGTCGGTTATCGAGTTTTTTTTTTAAGTCTTTTATCGAGTCGAGTGATGTAACCCTCCTTCTATCCTAGTTGAATAAAGTCTCATTTTGCTTGATTTAGTGTGCTAAATCGTGAATGAATGGATCATTAAGCCAAAAAAAAAAAAATCAAAAATCACTTTTTCAAACGATCATGGAAAATACTTGGTTAATAAATCTTTGCATTGAAAAGGATCCCCAAGTGATCAAAGCAAATTTTGCGCCAAAACCAAGGAGGAGTAGAGAATTGGTTAGCTTTAGTTTAAGAATTTAAAAATGCTCTTGCTCAATCTTGAAAAGATAAAATCAGAACTTGAAGCTTGCTCACTTAAATACCAAGTCTAAAAGATGAGCCCAACCAATCCAAAGCCATAACTTGATGCTTAATGGTAGCCAAATGCTTTAAATGAACTTCTTCTTCCAAAATAAGGAGAGAGAGAGAGAAAAGAAAGAACTCGCTAGGATGAAAACCCGAAAAGGCGCCTAGGCAAAAGTAAGCACAAAAAGGAGAAAATAAAAAAAGAGAGAAGAAGAATAAAATAGAGAACGAGCTCGCTAGGATGAAAACCCGAAAGGGCGCCTAGGCAAAAGTTAGAGCAAAAATAAGATGCGTGTTGATTTTAAAATCTGAATCCTAGCCAGTCAAAATCATGAAGAGAATAAGAGAGAGTGAGGTAGAGAAAAGAAATGAAAAAACAGAGAATAAATAAGATTGAGAATTCTTGAGCACTTCAAAGTACATCATTGGTACATGAATTATCCCAAGGCTTTGTGTTGTTCTCAACAAAGAAAAGAAATTGGAAATGAAAAGAGAGATTTGAAAGTATCAATTAAATTTTTGTGAGAGACTCAATGGATAAGTGATAAGTGGGCCTAAAACAATGCAGAAATATCTTTGAGAAAGATAAAGAGTGATTTGGAGGGCTGATATTACTTTGTGAGTATAATAGAGTATGATTAAAACACGATATATTATGAGAGTTGTAAAGATTGATTGGCTAGTGATAAGGTGAAAAGAATCAACCGCCACAAAACAAAAAAGGGAAAAAAAAGAAGGAAGAAAAGAGGAAAAGAAGAAGAAAAAATGCATAAAAGGGAGAAGTAGTTCATATTCCTGTTCAAAGGCTACCACAAGCAACCCATTTCAGAAAGAGCACTCATTGGACCCAAATGAAAACATGGCTTGAAAAGCCCACAAATTCTTGAACCTTATTCCTTCAAGACCTCTAGAGTCGATGAACTACGTTTTGACCTGATTCCCACTTGGGGATACATAGGCAGCCAGTGCGGTTCGGTCACAAACACCGTTGCACCAAATGATATTTCTCTTTCAAGCCTCAGCCAAACTACTTTGGACTTGATTCCCACTTGGGATAAGTAGGCGAACTTTCCAAGGTTCTTGGTCTATAACCATTCCTAAACCAAAAGCATAACCCTTTGCACCTTTGGTTTCCTTCCTTCAGACTAGGGGCAAACTTGTGTTTGTCTGGAGCCATATATCTATTGCCAATCCAGGGGCAAACAAAGTTTGCCCATCAGCATTGGGTTTCCCGCTTTAGCCCACCATATTCATGATGATTACCTCTAGGTTGGGAGTAAATGAACTACAGGCATCCTATACCATCATGTTCTCAAAACCCTTGGATGAGTCTATTTGCCCTTAAGACTAGGGGGCAAACTTTGTCTGCCAAAAACCCTCTATGCCAGTGGCAAGTTCTCAAGTAATTGAGTTTGTTTTGAAAGGATTGAAATAGAGTGCCTTTCATTCTATAAGCTAAAGCACTAATTTAAAGCACATTCTAGATGGGCAAATAATTCGCTAAATCAAACAGGGGAAGTTTTCAAAGCTTAGATTTATCAGCAAAGCACTACCATTTGTAAGATGATGAATAAATAAAAGGTGAGATGATATACAAATTCACAATGAAAGCACATTGATTCATAATGAATGTAGAGTTTGAGTAAGTCATCTTGAGTGACTGGCTTTGTCATGTCTGTCCTCCTTTGATGAGTCAATAAATGGTCTCAAATGTGTGGGTTTAAGATGATGAATAAAGATTTGAAAAGTCTTCATGAGCATCCCAAGAGCGATATGAGCAGAGGTTTGGAACACTATCACAACATAATGCTAAAGTGGCAATATAAGAAGAGTCCAAGACTAGGGGCAAAGGTGACTTCCCTCTTTTGACAGAATTGATATGTTTCTTCCAAAGGTCCGCAGATACAGAAAATCATTATTTCTAATCAGTTTTGTTCAAATTCTTTGAGTACGAGGAGACTCCCGAACCTTGCGTTAGTCCTCAATGGCAGCATTATCGGTGTTAGTCCTCAATGGCAACCTTACGTTAGTCCTCAATGGCAGCAACATTATCGGTGTTAGTCTTCAATGGCAACCTTGCGTTAGTCCTCAATGGCAGCATTATCGGTGTTAGTCCTCAATGGCAACCTTGCGTTAGTCCTCAATGGCAGCAGCATTATCGGTGTTAGTCCTTAATGGTAACCTTGCGTTAGTCCTCAATGGCAGCATTATCGATGTTAGTCCTCAATGGCAACCTTGCGTTAGTCCTCAATGGCACCATTATCGGTGTTAGTCCTCAATGGCAGCCTTGCGTTAGTCCTCAATGGCAGCATTATTGGTGTTAGTCCTCAATAGCAACCTTGCGTTAGTCTTCAATGGCAGCATTATCGGTATTAGTCCTCAATGGCAGCCTTGCGTTAGTCCTCAATAGCAGCATTATTGGTGTTAGTCATCAATGGCAACCTTGCATTAGTTCTGAATGACAGCATCTCTTGCATTAGTCCTCAATGGCAGCATCATCTGCATTAGTCCTCAATGGCAGCATAATTTGTGTTAGACCTCAATGGCAACCTCGCATTCGCATTGTTCCTCAATGATTCTTTGAGTCTCATTCAAACTCCCAATTTTGAAAATTCAAATTCTTCTGAGTCGAATTGACTCTAATGTTGTAAATCGAAATTTCTGTGTAGTCGAAGTGACTCCGATTTTGAAATTTGAAATTCTCTTTGAAAATTTGAATTCGTTCGAGTCAATTCGACTCCCAAATTTTGGAAATTTGAAAATTCTTTGAGTCTAATTGACTCCTGATTTATCCAAATATGGTTGCCCCATTTTTGAGAGTGTAACGGATTTGCACTCTCAGATTCTCACAACAGATTTGCGTCAACCCTCGTTTTGAGAATATAACGAATTTATATTCTCGGTCTTCGTAACAAATTTACGTCGATCCTCTGATTGGGAGTGTAATGGATTTACATTCTCGATTTTCGCAACAGATTTGCGTCAACCCTTGTTTTGAGAATATAACGGATTTATATTCTCGATCCTCGTAACAAATTTACGTCGATCCTCTGATTAAGAGTGTAACGGATTTACATTCTCGGTTTTTGCAACAGATTTGCGTCAACTCTCGTTTTGAGAGTATAACGGATTTATATTCTCGGTCTTCGTAACAAATTTACGTCGATCCTCTGATTGAGAGTGTAACGGATTTACATTCTCGATTTTCGCAACAGATTTGCGTCAACCCTCATTTTGAGAATATAACGGATTTATATTCTCGCTCTTCGTAACAAATTTACGTCAATCCTCTGATTGGGAGTGTAACAGATTTACATTCTCGGTTTTCGTAATAGATTTGCGTCAACCCTCGTTTTGAGAATATAACGGATTTATATTCTCGGTCTTCGTAATAAATTTACGTTGATCCTCTGATTGGGAGTGTAACGGATTTACATTCTCGGTTTTTGCAACAAATTTGCGTCAACCCTCGTTTTGAAAATATAACGGATTTATATTCTCGGCCTTCGTAACAAATTTACGTCGATCCTTTGATTGGGAGTATAACGGATTTACATTCTCAGTTTTCGCAACAGATTTGCGTCAACCCTCGTTTTAAGAATATAACGAAATTATATTCTCGGTCCTCGTAACAAATTTACGTCGATCCTCTGATTGGGAGTGTAATGGATTTATATTCTCAGTTTTCGCAACAGATTTGCGTCAACCCTCGTTTTGAGAATATAACGAATTTATATTCTCGGTCCTCGTAACAAATTTACGTCGATCCTCTGATTGGGAGTGTAACGGATTTATATTCTCGGTTTTCGCAACAGATTTGCGTCAACCCTCATTTTTCAGTCAAAAGCATCTTCTTAGCCTCTGCGACGGATTTTCGCATCGGTCACAAGTTCGGTAATTATCTCTAACCAACGCATCATGTAATGTGTGCCATATGTGGAGGAGACATGATATAGAGTAAGCATGGCGTCTGCATAATCAGGTCTATTCAAAGAATATCATTGCATAGCATGTGCATTACGACATGATAGGTGCATCCATCCGTGCGATTACTTGCGCTTGTGTATGTTCGACCCTTGCCCGAACTACGCCCTAGTCTGATTCTTGATGGGATACGTAGGCAGCTCACCATCGAGCATGACCAGCACCGACCGTCTCCACGAATTTTTTGCAATGCATTTTATTTTTACCTAAGTTCAATAGCCCGGTCAAAGGCTTGTCTTCACACAGGCTTCGACATTCACTTGTGATACGCATTGCTTCACAAGCTCTGCCGAAGAGGGGCAAACTGTAGACACCCCAATTTTGACCGAACTATTAAACTTAGGGGAGTATTACCTCTAAGATCTGATGATGACAATGTCCGAACTAACCTAGGACTTCCAAAAGGTGATTCAAACTCTTCTGAAAGCTCTTCCAATTTAAAAACAAAAGAAAAAAAAGGAGAGAAATTCAGCATGAACCCCGAAAAACAAAGTCAACAGTTGACCCAGTGAAAAGTCAATGGGTCAAAAGGGAGTCAATCGTAAAATTTCTGAATTTCAAGATGAAAAGTTCCGGTAATTGTTCATTGGATCTCCCTTATGCTAGAAATGATTTTTAAGAATTTTTAAATGAAAGGAATCGTGGAGAAATCGAAAGGCTTTTAAGGAGAATTGTGCAGAAATCGATATTTTGCCTTCGGAGGGAGAGTTGACTTTTTTTTCTTAAGGATTTTGATTTTTTAGATATTTTTATTGAATCCAAATGGGGGGGATTTTCTTAATTACATTTAATTTCTTAAGTGACATTTACTTAAATGACATGAAATGAAATTAAGGTGCTGAATAGTGCTGAATTGCAGTGCAGCTGCAGTCGGGGTGCACGAACGGCAGTCAGTAAATGCCGGTGCGGCACTCAGAGAGTGCCGCTCCGGCATCCAGTGAGTGCCGCAACGGCTCTCAGTGAGTGCCGCTACATTTCTCCTAGTGCCGCATTTTTGTGACAACCTGTCCAAAAGTAGGTCGGTTTATACCTTGAAGTGGCGGCGGGAATTAGGGTTTTTTGCTGGGAATTTCCCAAAATAAGCCCTAAGGATTGCCTATATATAGAAGGTGTATATCCCATTACTACAGACTTGGAATATTAGAATGTTAGGATCCCAATGTTGATTCTCCTCCACAATTTTCCAAATTAAGAGAGTAATAGGGAGATTTGGTTAAAAAAAAAAAGAGCTAAATGAAGAGTTTGATCATCACTTGGAAGGCTTTGAAGAAATCAAGAAGTTGAGGATACTTAGAGGTAAAGACTCTAAAACTAATTAGTATATTTAGTAGCTCAATCACAATATATAGATACTTAGGATCTTTTACACATTTTCAAAACCTCTCTTCCCACCTCATTTCATCACACACCACATATTGTGATTGAGCTTTCATTTCATTAATTTGGATCAAAATAGTTTAGTGTTTGAAGCTTAGTTAAATCTTGAAGTGAACTATGGTCCTTTTCTTTGATTATGTCTAACTCCTTGGGTTTATGAGACTCTCAATGTCTTACTTAAATCCTTGTGTTTAGAATCCTTCAATGTCCTTATGAACTTATGATTCATAAGGAGATTAAAGTTGATTTTGGTACATTGAGTTAATGAGTTCAAAACTTCATCCATAGTTTGAGCTCATTACTTTGAGGATTTATGAAGTCTCTTATACTTCATTAAAACCTACATGTATGTGTGTCTTTAGCCTCCAATGACCATCAAAATGGTAGGAGAAAGGATATGAATCCAAGCTTTTGTCTATAAGTTTGAGTTCATAGTCTTGGGATTTTGTGGAGTTCTTCATACTTCATTAAAATCTTCATGTGTGTGTGTCTTTAGCCTCCAATGACCATCAAAAATGGTAGGAGCAAGGATATGAACCCAAGCTTTTGTCTATAAGTTTGAGTTCATAGTCTTGGGATTTTGTGGAGTTCTTCATACTTCATTAAAATCTTCATGTGTGTGTGTCTTTAGTCTCCAATGACCATCAAATGGTAGGAGAAATGGTTTGAATCTAAACCCATTTCTATGGTTTAGATTCATTATCTTGAGATTTTATGAAGTTCATCAATACTTTAATAAAATCTACAAACATCAAGGTCTTTAGTCTCCAATGACCATCAAGTGATAGGAGAAGTGATTTGAGTTAAGCCCAACATTATGGTTTAATAGTTGAAGTTAACCAACAAAGTTGAACTTGACAAATGAAAACAGTGGGTTCACAAACTGTTTTTGATCAATGATTTTTAGTTCAAAATCAGACCGTTGGAACTGAATGAAATCAACGGAAAAATGTCTATAACTCAAAGTTCTACCACTGTAATTTTTGTTTTAAGGAAATTTCATGTTTAAAGTGGTTTGGTCATGAGTTTTGTGGAGTAACAATAATCTGTCCAGAATTTCAGAACAGCAAATCCGTTTTAAAATTAATAGATCAGAACCTTAACAAAGTTTCTTTGACTTCAAATATTTTTTTCTATGAGGTTTAATGTGTTAGGAAGATACCCTAAAAAGAACAAAGCGTTTCTGATTTTTTTTACTATTTTTAAGAAATCAAACAAAATCTCTGGACAAAGAGTTGTAAGTTTCTGAGTGACGTCTAGTGTTTTTTCATTTCCCAGAGATCTAACCGTTGAAACTTCAATTTTCTTTTTGGGTTATAAACTAGACTCACAGAGGCGTCTTGTGTCCAAAATTTATTGACATCAAACCATGGGAAGTATCATTTTTCTTTTTTTGAGTGTCTGACCTGCTCTCTGGAATTTCCAGAATTCTGTGATAGTTTTAATAAACTTTGTAAATAATGGTTCCAATGATCTTTTCATGACCTAGGGTTTATACCACGCTTTAACAATGATTCAGTAAGCTTAAAACCAGAGGCTAAATGATTCAAATCAATGAATAGTTCATAGCTTCATCTCATCCATATTCATGTGTTCATATGCATTCATCCATGTGACTTGATGCTAGTTTGCTTTAAATTTAATTACCTTTGTTAGATTTAAGCTAAGAGTTTAGGATTGTTATTTAAGATCCAACTTTATATCTTGTATATCATGTGGACTAACCCTTGTTTTGTAGCGCATTTGAGGTACAACTTCTCAACCCTCTTTCTAGTTTATTTGATTCCTTGATTTTATTGATTTTATGACCTCATGTGCGACACCTTAGAATTAGGATTTTGCCTTACATGCATATATGTGGTTAGAGACTCCTTCTAGGATTTTCTTTTATTCGCATGCATTGCACATTTTAGTTTCGCGGCTGGACCCCGGGTAAGTTCTCTAGTTCCCTATTGCATATCATAATGCTTGCTAAATGAATTATGTGGTTTTGAATGATATCTTATCACTTGCAATCTTATACCCTTTAGACATGCTTGTGTAATGTATACTTATATCTATGGATATCATAATGCTTGCTAATAGTTAATTTGATTAAAAGGATGTTGAGTAGAGGCCTATCGAGAGATAGGATGAGAAGGGGTGTTTTAGTCCGATGGGCTCCTTCCTTTCTCATTCCATAATCCCCGGACCTAGTTTAATCTTTGGTTTCGCAAAAGATCAGTTTGCTTTTAAATGGTCTCTTAATTTCCCTTTTAAAAATTAAGTGGCAACTCTTGGTATGAAATTGTTTTTGAATTTGAATTTGAAAAAGAAGTTTTAAATAGAAAAGATGTGGGTAAGAGGAAAAATTGCGATATCCACAGATAGCGCAAATTCTTCAAACATGGGACACATCTCCAGGCCATTAAAGTTGAAAACATGATTTACCGGATCCCAGTGAGCAATAGCAGCGCGCATGAACTCTGTATTCAGAGCCATTTGGCTAAGAGAGAACAGCTCAGTCAAGCCATAACTAAAGAGGTTGATCCGTTCCACGCCATCCATAATGTTCAGCCAAGCCATGAGTTGAGTTGGATCATACAAAGCCATATTTCGTATCACGGCTCTAGCAAAATTCAAAATTTCGACAGCACCTCCCCGTTTCACAGACTATCCCACCTGCAAGGAAACCACACTCACCATCACAAGGCTGCTCATTGCAGTAACATCAACAACCACATAACCACAATGCACATATATTCGTTACACGATCACCAATTAAAACAAGCACATAACTGCGCCTCCAAACCGGAAGCTATCCGGCCCTAATGACAAAACATCATAATATCCTGTCAAAGGCGGCAAACCATCCTACGCATCATCATCATCCACAAAATACACTAATACAACCCAATCGAAAACATAAAATGGAGACAAAACAAAAGTCCCCGCTCAGGAGGCTTCAGTCCTCCTTCTCTTCATCCTCCACCGGGCCGCCCAGAGTGTACGTCGGCGACGGCCTCCTACCACCTCTGCACGTTGGCCTGGACATCGACGAACCAGTGTTACCTCCACGATACTGTACGCACAAACAAAAATAGTCATCCATGAGCCAATAAAAATTACAAAAATAAAGTCGAGTTAGAAACTTACCAAAGACACCATTTGATTGGTGGCAAACTGCCGCATACCATCCATCTGTCAAGGGTAAAGCCTAAGATTAGAATATCACAACCTTAAGAAGCACAAAATTAGAGACATACCCTGTGGTCTCGCATAAAGACTAAAGACCGTAGGCTAGCTGCCAAGGCGTGACCCTCCTCAGCAAAACTCCAGGGGACGTTGAGGGCGCCTGCTGGTTGGGTAGGATACCCGCACGTGACTCATGGCACCTCCATAACCTGGGGGGAGCCATCAGCACCCAAAACATGAACAGTCCAGTCCCAAGGAGGGATAGGATCATAGGCTGGAGGAGCCCGTCTCCTATACAATCCACGAAACTATAGGCACAAAACAAGTTAGGGAAGGGATGAGTCAAAAACATAAGTGACGAATAGAGACAAAAAATAATAACTCACATCCAGAAGTGGGAAGTTGGGCATCAGAAAGCAACCACGGTAGGTCTCGTAGCCAGCCTCAGAATGAAAGTGGTCCCAAGCATCAGTGCCAGCTAAAGCCATTTGCAGAATGGCACCAGAAAAGGTCATCGACATCCATTATGGGAGGATTATGAGGAACGTAGTACCTCGGGCCACCAATCACTTGCCGAGACACTCGCTCACCAAGATACCATTACTTGCCATTAGTACTCTCCATCAGAAATCGGCGAGAAGCAAGAGGTTTAACTGCCTGAATCTCCTCAGGAGCAGCATAGGAAACACTCCCCCAAGGTGTCCACTCAACACTAGCAACGGTCAGCTCAGGCAAGAAGTTCCTCAGAAGAATAATCTGATGAGCTCTGCTCTTGACCTCAACGACATCCCTTCGCCATCTTAAGCCCCGAGAGAACAAAGGTACGAGAGCCATACCATCCTTATCCTCACTTGACTCATCGGCAGGAGAAGCACTACACCATGGCCCAATTTGTAACGGGAATATCCGTTACAAAAAATATTTATTTGTAACGGATATACCTGTTACAATTTTGGCGTTGCAAAATTTTTAACGGATTTTTGTAACGGATATACCCGTTACTAGGGATGTAAAAAAAGCCCGGTCCGACGGGCAGTCCGAAACCTAGCCCTAAAAAACGGGCCTTAAGCTCGGCCCAAGCCCGAGGTAGGGCCAGCCCGGCCCTAGGCCCTTACATCCCTGGGTAGGGCTTGGGCCTATCTCTTGAAGCCCGAGCCCGACCCGAAGCCCAGCCCGAGGCCCGACCCGATCAAGCCAGACTTGAAGCCCAGCCCGATCAAGCCCAAAAGCTTTCCAACAATTTATTTTTTTGCCATTTCCAAGAGTTTATAATAATCAAAATTGCCAGTGATAAAATTTATAGGATTGCCAACTTGCGAGTAAATTGAGTAATGCTATGCTTTCAAAATTTTGTATCTCAAATGATTCCCAAAAATATGTGACAATGAGCCTACTTTGATTGGTCGATGTTGAAGTGGTTCTAGCATTATTGAAGGTGGTCCTGCTACCACTTGTGTTTGGGAGCCATTTAGGAAAAGAAGTATAGTGTTACTTGAATAATTTAAGAATGTAATACAATTATACATAGGAATAATGACAAATTTGGGGCGTAATCATTTTTATTTCTAATTTCTTTAATAAAAGATAATGATTTTTATTTTATTTATTTAATTAGACTCTAACCCTTTATATCTTCCGTTACTTTTTCACTTGTTTATATATTTATAATGTCTTTACATACTTATAGGAGTAATGAATTTTTTTTTAAAAAAAGACAACTTAGGCCGGGCCCTGCACGGCCCGAGGCCCTAAGCCCGGTCCAAGGCCCTAGGCCCTCGGGTAAGGCCTAGAGCATGAACCCTCTAGCCCGGCCAGAGCTCGGCTCGACCTGAAAGAGAGAAGGAGCCTGTGGGCCAAAGCCCAAGCCCGATCAATATCGGGCTGAGCAAGGCCCGACGGGCCATTTTGACATCCCTACCCGTTACTAATTTAATTTTAGTAATGGATATACCCATTAGGAATATGTTTAGTGACGGATAAGTATACAACTTTTTTGATCTTTTGAAAAAAATAAGAACGGTTTTAATGGATTAGTAGGTTACTAATTTTTAAAATTCATTAAATTAGTAACGGATTTTGTAACGGGTATATCCGTTACAAGTTTTAATTTAAAATAACAAAAATTATTAATTTATATGCTCCCCAATTTTTTCCCACCTAATCAACAAGAATAGTAATCCATACAAACAAAAAATAACAAGCTCAATCTATACCAAACACAAGTAGAATTCAAAATGTTTCATCTTACAAATATTTGGCCATACCCAAGTTAATTTAACTACATTACATCTTACACATGAAATTAACTAAAGAAAGATAAAATACACAAATCTCTTTAGAGTAAAACTTGGGTGACAACCCTTATACAACCCAAAGTTTTACAACCTTAGTTGGCAGCTGATGTGGCGAAATGGGACCCACAATTAACCCAACAACTTAACCCTACCTCTTAACCCAAGAAAAAAACCCGGTCAAAATCATTCCCCAACCCATTTCATCTTCCCGCCCCTCTCACCCCTGCTCTCTCTCTCTCTCTCCTCTCTCCTCACCCCTGCCTGCGATTTCCCAGTTCTCTCTCTTCTCACTCGCCGAATGAACACTCCCTCTCTTCTCACTCTCCCGCAAACCACCCACCGTCAATAATCTCGCTGGAAAACACTCTCAAAACAAACACTGTGAAGACCGACGGGGTTGGCGACCGGGAAGACGACGGCGGCAACGTACGGTCAGTAAGTTGTTCTTTCTCATTTTACACTAAGTTTCTAGCATTTTTGAGAATGAAGCCCCCTATTTCAACAACTTAACACTCTCAAACAGATGACATTCCATTGGTAATACATAATTTGGCACAAAAATCCGAATGAAACTTTTGATTTAGCGGCCCATAAACATCATGAAGGAAGAAAAAAGAAAAAAGAAAAAAATCCATAAGATGGGGACACTAGCCCATATTTATGTATTTTCAACTCTAATAATCTATCTACACACTTGTTAGATAACTCTATCCTCAATCCTATTATTGGACATATTAGCACATTAACAGGGATTTCTTAAGGTTGAAAGTTACCAAATAGTTAGGCAAAAAGTGATAAGCTTAAAGCATGGAAAAGGGGAGAGATAAAGATGAATTCTGTACCACAAAGAATGGAAAGTGGCCTCCACAATCTTTGTATCTAATTCATACATGAGAGATCAGATTCTCTCCAAAAAAAAAAAAAAATGAAATCCCTGGTGGGTTATTTACTCCATTATTTGTTCAAACATACACTGAAAAAAAAAAAATACTCCACTATTTGTTCAACCATACATTGAAAAAAAAAATTACTCCACTATTTGTTCAAACATACACTTAAAAAAAAATTATCTTATCCAAAAAAAGAAAATATATATATATATTTATCTATACACACTCAATAAATGTCGTATTGTAATTTGTCCTAAGAATGGTTATTGGTTTATTGGTGGCCCACTAATATGTTGATGCTTGCACTTGTAGGAATGGAAGAGGAAACTTGTAATACTAGTTCAAGTGTGGAAATCAACGATACCACGATTGCTCAAGTATGTGAGAATGAAGACGTGATTATGGTTGGGGAGAATGTAGAAGACAAGGTTGAAGAGCCTAAGGCAGACATGAGTTTTGATAGTCTGGATGAGTTAATTGGGTACTATAGACGTTATGGTAACCAAATGGGCTTTGCTGTGTCCAAGAGGACTTCCAAGAAAGACCTTGATGGGGTGATGCGAAATATTACGATTACATGCACTCGGAATGGCACTTCAAAGTGCACATCAAAGAATTCTTTAAAGCCATATCCGATATCAAAAATAAATTGTGAAGCTAGGATCACCGCAATACTAGTAGTCCCGGATGGAAAGTGGGTTATTAGAAAAGTTTTGCTTAACCATAATCATGTGTTAAGTCCAGGAAAAACAAGGTACCATCGGAGCAATAGGGTAATAAGTAATGATGCGAAGAGAAAACTTGAGCTTAACGATAGATCTGGGATAAGACCGTGCAAGAGCTTTCAAGCATTAGCAGTTGAAGCTGGGGGGTATGAACAATTGTCTTTTTCGGAGAAAGATTGTCGGAATTATGTTGAGAAGGTACGGCGGTTGAGGTTTGGGGAGGGTGATGCTAGTGCACTTCAAAGCTACTTCATGCATGTTCAAGCTACCGATTCTAACTTTTTTTATTTGTTGGATTTAGATGAAGATAATCGACTAAAGAATTTATTTTGGGCAGATGGGAGACAAAGGGCAGCATATGAGGAGTTTGGTGATGTCGTAACATTTGACACAACGTACTTGACCAATAAGTATGACATGCCTTTTGCACCATTTGTAGGAGTCAATCACCATGGCCAATCTACGTTATTTGGGTGTGGGTTGCTATCAAATGAAGACACTGAGACTTTTACATGGATGTTTAAGGCATGGCTTGCTTGTATGTCTGGTCGGGCTCCACCTGCTATCATCACTGATCAAGATCGAGCCATGCGAAATGCTATACAAATTGTTTTCCCAAATGCTCGACATAGGTGGTGTTTATGGCATATAATGAAGAAGATACCAGAAAAATTAAGTCGTTACAAGCAATATGAGCAAATTAAGTTTTTTTTGGCAAAAGTTGTGTACGATTCTTTGACTCATGATGAGTTTGAAACGGGTTGGAAGGGTTTGATTGAAAGGTATGAACTTCAGAACAATGACTGGTTGAATGGTTTATACATTGAGAGGCAGCGATGGGTTCCTTGTTTTGTGAAGGATTGTTTTTGGACAGGAATGTCAACCACGCAACGTAGTGAGAGCATGAATGCCTTTTTTGACAAGTATGTCAACTCGAAGACGTCTTTGAAGCAGTTCGTGGATCAATACGATAATGCACTAGCTGATAAGGTTAAAAAGGAAAATGATGCGGATGTTGTATGTTTCAATTCATGGATCCCCACGGTGAGTGTATATGCCATGGAAAAACAATTCCAAGACGTTTATACAACTTCAAAATTTAAGGAGTTTCAGGCAGAGTTAACGGGGAAGATGTATTGTCACGTACAGAACTTAAGCAATAATGGTGCACTTTCAGAATATGAGGTCTCAGAAGATCTCTTAATTGGAGATAGTATGAGGAAGGTAAAATTCAAGATTTGTTTGGTCAAAGAAGAAGGGGAGGAATGTGATATAAAGTGTGTTTGTCGGTTGTTTGAGTTTCGAGGAATATTGTGTCGTCATGCGCTTGCTGTGCTAATGTTGGAAGGAATTTATTCCATTCCAACCAAATACATTCTAAGGAAATGGCGAAAAGACATAAAAAGGCGGCACACAAAAGTCAGGGTCAGTTATAGTGACTGGAGCATAACTGATGCAGGACGCCGCTATAATCTTATGTGTAAGTCATTTTTTGAAATTGCAGACGTTGCAGCTGAATTTCAAGAAAAGTGTGATTTTGTTATAGATAGGTTAGGTGAACTAAAGATTTGTGTAACCAAGAATGAGGGTGTATGTGGTAGTAATAGTACCCAATCAACTCCAATACATGTCTCCATGTCGTTCGGACAACCCAAATCACAAGGGAGCAAAAATATATTGAGTCCATTGGTTGTACGTGGCAAGGGACGTCCACCGTTTAAAAGGAAGCAATCGAGAGTTGATACAATCATACAAAGAAAGTTGAAGGCCAAGAAGGTAAATTTAATCATAAAAAGCTTTGATCATGAGTTGAATTATTTTTTTAGCACTAATTGTATTTTTTTAATTTCATAGAAAGTCTTGAATACAAGGGATAGTTATGAGCAAGTTGTGGATATCTAAGGGACACAAGCAAGGTAATTCTAAAGTTCTTTTATAAACTAATTTCTTGACTATTTGAGCAAATAAAATTTTTGGTGTTGGTCCTTATATTGGTGTATAGCAAACAAAAAAATTAACTAAACCCCATAAGCTTTTTTTTTTTGTTTTTTTTTTAATTCAAGGGATAGTTTTGAGGAAGTTGTGGATATCCAAGGGACACAAGCAAGCGTTATTAAGCTTTGAAAACGAGGTAATTCTAAGTGAAATGTAGTGACCTAGCTATTCTTGATACTTTATGTCCACAATTTTGCTCAATTGCTGTGACATATCCTTGCAAGTTGATTCTTAAGAAGTTCTAAGATATGTGAATTTTTTTTGTGACAAGCTGCATTATTCTTAAATTTCCCTGATTATGTTTCGCGCATTATTGTTTCAGAAACTTGGCACAAGGTTAACTCATGGAATTCTAAATCGAGAGTTGGTGATGTTGGTGATGTTTGCTATCCTGGACCTGCCAGACTTGGGTTGAGTTGGTGATGTTTTTTCACACTAGCTTTAACGAATGTATTGGTGATGTTTTTTCACTTTCAGCAACAATCAATAGCCTGTAAGAAAACAAGTGATATGTAATACAAAGTTAACTGGTAATGAAATTTTTGGTATATTACTCTTGTTACCCCTTAAAACTTTGGTTTTGTTCCATAAGGTTTGGGTTTGTGTAAAGATTCCATTTCCTAGATCCTTATAAATGTGAACTGATAATGTCATTTTTGGTGCATTAATCATGTCAAGAGTTATTAGCGATAATGCAGGGGAAGAGAGTGCATAAAAATCTGCACAAAACTATGCACAAAACAAACTGCACAATCACAGGTTGCCAAGCCATGCTAGGGGAAGAAACTGCACAAAAATCTGCACAGATTCACCACAAAAACTATGCACAAAAATCTGCACAAACTATGCACTAAACAAACTGCATAAACACAGGTTTTACACCAAGATTGCACAAAACTATGCACAAAAAAAAAAAACTGCACAACCACTGCACAACAAAACTGCACAACCACTGCATAAAAAAACTGCACAACCACTGCATAAAAAAACTGCACAACAACTGCACAAAAAAACTGCACAACCACTGCATAAAAAAACTGCACAACCACTGCACAAAAAAACTGCACAACCACTGCATAAAAAAACTGCACAAACACATGTTTTACAATAAAAACTGCACAAAAAATGCTGAAACTGTGAATCCACTCAACACTAGCAAATTGGATACCAACATGTTCATATTACATTACAGCAATTCAGCAGTCAAACTGGTGCAAATTCTGTCTTGCAACTGACAAACTACAGGTAATTTGATACTTTACAGAACAAAAAACCCAAAATGAAAACGAAAATATATTGCCAAGCCCTAGTACTTTCACGTGTGGTGGGTTGTAGAGTATGTGCCGGGATAACTGTCGGAGTGGGTTCTTCAGATGTTGAAGCAACTTCAGTCATGTAATCAACATCCTTGAGCCAAGCTGCTTCTGCCTCGACAAGAGTATTGTATCTCTTATGTTTTGCATTTGGATAATATTTTACTTGAGCTTCACACTCCTCCCAAGTTTTAAAGATGCCACAAATGCGTCCGCGTGTCACAACGTAATACGGCATGGTTAATACCTGTTTTGTCATCACATGCAACCAGAAAAACGCAAATGTAAAGAGAGGACACCATTTTGACTCAAAAGGAGTGACAATCACAATTGGACAATTCAAGATAATTTCTAATGAAAATTCAAGTGATCTCTCATTGCATTCGATGTGGTCTGAAGTTAGGAGCCAAATTTGGGTTACAGTTTTGGGAATTATAGCATTATTCTTGTGAATATAATGTAATGTGTACAGATTCAGTGGAAAATTGATTAGAAAGTGACTTGAGCCTATAGGATTATATTAAATGTGACTTGAGCCTATAGGATTATATAAGTGCGTACTTGGATTTGGCATTTTCATCACAAAACAAGGAATGTGGGTCACCTATATATAGACAGATTCAGTGGAAAATTGATTAGAAAGTGACTTGAGCGTATACGATTCCAAGTGAGTTCTTGGATTAATTTGGCATTTTAATCACACCAAAAAAAAAATTGTGGGTCACCTATATATACACACGATCAATTGGGTGTGCCATCTTCGTCATGTTTCTCAGACAATGATACAAAGCATTCAGGCCACTAGTGGACTTATTATATACATATATTGCTAAGAGAAGGAAAAAAAATAAAAATAAAACCTTCCCCTAGGTGGGAAATCATTGACCCAGAGCAATTTCCCCCCATCTAAAATAACTGCTTGTTGAGTATTACATTTTAGCTTAAACTTTTCAGCATTAATTTTCGATCATATCAAACGGGGCCTTAGAAACCATACATTGTGTTTGAGCTGGAGATGCTGAAACTATGCAGAGAGATGGGATATGAGCTGCTGGTTATGGTTTATTTATCTTTGAGCAAGACATGATAGATAAACTTAAGATTGTAAATTTAGCAATGTAGGTTTTGGCTTTATGTGAGGCATCACTGAAGATTTGAAATATAGATCAATTCGGCGAGTTCTAGAGTAGTTGAAGTATGGTTGGAAACATCTTTTTGGAGTTTTATTACTTCTTTTTTTGAATAACGTAGTTATTGGGGGTAGAATTGAAGGAGTAAACATTATAATATGATTCTGGAAACTTACCAAGGGAAGTATGGATCATAGGAGTGCGGCAATTTTTCTAGTAATTAATAAAGCTAATTCCTTTACGGTACTATATGGCTATATGCTGTTCTGGTGAGTAGCTTACAATGACACTGCATATTTTGCTTTTGTTATCTTTTGAATTGTTTGAAAAACTAGTGCAAGGCTGCCAAAGGAGATAAATTTCCAGAAAGACAACTTAAGACTACTAGATTTTTGATGGAACTTAAACTGATTTTTAACTCCCGTAATGCAATTGAGATGTATTTTCATATTGATGGAGAAATGAAGAGTCTGTGTTTTGGTACCCCAAAGAGCTTCAATATTGTAGGCAAGTTGGAACCAGTTATGTAGGCTGGAGAGGGTTGTGTTTGACTTATTCTTTTATTGCATACTAATCATTTATTGCATAATTCACATCATTGTGTTACTGTATCATCATCTCATTATTTGAAATAATTCAAATGATCATATCGAATTAACATCAGCTATATTCTTATGTTTATAAATCTAAAAGCATAGCATTGCTCTTATTCAACACCTATGACATTCAATTTTCCCCTAATTCAAAACCCCTAATTGCAAACCCTATTTGAAGCATACCTGAGGGTCGATGACAGATCGTGAGGGGGAGGATGAGAGACCGCTGCTTTCGTCTCCCGGTTCTTCCAGTCGCCGTCGCTGCCGTCGTCTCCCCGTTCGCCGTCGCTGTCGTCGTCTTCCTAATCGCCGTCGCGACCGCTGCCTTCTCGCAGGAGAGTAAGAAGAGAGAGATGAGGGACAGATCTGCGGGGGAGAGTGAGAAGAGAGAGAAGAGGGACAGATCTACGGGGGATAGTGAGAAGAGAGGGAGATTTCTCAGGGGTGAGGAGAGAGGAGAGAGAGAGAGAGAGCAGGGGTGAGAGGGGCGGGAAGATGAAATGGGTTGGGGAATGATTTTGACCGGGTTTTTTTCTTGGGTTAAGAGGTAGGGTTAAGTTGTTGGGTTAATTGTGGGTCCCATTTCGCCACATCAGCTGCCAACTAAGGTTGTAAAACTTTGGGTTGTATAAGGGTTGTCACCCAAGTTTTACTCATCTCTTTATGTCCATAACCAAGTTCATCAACTTAACTTTTTACAATTGCTTCAATCTCTTCCTTCTTCACTGCCCTGGATCATCACCACCCTGTTTTTCACCATAATTGATGATAGTGTTAGAAGCAGAAATCACAAAAGACTACTAGTCAAATTAATTTTAAAAATAAAAGAAAGTCAAATCAATTTTACCCATGAACCAAATAGAGACCAAGGAAAACACTTTTCTTCGTCTAATTACCAACAAAAACTGTGAGGAAAATAAATTATAAAAGAAAAAAGGGTAAAAAGTAACAAATTAGAAGTATTTAATTTAATATTTCACTTTGCTTCCCTCTTCTTGATTTCCTACTACATTTGAACTTTTTTCTTTTATTTCTACTATATTTAGGAGGGAGGCAAAACATCAAGGATTAATGGATTATTATGGTTTTTCCCTCTCTTTTCAACTTGCCCTTTCCTTTTCCTTCTCTAAATCCAAAACCAGTCTAAGTTTCCACTGACATTTACAGTAGAGTTCCAAGTTCATACAACCAGCAAAAAAACAACTGTAGGATTATAAGGAATATAAACCTAAGTACGAACACTTCTTGACTGGCTATTATATGTGAAATCATAATCAGTTGTTCACTGTAATATCTACTTTCAGTATGAACAAATGGGAAAAATAAGTCAAATGCTGATTCAACTGACTTCTAATAGCTCCAAAAAGTCTTTCCCAAATCTTACCACATTCTTTCATTCGTCTGAAAAAATCTATCCTCTCCGCTAGCATCTTCACTAGGCAAATGTCTACATATTTAATCTTTCATTTCTGTTCAAATTTGATGATGAGTTGAACAGCTCAACCATAGTTTTCCGGCTGAAGGATGTTTTAAAAAATTCAGCGATACAACTCTCTACTTGCAACAGTTCAATTCCAGGACAGCATATCGTGAACTATTAACACTGTCTTCTAGGGCCTCTACATACCATCTCACTGAAGGTATAGCAAGATATTAAATCAATGTCACATACTTGTTTATGACTTCTTACTTCTAATTTGTCATTTTCAGTTGAGTTTCCCACTAGTAATTCACAAGGGTTCCCACTAGTTATTCATAACAGTTCATATGTTTTACAAAGCTATTTATAGTGGATAACTAGCATATCAAACATCAGTCAACTGTTACTACAGTTCTAGACACAATTAATACACATGAGAGAGAGAGAGAGAGAGAGAGAGAGAGAGAGAGAGAGTACCTCAAGGATCCCATGCCCAAAGCTGGTTTAAGGCACTGTAATTAGGTTGCTGGTCCCAACAGAACTTACCCGCTGCTGGTTCATTAGTAAAGTTTGTTGCACAGAAGCCTCCCATGAATGGGTCTGGAGTTGTCGATGGTTCTGGGCAGTTACCAGGTTCATGAGCATGTGGGATTGCCATCTTCTCTCTGTTACCTCCATCTCCTACTGTGATATAAACTAGACCACATGCATCTAACGTGTAGTTATAAACTCTATTTGACCTCTTGTATGCATGAACCTGGTAGTTGTTGAATAAACAGAATCAGACATGAGATGTACTGGTGAAACAAAGTGAACTTTTCTTAAAGCATTTAAGTTCTCCTAAGCTCAATAGTTGAGTTTATCCCAATGCATGCACACCATAAGAAAGAATCTAGGGTCCATCATCAAATGATGGTGTCACTTACATGGCCATTAAAGACTATATCAACACCATAAGAGTAGAGTAATTCTTCCATTGCTACCCTCATACACTCTGCATCTCTGTAATGGGCTCTATAAGAACCGTACCAAGCAGCTACCAGCCATGGAGTTACAGATCAGTCAACATTAGTCAGGTCTCTCTCCAACCACTTGTACTGATCAGCTGAGAGAGAGAGAGAGAGAGAGAGAGAGAGAGAGAGAGAGAGAGAGAGAGATAAATGAAAATGCCAAATTTTATGCTAATGCAAGTGGAAGAAAAGTACATGCTTTATACTGCATCACATTTCAGAATTGAATGCTTGACTGGATGTGTAAATAAATTTTGGTTCTCCACTACATGTTAAATTATTCATCAACTGTACCATTCAGTAGAAGCAGATTATACATACCAATACAAAAGGAATATGTGTTACTAAAAAGCAATTACTTCAAATTCGTGGCTACAAAGTCTGTTGATTGCTAAATAGTACAGAACCTGACCCATTCCAGATGTCCCAATAAACTTCCATTCTCTGTTATGAACCCCCTTCTGAGTTTAGCATGGGGTGCAAACATAGGGGCATTTTTCAACTCTATCCAAGGGTTGAAAATTTCAGCAAGACATTAAATTGAACTTCAGCAAAACATTACTAGCAAAAAAGAAGTTGTTTGGGGATGAAAATTTAGCAAAATGGGGGCCGTTTAAGCTCTAACTTGGGGGCTGTTTTCGGCTCTATTTAGGGGCTAGCAAATTCAGTAAAGAGGGAGAAGAGTGGGGTGGGATTGGCATGGTGGTTTTCTTAGAAAAAATTGGCAAACTTATCCAAAAGACTCCTAGTAAGCTAAATCTTTACTATAAAAGACAATGTGCATGGTCTTCTTGTGGGCCCTCATAAGGTAGAATGCATGAACTACCCATCTAACTTAGTCATAAACCCATAGTATAATGTCTTAATCAATAAAACCACTAGATTGTGATATTCTGCAGATATTCTGCAGAAGTAGTAGTATTTATTAAGACAAACTTGTGAAAAAAAAAACCCAAACCCCTTAGGAAATTGTTCACCACCAAGTACAGGTCATATACTATGTAAAAGATAAATTAGAAGTCCATAGACAAGCTAAAAAACCATTTCCATTAATTCATGAGCACAATCAAGAAAGTTTGATAAGCTTATAAACAGAAAGAGCAGAGAATAGGTAAGAGTATAATGCCAAATTAACACGAGGTCATTTGAACATAAAACAGCAGGCCATATATAATTAATATAAAGGTTTCTCAAATGTACATGAAGAAGTCACTTGAACACGGGACTTTTAAATGATGAGATGGAGAAATGAAACTTAAAGAGGAAAACTAAGCTGCAACTGGAACTGGGTCTGACACTTCTACATTTCACGACACGGACCACTTTTCTCTTCTTTGTTTTTCTATAACCACTATTTTATAGCAAATTGCAAAAGAGATGTCAAGCCAATCCAGATCCACAGCAAGAATTAATTAAGAGATTACCCAACAAGTCTTTAATGTTCCCCAAGATTCTTCTCGGAAAGGGAATTGGATATTCCCAAATCTGAAAGAGATGGAGTTCAATTGGGTAGAGACTTGTACATGCATCCCTGAGCATCTTCATTTGTGTCAATAGAGCTAAGGTACCAGTGATGATCTAATTTTATTATGTTGATCACATGGGCTCTAATGATCAGACAATACCAAGGAGTGCAAGATTAGATGTATAGCCTAATTAGTAGCCAATTTGTTCGAAGAGCAGTTCAGGAAGATTTTGGACAACAGTAGTACAATGCTCTATACAAACATGTTCGTCTTTCTATGATTTTCCAGAACAAAAAATCAAAAATGATTCTGAAAAATACTTTGATAAGAATACCCATCAATACCTTCATTGAATGTACAGCAGAAAATACCAACCAGCACAGTATCCCCTTTCAAGGCCCTAGGACAGCCAACGCTTGAGCTGATAATTTTCACATTTTTACAAGACATAGGAAATGAAGTACTGCTGAAAATTTTGATATATACACACAACCATTTCACTTGTTAGCCAGAGCTTTTAACATTACACTAAACAATGCCCCCTTTGCACTTTTACAATTATACTAATAAAAAAAGAATGTGTTAAAAGGTGCAAAGCTAGATACAATGCTGCTAAGCAATATTACCACCAAAAAGAGAATTACCAGAATATGAAGCTCAGATGACCAAATAGTATTACATAATCTTTCATAAAGCGGAGGACCCAATTCATCAAATAAACATGACGGAGATTAAGACATGCTCCTTGAAGACTAGCTCTAACAATACTTCAACCTGGACAATCAGTTACCACGGAGAGAAGAGAGAGAGGACTGTGTGAGAGAGAAAGAGAGACTGACAGTTTTCATAAAACTAATTGAATCATCTGGCCTTGGATCACCCGTATAGCACATTCAACAGCAGTAATTTTTGAAAAAGGTGTTAAGTTTGGGAAAAGTATAATACTCTTTTGCAATCTAAACTACACGGAAAAAAAATTCAACATAAGTGCGTTCGTTCATTAACTAACTCACAGTGTCTTTAGCACTTAATAGGAATTTTACGTGTATTTTAACAACAAAGAGAGAAGAGAAGAACATGATAAACTAAAATCCCAACACACCACAACTATTTGAACAGTCTTTGCACACACACTCTCTCTCTATGTCATCTCTAAAGGGGCAAGTAAAACTACATACATAGTCTCAAGGATGGATCTAGAGGACCTTTTTTCATTACTGTGAATTTTTTTAACTTTCTATTAATTGCCTTTCTTTTGACTTCAAAATTCTTGTGTCACATGAAATAAAAAGTGAGAGAGTTTTATATATTAATGGAAGAACTTGAAAAAAGTGCGTAGTTAAACTGAGAGAGTTTTGTATAATTATTGGAGAACTTGAAAAGTGTGTAGTTAAAAACGACCCTCACATCAAAAGCCTACCACACACACACTCTCTCTCTCTCACTCTCTCATCCAAACATGCCATAAGCCTAGCACACAAAACACTCGCTCTCTCTCTCTCTCTCTCTCTCTCTCTCTCTCATATCAAAGCTTGCCTTTTTCCCTTTAGTCTCAAAAAAGTTTCTAGTGAACATGGAAGAGGTGTTAAACATTTATTATAATCATTCCCAAACATGCCAAAAGCCTACCACTCTCTCTCTCTCTCTCTCTCTCTCTCTCTCTTATATCCAACTCCGCTATGTTAAGCCTAGCACACACTCTCTCTCTATGTCATCTTTAATCCATTCTTTAACAACAAAATTAAGAGAATCAGGCCTTGCTTGTGTGTGAATGTGAAGACCAAGAAACTAAAAATCCATGTGAAGACCCAATTCATTCAACTACGGTAAATGAAGCATAAACTAGTATAAATATATACACTCTATCTATGTCATCTCTAATCCATTCTTTAACAACAAAATCAAGAGAATTGTGCCTTACTTGTGTGTGAATGTGAAGAACAAGAGACTAAAAATCCATGTGAAGACCCAATTCATTCAACTACGTTAAATGAAACATAAACTAATATAAATATATGTCTAAAGCAGAGAGGGTTTATGTGTATAAAGTAGAGAGGGTTTATACTCACCTAGAGCAAAGTCATTGAGCGAAGGCAATTTTCTGGTTTTCCAACCTCTAAAACAACCACCAACCAAATACTGAATCTTTGTCTCCAAGGTAATGGAAAGTTCACTACAAAGTTTATCACCTACATAAGAACATTTAGAGTATATAAATTGTGAACCATTGTTCTTTAGCACACTAGTACCTTAGCAAAAAAAAAACTTTTAGGAAGAATTATGTACGACTTGAAGGAAGACAAGTCGAAAAAAACTTTTATCCGGAAGGAAGGAAGAAGACTTGAAGCACTTCCATAGAAGCTTGTAGTTGGAAAGGCTCTCGTACTGGAAGTGATAATGAATTGTGTTCGGTCCCAACAGAACCAAGTTGAGGTAATTTCTTAAAAACAGATACTCCTACTTGATAGTGTATTGCTTGACTTTCACTTATTAACTTAAAGTTTCCACTTGCAATTCCTTCTACTTTTTAGGTAGAGTGTTCGACTCCATCCCCTTGCCCTTATATAGGAGGCCTACCACGCTTCGTGCCTCCGTTATGTATGACTTCTACATTTTTTTTGGGTCATTGATATCATAAAAGTCATTTTTAGTTGATTAAATGAGAAGTCAATGGCATTGAGTTGGGAGTGGCACTCACTTTAGAAGTCTTTACATGTTCAATGATAGCAAAATGATGATCATTCTATTAGGGAATTTTAGTCAAAAGTCCGTTTAAAATAGACTTTTTTAGTATTAGGTCCAACCCCTTTTTTTATTTTGGTCAAAAGTCCACATGTTATAAATATGTGAAATTTCACATAACTTTGTGAAAAATTGAACTAGTTATGTGAAATTTCACATAAGTTTCACTCGTAACTTTAGCTATCAATTGAGTTCGTTAATGACAACCCAACTAATTAAGGTGTGAAACTGTGAATGCATCTCTGTCTTAATGCAAAACCAACTAAGGCATAGTGTATTGTGCAGGGTTTTACACTTTTACTTGCTTGCACTTTACTTTGGATTGACGTCTAAATTCTTATAAAGTATTTTGGAGGTGGCTAATCAATTAATATCACCTACAAACAATGATTTCCCTCGAAACCAAGAAGTCTCCGTATGTTTGAGTTTCAATCGTGACACTAATCAATAGTTGATGATACATGTTGAACTACATACAATAGAAAATGTATAGGTACAACCATAGTTCACTTTGTCCATGTCGATGTTGATTTATATTTATTTTTATGATAAGGGCAACACTAATGGCCTATTTGCACATCTCATGAATTTAAATGAGCCCACACACCCTATACAAAGCATTTCAATGTATAAAATCAGCATCTTGAATTTGGCCATTTTTAATAATAATAACTATGATAAAGAATCAAATAATAGGTCATTTGATCAAAGAATGACATCTGTCAACTCTTGAAAAAAAAAAACGCAAAGGACTAGTGCTAAAAAGAATAACGTAAAGACCCTAGGCTAGCAAAGGTATTGTCATTTGATTTCAATAGCATAAGCAATATATAAAGTCCTGGGCAACTAGCTTGAATATCTAACTTTAAGTTTGAACCGACATAGAAATAATAACTACTCTACCCGTTAAAATAAAAATCTAAAAACTCATTAAATAAAATTGCAGTCTCAAAAGCCAATATCATAAAAAAAAAAAAATAATAATAAAAAAAACAAAAAAAAAAACAAGAAAGAATAAAATAGGTTCCTGGATGATACACTAATGTGCTCTTGACCTAATATACATGTTTCTATATATCACAATGAGTGAACTTTGAACTCCCATATGCAGTAATCTATGTGAAAACTCTAGATTTGGCATAACTTGATAAATTGATGTAAACATCAATCAAGTCCAACAAGAAATTTTTTTCGATCTACACAGCAACTAACCTGAACGAGCTAATTTTTTTTTTCGATCTACACAGCAACTAACCTAAACAAGCTTAATTTTAATTTCTATCTAACCTAATTTTCAAATTGGGGACAAATTTTAACAACATATATAAACAAACTAAACTGGATGTATTTGATATAATACAAAAGCAACCAACCTGAACAATATATATAAACAAACTAAACTATGTGTGGTTCATCAGAGAGAGAGAGAGAGAGAGACAGACAGAAATGTACAAGAATCGAGCAGTGGAGTCCTGACCACACTGTAGGAGAAGAGCAATGTCACGCCGGGTGGACACAGATCTCATTGAAAAATATGTTGAAAAAGAGATTTGGGGTTAAACTTACTAATGTTACAGATCTGATTGAAAAATAAGAAAGAAAGTAGAAGAAGAAGGAAGAAGGACAAAGAAGAAGAAGAAGAAGAAGAAGAAGAAGAGGGGTGTACCTGCAGGAAATGGTCAGTGGCGAGGGGTGGTCGGCGGTGAGGGGTGGTCGGCGGCATAGGGTCGGCGGCGGAGTGGGGTCAGCGGTGGCGTGGATATAGGGCTCCGATCCTTTTCCCCCTTTCTCCTTCCTCTCTCCTTTCTTTTTTTTTTTTTTTTTGTGAAACAATGAGCTACAGAGCCCGATGGTTTTAAGCATGAAAATAATTTTATTATTATTATTTTTGGGGATCAATTTTGTAACGGATATAAACGTTACACTTATAAATCCACCATATCCGCTACAAATTAGTAACTGGTATACCGGTTACAAATCATAAAACATCTTCGTTATAAATTTGTCCATATGGTGCAGTGAAGGAGCAAACATCTTCAGGTACTCATAGCTCCAGAGTTGCACAGAGAAAGTAAAAATCAAAAATTGGAAACATAGAACTCAAAAGCGAAAAAAAGATAAAAGTTGCAGAACATACCTCCCAAGCTCGCCAAAACCCTCCGGTCGATTTAATTTCACCTCGGGAAACCTTACCCATATGCTTATGAAGATGAGCTAAGGCGGTACCACCCTAGTCGTAAGAAGGAATCTCATCGATAGTTGCCAAACAGGAAAGGAGCCTCAAACTCACTCGGTCATTCCGCGTCGCAAAGATCGAACAACCAAGGACATACAGAAGGAAGACCCGCAACAGTTGATGGTCATTCAGGTTGTGCTTTCCCTTCCCATAGGCCCGATAAAGCCTGCCACAAATGAACCAATGTCCCTCCAAATTCGGAGGAATAGCCCCGACCAATGTTTCAACGGCCTCAGGATCAATCTCATAAAAGTAATCTAAGATCAAGTGCTTCCCGCCGACCCTCAAACTGGTAATCATAGAGAAATCAAAGGGCGTCATCATCATCTCACCGAAGGGAAAATGAAATGTATTGGTGGTATCCCACCATCTCTCAGCCAGAGCATAAAAAGTGTGCCAAGCATTGGTGCTCTTCGAAACCAGGCGAACGAAGCCGCCAAAGCCAGCGTCATCAACCATCTACCGAATAGAGGGCGAAAGCTGGGTGTACCATATGAAAGCATGGGCAAGACTACTGTGGCCCTTCAAGACCATCTCCAGCACCTGCACGAATCAACAATAGCAAAACAGGCATAAAATTACTATTCATAACCCGAAGTCTAACTTCGCAAAACCAACAAATGAGCACAAATTAACTTCCGATGACTTCTAGGTGCACACTACAGTTAACAAGCTAGCACAGTGCCCAAAAATAGTCCTGAACTACCGAAAGTTTTACATACCTAATTCGCTAGAGCTGTGGCCGAAAGATAACGTTGGGGTCTCGCAAAATCAACTTCAGAGGTTGGTTCTCGATCCTCACTCATTCCTTAGCCTTCTTGGAGAGCCTTTTCGAGCTTGAAGCCATAGATCTGCAAAGAAAATGGAAGTTGGAACCAATCTTTCTTCTTCAAATTGTGAGAAGAATAAAACACCAATCAAAATTCCAATCGTGGAAAAAATTTACTCATCTGAGTGTGCACAAGCTGATTTTTGGCAGGTTTTGGCTCCAAAATACCTCAAATGGCCAAGAATGAGCTCAAAATGCTCAAAAACTCCAAATATACAACAATAGAGTCTAGTCACCCAGTACCGCCGCGGCACTGGCCAACTGCCACTGCGGCACTGGCCCAGTGCCGCCGTAGCACTGCTCCCCGTGGGCCCTTTCGCTCTATTTTAGTCCATTTTGACCCATTTTTGGCCCATTTCTGGCCCCGATTAACCCCAGTGTCTGTTTCAGTCAAGGTTTATAAGGTTTTATCCCCAGCAGTCTGAAAGTTTGTCAGAACCATCCCCAACAGATAAGTACAAAAAGAAATCAGCTCTCGGAGGCCCGAACTGGCTCTACAAACCGACCGTTACAAGATCTGATTAGCCGTGAGAGATTCAGTGATGGATCCTAGTTCTCAGTCAGAATACAAGGGAAAACAGTAAGAGAGATTCTCAGATAGTACCCCACTATCCCCAACGGACAAAACCAGCTCCCGGAGGCCTTAACTGGCTCTTTTAGATTGAGTATTACAAGATTTGATCAACTGTGAGAGATTTAGAGATGGATCCTAGTTCTCGGTCAGAAGATTTGATCAACCGTGAGAGATTCAAAGATGGATCCTAGTTCTCGGTTAGAAGATTTTATCAACCGTGAGGGATTCAGAGATGGATCCTGATTCTCGGTCTGAAGATTTGATCAACCATGAGAGATTCAGATATGGATCCTGGTTCTCGGTCAGAAGATTTGATCAGCCGTGAGAGATTCAGAGATGGATCCTGGTTCTCGGTTAGAAGAATTTGATCAACCGTGAGAGGTTCAGAGATGGATCGTGGTTCTCGGTCAAGAATTAAGAGAGATTAATTCCCAGAGAATCCCAACCATCCCCAGCAGAAGAAAACATCGAATCCTGGAAGCCCGAACCGGCTTTCTGGAATGGTCATCATAATAATCGGTCAACAATTGAAATATCATCAATAGTCTAGAGATCCCGGCTCCCGAGGCAAGCATTGTTTACTCACAACCGGACTACTCTATGATATCTAAGACTTTGCATCTATCGGTTACCTTCATCGCCTGTCAATTGTCGTGAGCTTCCTCACCTGTCAGTTCGCATAAGCTCCCTCACTTATCAGTTGTCGTGAGCTTCCTCACATGTTAGTTATCGCGAACTCCCTCTCTTGTTGGTTATCTTGAGCTTCCTCATCCATCGCTTTGTATCTAGGATTTCCGTGTCCGTCGGTTATCTTGGGCTTCCCCGTTCTTCGCTTGATATCTAGGACTTACATTCTTGGGCTTCTATCTTTCTACGCCCGTCATCTAATTTTTGGGGCTTAGCATCTATAGGTTATCTTTAATTATCGTCCTCAAGGACCCCACATCCGATCCCATTTGCTTACGAAGCACACTTCCCGAAATTCAAGAAGTTTGCCCTCGAGACCCAGAGTCTTCAGAACCTTGGTGTCTTTATCCAATTTAACCGCTACACTAGAGTTTAAACACTAGCACAAATACCATCCCACTCGGAGTGGCACACCCCACAGCACTAGCTCATGCTAGGATCAAAACACTAGACGTGATAGGACTCAGGACACAATCATATCCATGCATCACATATCATTCTTATAGCATAACATCCGCCTGTTCTGTTGTGTATTTGCATGTGTGGTTTTGTCCCTTACTCGCCTGAACTACGTCTTGGTCTAATTCCCTTTGGGATACGTAGGCAGCTCACGAAGAGCGCGACCAGCACCGACTTCAACATCATGTTCTTCATTCTTGCACCTTTGTAATGCTTTCATCCAAAATCTATAGCCTCTAAAAGACCTGTCTCTTCAAAGCTTTGGCACTCGCTTGCGATATGCGTTGCTTTGCAAGTTTATGCCAAAGAAGGGCAAACTGTAGACACCCCATTTTGCCGGCTATCAGATTTAGGAGACCCATAGCTCGATGGTTCATAATGATTGAAAAAAATGACTCAAAAATGACTCCTGGAAGTTAGTTCTATCTCTTAAAATGCTCAGAATGTGGTAAAAATGACCAAAATGCCCCTGAAAGTCCAAACACTCCTAGATTTAGACCAAAAGTTTTGAAAATATGCTACGTCATAAGAAAAGTAATAAATGAGTTTTAAAGCAAAACGGATGAAATCATCAGCTCTCAGAAATCCCCAGAAGTCCCAAAAGTTCCCGGAAAGTCCCCGTTGATCGATTTGACCAATGTTTGACCAAGTTTGACCAGGGTTTGACCAAAAACATCTGAACTCGCCCGAAAGTTTTGAGATCATCCTAGATCATGAAAAAGTACTAAAATGAATTTTAAAAGAAAATCGAACAAAAAACGTCAGCTACTGGGAGCTCCCAGAGGTTCTTAGAACTTCTTGGAGGTCCCCGGTTTGTTCGATTTGACCGAAATGTTGACTTTGAAACTGAAGTACCGTATCATTTTAAAATATTTTTTATGGATACTAGAGGTCAATAGCTTTCCAACGATATATCGCACATAATTTCCAGGTTTAAAACGGATTTATTATGAATTTTCGAATGTGAAAAAGGCGATCAAATTGACTTTTATCGCAAATACCACAAAACTGTGACCTATCTCTGAACTAATTTTTATGAAAAGTACACTCCATTACCTTTTCAACAGTATATCACAAGCTCAGTTTGGAGTTCGTATGCATTTTCTGTGATTTTGGGATGAAATAGGGCCTTTTCATAAATACCAAAACTTCTGGGGGCCTGAATACAATTATCTGGGCGTCTGAGGAGTAGTGCCACCGCAACTCTAGCCCACCACCGTGGCACTCTCCCCAGAAGTCCATTTTTTGTAATTTTATTTTTGTGGCCCCAAATTGAATAATTTTATTTCATGTTCACAGATGTTTGGAACCAATGAGAGCACTTTTTAAATCACAAACTCCCCCAAATTGGCCTATATAAACCCCCCTTTGACTCCTCATTTTGGGGGTGGCAAATAGAAGTTGTAGAGAAAGTTGTAGAGAGAGATAGGGAGAGATAAGGTTTAGAAGAGAGAAAGAGAGCTTTCTCTATTGATTTTCTTTATAAAAGTGAGTTCCCAACCTTGTCTTTACTTCATTACTCTTCTTTAATTCATATTCAATACACCCAACCACCATTTTTGTGAGTGTTTATGAGATAGAAAGCTACTTCCATGTCCAAATGTCAAAATATATGAGTGAAACACCAAGCTACAAGTTCAATATCTTATTGAATATCATCTCTTGATTGTTTATTTGCTTGCTTACATACTATGCTCATCTCTTCTTATATCATTTCTTTTTTATTTTCTTTGTTTTACTTACTAGTTCATCATCATCTAGATGATAACATGGTGTTTGAGGTGAGTGAATCCTTTTGGATAGTAGCTCTTGACCTCAAAAACATGTTTGATAGATGATGATTCTAACTTCAATACTTCCAAAGTATTCTTGAAGTCATGTTCAAAATAAAACATTGTTTTCCAACAATCTTGGAGGTTCTCAACATGGGTTTGATGCTGATATTCTAAGAGGTTATAATATCCATTTGGTGCTGGAAATATACTCTCAAAATCTCTATTTCAAAATCCTCCTTAAATCCCTCATCTTGATTCCAAGAAACAAAACTCTTGTTTTTCTCAAAATCTTCAAAACAGTGAGTCATTCAACTTTAAAATGTCATTTTGAGCTCAATACTCAATGGATGATTGCAAGACCACTTGGAAAGTCTTCCTAACTCAATAGAGAACACCCATGGTCTTTGGTTTGATTTAAAAACACTTGGAAGGATTCCATTTTGACCCAAACATTTTGTTTTTCTGTCACAGCAGCTTTGGTTGAATTTCAACTTGTTTTCCACAAAACTTTTACAAAAAGATTGGTCCCAACTAATTTTTTCCTTTAACTTCAGTGTCTTAGGGAACTTTCTGTATAATATGAACCTCTAAATGTTTTGTGTTCATTTTCTAAGATTTTTCTGTATTTCAGTCGACAGTACAGATTCTGTTTCTGAGCAACCTCTCTTGTTTATATGATTTCTCTCAATCTGTAACTTCAATGTTGATTTGGCTTTTTGATATATGTTCTAGACATAGTAGGGATGACCTACATAAAAATCATAAATTAAAAACAATTCTAACCTCACTTTTCCATTCTTACAAATTCAGTTAACTATTCTGTCTATTATTCACAGCATGCATGTTTTAGTTTTCATTCTTTGATTAGATGTTTACATGCATTCCAAATTAACTTATGTCTTAGGAAGTGATTCATACTACATTTGTACATATCCTACAATGACATTCTTCATTCATTCATGCACACTTTAGATTTTTAAATCACTTTATAAAATCTTTGAACATAAACACACTACTACTTTACACATTCTAGGATCATACATTGCATCCATGCAAGATTTGGAGTTTTTGTAACTCCTAATCTAAGAAGATTATAAGGAATAAGCTTGACCACACATTCATGCTCCCCCCTGATCAAATCTTCTTTTCTCATCTATCCCGGGGATTGAGAGGTCTTCTTTTCTCAAGATTCAACATGCATACATTCTAGCTTGCTAAGCATAATTTTGATTTCTTTGTTTATTTGTTTTCAAGAACAATCCATGTCCCCTCTTAGAATAGTAAAACTTGACTACTTGATATGTGATTAGATGATTTTTCCTAAATTTGTTTTGTGTGATCTTTCACTTTACATTGTGTGATACTTGGCTTAGATCTTATGAATGATATCTTATCTTTTGATCTTCCATTTTAAGATTCTTATGAGATGTTATATACTATCATAGTATTAATTGTCGAACCAAACATAGTATAAGATGATTATTTAGATACTAATTAAGGCTCATTGAGAGACGGGACGAGTTGAGGGTGTTTTAGTCGTGACAAAGGCTCCTTCCTCTCTCGTACCAAAACCCCGAGCCAAGTTCTTTGGTTATGAAGGGCCGATGCCCTTTATCCATTTGGATGAGTCAAAATTGGGTTTCTTGGTTCCCTAAAGACCAAGTGGCGACTCTGTATCTATTTTCACAGACTTTCACTTTTTTAAACATTTCAAAGGAAAATCAATTCTGAAACCCCAGAAAGGAGGGGGTGGATTCCCGGAGGCCGCGTCTCCATAATATATATGGTATATATATACACACAACACACACACTCTCAAGAGAGAGAGAGGGGAGACAGAGGAAAATAGAGAGGAGGAGAAGAAGAAGAAGAAGGAGAGACAGAGAAGAGAGAGAAAGAGAAGGAGAGAGAAGCTCACCAACCACCCCGAGCTCCGACGAGGACCGCTGCCGTGACCCAAACCCTCCGGTGAGTTCTAAACTCACTTGGTAGCATGGTTAGATTGTATTACATGTTTCAAAAGAATAAAAAACGTATTAATTCTGCCCCTAGACTGCGTATTCTCTGGGAAGAAGACGTAGTTCCAATTGATTGGACTTTTCCCAATCGATTGCCATAATTGTGAACCCAATCGATTGGTATTAGTTGTAACCCAATCGATTGACTTTTATGAAATCGATTGGTATTGTTTTGGATCCATTCGATTGATATGTTTCCCAATCGATTGTTATTATCTTTACCCTAATCGATTGGCAGTTACAACATGTTGCTATTTCCTGTTAATTATTTTGTGAACTGTTTAGCTATATATTTACTACGCTACAACCCCCGTATGAATACAGTAGTAATGAAAGAGATAATGATAAGCCATGATGTGGCAGCCTTGAGAATAATGTACTATTGGTAATGACGCTAGTGAACGTATCGGTCGTGAACCGAATAGATTTTCGTTTAGTATATCCTGATGAGTTAGTCACATGGGAGTGTCGAGAGTTAGTTTAGTTATAGGTCAGTATAAGTTGGTACGGGTGACGCTTTGTGCATGGACGTATGTCGATTGACAGTGTCCTAACTGTTGGCCCGAAATAGAAACCTTAGAGGGGGGGGGGGGGGTGGGGTGAATAAGGTTTTAGCGGAAAATTAACCTTTTAAAAACTTAATTGCAAATTAAACACAATCACAAATAATAAAGTAAAGAGATAAGGGAAGACACACTTGCAAACCGAGTTTTCAAGTGGTTCGGCAATACGCACACCGCGGCCTACGTCCACCCCTCAAGAATACCTCTTGAGGATTCCTTTACTCCGATTTACTTCACGGGTGTAGACCGAACCGTTACAAGAGCCTCCAATCTATCCCAAAGAAGAAAACCTCTTCTTTGCAATCAAGGGTTACTAACCCTCACTCTTTACAAATGACTTGAATATAAATTAAACTATCTCTCTCTAGAGTGGATAATACAATTTAAAGCTCACAAAATAACTCCTTAGTGAGTAGATAATACAAATAAAAGCTCACTACAATTTGATCTCTCAAGAATTACAATTGAAAGCTAGAGCAAATTGATTTTTCACTCAAACTAGGGCTCAAACATGAATGATAATTAAACAAGATGTTTGAATGATTTTGTTGATGTTGCTTCTTTTTTGTGATCCTTAAAAACACCCATATATATATAGCTTTTGAAAGATTATAGCTGTTGGAAGTGATTGGGTACATTTAAGACAACTTTTGGAGAGTTAGAAAACTAGCCGTTAGGAGTTTCAGCGCGTGTCAGTCCACTGGATCGAAGGTTCAGCCGACTAGAAATTTTATAGCAGAGAAGAGACATTTTGCTGTGAAATCCGGTCAACTGAATAGTGCTCCAGTCGACTGGACATCATTTCGGTCGACTGGACCCTTAATTTTTCAGTCGACTGGATTCTGCTGGTTTTTGGCAGACTGACATCGTTTTACTAAAACGGCCATAACTCCCTCTACAAAATGAATTTTTACAATCCGTTTGAAGATTAGGAAACTAGATTCAAATACCTTTCCAACCATATAAAACTAAACATCTAATTCCTTACCAATTGGATCAGGTTTTCCTTTAAAGATGACCTATCTGCGCAAAGGTGTATGTTTTGACTTAGCCACTTGAAAGCTTTTGTGAAATGAATTTAATTGAGTGGTCTAAGTATGTTTAGGTCCTTGAGAGTATTTTAAAGTGTGAGAACAAGGATCCTAAAGTCCAATTAAAGTTACTTGAGCCCTTATGAGTGATTGATCAAAATGCTTACAAGTAAATCCTAGTCTTCAACCAAGGATGAAAAATCTTCAAGTCTTCAAGCTTGATCCTTGTTAATCTCCATTACTCTTGGGCTTCACCATATGCTATCTCATGAACTCAAACAAAGTTAGAACATTTTTAAGATCTCTATCAAGAGATTAGCACAATGAAAATGACATGATAATTCATTGGATTAGAATCATTAAAAACATGCAATTATCACTAGATTTGTCATCATCAAAACAAACAAAAAATAATGCGTTAAATAAATTCAAGGCTAACAATTTCCCCCTTTTTGATGATGTCAAAACATGCATTAGAGATATAGCAATTTAAAGCACAATAGGTGTCATTTTTGTGTTATCATTCATAGTAACAAGATTTCCAAAGTATGAGTCCAAGAATGACAACTTACAAAAAAAAAAAAAATTCTCTTTTATCATTTTCCCTTCTTGACTATTTTTCAAATATCCCTTTCTCATTTTCAAGAATCTCAAATTTAATTGTCATCTCTATATTATTTTCCCGCTTTTTGACAACAACAAAAAAGATTGGGGGCTGGAACTAAAAATTCCTCCTCAAGATATGCAACCGTATGATACCAAGGAAAACTCAAGTAAACATATTATGGAGGCAATAAGATACCAAAAGTAACCAAAGTGAGCGTAATATCATGATACCAAAAAATCAAGCCAACTAAAATGAACATAGTAATATGTTTCCCCTCAACATATGCATATACGAATGAATACCAATTATAGAATCAACATTATGCATTATCTCCTTAGGAGGATGAAGTAGTTATGAACATCAAAATAACGTGTCATTCGAAAAGCAAACATGATTTCACAATCAAAACAAATTAATGTGAAAATCCAAACATGATTAGCATGCTATCAAAATCAAGAGACGTATCAAAACAAATTAATCTATCCTACTCTTACTAGGCTTAAGGTAAGAGATTTAACCATTGTCCAAGTGCCTCTTGGATGCAACACTTGCCAAAGAGGTAGGAGAGGATCCTTTCACAACCCAAACCATGTTAATTTTATTTCGAAATGAGCATTTATAATTAATATGCCCATTTTTCATGCAATAATGACAAGTTACGTGGGGGAGGGTCTCATTTGAGATTGAATCCTTAACAAAAAAATTCTTGTGAGAATTTTGAGAATTTGAAGTAGAAGGTGTGGACTTTACAAAGAAGCTTTTGTACTTCTTTTCCTTGTATGTGGGATTAAATCCCAAACCGGCTTTGTCAAAAACACATTTTTGCTTTCCTAAAAGCATATTCAAATTTTGTTCACCTTGTGTGAATTTTGCCAAAGTTTTTGTCAAATCATCCACTTCCTTTCTCAATTCAATCTTTTCTTTTTCAATAGATTCACTTGAAAGTTGATTGATTGAAACAAGTTTTTCTTTTCTCAAAATTTCATTTTGAGATTTTAAATCTTCCAATTTCATTCTCAACTCCAAATTTTGTTTTCAAGCTCATTTGAAGATTGTGCTCTTGAAACATGTTTTTCATTTTCAATCTTCAAAGATTCATTTTGGGATTTCAAAATATTTAACTCATTTGAAAGTTTGGAAAAATTCTTTTTAAGAGTTATATATTTAGATCCCAAATTCTCTAACTCCTCATGTAACTCCTCAAATGCACATTGAAGCTCATTATATTTAGGAGATTCAACAATAGATGTAGGATTAGAGTTTACCAAATTCTCTTGTGCACCTTCTTGGTCACATGAGTCATCATCGGATGAGTCATCATCATCCCAAGTGGCCTCTTTTGCCATTTTCTCATTCTCATCATCTTTATTTGCAAATAGACACACTATTTCCTCTTCACAAATTTGGTTAATAGTAATATGAAAATTGTCCAAACATAACCAAATTTCATTTGCATTAGAGCATGAACGAATTCTATTATATGAATTATCATCCAAAGAATTTTAGAATTTTCATAGCTCTAAGATTTAATAGAAAGTTATTTTGATCACTTTCATTCCATTCAATCTTTGGTTTAGGAGAAAAACCATTTTTGACAATGTTCCAAAGATGTATGTCAAGTGATCTAAAATAAATTTCTATTCTCCTCTTCCAATGATCATATTTTTGATCACTCAACAATGGAGGAGTACTAATGCAATAACCTTCTTGAACTTTTGTTTCCAAAGAACTTGACTCAACATTTTGAAATTCATAAACATCAGTAGAGTCATTGAAAGAGTAAGAAGTTGAGGTTACCCCATTGTCAATTACCATGAGGCAAAGATTGACAATCTCATCTTCATTTAAGTTGTTGTCCGATGATTCACTCTTGGAGCAACTTTGAGTGGCCTTCATTGCCTCTTCTTACGTTGTTCATCTTTAGGAGGCTTCTTTCCCAATTTTTCTTTCTTTAGAAACTTGTGCGAATTTTTGGGTGATCAAAGCCATTTCATCATCCTCATCACTCTTATGATCTTTTCCCTTTTTCTTTGAGCTTGAGGATTTCAAGGCCATGTCTTCTCTTTTGATCTCATTTTTCTTGTCTTCTTCAACAAGCACGGCTAACTCCATTTCATGGGTAATGAGAGATCCCATGAATTGTTCAATTGACAAGTTTGTCAAATCTTTCGCTTCCAGGATAGCCTTGACCTTTGGTTGCCATTGCTTTGGTAAAGCCCTAGGAATTTTCTCAATAATTTCTTCATTAGCATAAACTTTAGCAAGATTTTTTAAGCTATTGATGATAGTTGTAAAACGGGTAGACATATCACCAATAGACTCAAAAGGCAACATTTTGAACATTTCATAAGATTGAACAAGCAAATTAAATTTTGACTTTTAGACTTGGCTTGTTCCCTCATGAGTCACTTAAAGTTTATCCCAAATTTCTTTTGCAGATTCACAAGATGAAATTCTATTGTATTCATTTGGGTCTAAACCGCAATATAATAAATTCATTGCCATTGCATTCATTTTAATGAGTTTCTTATCAGCATCATTATACTCATCTTTCGTTTTTGAAATAGAAATACCATTTAAAATTTTTGTAGGAAGATGAGGGCCTTTGACCACCATTTGCCATAAATCAAAATCTTGAGAAATCATATAGATTCTCATTCTATTTTTCCATTAAGCATAATTTGATCCATTAAAACACGGTGGTCTATTTGCCGATTGACCCTCACTATAAGAGATGCGAGAAGTGTTGGTTTTCATTTAGATCTTAACTCAAATTTTCAAAAACTTTTGAAAATAGAATAGCCGAAACTTTGATACCAATTGTTGGCCCGAAATGGAAACCTTAGAGGGGGGGGGGGGGGGGGGGGGTGAATAAGGTTTTAGCGGAAAATTAACCTTTTAAAAACTTAATTTCAAATTAAACACAATCACAAATAATAAAGTAAAGAGATAAGTGAAGAGACACTTGCAAATCGAGTTTTCAAGTGGTTCGGCAATCCGCACACCGCGGCCTACGTCCACCCCTCAAGAACACCTCTTGAGGATTCCTTTACTCCAATCTACTTCATGGGTGTAGACCAAATTGTTACAAGAGCCTCCAATCTCCCCCAAAGAAGAAAACCTCTTCTTTGCAATCAAGGGTTACTAACCCTCACTCTTTACAAATGATTTGAATACAAATTAAACTCTCTCTCTCTCTCTCTCTCTAGAGTGGATAATACAATTTAAAGCTCACACAATAACTCCTTAGTGAATAGATAATACAAATAAAAGCTCACTACAATTTGATCTCTCAAGAATTACAATTGAAAGCTAGAGCAAGTTGATTTTTCACTCAAACTAGGGCTCAAACATGAATGATAATTAAACAAGATATTTGAAAGATTTTGTTGATGTTGCTTCTTTTTTGTGACCCTTAAAAACATCCTTATATATAGCTTTTGAAAGATTATAGCCGTTGGAAGTGATTGGGTACATTTAAGACAACTTTTAGAGAGTTAGAAAACTAGCCGTTAGGAGTTCAGCGTGTTTCAGTCGACTGGATCGAAGGTTCAGTCAACTAGAAAGTTTATAACAGAGAAGAGACATTCTACTATAAAATTTGGTCAATTAAATAGTGCTCTAGTCGACTGGACATCATTTTGGTCGACTGGACCCTTAATTTTTCAGTCGACTGGATTCTGCTGGTTTTTGGCAGACTGACACCGCTTTACTAAAACGACCATAACTCCCTCTACAAAATGAATTTTTACAATCCGTTTGAAGATTAGGAAACTAGATTAAAATACCTTTCCAACCATGTAAAACTAAATATCTAATTCCTTACAAATTGGATCAGGTTTGCCTTTAAAGATGACCTATCTGCGCAAAGGTGTATGTTTTGACTTAGCCACTTGAAAGCTTTTATGAAATGAATTTAATTGAGTGGTCTAAGTATGTTTAGGTCCTTGAGAGTATTTTAAAGTGTGAGAACAAGGATCCTAAAGTCCAATTAAAGTTACTTGAGCCCTTATGAGTGATTGATCAAAATGCTTACAAGTAAATCCTAGTCTTCAACGAAGGATGAAAAATCTTCAAGTCTTCAAGCTTGATCCTTGTTGAGCTCCATTACTCTTGGGCTTCACCACATGCTATCTCATGAACTCAAACAAAGTTAGAACATTTAAGATCTCTATCAAGAGATTAGCACAATGAAAATGACATGATAATTTATTGGATTAGAATCATTAAGAACATACAATTATCACTAGATTTGTCATCATCAAAACAAACAAAAAATAATGCGTTAAATAAATTCAAGGCTAACTCTAACGAATGTGGACTACAATCATTGTACATGGCTGGACATGGATTGACGGTGTCCAAAAGTATGTGGACTGCAATCACTGATCCGGAGGTTTGACTGCGTGAGTCATGGCTTAGTGTGATATACATTGATAGATAGTGTCCTAAAGTTTGTGGACTGCAATTAATGGTATATCCATGGCATACATTGATTGACAGTGTCCTAACGCATTGTGGATACCGGCATTTGGGCCCACTTTTAATTTTAAAACAATTTCTTTCAAATTCAAATTCAAATACGAGTCTCCACTTAATTTTTAAAGGGAAAATTAAGAAACCATTTTAAAGCAAACTGATCTTTTACGAAACCAAAGATTTCTAGGTCCGGGGATTATGGAATGAGAGGGAAAGGAGCCCGATAGACTAAAACACCCCCTCTCATCCTATCAGGCGATAGGCCTCTACTCAACATTCTCTTTAATCGCATTATTAATCTAAGCATGCCCTCAACTAATACAAGTATACATATACATTACAAAAGCATGTCTAAAAGGGTGTAAGGTTGCTAACGATAAAATAGCATTCATAATCCACATAATTTAAGTAGCAAGCTAAATGATGTGCAAATAGGGAACTAGAGAACTAACCCAGGATCTAGCCGTGAAATGGAAATGTGCAATGCATACATATAAAATAAAACCTAAGAAAAGGTCTCGAACGCATATAAACACATAAGGCAAGACCTAGTCTAAGGTGTTGCATGTGGAGTCGAAAATCAGTTAAAATCAAAGAAGTAAATTAAACTAGAGGAGGGTTGAGAAATTGTACCTCAAATGCGCTACAAAACAAAGGGTTAGTCCACATGCTTTGATCAAAAGATATCAAATAATCAACCCTAAGCTTCTAGCTTAAATCTATCAATCATGAAAGGAATTGACCTATTTATGGATTCCTTCTAATTAGTTGAAAATATATCACCTCTATAGATATGCAAGTCTCAACTAGGAGCCAATGCAATGTCCATATAGAGGTTGTATGATCCCATCATGATTATAAGGAACTCACAACTAGGTTCAATTAGGGATAAACTAAATCCAACTTCATCTAAGAACTAGTTCTAATCGTAAGCGATAACATACATGAATGAATGCATGGACATGGACAAAGATGAGCTATGAGATGCTCATTGATTTGGATCACTTAGTCTCTGGATTTAAACTTAATTATCATTATTCAAAACATGGTTTGAGTCCTAGGACATTAGGAGACCATTCATGTTAAGTTTGACAAGATTTATCAAAACAGTGACTGTATTTCAGGATTTACAGAGAGCAAACAAGACTTTCAAAGCTAGAAAAACCATAGTTCCAACGGTTAGATCTTAAAGATTGTTGGATATGACATGCCTCTATGAGTCTAGTTTCTAACCCAAAAACAAAATCAAGGTTTGAACGGTTAGATCTCCGGGAATAAGGAAAATACTAGACATCACTCAGGAATCTGCAACTCTCTGTCCAGAAATCTTGTACGATTTTCTAAAAATAGAAAACAAATGAGAAACACTTAGATCCTTTTAGGGTATCTTCCTAACACATTAAACTACCCATAAAAAATTATTATAGGCCAAGAAAGTTTGGTTAAGGGTCTGTTTATTAATTTTAAAAACGGACTTACTGTTCTGGAATTTCGGATAGAGAGTTGCTTGCTTTGAAGTCATAAGACCAAACCATCTTAAACATGGAATTTCAACAAAACAAAAATCACAGAGGTACTTAAATGAGTCATGAACATTCTCCAATTGGTCTCATCCCATTCCCATGGACCATGATTTAATGAAAAATCTTTGATCACAGTGGGTTTAAGGATTCACTGCACCATTGTTAGATTGATGTTCATATTTTGAATTCAAACTTAAACAATACCTAGTTCGTCTCCCAAACATATGATCCTTGAGGATTATAGAGTTATGACATCTTATTCTTCTCTCAAGTTGATGGTCCTTGGAGACTTAAGCAAGACCAAACCCATATGAACCTTCAAAGGACATAGAGAGGGTCCTATGAGATTCTCAATTTGAAGGTTCCAAGTCATGAGTTAGGACCTTGAATCCATTCAAACTTGTGTGGATACTATTATGATCGACTTAATCCCCACATAAATCATGAGATTATGGGAGACTAAGATATCACTCTTAAGCAAACCACTTGAGATATAGGAGATCTCATAGATTTTCAAAAGAAGCAATATCAAGAGTGAAACAAAATTAAGAGTTATTTGAGAGGGTCCAAAATAACAAAATCTCCTTATGAATTAGTTTTAGTTAAAACCCAAGACTTGTTTAGATCCAAACTAGTGAACCACCATGAGATTCAATCACAAATTCTATGTGGTGTGTGATGAAATGAGGTAGGAAGAGAGGTTTTGAAAATGTGTAAAGATCCTAGACTATGAATTTGTGATTGAATTTGCCTAATTCTACAAAGGATTGAGAGGTTACCTCTATGACCTCAAAGATTTCTTCTATCTCTTGTGAAGTTCTTCCAAAAAAATCTTCAAATTCTTCAAGAAAACTCTCTTTTTTCTCTCTCAATTCTCTCTATTGTATGTATATAAGCCTTGTATATATATCAATTTGATTCAAAATCCAAGTGGAAGTCCCAATAATGGAGATGAAGGTCTGTTTATATAGACCAACATTACAAGGATAAATGGGTAAATTCGGGTGAAAACCCATGTGCAAAGTTTTCTTCTAGAACATGTGAGAAAAGTAGTCTGTTACAGAACGTGGCACTCGACGAATTGCCTGCGGCACTTGCTGAGTGCCGGGCGGCACTCACTGAATGCCGGACGGCACTCAGCGAGTGCCGCTGGCTTCGCCGCGTGCCGCGGCTAACAGAATTTCTGTCTTCTTTTTAATTTTCAAAATATATATTAACAAAAACTTAATTATTGACAAATTATGTTAAAATACTTATATTTGTAATATATTTTGTTAAGAATACATCCATAGTATAGACTTTAATGTGTCATTTCTCTTTTCTTTTTCTTTTCTTTTCTTTTCTTTCCTTTTCATTTTCTCCTTTTATTTTCTTTTCAAAACTTCTTTTATATCTTATTATTATTATCATTCTTTTTAGGACGAATTCTCAGACTGATTTTCTCATACGTTCTTCAACGTTCGGGTTTCTCCCCAATACCCAATTTCTTTTTCTTTTATTTTCAATTTTAAAACTTGATTTAAAGAATCTTTAAAGAATTTGAATTCTATGGAAAATCTTTGAATTTCACCGGTCATCGTCATCATCGATCTTTTAGAGGTAACCAATCCCTGGATTTGATGTTTGGTCAAAATTGGGGTGTCTACACGCATGTGGACTGAAATCAACGATATGTCCATATTGTGATTCAGGGTGATGTATATTAAGTGACAGTGTCCTAACGAATGTGGACTGCAATTAATGGTACATCCCTCGTATGTCATGGATTGATATACTCCGATCAACAGTGTCGTAACGTATGTGGATTGTGGTCAAGGGTGTATCCATATAATCGTATTGTCAAGTTGTTCATCGAATCCTTAGAGTATGTTGGACTTTGCCTAACAAGATGTTTAAATGATTGGTTTGAAGAAAATATACTATCAGCAGAACTTAATCTATATCATTCATAACTTGTAATAACTTTTTAATTGTAATACCTCATTAGTATTTTACTCACTCAACTCTCAGTAAACTGACGGCCTTTATTGCCTGGACATTCCCCGTCTAGACTACCTTGTCCCCAGTAATGCAGGTGATGGACCCTATGATGACGGCTACTACGTACCCGGAAGAGGATTATGCAGAGGGTGGCCTCATTAATGACGGTGATGTCGGGGACGGCTACGACGCCGAGGACTACATCTACGCCAGCTAAAGACTCAGAGATGGATATTAGTTTTATACTTATCACGCCCCCCAAGTACCAAAAATAGGGAAAAATAAATCTCCTTTATGGGTTCGTGGACATGTGACTGGTTGATTAACCGTTCTGTCCCTTCTAACTCCACACATGCCTTCATAAGGGAAAAACTAGAGCATAAACATCACTTAAACTGAACTGAATCATAATTACAACAACAGGAGGTATAATGATTACAATAACTGCAACTTATTACAAGAGGCCATACTAAGCTTATACACAAGCTTAAACACTGAAATAGCTATCTCCTGTTCTCCAGTTTGGCTCTAACCTTTCTTGGCTTCACAGTATTGTATCCAAAGCTCACTCTCCTGCCTTAAGAAAACCTGCAACACTCTGGACATGAGAATGTCCAGGGCGTAAAATGCCATCAGCTTTGGAATAAAGCTGAGTGAGTTACATAACCACGCAATAATCTATAATATAAACCGTTTCTCTATTTGCATCATAGTTTTAGTATCTTGAGATACGGTAACATTCTTATCAAAGACTCATTCTTTTATGGGCATGGTAAAGGTCTCAATTAAAATCTTTAGGTAGTACACATCTCTTAATACTTTATTCATAGAATACATTTCCCTTTTGTTAATGGTGTCAGTGATTAAGTTAAGCAAGGGGTATCTTTTAAGGTTACCACCATTAAAGTAAGTGATTCATCATTTCTTATTCTCAGAACCATGTCTCGTTCAAACCCATCCATACCTTTCGAAGTTTAGCCCAGGATTGAACTGACCAACGACGTTTACTGAAAGAAGACTTAACTCCAAATGCATTTACCGGTCAAGAAAGAACAACACTCGATAATGAACAGCTTGATTGAACACATCACTGATGATCCTTAGAACAAGTGTGCGGGATATTAATAATCTCTTGGTCGAACACGTCATCCCGATCCTCAGGTCACCCGCACGTTACCGAACACGTCATGCCGATCCTCAGACCAAGGGTACAGGAAATTATCAATCACTTGGACGAACACGTCATGCTGATCCTCAGGTCACCCGTACATAACCGAACACGTCATGCCGATCCTCAGTCCAAGGGTGCGAAAAAATAATCAACCACTTGATCGAACATGTCATGACAATCCTTAAGTCATCCGCACTTGACCGAACACGTCATGCCGATCCTCAGATCAAGAACACAAAACATAACTCTCCAATCGACTCCATGGAATTACTGAAAGACCAACTTTGCAAGAAATATCAGAACACGACACGAAGGTTCACGAATCAACTTTAACTGGTAGTCACCTGACGAAAAATGATGCCCAACGTCCCTCATTCACTTAAAATCTGTTATTGAAGGTTTTATCGTTATCTTACGCGTTCGTACGTTTCGTAATTTAGTTCATTAATAACATCCATTTATACTTTTGAAGTAACGTTTATACATCCGTCATTCTATTTTATAACATTTGTACGATGGAAATTTCCCAATTACTATCAATGGAATAATCGTGCCATACAACATATTTATAGCTTGGGTATAAACTTTAAATGGTCAAATCATATTGAATTCATAATAGTAGAAATATAGCATATAGCTCATGGATCTTTAAACATGGCTTTGATACTAACAATTTTATAGATAAAACTCTTGACATGCCTGAGTTGTCAGTATCAAGATATAAAAGTATTCTTTACTTTTCAAAAGATTTGCAGTGTGGAAGTAAAGGTCGAACCCACAGAGATTGACTAACTACCGTGTTTTAATCTTAAAACCTAAATCTAATTAATTATAAAAACGGATTTCGATTTTAATTTGAATTAACTAAGAACATAAAAATAAATCTAAACTATGAAAGCAATTTAAATAGTTGTTTTTAAATAATGTTTAAGGGAACCTAGGATTGCAAATCCACCACTAGCTTCATAATAGGAATATTTATGAATTACTTTAGCTTATTACGTTGGATGAATATGGGGAATTGTAGCTACAAGCCCAATTCCTCCGACAAGAAGATAATCATGGTTCAAGCACCAACATAATCCATGTGCAGTTAGCATGAATTATCCCACACTAAACTAGGGTTGTGATCTAATCCATCTAACCTAGGCATGGACTATTCGGATACTTGATAGCACGAATCAATAAAGCACCATCACATGTAAACAATCTAAACAAGCACAGCAAGAATAGATCGTTGAGCACATCACAGTCAAAATAGATCTAAGACAAGAATAAATTCTGAAAGTAATGATTTAATCAATTAAAGTACGATTTATTTATAAAAAATCCTCTAAACATGTAATCATCATCCATACATAATAAAACTAAAAGAAATACATAAATAAAACCCTATTACTTGGCTAGGGTTTCATTGAAACCCTAGATCTAGAGTTTAGTTGTCCATAGAATTGATGAATAGCAAGAGGTTGATGGAGGAGGCCATGTGAATCCTTGGTCTTCTTCTTCTTCTCCTTGCTTTCCTCTCTTCAAAATGGCTGAAAAAAATATGTGTATATTGATGTATCTAATGTTGTGTAATGATGTGTAATCCTAAATTTGAGTTAGAATAGGATTTATATAGAGTTTGGAAGGATTTAGGAAGCTTTCCTAAGCCAAATCGCACTAAAGCTGCTATATTTTGTAATCTGGACGTCATATGCACAAACCACCTTCGCTGGGCACTTTAATTTAACAAAATGCGTGTTTTTGATTTTTGCACAGGTCGCTCGCGCGACCCGCTCGCGCGAGGTCCTTTTCGCTGCACTGCGCGACTTTCGTAGAATTGCGATAACTTTCTGCTCGGAACTCGGATTGACTTGCCGTTTGAAGCCACGCGTCCGTAACTCAAAGATCTACATTTTATATCTCTGGAGAAATTTCTCAAATCCAAAGTATCCTTTGTCAAAAATGCAATTTTCCGAGACTTCTACTGCATTCAGCTTTCACCGGAATCACCATTTGAGCCCAGGATGACTTCCAAAGCCACTAATCATTGGATTTTTGTGCATTTTCATATTAAAGCTCCAAAACCTACAAAATATAGAATACTTATTAAAAATCACTTAATAACTACATGAAATGAGCTAACAAAGCGTATTTTTAGGACTATAAACGGCAACTATTCGTCGCCGATCACACCCCCAAAACTACTCTTTGCTAGTCCTCGAGCAAAAAGAACAACAAAAAAATAAAAAAATAAAAAATAAAATTGCTACTATAAATACTACTCCATTTTCGTATGGATCACGATTGCATTTAGCATATGCAACAAGCCTTTTAAACCCCTAGGTGTCCCTAGTCGGACGAGTGAAGTCTCGTGAGGGTTCTCGTCAACAAGTCACCCACAACCATCTTTATTAACTTATAAATTTAAAAAGTTTTATTCAAACGAAAAATAAAACAATCAATACTCCTTATTATAAAACAATGATTCGAAATAGAATAATGAACAAGAAGAAACGGAATCAAACGTTCACCTACGTCCTGAAAAACAATCCCAAGTACATGAATCGTATAAATCAATAGAATTTCTCATAAAATTGCACGTGTGTGATATGGTAGTCAAATGAACACGCGCATGTCATAAACTTGGAATATCACTCGGATAACCATCCAACTATGCTTTGACTACGAATCTCACAATGTCAATTACACTCTAAAATGAAACACTCAGAAATAGGTGTAATTTTTCTAATATATGTGAGTAAAGGAAATATATTTTCAAAACGAGAATACTCACATATGACTCGAAAAGGACGCATGACACGAAAGAACAGTAGTCTCATGGATAGGACGCCAATAATCAAGAGAAATTAATCATTACCATGTTTTAATCCCCCTCCCATCGTTTTCATATCCGAACCATGTTTCCTAGGATCAGGTAGGACTTTTCAAAGGTTGTAATGTGGCTCAGGCAATGAAAAATGATAGAACGGATTAATTGGGTAGGTTTAGAATGGCATTGTAAGGCCTGTTCGATCTCTTTCATTCTTCTTCTACAAACTTTCATCTTTTCTTTCTCTTCATTCCTTTTCATTCACTTTTCTTCTTTTCTTTCATTTTTTTCCTCAACCTTCTCTTCTTTATTTTGTTTTCTTTTTCCGTTTTCTTTTCTCGCTTCTCAAATGACTATTTGAATACCAAGCAACTACCCCAATAGCATCTTATTTTCTTCCTCCTTTTCAACACATCACCTTAACACTTCTAAAAGGTGACAAATCTCTCAGTGGTGAACTCCAAATTTGTCAAGTCGGAGCAAAAACAAGGATAATGGTAATCAAAGAAAGAAATGGCATTTTAACGGCTCAAAGGGGCGAACTAAGGAAATTTTATCTTTTATCGACCGGCAGTAAACAAAGAGAGCCTAAAATCATTTCCTAGGGTAATACGGTTCTTCAATGTTTACGACGGAAGATTATTTAGCATGGTAACAAATATTTTAACTTGATTATCAACCAAAACAAGAATAATGAGACTAAACAACAAATAGATGCGCTATTTCAATGAAATTCGACAAACACCAGATATTTATAACCCTCTAAAAAGAAAAGATAGGCTCAAAAGCTCACCGGGTCTAGTCTCCACCATGTGTTATCTAGAAATCCGAATTATATTATAGTTCACATCAAACATGTATTCAAGCGACTACGTGCAGTGCATAGGTTTGTGTGCAAATTTATGATATAAAACTACGATTCAAACAATACATAACTTAAAACGTTACATCATAACTTCAGTAAATATTTAACCACATATTCTCTTGTTTACCATTCTATAACAATCAAAGTTATTTAACAAGAAGTATCAAATTAAAATTGCAAAAACGTCGGTAACATCGTTTATTTAAACACACTTATTGAAAATTTTAAAATTTTGCATAAAATAATGTGCATGTGTGTGCATACCCCCAAACCTAAACCTTGCATTGTCCCCAATGAAACAATAAATTGAAAGAAAGGGAAGTACGTAAGAAAGGAACGATAATACCTCGATCTTGACAAGCCTAGAATAGGTGAACACAAATGAATATGGCAATAAAATTCAATGTTACCTGTTAATACTAGATAAACGAAAAGAAACTAACAAAAGAATATTAAAAATAAACGAAACTAAACTATAAAATATAAATTTAAAGACTAATCGAAACTAAACGTAAACTAGCAAAAGGAAAAGAAATAAAACGAAAAAGTATAAATGTAACAAGGAAAACAACGAACACGAACTAAACTGAACCAAATAAACAAAAACAGAAAAGAAACACAAATAAAATAGGTAGGGGGAAGGATATAGAAAACAAAAGGGAAAAAATAGGAAAATGAGGAATCGCGCGAGCGGTCCGCGCGAGCGGCCGTCGCGCGCGCGAATTCCTAAATTATATATATATATATTTTATATATATTTTTTAATTGCGCCAGCGGGACCCCCTCGCGCCCGCGAAACCAGGCGCGAGAAGAAGCAGAGGCATCATATAAGAAAAAGCAAGGAAAAACGCCTAAGGCACAAACTCGCGCCAGCGGACCGCGCGAACGAGGCCTCGCGCGAGCGGATCGCTCGCGCGAGTTGGGTTTTTTTTCTCCATTTGGCTAAAATTATGTATGTAATATTAAAATAAATTAATTCCAACCCCCAAACCTATCCAGAATGTCCAAAACAGACTCAAACAGACTCAAAAATGACCAAAAATAAGAAAAACGAACGAAATAAAGCTTGGGTTGCCTCCCAAGAAGCGCTAACTTTTACGTCTTCAGCTAGACCGTTCTAGCTCAAGACTCACGGAGGTTGAAAATTAGACTTTGTACCCCTAAGAATATCAGGTAGAGCTCGGTGGTAAGCAGAAATCACGTCGCTTTGAATTAATTCGATTGACGGTTTGTCAGTATGTTCAAATCGATTTCTTACCTTCCGAGTAGATTCAGCATTAGGGTCCGAGGTATTAGGGTTCATCCACTCATCATCCGCTATATCTTTATCGTTACTCACATTTATTGCTTTGTTAGGCTCAATATTTCGTCTTACCTCACCTTCCGCCTCACATAGGTAATCGTCGTCTTTAGGAGGTTGATCCACAGCATTAAAAACGTTTAATTTTAAGTTCATGTTCCCAAACGACACTTTCATTACCCCCGTCCGGCAGTTAACACGTGCGTTAGCGGTTGCTAAGAATGGACGACCTAGAATGACAGGAGTGTGTTTCCTAGCATCTAGCACGGGTTCAGTGTCAAGGACCATGAAGTCGACAGGATAATAGCATTTATCAACCTTAACCAAGACGTCCTCGACGATTCCTCTAGGTATTTTAATAGAACGATCCGCTAATTGTATTGTAGCGGCCGTAGGTTTCAGTTCACCTAGACCTAATTGTTTATAGACGTGATAAGGTATGAGATTAACACTAGCACCTAAGTCAAGGAGAGCCCTATGAATGACAGTGTCACCTATGACACATGATATCGTTGGCGTACCAGGATCCTTATATTTTGGAGGTGAGTGTTGAAATATAGAACTTACTTTTTCTGTGAGGAAGACCTTTTTAGGTGTATGACTCCGCAATTTGCGTTTTTGAGTACATAGGTCTTTTAAACATTTAGCATAAGCGGGAATTTGTTTAATAGCATCGAGGAAGGAATATTAATTTTAACTTGTTTAAACACCTCGAGTATATCTTCCATTTTTGACCCTTTCTTGGGCAAATGTGACGGTCCCTCAACGTTTGGTGGATATGGCATTCTCGGAATATGATTAGTCAGGGCCGGTTCATTTTCTTTTCCACTTTGATTCACATCCTCACCCCTCTCTTTATTAGAGTTGACGTTCACATCTACCACATTCTCATTCTTATTAGGGGTTTCTATCACCTCCTCTCGTGTAATCATCCTAGTTGAGACGGCGTTTACTTGTTCATTCGACCCCTTAACCTCATATTGTCCCTTAGGGTTTTGAATTGTTTGACTAGGCAACGTCCCCTCGTTTCTACGACTCACTACAGTAGCTAGTTGTCCCATTTGGGATTCAAGCTTCGCAATGGATTGTGTATGAGAGTGCACTATTTGTGCTTGTGCCTGTACTTGCGTTTCAATTTTATTAAGGGATGCCAACACCTTTTCCTCAAAAATGTTACCCCTTGGAGGGTTCGGATTAGGATGCGGTTGTTGGTATTGATTAGGTTGAAACTGAGGTCGATAAGCATTAGGAAAATTCGTCGCCTCATTAGGATTATTATTATTATTATTTTTCCAAGAGAAGTTAGGATGGTTTCTCCATGGCGCATCCGGATTGTTAGTAGTTGCATTATAATTATTTCGTGGGTATTGTTGAATAGAATTAATGTGCTGCTCCACGAATTCCGGAAATTGACTCGCCGATGGACATGCAAGTATCGAATGTGAAGGATCAGAACATAATGCACAAATTTCACGAGCGGGTGGGGCTGTCGTTTGGTTCATTGTTAAAAGTCGGTCAAGTTTGTTAGATAGTTCTTTTATTTCAATTGATTGACTTGACTCGAACTTTGCCTCCCTCTTAGGTTGATTAAGATATCCTTCCGAACGTACCGACACAGTCTGATGCATCGAGTTCTCGCTTAACGTTTCAAAAATTTTCCAAGCCTCGTCGGCGCTTTTGTGTAGGAAAGTTCCTGCACAAACGGCATCGATGGTATTCCTAACAGAGGGAATAAGCCCCTCGTAGAAGACTTGAACCAATTGCCACTTGGGAACCTGATGGTGTGGGCATGAGCGTAACAATTCTTTAAATTGTTCCCAAGTGTCATAAAGAGTCTCCCCATCTTGCATCACAAAATTAGTTATATCTTTTCTTATCTTATTTGTACGCATAATAGGGAAAAACTTTTGTAAAAAGGCGGTGTGTAAGGCTTCCCATGTTTTTATTGTGTTTGGCTCAAGTGATTGAAGCCAATATTTAGCTTTGTCTTTTAATGAGAATGGAAAGAGCCGCATTTTTAATTCATCATCAGTAAGATTTTGAATTTTCAAAGTGGAGCATATGTCCTGAAAATCTCCTAAGTGTTTATATGGATCTTCATTTAAACGGCCATGGAAAGATGGAAGTAGCGAGATGGTAGACGACTTTATCTCAAAGTGAGATGCCGTCGCCTCCGGTAAGTCGATACAAGTTTGTGGCGTGTAAGTCGTCGGAATAAAATAATCTTTAAGTGGAGGAGGTGGTGGTATATTAGGATTATTCAAATTATTTCCGTTGTTATTTGGGTTGTTTTCGTTATTATTTCCAATGTCTGCCATTTTAATCGGTTCTATGTTATGAAAGCGTGGTTTCCTTAGTCTTGTAAGGGTACTACGTATTTCAGTTTCAAATAAAGACGTTGGTTTTGGTGTCAAATCAGCGTCTATTAAAAACCTTGTTCTAGAAGTTAAGTTTGAAGACTTGTTAAGTCTTAATGTACGTTCAAGTTCAGAGTCAAAAGGTTTTAATTCCGGTTTATTTGAACGTGTACCTAACATAAACTAAAAGAAAGTGAACTAAAAACAAAAACTGACTCAACAAAAAAAACAAATAGCAATCACGCAACTACGATAACAAGCACTCAACTACTGTGATGCATGAATATTATCCTGTAATGCAATGACCGCGTCAAGCCCAGCGCCCCGGGTTTCCTAGCTAATGCAGTGCAATTAACCCTAAACTAATGCAAATAGTGCGTCACAGCGCCCTGACTTACAGTGGTTTAAAGCGAGTTTCACAAGAAGCAATTTACATAAGTTTTATTTATTTTATTTGCGTAAGCTCCTTTGATGTAATTAGCTACTCCACTCGGAAACGTTGGAATTTGATGACTCGGAAACCTATAAAATAAAAGAACAAGTTAGTAATTTAAAACAAAAACAGAAAATAAGAAGAATAAGAACTAATATAATATTTACGAATTAACTAAACTAAGATTATAAAATTAAAGGTAGTAACGCAATCCCCGGCAACGGCGCCAAAAATTGATGTTGTCAGTATCAAGATATAAAAGTATTCTTTACTTTTCAAAAGAATTACAGTGTGGAAGTAAAGGTCGAACGCACAGAGATTGACTAACTACCGTGTTTTAATCTTAAAACCTAAATCTAATTAATTATAAAAACGGATTTCGATTTTAATTTGAATTAACTAAGAACATAAAAATAAATCTAAACTATGAAAGCAATTTAAATAGTTGTTTTTAAATAATGTTTAAGGGAACCTAGGATTGAAAATCCACCACTAGCTTCATAATAGGAATATTTATGAATTACTTTAGCTTATTACGTTGGATGAATATGGGGAATTGTAGCTACAAGCCCAATTCCTCCGACAAGAAGATAATCATGGTTCAAGCACCAACATAATCCATCTGCAGTTAGCATGAATTATCCCACACTAAACTAGGGTTGTGATCTAATCCATCTAACCTAGGCATGGACTATTCGGATACTTGATAGCACGAATCAATAAAGCACCATCACATGTAAACAATCTAAACAAGCATAGTAAGAATAGATCGTTGAGCACATCACAGTCAAAATAGATCTAAGACAAGAATAAATTCTGAAAGTAATGATTTAATCAATTAAAGTACGATTTATTTATAAAAAATCCTCTAAACATGTAATCATCATCCATACATAATAAAACTAAAAGAAATACATAAATAAAACCCTATTACTTGGCTAGGGTTTCATTGAAACCCTAGATCTAGAGTTTAGTTGTCCATAGAATTGATGAATAGCAAGAGGTTGATGGAGGAGGCCATGTGAATCCTTGGTCTTCTTCTTCTTCTCCTTGCTTTCCTCTCTTCAAAATGGCTGAAAAAAATATGTGTATATTGATGTATCTAATGTTGTGTAATGATGTGTAATCCTAAATTTGAGTTAGAATAGGATTTATATAGAGTTTGGAAGGATTTAGGAAGCTTTCCTAAGCCAAATCGCACTAAAACTGCTATATTTTGTAATCTGGACGTCATATGCACAAACCACCTTCGCTGGGCACTTTAATTTAACAAAATGCGTGTTTTTGATTTTTGCACAGGTCGCTCGCGCGACCCGCTCGCGCGAGGTCCTTTTCACTGCACTGCCCGACTTTCGTAGAATTGCGATAACTTTCTGCTCGAAACTCGGATTGACTCGCCGTTTGAAGCCATGCGTCCGTAACTCAAAGATCTACATTTTATATCTCTGGAGAAATTTCTCAAATCCAAAGTATCCTTTGTCAAAAATGCAATTTTCCGAGACTTCTACTACATTCAGCTTTCACCGGAATCACCATTTGAGCCCAGAATGACTTCCAAAGCCACTAATCATTGGATTTTTGTGCATTTTCATATTAAAGCTCCAAAACCTACAAAATATAGAATACTTATTAAAAATCACTTAATAACTACATGAAATGAGCTAACAAAGCGTATTTTTAGGACTATAAACGGCAACTATTCGTCGCCCATCTATGCGATAGCACTTACCATAGCACACATATATCAATACAGATATGAAGGTATGTAGCAACATTAATCCACACAATATATATATATATATATATATATATAGAATACATCATGCAAATAGCTTGTAGATATCTTGAATAGATCTTAATACTAATTAGGGTGAGGTTAGAAAACTCACCTCGAGTCGCCGATCCTCGGTAGTAGCTAACCGTCAAGTGCTACAACAATAACCAGAAGAAACAGAATAAAGTATAAGAACTAGCTATAGGGGCAAAATGGTAATTTTACCAAATGAGGATATAAACCTCAAGGTAGTGATCTATAGGTCATTCTAAGTCTAACGCCATTGACTAAACTCAAATCAGAGTCAGTCGCGTTTTACGAGGTGAAAGGTAGGGCTTACTACACTAATACTCCCTAAAAGACAAGCTGTATTTTCGACTGAGTCGAAAGGTCACCAAACTTTAAGGTAATGTTCTAGACATTATTCTAAGACTCTGGAAACTGACCGCATAATTTTCGGAGTCCTAGATTATTTATTATGAATTATTGAAGATAATATATATCAGAAAATACCCGAAAATGGATTTAAATCCATGATTATAATTATACTGAGAAATCAATACTTAGAAGTATTTTTATTAAATACTAGATATTAAAATACACTACCAGTATTTATCTCATAATTTTCGGAGCTCGTTTAGTATTTATAATAATTAATATACTAATAAAATAGCTCCTTATTGATTATTAATAATACTAATATATAGTATTGAGAGCATTTTTGCTCACCCAAAATTTGGTACACCTATGCTCACCCAAGCATCCCATTGGCCAATGCAGTGGGGCCCAGGATTAAACAAATGTTGTTTAATATTGTTTAATCCTGGGCCCCACTGCATTGGCCAATGGGATGCTTGGGTGAGCATTGGTGTACCAAATTTTGGGTGAGCAAAAGTATTTTCTATAGTATTATAGCTTTATAGATCTTGGGATATCATAAAATAGTATTGGGGATATTCTCCTAATTATCCATAATTTATTAAAGCCCATAAGCATTTAAAATCAATTTAAATACTAAGGAAACTTAATATTTATTATTTATATTATACATAAAGATAAACCATATGCTATTATATAACCATAATATACAGAGTATATGAAATATTAATTAATAATTTTGTATAAAACATTACTAGGGACATATTCCTAATTTTCTGAAATTTACAAATACATATAGGTATTTAATATTCATTTAAATACCCTTAAAATTATTTATTTGTACATACTAATAATAATTATATTATTATTATAATAATGCAATTATACTTAGTATGTTAAGAATACTATATTAGATTATTCCATAATTTAAAACAATAATAATACATTTATAAACTATTTTATAATAATAAAATCATTTAAAACTAATTAAGAATAATAATAATATTATTAATAATAATCCCAGACCCGTCGGGTCAACCCTAACCGACCCTATGCTAAACGGGTAACCCGTTTATAGAAACAAGGAAACCCAAAGCAGCGACCCAATGAGTCAGACCCGACCCGACCCGACCGAATCCTAAGCAGACTACCCACTAATACTCACAAGGAACCCATCCTAAAACCCCTTTCGGGTTGAACCTAACCCAAACCCAAACCCGAACCCATCTGTACTCACAATACAACCCGTCCCAAAACCCGGATCTCCAACCCGGCGTCAAAATGACGCCGTTGGACTTAAAAGGTCCATGGGTCCTATTTGACCCAACCCGAGCCCACGATCCTAACCACTCACACTCACAACCTGACCCGCCCCATTAACCCGGACCCGACCCAAACGAATCTGATATGATCCGAAGCCAAACGACGTCGTTTGGTTAAGTCATTTTCGGGTTATATAAGTGAACCCGACACGTTTACAATTAAAATGATATAACCCTAATACAAACGGGTTTGTACCATTGGTTAAGCTTGAAGTACAAGCATTTAAAGCACCTAGGATCCGGCCTTCTTCTCCGATGAAACAAGGGCGCCGAAAAATCGGGGCTCTCCGGAAAATCTTCTCTCCCTCAAATCTCTCTCATTTCTCACTCAAAATGCATGAGACCAACGCCATTAGCTTCATCTCGAGGCCCTCTACAACATACTAGGAGCTTAAGACTGGGTCTATTCATCTTAGGGTCCTACCAAATGATTATTCTTTCAGCCAAAACCGAGAATAATGGCTTGCATGGCCGGCCAAACAAGGTCCTAATAAAAAACTGCTACTAGGAGGTTCTTCTGGGTTCATTAGGGTCTGTTTGGTGTAGGAGAAAGGGGCTTTGGTTGTGATTTGTAAATCAAGCTCAATCTTGAGCTCTAATGGCTGGTCGGAGCTTACACAGAGCCTTAGGCTCTGTTTGGCTACTTGCATGTGGGTCCTAAGAATGCCTAGATGGCATGCAAGGGTCCAGAAATCAAAGGGGGTGCTTGGTTTACCTTATAGGATCTTGGTTCCTCCTATTCTTCTTCTTTCTTCGTCTTTTTTCTCTCTCCTCTGGTCTTTTTGCGTGGGTGTGCTGTGTATAGAGAGGGAATGGATAGAGAGAGGCTGAGTGTGTGAGGGTAGACAATGTAGGAAAGGTGGGTACAGGCCGTGGGTGTGGGGGTGAAAGTTTGATGTCTTCTCAAGCTCCCACTCTTACTCTCGGTTTCTCTCTATAAAATCTGTAGAGATAGATTATGTGGGGTTGTGAGGGAGTCAAATGAGAGGGTGGTGGTGTGCTTTTATAGAGGAATAGGGGGAAGGGTTTAATCAAGTGAAACAGGTGCACACAAGTGTGTACAAGTTGTGTGTCTAAGGGTAGATATAGGTATGGTCCACATGACTATCATAGGGTGGTGTAGGTCCCACTCTCGGGTAGGTACACTGGGATGTGTGCCTAAGTCCTAAGATATGTGCCCTACTGACCAAGAGTGAAACTAAAATGTAAACGTGTACCAGGATGCGTACGGGTCTAAATGCGAGTCTGTCTATGAATTCTAAATGAAATATAACATCAGGGTTGTGATTATTCTAATAGACTCCAGGTTATTAACATCATCGTTGGTAAGACGATTACTAAGGATCCTATAGAGGCTTTTAATTAGGGAATCCTAATGGACCTTTTGTAACCGTCATCATGGTGACATCACTAACTCCTAAGATCCAACGTGGAATTTCTGGAGAAATTCAGCGTGCTACAATACTTCTGTTAAACTTTTCTAAAAGTGTACTTGGGCATATGTTGTCTCCAGACCTTTTATGTTCCTGTTGAAGACTCTGATATGTAATGACTAGAATGGTGTAATTTACGCAGTTGTTTATAATACTGCCTCTTTATTATTTTGTTGTTTAGAACTGTGTGGTATGGACAATCATGTGACTTCACCAGTCATGGCCTATGGACCCAAAAAAGAATTTATTTTCTCTATTTTTGCTGCTCCAGGGCGTGACATGTGCTGGACCCAAAAGCAAAAACTCTTTTAATTGAAAACCATCACGTTACGAGACTCCCAAGGAACATCACGTGGAAAAGTAGCTTCAACCATGTTTTCAAGGGAAGACAAAGCTACTCTTAACCACGCGCCCTCTAGCACATGCAACACACATCACCATTTTCAATCTTCTCATCTTCTCCGAAAGTGTATAGAAAAAAAATGCAGGAGCCTTCATACCCAAAATCGGCTGCAAGAAAAGAATGTGTTACCATTCATTCCCATTTTTGGGTGTGGATAGATTCAACGTCGATGATGGTGATGAACTTCGGAATTGCAACTCACAGCCTATTTAAAATCATTTATTTCTACAAATTTAAACATTTCTCATGGATGTCAACTGAGATTTCCTAAAAATCTAGAGAGAGAGAGAGAGAGAGAGAGAGAGAGAGAGAGAGAGAGAGTTGGGGTTTGGAGACAAATGAGTCAGAGATGAAGAGTTGTTTGATCATTGTGGAGACTTCTTTGGAAGCCGCCATTGCTGGAGGTCAATAAGGAAGATGGAGTCTAGAGAGAGATAAGGGGGAGATGAAAAATAGAGATAGCTCCCATAAATTGAAACTAACATGTATGACTAAAATTCAAAGCTTGAATTTCAAAATTACATTAATGGCGCACATTAAAGGGAGGGGGGGAGGGGGGGGGGGGGGGGGGGGGGGGGGGGGGGGGTGGAGAGAGAGAGAGAGAGAGAGAGAGGATATAGTGTGTGTGTATATATATATATATATATTTGTGAGCATTTATATTAAGATGACTTAATTATAGTAAGATTTTAATATATATCTATAGACCTAACACGAAAAACTTTTTTGAGTTGAACCTATTTCTAAAAAGGTGCACTAAGATGGATATAATACTAGTTATCCCTATTATAAAATATTATAAGATTTGGAGATTAAAGAGAGGGAATTACACATACTCATTTTCAATTTTATTTCATTCCAGGCAGTTTACTACACCTAAGGCCTACATAAAGGCCAAATTAAAATCCTAGCATTAAATAAATACCTAAATAAATTCCTAGGATTGGCCAAGTCAATAATCCCTAGTAAATGCTGAATCAAAGCCACAATAAGTATTGAAATCAAATCCCTATTTTCACGCCCTATAAATTATTTTTAGAAATATAAGAATTAGTCACTCCCCAGCCGTTTTATTAGGAATTAATCCAACATAAGATCTAGATTAAAAATAGATCCTTGATTAGGCATCTTAATTAGAAATAGATCCTTTTGCCCAATTAATTTTTTTTAATAAATCATTTCATATATTTTCCAAACTTATTTGGTGGATTGTGATTGCCATTAAAATACAGATCATAATCATATTTGCAGCTGTGTATATGTGTGATTGGATTGTTGGAGTTACTGGATAAAATCTGATTAGATTGGGAAGTGCCTCATATTCAATGAGAAATTATTCTTGTCAATAGACTGATTAATTGATGTTACTTGAATATTTTTGCAAGTAAAAACTGAGAAATTTTTAGTATTTTTTTAAATTTCTAATCAAAACACTGAGAAATTCAAACTCTATTAGGGTTTTTTTATTTAAAAATTTGAGAAATTCCCACTCTGTTGGGAAATTTCTCATTCAAAAAACTGTTAAATTCTCATTGTTGGAGTTACTGGATAAAAATCTGATTAGATTGGGAAGTGTCTTATATTCAGTGAGAAGTTATTCTTGTCAATAGACTGAGTAATTGATGTTAATTGAATATTTTTGCATGTAAAAACTGAGAAATTCTCATTATTTTCTAAAATTTCTAATAAAAAAACTGAGATATTCTCACTCTATTGGGGGTTTTTATTCAAAAAATTGAGAAATTCCTACTCTGTTAGGAAATTTCCCATTCAAAAAATTGATAAATTCCTATTATTTTGTGAAATTTCTCATTAAAAAATTGAGAATTTTCCTCGCTATTGTGAAATTCTTATTCAAAAAACTGAGAATTTCATCAATATGTATTGAAAATCTTTACATTAAAGTGTGAAGATTCTCTCGCCCCTGATTATGTTGCGATACCAGAACTTGAAAAATAAGTTCTTTTTGTCGAAACCCTAATTTTGCAAAGTGAAAACATAAGAATGAAGGGGGTTTTTGTTTCTTTTTTTTTTTTTAAAAAAAAACAAAAATTGAAAGTAGTGAGAATTTCATACCAAAATGCTCCGATTTGTGTTTTTTGACGAAGTTGATGTTGATCGCGTCCAAAAGTTGACGGTCACTTCTGAATCTCGCCGTGTCTTCAATTGCCACCAAAATCGTTGTGGCATGGGATTTCGTTCTGTTTGTTGTAATTTGCGCGGGAGTGCCAGAGCCAAATGGGCTCAGTGTGTGTGTGCAAACTAATTTCCTAAACGCTTGTGTGAGTGATACACAAGGCTTTATGAATCTGACTTCTAAACATAGTGATTGTGTGCAGTGAGTAGGAAAGTACCCTCACCATAAATTCCTTAGCAGTACTGAAGCGCACAAGCTAAACAGTGTAAGAGTTTACCAAGTAAACAAATCATAAACGAATTAATAAAACCTACATTAAGTGTTTGGAAAATTAAACAACTTCAAAGAACAAGACCAGAACAGACTCTGACTGTCCAAAAGAACAAAAGAAATAACAAAAGGAGCAGACCTATTTGCTATGAATGCTGAAGAATAAAGGTTTGAATGCCTTGAATGCTTTGAATGCAGTGTGTATGCTGTTTTTCGAGACGACTCGGAGTCCTTTGCTCGGTTGGCCTGCTTCCATATTTATAGCGGCCTCTAGGAATTCTGATTAGGAAAGGACTCCTTAGCTTGCGCCCTAAGCTGCGTGGTTAATTGGCTGATTGGCAGAAACCTTCCTAATCTCCAACTCTTACTTCATCTCTATCTTGATCAAACCAATCCCTATATTCTAGGGATCAGCCTTCCAATCCAGCTGGACGTGATTAAATACCTTCCAAACCGAACTCTTGCTTCCTAAAAATCTGGGATGACGTTGCCTTGACAACTGTGAATAGCACCACCTTCCCCTTTTAGTCTATCGGCCTTGTCAACTACTTTCTCTCAACTGAATCGGGCTTAAACAATTCCAATACCGTCTTTCATGCCCAATGACCTATTTACGAATGACTGTGGCCGATCGGACTCATACAGCCATCCTTTATTATACAGTGTCTGATTGGCCTTCGTGCTGCTTTAATCTACCATCGAGCTTACATTGCGTTAGTTATGTTACTCTTATGCCTGATGATCCTCATCCACGCCCAACCTTCCAATCGGGCTCACACCATAGCACCCAATAGCCTTGTCCTTACAAACTACGTGACATTCTCCACTTGAGTCCGATGACACTTGGATTCCCTAGGCCGGCCTCCCCTCTATCCAATTTCATGACACTCGGGCCCAAAAACCTTTGGCGGTTTTTGGGTGCAAACAATTGCCCCCCAAAAGGTCATATCAAACGTCCCGCCTTGATTGATGTGACATTTTGAATTTTAAAATTGCAACGTGTCAGCCATGCAGAGACTTGTCAGATCTAGAGAATCTCACCAGTCACTCTACATTTAATGCGGTGTGGTATAAAGCCGTGAGATTTTCAAAAATCCCTTTACCTTCCTCTTTTGCATCTTCATCTTCCTCTCTCTCTAGAATTTCAAGTGTTCAGAGCTCCTCCCTCTAAACTCCATTATTTTCGGCGAAGCAAACACCCATCTCCTTCACTGAAATGGCCCCTAAAGTCGCTCCGACCGCCACCTCCAAAGGCAAAAAGACATTCATGAATGCCCCGCCACATAAAAACCGCTGCAAAGAGGTCAGAACGCTAGCCAAAGCCCATGCTGCAGAAATCTCCACTGACTACCTCACTTATTACTGCTCCTCCGATGGTTCTCCGATGGCACCAGGTCTTGGTGCGGCGTTCCGCGACGATCCTCCGATGGCCTTCCTCCCCCTGTACTCGCCGGTGGATAATGAAGTGTTCCTTCAACTCCCTGCCAACTGGAGCAAAATTTGGACTGTTACACACCCCATTAGGGGTTGGCCTACCCCTGCAGCTGACTGGGACAAGTGGGTAGTGAGGGTATCGGCCTCTAAGGCCGATGTCTGGAAGCAAACGGGCATCTATGATGCCATTATGCTCAGCTGCTCAAGGCTTGAAATAGACCGTTCACTCTTCTTCGCTGCTATCCTGTTCTGGTCGGCCTCATGCAACGGGTTCCTCTTTCGCTGTGGTCCCATGGCACCCACCATCAAGGTCATTAGTTATCTGCTTGAGCTGCATCCACACGGGCAAGAGGTCATGCCGAGCTTACTGGATGTTGGATCAGCCAGCTTTTCTTACCCCCTGTAGACACCCCGATTTTGACCAAACGTCAAGCCTAGGGATTGGTTACCTCTAAAAGAACGATGATGACAGACCGGTAAAATTTGAAGGTTTTCCAGAAAATTTTAAATCCTTCAAAGATTCTTCAAAACAAAATTCAAAAATCAAAATAAGAGAGAGAGAGGAAAATTGGGTACTCGGGGGAAACCCGAACGTTGAAGAACATGTGAGGAAATCAGTTTAAAAATTCATTCAAAGAAGAGATATAATATGAAATAAGTATTCAAAAGAAAAGAAGAAAAGAAGTTTTCAAAAGAAAAGAGAAAAAAAGAAAAAAAAGAGAGAAGAAAAGAAAGAAAAGAAAGAAATAAAATGATAGTATATACCATGTATATAGGTGTATCTTAATAAAGTACACTACAATTATAAGTACATTAGTATATACTTTGCTAATAATTAAGAATGTGGTAATGTATGTTTTGAAAATTAAAAAGAAGGCCAGATTCTGTTAAGCCGCGGCACGTGGAGAAGTCAGCGGCACTCAGTGAGTGCCGCCCGGCACTCAGTGAGTGCCGTGGGCAAATCGTCGAGTGCCGCGCGCTGTAACAGACTGCTTTTCTCACATGTTCTAGAAGAAAACTTTGCATATGGGTTTTCACCTGAATTTACCCATTTTACCTTGAGTTCGTGGTCTATATAAACAAACCTTCATCTTCATTTTTGATATACTTGAATCAAGAGAGAGAAATACAAGAAGTTATATACATACATTAGAGAGAATTGAGAGGAAGAATATAGAGTTTTCTTGAAGAATTGAAGAAGAATTTGAAGATTTTTAGAAGGGCTTCACAAGAGATAGAAGAATTCTTTGAGGTCATAGAGGTAACCTCTCAATCTTTTGTAGAAATAAGCAAATTCAATCATATAGGATCTTTACACATTTTCAAAACCTCTCTTCCTACCTCATTTCATCACACACCACTTAGAATTTGTGATTGAATCTCATGGTGTTTCATTAATTTGGATCTAATTGGTGCCTTGGGTTTAAAATAAGTTTGGTTTTGAAAATTTGAGTCCCAAATTCTCTAAGTAAACTTTGATTATTCATTTCTATTTTCCTCATAAGATTCATGAGATTTTTACTTATCTTATTGAGTCTCTTTGAGTTTGATTCCTTAGTTTCCTATGATCTTATGATCCATATGGAGATTAAAATGAATCATGGTTATATCTACACATAGTTAGTTGAGTTCAAGTCTTAGTTCATGATTTGAATCTCCTCACTAAAATCTTATGGGGTTCATGCTATATTCCATAGAGGTTTATGTAGATTTGGATTTCATTTAGTCTCCAAGGACCATTAATTTGAGAGGGGATTAAGATGTCATGACTCTATAATCTTCAAGGATCATATACTTGAAAGAAGAATTGGATGTAGATTTTCATAGTTTACATTCAAAAAGTCATGAAATAAGTAGGACCTTAGGATTTTCTTGCTAGATCTCCAACTATGAGATATATGATAGGAATCCATCAAGGTTAAATCTATGAACCTCTTCATATTTCATTATTTATTCCAATAATCATGGTCATACTTGATCCTAATTCTCTCTAGGATCATGGATCAAGTTTGGTTTCAAAATATGAACATTAATCCAACAAAGGTGCAGTGAATCCATGAACCCACTGTGATCAAAGATTTTTTTTTATAAAATCATGGTCCGTTGGAACGGGATGAGACCAATTGGAGGGTGTTCATAACTCACTTAACTACCTTTGTAATTTTTGTTTTAATGAATCTCCATATCTAAGATGGTTTGGTCTTATGATTTCAAGATAAACAACTCTCTGTCCAAAATTTCAGAACAGTAAACCCGTTTTAAAATTGATAGATCAGAACCTTAACCAAGTTTTCTTGACTCTAAATAATTTTTTCTGGGTAGTTAATGTGTTAGGAAGATACCCTAAAAAGATCTAAGTGTTTCTCATTTGTTTACTATTTTTAAAAAATCGTACAAGATCTCTGGACAAAGAGTTGCAGATTCCTAAGTGATGTCTATTTTTTTTTTTTTTTTTTCATATTCCCGGAGATCTAATCGTTTAAACCTTGATTTTCTTTTTGGGATAGAAACTAGACCCACAGAGGCATATCATATACAAAAATCATTAAGATCCAACTGTTGGAACTATGTTTTTTCTAGCTTTGAAAGTCTGGTCCGCTCTCTGTAATTCATAAAAAAACTGTTACTGTTTTTATCTAACCTTATTTATTCAACTTAGATGGTCTCCTAATGCCTCAGGACTCAAACCATGTTTTGAGTAATGATAATTAAGCTTAAATCTAGAGGTTAAGTGATCCAAATCAATGAACATCTCATAGCTCACCTTTGCTAATGTCCATGCATTCATCCATTCATATTGATATTCATAAGTAGCACTCATTCTTGGTCTAAGTTGCAATTAATTGAGCCTAATCGAACATGACTATGGGTTCCTTATGATCATGTTGAGGCTATGGAATCTCTATATGGACATTACATTGGCTCTTAGTTGAGACTTGTATATCTATAGAAGTGTTATGACTCCAACTAGTCGAAATAAATTCATAGTTTTGTCAATTCTTCTTCTACTTGATAGATTTAAGCTAGAAGCTTAGATTTGATTATTTGATATCTTTGATCAAGGCACGTGTACTAACCCTTTGTTTTGTAGCGCATTTGAGGTACAATCTCTCAACCCTTCTCTAGTTCATTCCATTCTTTGATTTTAATTAATTTTTAACTCCATGTGCGACACCTTAGACTAGGTCTTGCCTTATGTGTTTATATGTGTTAGAGACCTTTTCTTAGGTTTTATTTTGTTCTTGCATGCATTGCACGTTTACTATTCGCGGCCGGATCTCGGGTATGTTTTCTAGTTCTCTATAACATATCATGTTGCTTGCTACTTGAATTACGTGGCTTATGAATGATATTTTGTCGTTAGCAATTTTACACCATTTCCAACATGCTTGTGTAATGTATATGTATATATGTATTAGTTGAGGGCATGCTTAGATTAATAATTCGATTAAAAAGAATGTTGAGTAGAGGCCTATCGCGAGATAGGATAAGAGGGGGTGTTTTAGTCCACCGGGCTCCTTCCCCTCTCATTCCATAATCCCCGGACCCAGTTTATCTTTGGTTTTGCAAAAGATCGGTTTGCTTTAAAAATGGTTTCTTAATTTTTCCTTTTAAAAATTAAGTGGCGACTCTTTGAAATTTGAAAAGGTTATAAAAGTGGGCCCAAATGCTGGCATCTACAATCTGGCGACTCTGCTGGGGATCGAACCCAGAATCTCTGGTTTCGCAGACCAGAATTTCTGATTTTGGGTTCACTCGAGGATTAGACTTGAAAGCGTCCTTTTAATCGAATAAATTAATTTTTGTGTGCCAGTTGCATTGCACTTGCATGTCCAGCCAGTCGATTGCATGAAACTATGACCTTGGAGGCTCGGGGCAACCCGGTCGGTCAAGCCATCATGGGATCGTGTGATCAGCCTTGATCTCGTACCATATGTTGGTATGTAAAGCATCCTATCGGGTGTGTGTCAAGGGTCCCTTATTTGACCAAAACCCGGCCTTTGCATGACAGCTTCTATAGAACCCTTCAATCTAGGGAAATCAATTCTTGATTAAGATTATGTGCTAGGGAGTTTTGTATGCCCGGAAGGGATTATTTGAGATGATGACGATGCTTGCTTAATATAGAATGTATAACCTTTTAATCACTTTTGAGCAATTTCTCTTCATGTCTCATGACATTTGAGAATATGTCAGATTTTGATTATAAGGTTACATTTTTTTTTATATCTTGTTAGCTAAGTATCATTGACCTTGTATGTATTTGAATTCATGAAAAGTATGGTGATAATCCGATCATGTGATCCCTCTACCCAAAGAATTTTAAATACATCTTTGAAAGCAAACGGGTTTTTGACATCTTCATTCCAAAGTATTTAATCGCTCTTTCAAAATCTTTGGAATTCGCTTTTTGATTAAAATTCCAAGTCAACCCTTGTTGAGGTATATTTTCACATTCTTGTCTTTGAAGGAAGAAGCCTAAAATCTTGAGAATTGTTTTTGAAAGAAATGTTTTTCAAATGAATTTCAAAAGCACAATCATCTTTTGTTGAGAATTGTTTTTTGCCTTCAAAGGAAAATCCAAAATTCTTGGGAATTTGAAAGATCCCATCATTTAGAGAAATGCTTTTTAAAATGAATTTAAAAAAATGTTCAACCTTTCAAGGGGTAATGAGGACCGCAATGAAAGAAGAAATCGGCGTACTTGACATGGATGAGAATTTTATGTGCTTATGTGTTTATATGCTAGGACTAGGTTCTTCTTTTCTTTGGCATATAGAATAGACACACACACACACACATGCATCGCATCCGTGTGACATATGAGCCGGTCATAAGAATTTCACCAAGCATTTTCAAAAATAAATAAAGTTGTTTGAAAATTGATTAAGAATAAAAATGGTTGTAGGCAAGATAGCATTGAACGCTAGGACAGTTTGGGTCAGGAATTCGAGTACAAGATTAGTACGAAGAGAGCCAGAGACAAAAAGAGAAATGGATTAGGAAGAGCATACTGCGGGAATAGCACAATTAAAAGAGAGAATGGACCAAATGATGACCATGTTGGAAGCACTGACCCGCCAAAGGCCAGTAATTGATCCACTGATAATCGACCCTCCTCCATTTCGGGTTGTGGAAGATGAATGGTTTGAGGATCTAGAAGCACCTAGACATGACGCACCTAGGGCAGAAAGGGAGAAGATGGAGAAAGCTGAGAAAGAGCGTATCGAGATGAAGGAGAAGGTGGAAAAGCTAGAGAAAGTTGTCCGCAAATCCAACGGGGTTGACAGCTATCTGCTAGAGTTGGAAGGTTTATTTGAGGGGGCTAGGGAAAAATTTCCAGTTGGTTTCAAGATGCCGGAGATAGATAAGTTTGATGGTTCTGGCAACCCTAGAAACCACGTTGTGGATATCGCAATTTTCTTACCCATAGCTTTTCTTTTAAATTTCAAATTCAAAACAAATGAGTCGCCACTTAATTTTTAAAAGGAAAATTAAGAAACCATTTTAAAGCAATTGATCTTTTGTAAAACCAAAGATTAACTAGGTCTGGGGATTATGGAATGAGAAGGGAAGGAGCCCATCAGACTAAAACACCCCTTCTCATCCTATCTCGCGATGGTGTAAAATTACCAATTTAAGCATGCCCTCAACTAATACATAGATATACATATACATTACACAAACATGTCAAAATGGTGTAAAATTACCAATTTACAAAATATCATTCAAAAGCCACGTAATTCAAGTAGCAAGCAATATGATATGCAATAAAGAACAAGAGAACTTACCCGGGATCCAGCCGTGAATATTAAACGTGCAATGCATGCGATTAAATAAAACCTAGGAAAAGAGTCTCTAATCCACATATATACATGTAAGGCAAAATCTAAATTCTAATGTGTCGTGCATAAAGGTCAAGAAAATCGATAAAATCAAGGAATTAAAATAAATTAAGAGGAGTTCAAGAAATCATACCTTAACAGTGCTGCAAAACAAAGGGTTAGTCCACATGCTATACAAGATACGAAGTTAGAAATAACAACCCTGAATTTCTAGCTTAAATCTATCAAATGTAATTAAATCTAAAGCAACCGAGTCCTAATTATAAGTGTCAAGCCATATGGATGAATATGTACATGAACAAGAATAAATTGTGAAATACTCGGTGATTTAGGTCACTTAAACTTTGAATTGAAGCTCAACTAATCATTATTGAAATATGGTTTGAACCTTGACTCATGAAAATTTCATCTAAGCCATTATTCATAGATTGATTGAACTTGCAGAATTCTGGAAATTGCTGAGAGCAGATCATGAATTTAAAGAAATAAAAGGCATGGTTCCCGTGGTTTGATCTTGATGAATTTTGGACACAAGATGCCTCCGTGTGTCTAGTTTTTAACCCAAAAAAGAAATCAAAGTTTCAACGGTTGGATCTCCGGGAATTGGACAAAAACCAGACATCACTCAGCATTCTACAACCTTCTGGCCAGAGTTCTTGCACGATTTTCTAAAAATAGCAAAAAGATCAGAAATGCTTTGTTCTTTTTAAGGTGACTTCCTAACACATTAATCTATTTATAAAAAATTATTTTGGGTCACAAATACTTTATTAAGATTCTGATTTACTTATTTCAAAAGAGTGTTACTGTGCTGAAACTCTGGACAGATTGTAGTGACTTTACAATACTCATGACCAAACCACTTTAAACATGAAATCTCCTTAAAAAAAAATTGAAGTGGTAAAACATTGTGTTATTGACATTTTCCCGTTGGTTTCACTTGATTCCAATGGTTAAAACCGGTTTATGAATCCACTGTTTCATTGTCAAGTTCAACTTTTATTTGTTAACCCCAACTATTAAACCATGAAGTTGGACTTAAACTAAACCATTTTCTCCAACCATTTGATGGTCATTGGAGGCTAAAGACCTTTATATTTGTAGATTTCAAATGAAGTATGAATAGACTTCATGAAATCTCAAGATAATGAATCTAAACCATGGAGATGGGCTTAGACTCAAACTACTTTCTCCTACCATTTGATGGTCATTGGAGATGAAGACATGACTAATACTCATGAGCCTTCTAGAATCTCAAAAGAGGAGTACAAACAAACATAGCAAATACTCATAGGTTTCAAGAAATATGGAGGGGATTCCATGAAACCTTAAGTTATGGAATCCTAAACCATGGTAGGGGCTTAGATTCATTTACTTGCTCTTATACAAAGGATGATCAACCTTGACTCTCATGGGAGAGCACAAGCTCACATGAGATCAAGGGATCCAACTCATGAGATTCAAGTGAAGTATGGAAGACTTCCAAGAATCTCAAGAGAGAAGTATAAACAAAGAAGAGGAAAAGAAAGAACTAAAAGAAAATGCAATTAAAGTTTGCAAGTTCACTAATAATACTTCTAAAAAGGTTAATCAAAAGACCAAGTAGTTTTAAGATTAGTAGTTCAAAAGAATGAAGAAAAACAACTTGTAGTTAGAAGATCACCTCCAAACTATCCTCAAAGCTTCTCTCCTTTGAAGATCTTCCAAGCTCTTCTCTCTATTTTTTTTAAACTCTCTCTCAAAATATATGTTAGTGTAGTGGTAACCACCTCTTGTCTATCCTCCCAAGGAAGATCCTCCCTCTTTTATAGACAAAATTACCAAGTATTCTCAGTGAATTCGGAGTAAAAGACAGGTGTAAATGTCTCATTTGGTGGTACAATACGTACTTCCTGAAAATAGACAGACTGCTGCAGAAGGCGGCAGTTAAAAAACTTTTGCGGCAGTCAGTGGATGCCGCTGCTGTACTCCGTGAAAGCCACTGCGGTATTCCGTGACTGCTGCGTGGCACTTACTGAGAGCCGCTCCGGATTATTGATTGTCGCATTTTTGTCAACCTTGCTTTATCAGTTTTTGTTTTTATCCGCATACATATACGTATTGTACCACAAAATACCAGTCAGAAATTGTCGGCGACACTCAATAAGTGCCGGTCCGCCATTCGGTGACTGCCGTACGGCACTCACTAAGTGTCGCAAAAACCTGCCGTGTGCCGGTTTCTGTTAAAATTCCCTTTTTTAGGTCTTTTCTTTTCTCCTTTTTTCTAAAAAAAACTTATTTTCGAAGATCTTTTCCAAAAGTGATGTTTTTTACCTGAATTCTCCTAAATACCTGGTATTTCATTCTGTGAAAATTTTACCGCGTTTGGAAAACTTTCTGAAGAGCTTGGAACACTTCGAATCTTTCGGTCCTTTGTCATCATCGGATATGGAGGTGACACTCTCCTTAATTTAACGTTTTGTCAAAATTGGGGTGTCTACAGTTTGCCCCTCTTCGACGGAGCTTGTGGGGCAACGCAAACCGCAACCGAACGTCGAAGCCTGTGTGAAGACAGGCCTTTGACCAAACTGTCGGATTAAAGGAAAAAACAAAATACGTTGCAAAAAGAAGCGAGCGCGCGGAGGAATTCTAATTGGTCGTGCTCCATGATGAGCTGCCTACATATCCCATCAGGAATCAGACCAAAACGTAGTTCGGGCACGGGGTCAAACACACACAAACGCAAGTAGTCACACGGATGGATGCACCTATCCTATTGTGATGCGCATGCTATGTAATGGTAATTCCTGAATAGAACTGGTTATGCAACCATCATGGTTATCATGTCTTCTCTATGCATGACGCACATTACGTGATGCCTTAGTCAGAGAAGATTACCTAATTCTTGACTGATGCAAAATCTGTTACGGGGGTCATGAAGACGCTTTTGATTTGATTACGGGGGTTAACGCAAATTCCTTGCGAGAAATGAGAATGTAAATTCGTTACATTCAAAACAAAGGATCGACGTAAATTTGTTACGCAGATCGAGGATATAAATTTGTTATATTCTCAGAATGGGGGTTAACGCAAATTCGTTGCGAGAACCGAGTATGTAAATCCGTTACAGTCTCAAAACAAAGGATCGACGTAAATTTGTTACGAGGATCGAGAATATAAATTTGTTATATTCTCAAAACGGGAATTAACGCAAATTTGTTGCGAGAATCGAGAATGTAAATCCATTACAGTTTTAAAACAAAGGATCGACGTAAATTTGTTACGAGAATCGAGAATATAAATTTGTTATATTCTCAAAACGGGGATTAACGCAAATTTGTTGCGAGAACCGAGAATGTAAATTCGTTATAGTCTCAAAACAAAGGATCGACGTTAATTTCTTACGAGGATTAAGAATATAAATTTGTTATATTCTCAAAACAGGGATTAACGCAAATTTGTTTGCGAGAACCGAGAATGTAAATCCGTTACAGTCTCAAAACAAAGGATCGACGTAAATTTGTGATGAGGATCGAGAATATAAATCTGTTATAGTCCCAAAACAGGGGTTGACCCAAATTTGTTGCGAGAACCGAGAATGTAAATCCATTACACTCTCAAAACAAAGGATCGACGTAAATCTGTTATGCGGATCAAGAATGTAAATTTGTTTTATTCCCATAACGAAGGTAATCGTATTAAGATGAATTTGGAGTCTACAGACCCAAAATTTATTTCAATTTTTCACAATTGGGAGCCCACAGGCTCAAATCTATTTCAAATTTCAAAAATTAGGCCCACAGGCTCAAATTCAATTTCAATCTTTCAAAGTTGGGAGCCCACGTGCTCAAATTTATTTCTTTTTTCAAAATTTGGGAGTCGAACAAACTTAAATTCAATTCCGGAGTCGAGCTGGCTCAAATTTTTATTCAAATTTCAAAATCAGGAGTCGATCAGACTCAGTTTTATTTTTATCTTAAAAATCAAGGGTCAATTAGACCCAAGTCCATTTCAAATTTCAAGATTAGGGGTCAATCAGACCTAGATTCACCTCAGTATTCGAAATCAGTAGTCAAATAATATTATTTGGGGATGAAAGTGCCAAAAGTGGGCAAAATCGGGGGGTTTGGATTAAAATTTTGGGGTTTATTTTGAAATTTGGGGGGAAGACAGGCGGCACTTAAACCGCCTCAACTGCGGCACACGCTCCAAAATGCGGCAGTCCGTGACTGCCGTACGACAGTCCGTGAATGCCGCAACGGCATTCAGTGAGTGCCGCACGGCACTGCAGAGACTGCCGCGCACGGTTCCCCGAGTGCCGTTTTGAGCGGCAGAGTGCTTAAACTGAAGGTTTCAATTCATTTCTCACTCACTCCTCAACACTTTCACTCTTGGATCCTCTCTGGAGATTTTTTTTCTTCTTTTATTCGCATTGATCCAAGAGATTCACAGGTAAGTTCTACTCGATCTTAACCTCGAAATTCTCTTTATTTTGATTACTTTCTTGATTTATTTTGAAGTCTAACCCTCGGTTCCTCTTTTCTTCTGAATAGACTATGGCTAGTGGTTCGAGGAGTAAGAAGAAAAAGGCCAAATATACGACCATTCCCCACTCTGACCCTTCCTTCCTGCTTCGGGACCCGGGCCAGCACTTGTCAGCGCGGGCGCTTCAGCGAGAGGTATACGCACTTTCACCTGTTACTTCTCTTTTCATATTATCCTATTACGAATCATATTGACATGATATTATCTCTTACGAATATGGTGCCTGACGAAACTTCCCATACTTTTCGTGTAATGTGACTGTCTCCCTTATGAACCACGTTCATTCCCATGTTTAGTTCGTCGTTCATTTGTTTTATTTATTATTGTTATTATTATTTTTTTATTTTCTATTAGTACTCACGAATGTAATGTATTTCAATCACAACTTTGTACACCTTTTACCAATGCAACTTTTATGCTTACGAGTGCTGCAGTCGCCCTTCTTTTATTCGTTTACTTCATTTCTTCTTTTATCC